>OZ020497.1:24532686-25199142 GCA_963971365.1 Lasioglossum villosulum
GACTACTTGCAAAGGCGGTCTGAAGGAAAATCATCAGCTACAGACTTCAAGGTAAGTCCACCGTAAATACACGATTTATCCAATTCACCCCTTGCACTATGTTTCATTTTACTGTTATAGTGATTAGAATTTTTTGTGGTTAATAATCACCTAGAAGGAGAATGTTTATAACTATTTTATACCTACAAATTCTCTAATGAGTACACAATTCGTCTTATGGGTTTCTTCATATACGAAGGTTAATAATTTTTTAAGTGTGGAATAATGAACTCTCCATCGATTGGTGTATTAAAAAATACATGGTTCCATTAAAAAGAACAATATTGACCTTCATACGTCCTCTACTTCTCCACTTTCAGAAAATCGATTAGCATAGAATTCTACCACCCCTCCCCCTCGAATCTATATATTGTTCGTTTGATACACTTTTCGATGTCATTAATAATTTCAGAGATAGTTGAATCGTTCACTTCAAATGGGACACCCTACATATTCACAACAATGAAAAAGAATTTTCTATCGGGTTAAAGGAAGCTAATAACGTACTTATTTAGTAGATTCTGTTCTGAATCGATTGACCCACTGCGTTTATTACCAAGAATTTAAAAACGGTGCCAATAAAATTTATTCCTTAAAATAGAGATGGTCGAACATTTAAATATTCTACACAATATGATGCAACGACACAACTGGTTACTGTCGTTGCAAAAATTAAACCAAAATATTGATAATTACGAAATAACATTTATTATTTTTAACGAATGAACGTATATCGATCCAAGAATATAGATTCGCTGCCCGAAGCTATAATTATTAACACAGTAAAATATATAAAATGTAATGCAGAATAACAATAGGGGAGATTACGATTTCCGTGGCCCCTCAGTTTGAGGTTATATTTGTGTTTTTGGGGTTATTTCAAGAAAAAAATGTACATATAACATGGTGTCAAATCGGCCTAGTTTAGCTAGTAAAGTAGATTTCCTATTTTTTATAAATTTGCAAATATTTCGGTAACTATGAGAAATATGGCAAAATATCAAAAGACCATTTTTGTAGAAGATAAAATTTCCAACACTTTATGTCGTATGACATTTTTTTAGCAGCTGCGCTGTCTACAATGGAAAGATTATGTGAACAGAGTGAGTTGTGGTTAGGTCGTGGGATGGGGCGACCATCCACACTAAAATCCAGGATCTCGAAAACTAAAAGAGATCCGCTCATCTCTGAAAAGGAAAAAAATGTTCAAAATATTTTTTATAGAAAATTTAATTTCCTACAAAAAAAGGTCTGTATATGTATATTAAGACATATCACTCATAGTTTCCGAGATATCTACAGGTTTATAAAACACAAGAAATCTACTTTACCGGCTAAACCAAGCCGATTTAATACCATGTTATATATATATACATTTTTTTCTTGAAATAATTCCAAGAACACAAATATAACCTCAAAACGAGGGGCCACGGAAATCGTAATCGTGCCTAACAATAATAAAATAATATTATAAAAAAATTCGCTATGTAATGCAGTTCTAATAGCGACGAATTCTTGGTTTGTTCAATGGCCTTGTGGACGCGAAAATATCATTCATAATTTGCTACGCGACAGGATTTCCTCACGAAGCTTCGTGAAACCCATTTTATATACAGGGTGGGGCAGTAACTATTAGCACCTCAGATATCTTCGAAACTATAAGTCTCACAGAAATATTTGCTGAAATAAAATTGCACAGTACGAAGGAGACCATCCGGTGGCGATAGTAGTTTTTTTGCAGGTGAACGTACTTCGGACATTTGAAGGTCACCTCCATTTTTTTTAATGGATCGGTATGTTTTGGCTTCCGTATCACGATAGAGGATCTTAAAACGAGTTCAACGACCTATTACATAAGGTCATTCAAGGTATCCAACAGTGCATTGACAGTGATGGTCAACATTTCGAACACTTACTAAAAACATGTTTCATTTACTACCAAAACCATAAGTATTATCGCATTTCTCTACTTTCTACGACCTTGAATGACCTTATGTAATAGGTCGTTGAACTCGTTTTAAGATCCTCTATCGTGATACGGAAGCCAAAACATACCGATCCATTAAAAAAAATGGAGGTGACCTTCAAATGTCCGAAGTACGTCCACCTGCAAAAAAACTACTATCACCACCGGATGGCCTCCTTCGTACTGTGCAATTTTATTTCAGCAAATATTTCTGTGAGACTTATAGTTTCGAAGATATCCGAGGTGCTAATAGTTACTGCCCCACCCTGTACATTATACATTATGTATATGTAAATAAATATAATTAAAGATTTATAATTATATATGCATATATTTATATATTGTACATATGTATGTATGTGTGTGTGTATGTGTGTATATGGTGGGACAATATAAATGTAGGATTTCCCTATTTTATGTTATATTTCGGTGGCGATCGAGTTAGTTAATCGATCTACGCGGGCGGGGTAGGAAAGGAATCGACTCTTACTATTACTAGGTTTAATAAAATAATAAAATAATAAAAGAAGGTGGAACCAAGATTTGATACAACTTTAACAGGATAACTTTACACGGCGACGACCGGCGAGAGACTCATCGTTCTCGCCTCTTCCACGCATTTTACCGCGGTCTTCGCTTATCGTTTGTTTCGACAAACGACTGGCGAATTCATCTGTTCCTCTGTTTTTCGTGGAACGCGCGCTTCGCCTACTTCTCGCGGGAATTTAGACATCCCACATAAACAGGTCACCTGAATAACGCGGCAATAGTGTCACTTTGTTTTCTGAAGTTTTCTGATAGGACTGTAAATATGAAAGATATTTAAAGATATTCCCATTTATGTGGGACACCCTGTTATATAAATCTGACGACCATGCTGCCCTTTTAAAAGCAGGCAGAATCCATGATCGAATTTCCTGCGTACTGCCCGCAGCTTCTGCTGGGCACACCCTCCTGTGCTGTCAAAAATTGAGCAGATTGCGAGTCTCCTCAGCCTCGAGCTGCGTTCTGCCAACATACTGTTCGCCATGTGTTGGCATCGTGCTCTTGCAGGCTGGGCTCGATATCTGCTCGAGGCCGGCCTGGCTGACTGAGTGAGTAATTATAATTATAAATGAATATACAGAGATAATGCTTTATTACATATTCCATAATAGTATTTCACGTATATGCACACGAGAAGAATTATTAAATTTTCTACTAAAACTCTAAATTATAATACAGTATATACAATATATTTATACATATATGAAAGATGTCAGTTCAAGCACCACTAACTTCCAGGTAGTAGCGGGTACATACAGTGGGTAAAAAAAGTATTGGCACACTCTTAAAAAGGCGATAACTTTTCAAATATCGTATTATACGATTTCAATTTTTTTGGGGTGCTGGAGCAATTAGTTTGCCACAGGATGCGAAAAAAAATTTTGTTAAAAATTGCAACTGATCGGAATTGTAGCAAAAATAGTTAAAGTTGCATTTTACAACTTTTTTATGTGGGCGAATATTGAAAATTTAAAAATGCGTTTTGTATATCTGTGTCAGTTATATGCACTGATAAAGTTTCATCGAAATCGGTTGGTGCGAAAAAATCGACAGGCATTGAAAGATGTAAAAATCTGCAGTTATAGGTCGAAAATCGTGAAAATCTGAAATTTTTAACACATTTAAACGTTTATAGCTCATTGCAACTTCGACTGATTTTGACGAAATTTTCAGAATATGTTTAATTGACACAGATCTACAAAACGCATTTTTATAATTTTCAATATTCGCCCACATAAAAAAGTTGTAAAATGCAACTTTAAGTATTTTTGCTACAATTCCGATGAATTGCAATTTTTGACAAAATTTTTTTTCGCATCCTGTGGCAAACTAATTGCTCTAGCCTCCCAAAAAAATTTAAATCGTATAATACGATATTTGAAAAGTTATCGCCTTTTTAAGAGTGTGCCAATACTTTTTTTATCCACTGTATGTATAGAGGAAATTATATTAGGACATACGAAAGGCAATACATTTTTACTCGAAATTTGATACTCTATTAACTTACGATATAACAAAAAGGTCATTCAATGAAAGAAATGAAGGTGACCTTGAAATCTCTGAAATGTCTTGACCCATAAATAAAGCAAGTACTGTATGAGTATGGGTCCTTCGAAGCCATTTAAATTCCATGGATTATAATTTTCATAAAATGTATTGGCGTTATATTTTTGATTTTGCACAATAAGTGCCACCATGAATATTAAATTTTATAATACATCGCAACTAAATGAAACACGCTGTCGATAAATAGCCAGTTATGCCTCTCGGTAGTGTAAATTGCAACAAAACATAATTATCTTTATTAAATTATCCTTACATTTAGAGAAATGGTCTTTATATGTTATTAACAGATTTACAACAAATGAATAAGTGCTTGTCTAAACAAATGTGCCAGCCTCCAAACTGAGTAGATAACAAGTATGTGGCCTGTAAAAATAATAATAAATGTGCATCGGAAAGTGCATATAAATCACATGAATAGTTAATGCAACTTACACTCCAATTTATCAATTATCTGTTTGGATCGTTTCATTGGTGATGTTCTGGCGAAAGAAACCGTTGACTATATGGAAAGAGTCTCGACCTCCAGCATCCTTGCAATCCTCTTGCATATGGAAATCGTTTGTACATGAATCAAGTACCCTGAAGTCCAGTTATTATTCTATGACCTGGAATTTTTAAGTGCTTGGAATATTCATAACTGTGACTACGCGCTTTCTGTACTCCCAAGAAATTGGCAATTAAAAACGTAATTCTAATGATTTTTAAAAATGATCGTTCATAAAAAAATGACCAATCTCAAAATTACAGTGTCTGTTGAAATTGATTATTTCATAAACTAGTTCATAACATAAAACTTATTATACAAATTATGTCATTAAAAAATTTCAATAGAAATAACCTTGAGTCATTATTTTTTTAACAACAGAACATAAACCGTCAATATTTAATTGGATGATGCTCGATTCTTTCAGAACTTCTGTATAATTTTCCACTCCAAATTCACCCGTTTTTTGCAGGTCAAAAACCAAATGCAAATCAATTTCACTCTTTCGCAAATCATATTTAACGTCTGGCTAATCAATTTCACGCATTAAGAATATTTAAAATTAATTATTCAGTTATTTAGATTAAATTATATATTTATTTAAACACACGTGTACAGTGTCATTATTGCGAGGTAAAGACTCAATACTCAATACGCTTCAATAAACAAAGTACAAAGAACATACATGTACTTTCATTTTAAAAATTTATTAATCAGAAATTGGATACAATAAATGTACATATTGTAAGGAAAAGTCAAAACAGGTTTATTAACAAAATTAAGCACACGGATAACAAGAAGTAAACGACCGACGTGTTTGTTGCGGGCGCTCGTTTCAATCTGTCTTCTTTTTGTAACTATTTTTATACATTTAATTGTTAATTTGTTTATACAACACATCATTTAGAACTTATTCGAGGTGATCAAGTTAGGTGCGTCACCCTGTATGTATGTTAATTAATCTTCACATTCTCATTACCTAATTCATCCTGCTGTGAACTCAGGGTAGTGTCTCATGAATGGCGACAAAAACTACATTAGTGTCATCACCATCGTTTCTGTGACGGTCTTTATCCTTTATTTGATGATAGACTCCTTTCTTTCGTTTCTTCTTCTGCAGGAACTTTTCTGAAGGTCCATCTTTCGTTCGATTTTTGTGTCCACACTCTCAACTATGGACAAACCCTCAGGCCAAGTCTTTCATGCACGAGGTTGCACGTTATTCAAACAACGAAATAGACAATTTTTTAATCGTTTGTGTCTAGGAATAATAATAGTTTCGTTTCTTAATGAACAATTTCCACAAGTACAAAATTTAGTTTGAGAATATTAAATTGATTTGATGGATTCATTATGTTATAGTTTATCTACTGAGGTTAACGAGATGAAAGATATAATCAACTGTGAGGAATATGGTAGAGAAATGGTGCTTATATGTATGTATGTATAACTTCATTGATTCCCCTTAGGGTTACAATCTCCTACACTTTCCTTACAAACTTCACCTCCATCCTGATAGCCAAATGGACTCCACGTGGAGTGTCGAAAATGAACGCAGTGGCACAGCATCTGGAACCGTCTGGATGCAGGCCACGTGGAGTGCAGCTTCTGCAGTCCAGGTGGAATCAGGTGGAATGTTATACAGGGCGGCGCCGTCGTAAAAAAATATATAGAAATAACTTATAAATAATAGATTTTAGGCTTAAAATTGTGGGAAGGGTATCAATTTCTAGAAAAAAAATATCGCCAGCGAGACTTGAACCAGCAACTTCCCAATTACTAGCATTCCTCGCTATGCCCTCGGCTATTCATCTTCTTGTTCACCTATTAACGCGAACTCTTTATAAATGCATAAACCGATTTTCAAATGTAATTTTTTCGGAAAATATTGAGAACCTAATGTACACAGACTGAATATTCATTCAAAATCGGTATTTGGAATTATTGGTAAAAATTAAGACTGCCGACGGTGCTGCCCTGTATAATGGCATCCGCCGCTCCACGCAGATTCCACGAGCTGTCTTCCATCTGGCCAGAAGAAGCTACTGGCCAGATGCTGTGACGGCAGACTTTGTGCTGCTGCGATCATTTATGGAGGTACCAGTGGCGCTCATGCCACGCTCCTTCCAGATTCCCTCCACCTATTGCCCCGAGCAGCCTAAAGCGGCGGTCTGGAACGATACTGAACTCCACGTGCACTCCAGGCTCTGCTCTGTTCCTGCTCGGAGCAGATTTGGCTATCAGGGCACTTTTCCTGTTCTTATCCCAACTTACTTAACTTACAAGCTATCTTATAACTATGCTTAAAACTAATTTATATGTATACAGGGTCATCCGTTTTTAAACGGACAAACGTAAACCAGCTATAAAGAACCCCAAATGGAACAAGTTTTACCCCTGCCACTTTTTTGGTTTCGGCCTTGATTTCTAGAAAATTGCAAAAAACCATAATTTTTTTAGTTCACATAAACTTGAATATCTCGGGACTCCAGTGATGAATCTTGATGATTTTTTCTTTGTTGTGTTGAAAATAAACAGGAGCATCTTTTTTTGTTCCCAAAATTTTTTTGTATGACCTTCGAATCTTGGGTTTTTCTAGATCGGACTGTAGCTATCTGAACGGTTCCAGGATGCGTGACTTCAATGGATGATATTTTCTTGGAATAAACGTGCTAAAAAAAAACAAAAATATTTTGTTAACAAAAAAGATGCCCCTTTTTTTAAACCAAACAAAGGAAAAATCATCAAGATTCATCACTGGAGTCCCGAGATATTCAAGTTTATGTGAACTAAAAAAATTATGGTTTTTTGCAATTTTCTAGAAATCATCAAGATTCATCACTGGAGTCCCGAGATATTCAAGTTTATGTGAACTAAAAAAATTATGGTTTTTTGCAATTTTATAGAAATCAAGGCCGAAACAAAAAAGTGGCAGGGGTAAAACTTGTTCCATTTGGGGTTCTTTATAGCTGGTTTACGTTTGTCCGTTTAAAAACGGATGACCCTGTATATAGAGAGAGAGGGAAAATAACTATATACAAAAAGAATCTATTTACAATAATTTTACTTAACCTTAAAAAATAAATCTTAAAAACTAAATCGGATTTCCTTTTCTGGTTGTTCATCATTCATCCCATTCTTTTTCTCCATTTCTCTACTTTCCTCATCCACTTCTTCCCACTCCCTTCATCATCTAAAACTTCCCACATCCCCTCCTGCCAACCTTTTTCTCATACAAACTTCTCACACATGTTCCCATGTTTCCCTTTCTCAACCACATACTCTGCATTTTTTCAACTCTTCATCCTCCCAGTACTTCTCCCCGCTCATTCTGTTACCTCATCTAAATTGTGCCACTCTCTTCCACCTACTCTCCTCCCATCCTTTCCTTAGATATCCAAATATTATAGTTCGTGTTCCTGATTCTTTCCCATCATTCTTCTTTCTGTTTTACTTTTTCCCTCCTTATTATTTGTTCACTTGTGGACTCCTGCCCCTCCTCTCACATTTTCAGAACCTGCTCTTCTGTCCACCTCCTCTCCACGAAGAAATCCCCTCTCTCTTTCTCTCAACCGTCCCTCTGCCATCCTTTTCTTTCTCTTTACCTCATTGCTTCCCAACACAAGCGTGCTAGCTCCCCTCCCTTGCCTTGCCGCAACTTCTATTCATACCCCCATGTCCTTAGGCCTGCTCTCCCCCTCAATAGTTCTCTTTGTGATTCCTCCCTTATCATATACCCCGGTGTATATTTACCCACTCATAACAGCCATCTCAAATACCTTTCGTGAAGTCTCTCTAGGCCTACCATTTCCTTCCATCCCATATCTCTACACCATAGCTTATCACTGCCCACATAAGTCTGTTAAATATCCATAGTTTCCTTCCCCAATCCTTGGCAAACCTTCTTCTTCCTATCGCCCATATTTGTCCCATAACTAACGCCCCTATCCTTAACCTCTCCTCTACATATGCTCCTTGACTCCCACCTCTCGTAATCGTGTAACCCAGATACTTATATTCTCTTACCTCTTCTAACATTTTACCATTCCACCTCCAAGACACTTTTGTCCATCTCCCCCCACCCCTCCTGCATCTCATCACTTTGGGTTTCTCTATGTTCAACTCTAATTTCTTCCCTTCCAGATATTCTTATATGTATGTATAACAACGTTATAAACTGAATGAAAGTATACTGAGGCAAGTGCGGGCCGCCCGATATTCGGGTTCGGGTCGGGCCGGGTCGCAAAAAGTTGGTCCAAGCGTTTAAGGGTGTGGATCCGCTCTCTAGTGTACGTGACGCATCCAGCACTAGACACATAAACGTACACGAGAGTTGTAAGGGTTCCGTAGTTTTCGATTCCTGACTCTACAATGCACATTTCAGTGTTCTAGGTAGTCACAATCGTTAGATAAAAGATTAATCTATGGGGGACGTATCTTAAGAATGGCTGCATTTTACGTTATCGATGCGCAATTTACATTATTCGGCGGTCGTAGGTTTATGAAAATGTCTCTTGGCAGCCACGATAGGCGGCAGCACTGTTGCTTGTCCCGTTGTTTCTCACGGCTCCGCTACTTGTTGTCGAATAATGTAAATTGCGCTTCGAATACGTAAAATGAAGTCATTCTTAGCATACGTCCCTCATAGATTAATCTTTTATCTTAATAAATCGAGAAAATCGAGGGGAATACAAGTACCCCTTCTCCACATAGCGCGACTGCGCAACCAGTCTACGGTCTTAGGGGGGTAGGGGCCCCACGTGACTACATAATCGTATGAGGACGTGAGGTGTGTTCCCGTGATCGAATTCAATTGTTCCCCAGATTCCGTTCATGAAGGGTGAATAGAAGCAATGTTAGTTCAGCTACTTCGACCAGATGGCGCTTAGTCAGGAGAACTATCAGCGTAGATTCGTAACAACAAAAGTGTAAATCGCATGAAGCCACTCGGATGCATTAATAGCAATAAAGATATTGATAAAAAGAAAAAACCTGTATTGATAGCGAAACTGAAGCGTTAGATTGATACAAATGTATGTTCATCACTGTTGCCAAATTGGTTTTCCGCGCGGAGGTTGGTCACAATGAAAAAACCATAGTCACGTGGGTACTCTACCCCTTTAAGCGCTACACACGGATATACCTCTATCTGCCCGTGCGAGTCTCACGTGTGAATAGAAGAGTGGGGGCCTAGTCGGTCGAGCCGCCGCACTATGTTCTGGAAAGCCGCTTTTCGTGGGCAATAGTCAATTTTTCAAGATTAAGATTTTCAACAAATTTTTTTTGGAATAGAGTGAGAACCCCTCAAAGTTTTGAAGACAAACTTCGTAAAATTCAAATTAAATAAAACGTCATCATAGACTATCAAAATACAAGTTTAAATGATAATTTAATACGTGTCAGCAGGTGTAATTTAGGTGTGTACTGCAGTTGTTAGTCTAAACAATATAAACTTTGAAAAAGGTTTTACATAAACAACACAAATCGGCATGAACGAAACCTTTTGCAAAACAATGTTATTCCTGCGGTAGAATGGTACTGTTAATACGATTTTTAAAACATTCTTTCCAACAACAATTGGACAGTTTCCAACAAAAGTTGAAAAGATTTACACATCTATAAATTTCAATATACAAAAATTTATAAAAAGTCTCGTTTATAAAAATGGAAATCACGTCAATTTTTTAAATATTACTATATATTTCTGAATTTATAATATTATTTCTGGTGTCGGAACGAATTCAACGACCTAGCATATTATAACCTATAGTTTTAAAATAATGCTAAGATACTTTTGCCCACAAAAAGCGGGTTTCGAGTCCCTCGGATCCTCGATTCTGGCATCACAGGTCGAATGGCAGAAAGTTGGGCGGTCTCGATTCGGGTGCGCGACACTTCATGACACAGAGTGATTCGACTTAGTCAGGCGAATTCAAAAATAATCGGACAAGTTTCTGCGAACGCTGAGTTGAATCTCGGGTATCGCGATAACTCGCTCGCATGAACTTTTCCAATTCTTTCCGAATTCGCCCGACGAAGTCAAGTCACTCTTGAGCACAGTGTCACCAGATGTGTTTTAAACGAAACACATTTCCTCTCCTTCTGTTCCCTTTCAACTATTCTGTTTCACTACCATGAGCACACTCCAGTGTTCCCCATTAAGGGGATACGGTAACCCCTGATCTGAGTATTTATCAGTGTAACCAACCTCCACACTGAAAAACAGTTTGGCAACAGTGATGAACATACATTTTTCTTTTTATCAATATCTTTATTGCTATTAATGGATCCGAGTGGCTTCAAGCCCTTTATATTTCTGTTGTTACGAATCTACGCTGATAGTTCTCCTATCTAAGCGCCATCTCGTTTGAGTAGCTGAACTAAAATTGGTTCTACTTGCCCTTCATTGCCCTTCATGAACGAAATCTGGGGAACAACTGAATGCGATCACGGGAAAACATTTTTTGTCCTCATATTAGCATGTTATGAGCTGTGTAAAGGATCATTGTAAAGAGGAAGGTTCATCATAGCCCGCTCTTCTCATAATTTAAGTCGAAAAAATAATTTTGTATTAGAAAAATACTTTAGAATCTGCGGAATTTTTCTTCATTTGTTTTCCTTATTTTGGACACTCATATTATTAGATATAAACATAATTTATATAAATCATGATCAGTGCGGGCTATGATGAACCTTCCTCTTTAGAATAAGCCCACACACAGCTCAGAATATGCTAATATGAGAACAAAAAATGTTTTCCCGCAAACACTGATTTCAACAACAAAACAGTGTTTGCGGGAAAACATTTTTTGTTCTCACTTTAGCATGTTATGAGCTATATGAGGGCTCATTGTAAAGAGGAAGGTTCATCATAGCCCGCTCTGATCATGATTTAAGTCAGAAAAACCGTTTTGTATTAGAAAAATACATGGGAACCTGAGGGTGGTTGTCTCGACTTGTTTGCCCTTCTTTGGACGCTCATATTATTAAATATAAACATAATCTTGTTAAATCATGAACAGAGCGGGCTATGATGAACCTTCCTCTTTAGAACAAGCCCTCACACAGCTCGTAACATGCTTGTATAAAATAAAAAATGGTTTCTCGTAAACACGGTTTTCACTTGTTTTTCTAGTAATATTCTAGTAATATGCTAGTCATATCCATGGGTCTGGTACCCCCTTAACTTTTAGCCATACCCAAGTCCATAACTAATTCTAAAGTCAAGGATACTAATAAATAACTCGAGATGACAATGTTTCACTCGATCGCAGCACAGGCCCAGATACAATGTCTAGACGATTCTAGACAATTCTACTACTATCATACTTTCGGAATTATTGTAGATGGCAATAGTTAATGCCACACCCTGTATAGATATGTTGTAGAATAAAAATTAAAAGTGCTAAAAAAGGCGAAATAGTTGGAGCTACGAATATAAAGAATGTAGCTAGCTTACTAAAATTCAAATTTTGTTCAGTTTCGATATCAGAACATAAGGAAATACATATAGGATCTCATCGCAGCGTTTTATCCTTAACTGTAGTATTGATGCTGATTAGAGTTGAATATTGGTTTGCAAGAGGACTCTGTGGTCTGTTCTCTGTACATCGGCCTCGCCTATTTGCTGTTCTTTAGCTGATAACATGGTAATTAGGTTGCTCGTACATGTATGTGTTTGTAATGATCGTAGAGTGGGTTCTGGTTTACTCCTATTACTTCCATTATTGGATCCGCTAACATTGTCAATAGACGAATGGTATTGTTGACTGATTGACTGAGTTTTGTACTATTGATTTTATTTTGTATATATACAGGGTGTTCCACGTAACGTGATTTACTATTGTTTGGCCATTCGCGTCTATATGATAACAAAATTATGTACCGTACTTTAGTGGTATCAAGTACTCTATAAATGATTTAAAATATTCCCAAAATACGTACAAATACATCCAAACAAACATATCTTAGTTAATATAAATAGGATTGTATTTCTTTTCAACTTCGGGGAAAATTCATAAAGTATGTTACTTGATCTATTTTTAACTTCCCGATTCATAGGGAAGTTACTGTAATTACTCCGAAAATCGAAAATCGATTTTTTAGCAGATCTTCACGTTTCATGGTTATTGAAGTCATTTTAGACTATTTTTATCAAATTGTTAGTGTGTGTGTGTGTGTGTGTGTGTGCGCGCGCGCGCGCGCGTGCGCGTATGGCCGTTTTTATGTTATCAAATTTTTCGTTAATGCAATCGATGATGCAATCGATGTGCCCCATCGTAACTTAGAGCTGATTAGATTTTGGTCCATATTGGTCAAGTAGTTTTTTAGATTTTTTAGTTTTTTTAGTTTTTTTTCGAAAGAAGTTCAATCAAGAATGCAATTTGTACGAGAGGATGGAAATTTTCCACCGAATAAACAAACATAATTATATATATTTCATTTTTTTTTTAAATTATGCAACTAATGCTAATGTTACCGCTTACAACTAACGAATCGGGAAGTTCTTTGTGTGGCTCGTGGAGAGTCACACACAAAATAAATAAAAAAACCATTAAGACCTGTATGTTCCACTAGCAATGCGTACCACTAACCCTTTCGCAAGAGCTGTCCTACTCGCGAACTCGCGAAGCGAGCGAGCAACAATAACCAGCTAGTTTAAAAAACGTATTAGGTTTATAATAATACTTTTTCAATTTCAGTAATTAAATCTAAATAATAATTATGAAGGGAGAACTTTTTATACAAAACTATTCCAAGTACAATAAAACTATTTCGTAAATAAATACAAGTGCTATAATATTATAAATGCTAATTTCTCCATTTCATTTTGAAATTCAGTTTTTTCTTTGAGAGTGGTAAATTGAGATTGTCTATAGGTGGCTGCCAGATGTCGACGAAATTCAACGTCCAACGGCAAATTTTTACGATTGGAAAAGTTTAAGAATTCCAGGTGGAATATTAAATTTATAATAGTCTTTATTCGGAAAAACTTGTAATTTACTCTCTGGCTGAAGAGCTATTTTTCCAAATAGTTAAAATAGTATACTCGCATGTAATACCTGCAAAAAGGTACCCAGACTTCAAATTGTAATGAAGTTAGTCACAGTAGTTTACATTCTTGTGTTTAAAGGGTATAGCCAGATGAGATGATGAAAAATGTCCTTGGACCAAATTAAAAGGCTAATAGACCAAATGATAGGGTATCAAGGACATCATATTTTATTCTATACTAGCTTCCCCTCGCCATGCGTTGCTGTGGCACAGTACTTTTTAAAAGCATGTAGGAGTTGAACGTATTTGTGATAATCTATTTCGTCTCTCTCACTGTCTCCCGTCCTCTCTGTCTCTCGTTCTATTTCTTTCCTGCTCTCTCTCGCTCTCTCTCTCCCGCTCTCACTCTCTCTCTCTGTGTCTCTCCCAGATTTTTCCTAAAACCTATCGTCGCAAAGCTACAGCTGTTTAAAAAGTGGATAAACCAAAAGGTTTAAGAAAACTGCACACTTTTTATGTTATAACTCCTAAATTAAGCAACCTACACAATCGGCACAGGTTATTTTGAAAGAACTCGGCGAGCTGAATCCAATGAGTACCTCCAATTGAATATACAGGGTGTCCCACATAAATTATAACACCTAAATGTCTTTCGTATTTACAGTCCTATCAGAAAACTTCAGAGAACAAAGTGACGCTATTGCAGGGGGGCAATATAATAATGAAGAAAATAATTTTTTATGTCGTGTTTTTAAATGAAATTGCAATGTCACCGATGTTTTTTTAAATGGAATAAGGTAAAGGTACTAGTAGTTGACCAGTTAAGACAAGTTTTCCACGCGAACAATAGTAACCATTTATTCTGTCATTAAATAGCGAGAGTCGATGTCTGAAGACACTCCTTAAGTCTTCTAAATTATCTACGAAGGCCACTTTTTTACAAAAATTTACTTATACAAATTCAAGAGACTTATTTAGAAATTTAGTAATTGCTCCAGAAGTTGACCACTCATGAAAATGAAAAATCTAGTAATTGACCTCCTATTTGTTAGTAGTTGACCACTTATACTAGAAAGAGGGTTAAAGCAATAATGTTGGGAATTATTTTACTATCATTTAGTTTCGACAATTTCCAGCACAAATTACAATTGAAGAATGAAATAAGAAATAAAACAATTCAATTCCATAAAAAGTTTAATTGAGGGAAAGAGTAGATGTTGCAAGTTAATAGAGAATGGTATTAGAGAAATTTAACCAACAGATGATATGGCGAGGTTCACTTTCATCAAAAGTGTACAGCTTATAAAAATCTTATTTTTTATGTTTTTCTATAAAATGGTCAACTACTCGTTCATGGTCAACTACTGGTACCTTTACCTTAGTATATCTTTTTTGCGATAGCATGATAGACAATAAAAAACTGAATTTAGTGGATACCACCTTTTTGACCTTGAAATGACCTTGAGCAAGAATAATCATGTTGAAGCGGATGAAATGTGGAAGTTTAAAACTTACGTGTTTCAGCAAAGATTGCGCGTTGTTTACGTCGGGTTGACCTTTACATATAATATCGAGGTCATTTCAAGGTCAAAAAGGTGGTATCCACTAAATTCAGTTTTTTATTGTCTATCATGCTATCGCAAAAAAATATACTATTCCATTTAAAAAAACATCGGTGACATTGCAATTGCATCTAAAAACACGACATAAAAAATTTTTTTCTTCATTACTATATTGCCCCCCTGTAATAGCGTCACTTTGTCCTCTGAAGTTTTCTGATAGGACTGTAAATACGAAAGATATTTAGGTGTTATCATTTATTTGGGACACCCTGTATATGGTACCAATCAAAAGTTATAGGCAGAAACGTGCTCAAAGGAGGCCGAAAAAGTCACATTTATTCTGTTTGTGACGCAATAAATTCCGAACGGCAGAACGTAGAAAGTTGAGTTTTGAATTGTTAGACGCGACGTTTCTTCGGGAAGGTTTCTGAGCAAACCGCTTCCGAAAGAGTCTATTTCTTGAAAAGTTATAAGCAGAAACGTGCGCAAAAGAGAGGGAAAAAGTTGACATGTGTTCACTAATGACGTCACAATTTTTGAACCAATAGACTTTTTTGAATGCGGTTTTCTCTAAAACCTT
This sequence comes from Lasioglossum villosulum, assembly GCA_963971365.1. Classification (NCBI taxonomy): domain Eukaryota; kingdom Metazoa; phylum Arthropoda; class Insecta; order Hymenoptera; family Halictidae; genus Lasioglossum; species Lasioglossum villosulum. The sequence goes on from OZ020497.1 coordinate 24,548,424, forward strand.
CTCGAAGAAACGCCGCGTCTAGCGGTCTAAACCCCAGCTTTCTACGTTATGCCGTTCCAAACATACATACTGACAGACAGACACGATTTTATTACATGCAGAGTGCCCCAAAATAAGTGTAACTCCTGGAAATGGGAGGTTCCTTGGGTCATTTGAAGCGACATTTTCCTTTACAACAATGGTGTCCACGGCTTTGTTTAGGAGTTATTGTCGAAAAACATGGACCAATCAGAGCTCGGCTATAGTGAACGGAGTCCGACTCGGCGACAGGTCCCGCTTAACGTGGTGCCGCTATTGGCCGAACCAGAATCAATCCGCTGTAGCCGCTCTCGGATTGGTCCGTGTTTTTCGTTAATAACTCCTAAACAAAGCCGCGGACGCCATATTTGTAAAGGAAAATGTCGCTTCAAATAACCCAAGGAACCTCCCATTTTCGGGAGTCATACTTATTTTGGGACACCCTGTATATAGATAGAGATAGAGATTTCGCCTGGTGGGTAGATTGGGGTAGAATGGAAAAATTAGTTATTGACTTATTGTCCCTATTTAGTTACGTGCGAAAATTTAGAACGAAATCTAGAAAATATTAAATACCCAATTACATATACTGTAATTAATTCTGATTTTTAAGTGTAACACTGTTGTTGTAAAAAATTGACAACATAAAAAAATATTGGACAAATGGAGATTTTGTATAGATGTTTACGGACGACATAATTTATATTTTTGCAGTCTCAATGTGTAGGTAAAGAAATGTTCATGAATTTCTTCAGATTTTTTAATAAAATCTAAAAATTAAAAAAAATAAAAATAAAATTATTTTTTCCATTTAATTCATTCTGTATGTATACCAACACCGTTAACTATTTAACACTTTACCAAAAATGTACACATATTTAGTTTCTATTATTACTCCTTACAGGTAGATTGCAGTTATAGTATATTGCTTCTTATAATGATCCTCCGTAGCCATGATGAAAAAATGGTCAAATGGAATACGACTATTTTGAAATGACGTTTTGAAAAATTTGTTTGTTTGAAAACACGTTTATTAGCTAAAGCAATATTAATTATTATTGAATCAGAAATTTCGGATCGTGAATAACAGAATTACAAGTCCAACCAGGATTCGTTTTATACGTAACTTGACTAACTAGAACATCGTAGTTTTAACTGGATAAGGGAACAGGGGAATAGGAACTTTAAGTTGAAATTCTCTTAAGGGACATTAGTATGATTTGCGATGCCATGATAAAATTATGTATTCAAGCTTTGCAAAATGAAATCAGATTTGATAACGATAAAGTGTACCCCTTGTAGACGTCATTTTTAATCTTTGAAAAAATGTCTAATTTCTCTTACTACGAACTAAATTATAAATTTAAAAAATTATAAATAATTTTGGCCAACAAAATCAATGAAAAGGACCATTGTGCGCCGGTGCATAAGAGCAGAAATGTAGCAAAGAAATTTTTACTAAAAACATTTAAAAAATAGTAATGTTTGACTATAGTTAATTAAATATTTTTTGCCTCTGTTAAACAATAAATTTTTTATTAATTTTCATTGATATTTCTTATTTAAAAAAAAATGTTTTCGCGTCGAAGCGAGGCGAAGCTCCGCAAACCGTGCCAAAGCCAGAATTGACGCCAAGAAAGGTGCTCTGCGTTTGGTGGGACGATAAAGGCTGCTACAAGTTGCTGCCATCCGGTCAAATAGAGTTGGGCAGTATCTGAATAAAAAATTATTCAAATAAGTTTAAGATAAAATAAACTGTATCTTTTGTCTTTCATTCGAAGTCGGATTCAGTGCGAGAATTTATCTGTAACTGTATCTCTGGAGCGCTCGGTTTGGAGAGTTTTATTCGTCTGTCTCGCCAAGAAATTTTCTGGTTCTTCAACTTTTATTCGTAAGCCGAATACAGCGCCACGATGCACAGTGGGGTATTTGGCCTTAAAAAGTGGAAAAAACTACTATAGCGTTATTTAGAGGCTCAAAGTTATAATATTATATATCGTTGGATTCGTCTTGAGATCAGATACAACGTTATGAAATCCAAAATATATTTTAGCATTTGAAAAATAAAATTTACCTCAATTTAAAAAAAACAATTTTTTTTTCCAACATTCATATATTGAAATTTGTAGACGTCTAAATACTGTTCCTCTTTTGTTTGAAACATTTTTTTCTCAGATTATCGAGAACGCATAAAAGACCGTGGCAATAATGCAATATTTGCACCGAAAAGCTGAAAAGAATTATTTTTGCACATAAATTATATTGAAATGATGTAAATTATTATTTTCTGCAGAATATGTGAATCACGAAACTTTTTAGTAAAGAAAATTTAAAATTATTACCATTAACTTTCATCAGAAAATACATAAGAAATTTCTTCCTCAGATAATGTTTCTTCTTCGTTTGAATCTGCTGATGTAGTTTCATCAGTAGGTTGAATAGGCAGAAGCATATCTATACATTCTGTAGAAAATGGTATCTTCATTATTTTTTGCCATCTTATACTTGACAACAGGGGATCGGAACTCAATAAAAGTCTATTAATTACGTCCCTAACACACTCGGAATAAATATTATAAAAATGTTAGAAAATTTAAGAGAAAAAATAAAAAGAATAAGAACTAAAATATAACACTTAAGAAACTAAAAGTCGCACTTAATAAATCGCTATGATCTCCCTGCTGGCAGTACTTCAACTGAATGCAGAAGGAAAACTGAATGTAGAAGAAAGAAAAACCTCAGTCGAATCCTTATCTGAAAACTCTTATATACAACCAAGTGCCAGTAACATAAACTCTAGTAATATAAACCTCACGCAGCCGTAGCACGCGTAGTCAAATGTGCAGGCGTACATTAAACGCTGCTAAACGCTTCATACTAAATGCGCTATAAAATTTGAATTCGGACATATTCGGATTTAAACTTTCTTGGCTTATAATCACGAATCATTACCGAATGCAATGACACCAAAACGAACACTTAATCGTGATCAGTACTATAACAAAATTGCCAATAAAGTTTTGTAATTTTTAGAAAGCTTGTAGAATGATTGGTAATATTCACATATTAATAACTATACTAATTTAAATGATAACAAAATCAAATCTATGCGCACGTGCTCTGTATACCTACATGAACAACTTTTGTAATACAAGAATTTACAAAATTTTCCTTCAAACATTTGAAAATCATCAATGAACGGACGCTGTCTTAGAGACTGTTTAAGAACGCCAAGCGCGCCTTAAAATCTCTCGATTTTCGATGAAGTTTACGACTTCATGGGTGTACAAATAGAAAAAACAATATTACAGCCTTATTCTTCAGACCTTTAACTACAACGAACAACAAAAATTTTATGCCATACGCAAAAATTTAGAGATCGAATTTTTTTTCCACTTTTTTTTTTAAGGCCAAATACCCCACTGTGCGATGTATCTTACAGTTGCATCTGTAGTTACTTGGTCGCAGAGTATCCATCAGATTTTATTGGAAGAAATAGATTCGTATTCATATGGATTATTCGAATCCAGATGTCGCGCTAGATTTATCTGTCATCTTTAATTGTTATTTAAAGCTCGATTTAACCATACCATTTATCTGACGCTTTTATTCGTAACGAGTATTTCGAAGAGATAAAAATCAGATGTGTCTTTATTCGTAATTTTGAAGTGAAACTTCTTTGCTGAGGGTAACAATTTTCTGATGTAACGGAAGTCGATGTGGCGGAAGTCGAATGTCGAGTGGCGCTAAAATTTAAACTGAGAATGAACGGAGAAAAATAATTTCTTACCCCGACGGGATTTGAACTCCGGTTTACCGTTTGATAGTCCAACTCCTTTCTTTTTTCTTTTTAAACAACATTTTTATTCATGGCCAACAATTACATTTTTTGGGTTATACAAAATGTATAAAAATATAAACGCTATATTTTGTGTAAAATCTAAAGTCTTATAGCTAATATGCTTTAAACAGACTTAGTTTATTGCACTAAACATTATTGCGAGGTACGCTACCCTTTTTGTTCTTTGGAAATATTTGGTTTTGTAGTTTATTTGTGCGCCCAAAACGGTACTATATTGGCCATAGTCCAACTCCTTAACCACTTGGACAACCAAGGATCTTAGAATTAAAAGCGAAGATTTTGGTAATAGCATCACCGACTAGATATAGGATACACCTATCATCCAATGTATTTCGGTGGCCATTTTTGCCAGGGCCACTTGGCCCGTTTTTCTTGTCATTTCCTGTATTACCAACTGGGTTTAGGGCCACGAACAGGGTCTCGTCGGTGGTGCTGGCTCTAAAATAAGCTGACAGCAGAAACAAGATATAGGCATAGGATTCCTATACCTCGTTTGTGTTGACAGCTTTCTTGAAATTCGATACAATTCCTAAACTCGCCACTTTAATTCGTAGAGGGCATACCAAAACCTCTGATTTTTTGAACAGTCGGTAATTCACAACATGAGACACCAAGTCCCATAAGATGATAGGTCTATCCTATATCTAGTCGGTGACGGAACGATGTCAACTCGCGCATCGCATTGAAAGCGATCTATGCGCTTGACGCGTGAAACGGAATGAACCCTATAATTTGTTTCGATCTCCACAGAACTCTCTTAATGATGCGAAGTTGACTTGAAAAGAGGTTGGTAAAAATCACGTGTCGTAATTTTTCGCCCAGAAATCACGGAAATTCTGCAGTGATAAGATTATGGTTTGACTTCAAAAATGGCAAAAGGTGGCCGATCAAAACCGCACATACTTGATTTAATACGTTTCCTTTAAAATATGGAAAAAGCTTGATTTGTTTCTGCATTAAAATACAAAGAAACTTTCCTCAACTTAATATTATGCATATATTCTTGAATTTGTCTTTTCATTAGCCACAGTATAATGTTATACTAATCAATATACAGTAGCGGTCAAAACTTTAAGACGCTCTAAAAAAGACGATAATTATTTTAATGTTGTACTTGGACATTATTGAACTTTTTGGGAAGCTAGAGCAATTAGTTTACTATAAAACTGTTTTTTCAAAAAATGCAATTGATCAGAATTGTAGAAAAAATACTAAGAGTTACATTTTCAACTTTTTAATGTGGGTGTATATCAAAAATGTTTTAAATACGGTTTGTCGATCTGGGTCAATTAACAATATTCTGAAAATTTCGTCAAAATCGGTCAACGTTGCAATCAACTACAAATGTTTAAAGATGGTAAAAATCGCAGATTTTCACGATTTTCGACCTCTAACTACAATAAGTCTAAGGATTTTTACTTCTTTCAAAGACTGTCGTTTTTTTCCCGAATCAACAGATTTCAATGGATCTTTCACAGTGCTTTCACAGAATTTTCAAACATATAATTGACATAGACCGGCAAAACGTATTTTTTTAAATTTCAATATAGGGCCCCATAGAAATGTTTACAATGCAACTTTTAGTTTTTTTTTACAATTCCGATAAATTGCATTTTTAAAAATTTTTTTTCACATCGTGTAGTTAACTAATTGTTCTAGCTTTCCAAAAATGTTCAAATCGTACAGTATAATATTAAAATAGTTATCGTCTTTTTTAAAGCGTCTTAGAGTTTTGTCCGCTACTGTGCGTCGTTCCATTTTTTTAAAAATTAATTATTACCTTCAAATATCGGAAAATCTAACCTAGAAAAAAGCTTTGTTACAATAATGAAACGTTTTTTTGTATTATTAAAACCAACCGAGATGTTTCCGTTGTAAATCTTATAAGGGAACCTATTCAGATGAGACAAACCGATTTTGATGAAACTTATGTCAGGTATCCGAGCCGTAAAACGCTCAAAAATCCCAAACGTTAGGTAGAATGGCCTTCTCATCAATGATGATCCGCTCCCTGATGAGTAGATCGTCGGCTCTGTAAGTTGCCCGGGCTATAAAAAACGGAGTGGCGGTCGAAAGCAGAGGTATTCGCAACCCTTCGGGGCCGAGGGCCGGTCGCCATATGATACCGACTAAGCTGTTGGTGTGCGATCGGGGAGAGGGGAGGTGCCTAGCGGCACCACCCCCTCTCCCCTCATTTTGGGGGAGATGCCGATCATCTCTTCCCCGGCCATACTATTTACTACTACTACTACTACTACTACTATGTCAGGTATAGTTTTTCGAAAAATATTTGACACTTGTTTTTTTATCGGCAACCATCCACTTTGAAGGGGTGAAAACAGCCCTCAAAATTCGTGGTCAGAGTCATATTTTCTGAGATATCTCAGAAACCAAAGGTCGACAAAAATTGATTTTCTTTTTAAATTGTGTGTTTTTAATTGGAAACGTAGTTGTGCTAAAAATTTTAACAAAAGACATTTGTTTAAATAATATATTAAAATTAAATGCTTGTATTTCTGTTAAACAAGCCAGAATTCCTTACTCCGCACACCAGGTGCAAGCCCATATTTCATTATGTATAAATATTGTTAAATAGGAAAAAGAAGAAAATCCTAAAACATGTATCCCCTATTTTGGATCAAAGATCACACATAGTGTACATTAAAATTAACTAATGATACAACACATCAAAATTTTAATGTATTGTTTGAACAAACATTAAATTTTTTTACAGTACTACATTCCCCATTAAAAGAAAAACAAAAATTTAAAAAAGATCAATTTTTTCGATCTCTGGTCTCCAAGATATCTCAAAAAATATGGATCGGACAGCGAACTTTGAGGGCTGTTTTCACCTCTGCAAAGTGGATGGTTGCCAATAAAAGAAAATACGTGTCAAATATTTTTCGAAGAACTACATCTCGCATAAGTTTCATCAAGATTGGTTTGTTTCACCTGAATATGTTCCCTTGTTAGATGCCTTTATATCCAGGTATACGTGAAAAAAATGTTTCAGTTATTTTGAAGAAATTAAAAATTTCGACTTTTGGCCGGAAAAATGTGCCGGATACCCCAGTGTGCGTTGTAGGGGAACTCATGAAAATACCGAGAACCCATAGCGACGAGCAGAGAGGTAATTCAAGGAGTCGCAACTCGTGCCCAGTCGTAACTAGAGAGCACATCGATTTATCGATTCACGCGTTTTGTTAATCTCATTCGTTTCGCATATCGTTAACTAATTAATGAAGTCACATTATTAGCGAAACATTGTTGGGAGTCAATATACTGCAACTCGTATATTTGGATAATTACCAATATTCTTGATTTGCATATTTAGTGCATATTCGCCACATATCAATGGCAGTGACGTGCATACATATTTTATGGTCCCGGTGAACTCAATAAACCTGTACACCAGTATGTGAAACTTACCGTGCACTTCCGTTCTGCTTTTAAAATTTTATTGTCCCCATTTATCACACTGCAAATTAGAAGTTTTATCGCAGTTTCTCAGTTCTGTGTTGGATATGAATACGAGATTCTCGTTAAATATGAATAGCTGCGAGCACTGCGGAGAGTGATGGAGTTTATGTAAGAAACAAAAATAATCTATTATTACTTAGTAGGTTATACTATTGCTTTAGTTTCGAGAACGCTCAAATGATACATTGCATCTATACCACTGATATAAAAGAATGGATAGGAGATCCTTGAAACCAATTCAAAATCGCCATTGCTGGCATTGGCATGATGCGCTACTATCGAAAACCAATGGTACTATGTGCTTCCCTTCGCCCCGCGATCACCCGTGAAGCTCTACGCTTTGCCTCACTTCGCCACGCGCAGACGCACCACTGAAATAATATCAGTGCGCCGACGCTACACGAATGTTCAAATTCACTTTTTGCAAACTTCATTAATCATTACTCAATTCACTTTGTTCTTATAAACCATATTTTTCAAGCTTCCCGCCATTTACTGTAGTACATTTGGTTTTCGATGAGGGCGGTTGCGTCTAAAGTCCTCCTTCAATTTGTATCAATCGCTGTACGGCTGACTTATAGCAATACCGTATCCATAGTATATATATCAGTGATCTATACTTTTCGCGTCATGGAACCCTCAACTCTCACTTGTTTCGTAGATCGTCGTTTGTTTTTCAAGAACAATCCTCACTTCTCTCGAGTTTGTCGAATGGTAAAGACGTGCCTCACTACGTGCTTTCAAAGATATATTTTACTTAGAGTAAATTCTTTTCCTTATATTAATACAGTTTAGTTTATTATATACCCATATTCCAATAGAGAGTTCACATTAATATGGTACATTAAGTAAACATCTTTACGCCTGAAGCACTAGAACTTAAAAATGGTTTAAATTTATACAAGCTGACAAAAAATATTTCTAAAAGTATAAAATGCAAAGTATAATGCAAGCTAAAAATAAAAATAATCGAAAGAAAATGATCTTGTGCTATATCAAATTTGAATAAAGTAGTTCAAACTCAATTTTTGATTCTTAATGATCTATCATGAATATTAACCCTCGGTACTTGAATGGTGACTCATAGAGGGAGAGAGAGGGAGAGCGAGTGGGAAAGGGAGAGGGAGGGAGGGAGGGAGAGGGATAGCTACCACTACAAATTCCTACACTATGTGGTAAGTAATAATTTCTAAACTGTTACGGATGACCAACACACGTTCAAGGTCATATCTGACAGGAACCGTCCAGAATAAACGCGCAGAACCACAACAGAAAGATCCACATACAGGGTGTCCCATAATAAGTGTAACTCCCGTAAACGGGAAGTTCCTTGGGTCATTTGAAGCGACATTTTCCTTTACAAAAATGGCGTCCGCGGCTTTGTTTAGGAGTTACTAACGAAAAACACGGACCCATCAGAACGCGATCTAGATATGCGATGGCACGTTCGGCCAATTGTTAGTTGGCGCGTCGCGTCGGGCCGACTGTGCGAACTCGCGTTTAAGTCGCGCTCTGATTGGTCTGTGTTTTTCGTTAATAACTCCTAAACAAAGCAGCGGACGCCATTTTTGCAAAGGAAAATCTCGCTTCAAATGACCCAAGGAACCTCCCATTTACCGCTCCTACGCTAGTTTTGGGACACCCTGTATACATTTCATATCCACGAAAAGGTAAAAATCATCTAAAATGGATTTATTCTAGGTCAAAAGAAATGTTTAATTTTCGAGTTGAAATAGCTGGACGTGCAAAGGGTTGATATCTGTATAATCATTGATCTTAATGTCTTCAAAAATATGAGAGACACTAATGATGGAGAGGACATTATTACATTGATTGTAAATGAAAGAAACAAATTGAGAAGAAAGTGAAATATCCAGTTTTAAACTATGCAAGAAATACGTGGCGTATGGCCGGGTGTCACGTACTAATTAAAATAATTTAGGTGGTACTTTTATAGATAAGCGAACTGAACTTAATGAGAAACGGAAAATCAAATTTAAGAAAACGTCGGGAAACGATTGTTAAATATAAATGTTTTTATTGCTTTCAATAATGTACATGTATGTGAATATAAGTTATACCTAATGCGCGAATTTTGTTGAAAAATGGGTTGTATAGTTTGTCTATAGATTAGATTTACGCATGCAATGAATATTACATAAACCCATTGCGTTTTATTAATTTTTCTTATATAATTTTTATCCCGCTTTAGCATGATGCTAGATAACCTACAGTCTTACGTATAGCTTGCGTGAGGCATGAAGAACAAGGATAAGCTCCTAACATATACAGTGGCTCAGGAAAGTATTCCAACGTTTAAGTTAGACAAATTGTTTTCAAAAATACAAGACTGAACTTATTTAGATTTTACACAATTTTTTATTATAATACGTGATAAATCAAGAAATTATTAAATAATTTCTGGTGGAAGCATCTTTATAATTTCAATAACTAAGAAACAAAATATTTGAAACCGGTCATTTGGTCGGTTGTGGTACGATTAGTGTTAAAAATTGGGCCAAATGAATTTATTCATTTTTATCAGCTACATGTTTTAACAAAACTTGTAGCGTAACATTGCGGGATGAACTATTTTTATCCAACGTGTTCAATATTAGTCCTAAAAACTTTATAAATTTTATAATTGTACAACGCAATCATCCACGTAAAAATTGTACCGACTTTCCGAAAGAGCGTCCATTCTACAAAACGAATTGTAATATAAGGCATTGATAGTTGTGAGGAGTAGCACAAATTTTCAAAATTTGTGAAATCTTTAGTACGGAATTACATTACAGTAAATGTTCTTTGCGATGTTCGCGAATGACGCATGAATGGATGTTTGAGATATCCATCCAAACGCCGCCGTCTTATAGCGAATAAAAACTGTATTTACCATATACCCATCAAAAAAATTCATTGTTGAGGTTATGGCCACAATTTCACGGCGTGGAAACGTTGTGAATAATTGTGAACGAATGCATTACGCAATTTAATATAATACAGAGTGACCCAAAATAAGTGTAACTCCCGGAAATGGGAGGTTCCTGGGGTCATTTGAAGCGACATTTTCCTTTACAAAAATGGCGTCCGCGACTTTGTTTAGGAGTTATTAACGAAAAACGCGGACCAATCAGAGCTCGGCTATAGCGAACGGAGTCCGACTCGGCGACAGGTCCCGCTTAACGTGGTGCCACTATTGGTCGAACCAGAATCAATCCGCTGTAGCCGCGCTCTGATTGGTCCGTGTTCTTCGATAATAACTACTAAACAAAGCTGCGAACGCTATTTTTGTAAAGGAAAATGTCGCTTTAAATGACCCAAGGAACCTCCCATTTCCGGGAGTTGCACTTATTTTGGGACACCCTGTATAACGTTTGTTTATTGTTTTAGGGATTCTCCAATTGCGTCGTCATCATCATTTGTTGGTCGACGCTTTGGAGGTTGGAGAGCTAGCGGAAGTCATGAATACGCTCCTGTACGACAACCTGCTTCCATGGACGAACGGTATGCAACTACTTTATGACAGATTCTTAATAATCCCCAATAGTAATGCAATCGGGAGAAGTAGAATACAATTAAAAATACGGATTTTAGTCTACTCAATATTCGCAAATTTCGCCAAAATACAAGAATATCATTCAATTTCTAATAAGAGATGATGTGGACTTCAAATGAAATAGCGGGGAGATTACGATTTCCGAGGCCTCTCGTTTTAAGGTTATATTTGTGTTCTTGGGGTTATTTCAAGATAAAATGTATATATGTATAACACGGTGTCAAATCGGCTTGGTTTAGTCGGTAAAGTAGATTTCCTGTTTTTTATAAATTTGTAAATATCTCGGTAGCTATGTGAACTGTGGAAAAATATCAAGAGACCTGTTTTGTAGAAAATTAAGTTTCCAACAATTTATGTCGTATGGCATTTTTTATCAGCTGTGCAGTTTTCGAGTGTATTTATATTTTAGAGTGAGTTGTGGTTAAGTCCTGGGAGGGAGTGACCACGCATACGGCAATCCAGGAGTAGTTTCGAATCTTTCAAAAATTAAAAGAGATCCGCTCATCTCTGAAAAGGAAAAAGTAGTCCAAAATGTTTTTTATAGGAAATTCAATTTCCAATATTTTGCTATATCTCCCATAGTTTTCGAGATATTTGCAGGTTTATAGAAAACAAGAAATCTACTTTACCGGCTAAACCAGGTCGATTTGACACTGTTATAAACACATTTTCTTCTTGAAATAACCCCAAACACAAATCTACACAAATCTAACCACAAAATTCTAACCGAACACAAATCTAACCTCAAAACAAGGGGTCACGGAAATCGTAATCATGCCGAAATTGCAATACAGTAAAAGCTCCTTTACTGTCCGGGGTCGTCGGTACAATCACTGTCCAGTGCCTACTCCTCCACTGTCATGCTGTACTTCTCTATGTTCGACTCTCTATTGAAGCCTCCGCGCGGTCAGCACGGTTGACGCAGTCATAAAATGTAGTGTCCGGATACGATCACTGTCCGAACAGAACACTGTTGGACAGTAAAGGAGCTTTTACTGCATATAGAAGGAAAAAAGCAAAGAATGTGTCGTTAAACGGAAAACTCTTCGCGACAATACTATAAGATCACGCCTCGACAATTGGTGCTTTGAGAAGGAGGCGCCAAATTCAACCAAAGCTGGTCGATTTTCCCACTCCGCCTTCGTCCCTTCCAATGTCCCAGTCCAGCACCATGAGCATACTCCAACATCCCCCACTAAGACTGGTCACGTATTAATCTGGTTATGAGAGAGGAGATAAACTATATTCCCCACGATTTCTTCGATTGGGCGACACTGCTTCGAGAGTCGATGACGTAGAATCGGCTACACCCACTGCGCACCGGCCACCAGTACTAGGTAGGCCGAGCTCGTATTCGATATTCCCCTCTCACGTTAGCTGGAAGCAGGGGGTGTCGACTCCCATATAAAAAAGTGGACACTAATTTAATTGTAGTTCAGTACCCTAACGGTATGGTGGCAGCACAGTAGAGACTAAAGAGTAGGGATACAAGCAGTGTGTGATCACACGCATATCTAACTCACACATAATTAACCTTGCATATACGTGTTATTGTATTCTTCGCTGGTTATTGATGGTTATGAATTTATTTTCAGGGAAAATGAATTGGTAATATAACATATAATAATTGCATTGAATTACATCAATAAATAAGCAGCAGTCAACGACCATTGCCTCGCTTCAAAAACCGGTTCTCGTACGATCACCGAAGTTAAACAGCGTTGGACGTGACCGGTGCTTGGATGGGTGACCGCATGGGTATAGAGCATACACCAGGCGGTGGCTGCCCGGGTACCGGTTGCGTGTTGTTGGCAAAAAGGTGGTTCGGAACCCACCGTAATAAAAAGTAGGTCCCGCTGAAACTTAGGCTGAAATAGGCTGAAATTTGGCGTTAGAGAGAGTGGAAAGAAGGGAGATCGGTAAATGGATTTGAAACCCTGAGGGGACCAAATATCATATACATACAATAAATAAGCAGCAAAGATGAAAACTGAGCAACAGTCTGACTCCGTTACAGTTTGCAACAGTTATAAATGATGTCTGATGGCGTCAAATGGCTGAATGACGCGCAAGGCAAAGATAGAATTTCCCTACCACCGAAGCACTACTGTGCTGCCACCATACCGTTAGGGTACTGAACTACAATTAAATTAGTGTCCACTTTTTTATATGGGAGTAGCCGATTCTACGTTCTGGTTCCATATAAGCAGCCTAAGTTAAGAAGAAGGATTTGTCACCCCATATATGTTTACTGTGCTATTGTTTACTTCATGAAAAGTGTCTTCTTTTGTTTTACGCACATAATTTATGTAAACACATATAATAGATCATTACGCTATGTCCAGGTAGTATGTCCAGCAAATTAGACGAACGTTTTGATAAAGTATATTATCGAGTACACTAAATGAAGCTGCAATTATATTACAAAATATGCAGTTTCTTTATTGCGAATTAAAAATTTGACAAATCTATTATCGCTACTAAATTATTTTAACGCTTTTATTACACACTAGGAAGAATATGCAATACGAATTACGACGTTGCCCAGTCCGAGCGACTTTTTATGACCGTCGAACAAGTTCGACTCTGACGATTTAAGGTCGTCGCACACTAGAACGCCTCGCCGCCTGATCAGCACCGCCGTTTCGGTTTTCTTCCATGTAGTTCATAGTTCTATATTGTACATCAGGCATGGGCAAACTTTTTCTCGATCGCAGGCATTTTCAAGGGATATCCCCGCTTCTCCCGCCCGCGCGTCTCGCTCCCCGTGGCAGCCACAGTGCTGTATCCCTTGAAACTACCTGCGATCGAGCAAAAATTGGCTCATGCCTGATGTACAATATAGAACTATGAACTACATAGAAGAAAACCGAAACGGCGGTGCTGATTAGGCGGCGAGGCGTTCTAGTGTGCGACGACGTTTACGGGCACCGAGGCCGGGCCGTACGCGGACGTGCGGACACGGTCTTTCGGTGCAAAGCGATTTTCCGAGGAAGCACGGTTGGAACGCGAAAACACGAGTTCGGGCGTCAGGTACCAGCAAGTACCACACGAAGTGCGAAAGAAAGCCTGTGTTCGGAGAAGCCGAGCCCGTGGGTGAACCTCCGCGCAACGTGAACCAGAAGGGTCCACGCGAACGGCAAGGAATTCGGACACAGGGGATAACGGGGACTGTCCTCACGGCGGGGCAGATCGCGTAGGTCGGGAGTAACGAGACTGAAATGGACTCTACGTTATTTATTGAATTTCTTCAACGTCGGTACTTTACAAAGGAGCGGCCACGTGGCTGTGACCCGGGTACCCGCGCTCTTTATACACTTTAGCGGGAGTTATTCGTCCGCGGCGCACGGTAATCAGAACGTTGTATTCCGCGAAAGTACCGTGCGACGGTAGAATATTCGTCTCTGTTGAGACGAGAATTCGCGGAGCGCGGTTGGACGGCGCAACGGATTTTCGTACTGTCGCGGTCTTTTCGCGTCCGATCGCCGAGACGGGATGCTATTCGCCATGCGCGCTAGATAATCAGCGGTCGTACGTGTTCGAGGGGCACGTAGGCACTGCGCATTCGCGTGCAAATTCAGACGCCCCGACTGAGGATGACTTCCGATCGCAAATTTAGGGAAACGCTACTTTATCGCTCAAAGCTTCCTCGAGACGGACGTGAGCCTGTGGCATCACCTCGGCCTCACCAAATTACGACACGAGACGATCTCGTGTCGTCCTCACACCAAAATGGACGACCACAAATAACGAATCTGGGAACGACAAAGTTGACTTACCGTGATCGGCTTGTATTTTTCCGCCTCTCGATAATCAGAGCCCTGTCCGGACTACGGTTCGGGCGTTGAACCAGGGTAAAGGAGTTTCCTCGCGAACGAAACCACCCGCGACTCGGACTTTGTTTTTACGGAAATCGGGACCGGATTTCGAGACTTTAAACGGCTACCCAGCTAACCAAAAATCGAAATCTGGACGTCCCCTGTGCGCGCATATGCCATCCAGTGCCGTCCGTAGGACCAGGAATTTGGACAAGGGCATGAGGACGGCACGAAACCGGCCCCAGGACGCTAAATGTGCCGTTGTAGTACACTGATGTGGCGCATACCGAATGGCAGCACCGTCGCACTAATGTGGCTGGCGAATATCATTTTACAGGGCAGCACCGTCAGCGAGGGTAGGTCGCACTAAATGTAGCAGATGTCGGCGAAGTAAATTTCTATCGTACTAAATATACAGCACTTGTCCCTTTTATTCAAATTCATTCTCGACAATTCGAAATACCCATACAAATTTTACTTAATTCTCATATTTATAATTTTTCCTAGACTGCGATCTTTATGCGAAATAAAAATTGTCTGCATCGATTGCAAGAGACACAAGCTAAAAATTGCATTGCCGCACAATTTTCTACCTTCGCTAACGGTGCTAACCTGCAAAATATTCGCCAGCCACATTAATGCGACGGTGCTGCTATGCGATATGCGCCACATCAGTGCACTACAACGGCACATTTAGCGTCCTGGGGCCGGTTTCGTGCCGTCCTCATGCCCTTGTCAAAATCCCTGGTCCTACGGACGGCCTTGGATGGCATATGCGCGCACAGGGGGACGTCCAAAATTGAGCCAATCTTACCTTGAGCAGCTCCGAGCGTAGTTTGGACAATGATTTGCAGACCTGTGCCCTCGACCAGTCTTGGCTCAAGTTTCGCCTGGTTAGCTGGGTATGTGTTCGTAGTTCTTAGACCTGCGCGACAGTGATTCCGCGATCCGCATCGACGAGAAGCATCGATTCTCGTTCCCCCCACTCTGTTACCTCTGCTGAATTTCCCTATTGGCGCTTTTCGCTACGCGACTAGAAGATCGCAGAATCGTAACTTTGTTTGAAACCTATTGACGATAGGACTAACTGGGTCCTCGGGCCCCAGACCTGTATCCTACGCCAAATAATCTTCGGGAAACCTTCACACCACCCCCGATGAGATTCAGCGCATACAGGTTGAGACGACGGCCGGACCACCAAATTACAATGACGAAAGTTGAAATCATTTTGTCCCGAATCGTCGTTTCTGTGGGTGCGAATTTCCATTGAGTATACCGGTACCGGATGTTCGCCAATTTGTGGCCAATTCCTTTTTCCGAGTCGATCTCTCGAGGGGGCGCCTTCTCGGGGTTCCTGCGAGTCAGCCGTGTCATAGCCGACTCTACTACTAGCCGTGCTGAAGGTAAAATTGAGCTGCACAACGGTTCATTTCGTAGAGAAAGGTTCAGCGCATTGCGCTGTGACCCACCATATGAGTTAAAAAAATTTTTTAGTTACAGAAAAATACATTGGATGCTGCAGTTTTTTTCGGTTTTTGTTCTACATTAAACTTATTTTTCTTTAGAGACAGAAGACTTTTTTGACTGATATGATGAGCCACAGCGCACTTACTGAACCTTCCTCTATCAAATGAACCTTTGTGCAGCTCAAAATATGCACGTATAAGGACAAATAACCGAAGCCCGCAAACCCATGTTTTCATCTGAAATCTAGTAATATTCTAGTAATGTCACGTGGGTTGCCTAGCCCCTTAATGTGAGGAATAGAGTTATTGCACAATCAATAAAAATACAAAATGAATCTAAAATGAAAATAACTTCAAAATATCTTATTTGTGTTCAAATTTTTATCCCAAGAATTACGTATGGCGAACGTTTAGTTATTCTTTCTGAGCTCACACTGTACATATCGATTTCTACTCATTCATTTAAAAATACTTTTATCGTCAATAGGTTTCATGACATTGAAGTCAGAAATACAGTAACTTAATCTTTTATGACTTAAGAGAAAATACTGTAGGACAACATTTATGTGTACCACGTTTGGCTGTTCGACCATTTTAATAGAGCTTCCTGCCACTAAATAATGTGTACTATTATTTGCAACTTTCTTATTGTTGTGCAAAAGAAATAATAAATTAATTATTAGTTGAATTATTTTAATGAACTGTTAATTAAATAAATAATTTAATTATTATGTGCAAATGAAATAATTCTTTAATTTGTAATCGGTTAATCTATTATCTAAAATAAAATTTGCCCAACTCTGTGTGCCGGTATAATAATTAAATACAATCCGTTTTTGTAGGGAGTTTCAGTTCGTGAAACATAAAGGTCGTGGCACACTAGGCCGCCGCCACGCCAGCTCAGCACAGCGCCGCCTCGCCGAGCTGGTGGTCATTGCCGCACACTAGAGCACAACGCCGCAAGCACCGCACAAGCACTTTCTGTCTTTTTTTTCCTTTATATATGTTTCTCGCTCTAATGTTTTACATGCGTTCCGTTGTTCCAAATCTTTTGGAAAAGAAGGCCTCATGTCAGCTATTTGTTTACGCCGTTGGTTACGTAATCAATCGATATATCTGTACCTCAATTCTCGGTGCCCCTTCAGAAGGCAACCCGTTACTCAATTTTCGGTTTCCCTTCAGAAGGCAACCCGTTCCACAATTTATCAATCTTCAACTCTGTTTTGCTTCCTGCAAATGATTTTTTCAAATTAAATTAAAAACACCTATTGTTTATGGCGTCCGGATAACAATTACCGCAAAATTGACAGTAATTTGTGTGAATAAAATTTGTATTATATAAATATTTAAAATTTGAAAATTAGTATTACACAAATTATCATTAATTAACAAATATACGAAATCGACGAACCAATTTTATTGTTTGCACTATTCATTTTAGTCGTTTTTACGAATAGTTAAAATCGTCTTTCGTATAACCATACAAAAAGCAAATCCAGCGCCGCCGGCAGAACATTATCGCTCGGAATGTTCCTTCGTTCAAGGCAATGCAGGGGCGTGCTAGCGCTGTGCCGTTGCAGGTACAGTGTGCGCATCCCCATTTGAAACTCATAGAAGAAAGTGCAAACGGCGTGGCGGCGCTGTGCTGAGCTGGCGAGGCGGCGGCCTAGTGTGCCACGACCTTAAAGGCTGAAAGCTGTTGAATTGCCTCCTAGAAGTTAGCTCGCAAATTGTGCTAAGGCTAGGCTACATTGGGCTTAACTATTAAAACTATAATATAAAACATAAGACAGAAAATTGAAGAAAACACGATTGTTTTCAGTAGCCCCCACTTTTCATTTTTTTCAATTTTCTCTATTGTGTTAAAGTATTACTTTTACAAAATAATAAATAAAGAAGTTATGGTAAATAATAGTGTTGGACATGCTATTAACGTTTAAGATAGTAACAGTTATCCAAACAACATATGTATCTAAGTTGTCTTAGCTATTAGAAAAATCGTGTTTTTTTCTGTCTTTTTTTGTGTCTTAATTTTTATATTATAGTTTTAATATTCCAGCACAATGTAGCACAAACTTAGCACAACTTAGCACAACTAAATAAGGTGTCTGGCTATGATCCGTTATTTCTACTTTTACTTCTGCTGTGTAAATAGAAACAGTAGTTGAATATTTTTGTGTGTGTGTTTCTGGATGGTCACATTACCTTATAACTATAATGTACACATACACAAAAATTGCTAGAGAGAAATGGATAAAATACTAAACAATAATATTATAAACATCAACTAATTTCAATAATTAATTAATTTATAATGTTGGTAATGATACCCTAAGTACCGAAAATCACTGCTGGGGATATACATAAATATATCAATTTGGAATCAACATGGTTGTTCGTCTAAATTTTAAAAAATATGTGCCAAACAGTTGAATCAGTGCCACATTACTAGATTGTAAATCTTTATGCAAAATAAAAATTGCCTGCGCCGATTACAAGAAATAGAGACAAAATAAAATTTTATTTCTTCCCTTAATAATTTTAATAGATGAAAAATCATATAGTGACATTTTTAATTTTCAAAATTTTCCGACAAGTTTTGTATTTCATCTACTTAATTTTGCTATAAATGCAGAAACATGTGCAGTATACACATCACACTGAAGATCATACTAATAAATAAGTAACTTGCAAGCAATATATCGATTTATGACAGCTTAACAATATATTTGTTGGTTGTCGAATAGGAAGTAAAAAGTAATATACTCGTTGCACATAAAGTTAGCCTACTAATTGTCTATATTCAGCCTGAATTTCAGCAGTCTAAGGTATTTTCATCACTTAACACATCCGAGTTCTTCTAAATTCGAGTCATTCAAAGAATTTTTAGACAACTGCTAAATATTTATTCGACAATATACAATGGTATGCGAGGATATCATCCGCACTTCATAAAATATGCAAGGTAGAGTGTGATCTTGTACGTGCCAGTTTCTACCGCTGACTCATGACACCAAATATAGGGAGAGGATTTTTAAGGGGGTATGCAACCCTATAAGTCTAATAAAATGTGGTAAATCGAATATTTTTTTGCATAAAGAGACACTCTAAAAAAGAAATATGTTTCTAGGAAACGCTAAGCAACACTTCAGCTTTCTTTTCATATTTGTTTTATCACGTATAATTACAAAATGCTGGAGTTGTTTAACATTATCCAACTGCATATACAGCAAAACCTTAATAGCTTACACCCTCTGGTAAAAGTGGTGGAATATTAAATATAAAAGAATGTTGCACCAACTTTAACAAAAATAGGTCATCTTCAATGTGGCGTACGATTTTTTTGATATTTTTATTTGCCTAATTTTTTTAATTATTTAAAGTTGATTTTTTTCAGTGAAACAAATATTTTTACGTTTAACAATCGGTATTTTCTCATTTTTCAGAATTATTAAAAAATCGTACGCTCTTTCTTTTCCAATCGCTATACTTCTCTACGTGCGGCACACTACAAAGAATGTAGCACCTCTACTCGAACTGTTGCTCGGCAGACCCGAGGATACGACAGTTACGGAGATACTACTGTAGGTACCAAAATCTTGAGGGGCGGGGCAACTACAAAGTTCGGCCTACAACAGATATTAATTTTCCTGTTTTTCAGCTTAAATTTCACCTTAGGGAACTAAAAGTTTTGAACGCTTTAAAATATAATCGCGTAGATATTGATATGAAATGCCAAAAATCCAAGTTTTGAGGTTAGATGTAGATAGAATTCGCAGGTTGAAAAGTTCTACCTGTTTAAAATTGAACGATATTAAGCGTTTTCAACGGGTAGGGGCGTTGCCATGTTGGTACGTACTCAGAGATCGCCCAATGAACAGAGTCGGTAGGTTCAGCACAAGCACGTTGAACAAATTTTCTCTATACACGTACCACTTACTTTTGTCAGTATCAACGGAAACACATCATATCCAGGTCATATACTTAAGGCTGCGCCGGAGTCAGAAATCGCTAGAAATGGCTGTAACGCGGCGCCACCATCGACGTCGAGGTATATGGCGAAAAAGACAGAGAGGCAGATATGTTTCTCGCAGGAGAGACGAAAACAGAGATTTTAAACAGCTTCATTTTTCGATAAACCCACTCAAGTTTCACTTAGCGAGGAAGTAATATTTTCTGATGCTCTTTGCGTTGAAATCTTCTCCGAATTATTGCGGTGTCCCGTACAGAGCCCTTTTATGCAATTTGTCTCCTCAAACTTTATAAACAATAATAGTGTACATTTTTATAGAAGAGACTTTTTTCTGTACGCTTTTTGCTAAAAAATGCTCTGTGCGCTACCCCGCAATAATTCAGAGAACATTTCACCGCAAACACCATCAAGAAATATTGCTTCCTCGCAAAATAATACCCGAGTAGGCACATCGAAAAATCAAGCGTATCTCTGTCTTTGTCACTCTTGCGAGCGAGAGACCTATCTCCCTCTCCGTCACAGTCACGTGTTCGCAGCTCAACAAAATATGGTTAGGATAGATTGGGCTGCGACTAAATAATACCTGAGTAGGCACATCGTAAAATCTAGCGTCTTTGTCACTCTTACGAGCGAGCGACATATCTTCCTCTCCATCGCAGCCCAACCTATCCTAACCATATCTTGTTGAGTCTAACCATATCTTGAAATCGTATCAGGGCCACGATATAAGTCCTTGAAAAACACGGCTGTTAGATTAATAATGAACGTTTACTGTAGTCTTTAACAATATCTCTTCAGTGCCTTTTTTTACGTGAGAAAGAATCGTTTTACGGACTTCCCATGCTCCCTGGGAGGGACACGGGGATATGTGGGACTTACGAGACCCAGAAGGGCTCACAGTACCGCACTAAAAAAACTCACGACAACCTACCCTTTTTATTTACATGAGGGAAATGCTTTTACACATACCCTGTACCCCCCCTGGGAGAGATACAGGGTTATGTGGGCTTACGTGGCCAGAAGGGCTCACAGTACCCACTAAAAACCTCATGATAACCTTCCCTAAGCTAATCAGGGGCGGCTGAATCTCCGAAGAACACCACCAGCCAACCCCTTCGTTCTTGGCCCCTATGGGGCCCCGTCCCGGGGGACGACAACCTAACCTAGGCTATTCGGGGGCGACTGGGATCTCCGAAGAACACAACCAGCCATCCCCCCAGCAATACCTAATGTATCAGGGTGTAAGTAGGTTGCCCACTTACACCCCCCTTCCCTGGGCCGTTCGGTGAGCTCGCGAGTCACTAGCTCGCTCCGCCCAACAACCCCCGGTGACCCCGTTCCTCGCTCGAGAAGCCCTTCAAAGGGCTCTCGTCCGAGGAAAGAGGTCGCCGTGCACGACAAGGAGGAGACGGAGGCAGGCACCCCGCCCGCGTCCGCCCCTCTCCCACTTCCACCCCCCGTCCCAACGATCTATATGTCCCCCGCGGGGGGACAGAGGGAAAGGGGGTGGGAATAGTCCCCCCCACAAAAGAACAACCCGTCTGCGATGCCTCTTCGGGGGAGGCGGGAAGGACTTAACCAGTCCCGCCTTCCCCGGTCCGTATCTCCTCAGTGCCTGGGTATGCTCTATCTGTGTCTATACTGACAAAAGTGGTAGCAGGGAAGGCCCCAACCGTGAGTACTCTCATTTCCATTCTGATCTTAGTTTACGACAGGGAGTTCTAACTTATTCCCCTCTGAGAACTGCATGGTCCCCACCATCGAACACTACGTAGAGCCGTAGAGTTAGTGAGTTGGGACAAATTTCGACGATTGCAATATACAGGGTGTCCCAAAATTCCTCCGACACCCGAAAATGGGAGGTTCCTTGGGTCATTTGAAGCGACATTTTCCTTTACAAAAATGGCGTCCGCGGCTTTGTTTAGGAGTTATTAACGAAAAACACCGACCAATCAAAGGGCGACCTAGATGCGATCTAGACATGCGATGACACGTTCGGCCAACTGACAGTTGGCGTGTCGGGCCGACTGTGCTAACTCGCATCTAGGTCGCCCTTTGATTGGTCGGTGTTTTTCGTTAATAACTCCTAAACAAAGCCGCGGACGCCATTTTTGTAAAGGAAAATGTCGCTTCAAATGACCCAAGGAACCTCCCATTTTCGGGTGTCGGAGGAATTTTGAGACACCCTGTATGCGTGTGCAGCACATCGTACGTCGCGCGGCTCTCGTGGTAGGAGCGTCTCAGTACTATACAAATAACGATGAAGTGTAGAAGTGGGGGAAGAACCTAAACGGGGTAAGCTCAGGTTGACAATTCAGACTACGCATTCAAATATACGTTAACGGCATTATATGCGAGCTAGTGGTGTGACCTAACAACTCTGTCCATTAGACAGCGCGCGACGCTGAGTATATACCAACATGGCAGCGCCCTTACAAATCAAAGATACAGTACTTAAAATCGTTCAACTTTAAACACACGTAACCTTTGAATCATTGAATCCCTAATATTATAACTTGGATTTTTGGCATTGTTTTGTTACAATCTACAGGATTATATAAAACAAAATCCAAAATTTATGATCCCGTAAAGTGAAGTTTAAGGCCGTTATTACACGAGGACACTAGTGGCGCAACTTGGTTGCGCCACCAGTGGCTCAGCACGTTTAATGAATCGGTAACTGGTGCTAACACCAGTATGTTGCCCGGCTGTTGCCTGTTGCCGGCCACCAGTTTGGCAACAATTTTTGGTAGCACAACCAAGTTGCCTCGTGTAATAGGCTCCATATGATTCAATGCCCCGTGATGTGCTGAGACACTGGTGGCGCAACTTGGTTGCAACCAAGTTGCGCCACCAGTGTCCTCGTGTAATAACGGCCTAACCCAACGAGTTCTAATCACAGTAATCGAAACAAATGACCGCACTACGCAGGTTTAATCGACTAACAATAACACAAGATCTTCGTTAAAATCCGCAGGTATTATCGACCGTCTTGCGTCATCGACGCTCGTCCGCCCTGTCATCACCACTCTCATCGGCGAGTGGATCACTCGAAGAGCTGCGACTACGCGAGAAGCACACCCGAATCGAGCATCGATGTGCAACATTTTGGTCTGCCCATACTTAGCGTCAGTGAACCAAGTCCGCCAGACGAAAACGACCGCGTGGACGAATACTTGTAGGACATGCTTGCCGAGGACTTCCTAAAGGAGTTCCTCGTGTGACCCAGCATGATCACTCTACTATACTTCGCGTGATCCGAAACGTCGAGTATACTCCGTTCCAAGGTAAATCTAACGCAGACCTCCCGATCGTGCGGCAAACAAACTGTACGCGAAACTCTCAGACGTACGATTACCAGTTCGGAGACAAATTATCGATTTTATTGTCAAAAGCTGCAGCGGAGAATCCCTCCGTCGAATGATGCTCTCCACTTTACGGTCGATTATGTTTCCGATCGAACGGTATTAAACGTGAAATTCTGAGTCAATTTTAGAGACAGTTCTTAAGTTTAAAGTGGCGTGCGAGCATGTAACGTTCTCGATCGTGTATCGATCAATTCGAGGAACCGATTTCATCGCGAGGCCCTAGGGATTTACCGTTGATAATAATCAGAATAGTACATTCTTTAGCTGCGATCGTCGTTGATACTGTCCACATCGTATGCACGATCTCAGAGCGAAATTCCTTACTATTAATTGGTAAGAAACAATGCTAAACAGTAAAACTTTTACTTATTGTTATTGTACGTACTTAACACAGTCGAACGCATAGGGAGAAAGAGAATATTCCTCCGTAATAATTAATCAAACTTATTTACATCACAAAGATTCAGATGAACATGAAATTCCGTTTGAGATTCTACTTCAAACCAACAGTTTAGAAAGAATACGCCAGTGCTGGGCACGGTTGCAGCCCTCAAACGCTTGCTTCTCTCACCAACCTTTTTTTCGTCTCTCGTGTCTTGGTTGTCCGCAAAGCGCGTACTTTCCCAATGGTAATGGCCCTTGCTGGGAAGAGACAGTCGGTGTAATGGTGAGCACGGTTTTGCCTGAATTGAGGCAAATGTGTCCAGCACTGGAATACGCTAAACGAAAGTATTCGAAAGCCTTCGATCTAAATATAATATTTAGTGCTTGAAAGAATTGAGTTACATTATAAAGTGACAAGTGTTTTTATTACAGAAAGACTTTCTTATGTGTACGATACAAAGTGTTACGAATAATTTCGAAATAATATGCGAATACAATAAATCTTCGTACGCCATAAAAGTATTTTAACCACTGCAATTTTCTAGTCAGTCTATTACAGTAGTAAATCGAAAATCTACATAGTACATTAATGAATTCAATAGTAAATTAGTAAATTGAAGTTTAGTAGTAATTCTTAATTATTATACATATAATTAATTCTGAGAAAGAAAACATGGCAATTTCTTTAAACTATTAAATTAAATGTACCGATTCATATACCCAGAATGCACCCGGACGTCCGTCCTATCTGAGTATACTGTTTTTATTAGATTCTTGAATGATTTCTAGTACAATTTTCGTTTCAAACTGTTATAAGAAACGTATCGTTCGTATAAAGCAACATAATGTTTTAATAAAAATGTTCTCTTAATGAAAATAAAATTACTAATAAAATTAACGAAGTTATGCGAAACAAGTAATAAATTTTTATTTCTGATATTACAGCATCAACATGCAATTACTATGTTATACAGATTACAGCTGAAAGCATATTATAATTATCAATGTTTACAAACATGTATTTTAAAGAATAGATCTTAGGCTTCTACAGACGTTTCCCAATGTTAACAATTAAATATAATTGAACATTTCTGAATATAAGTATCGCAGTTTGAAGGAATTCTTTATAAAATTTTATGAATTCTAATCAAACTGTAAATTAATGTACATATATGTGACAGTTTTGTTAAAAAATCTTTTAATATATATTACTTCTTACAAGTAAACAAAATTCTAATTAATATACAAAGACATTTTACTTCTTCGACGCAACTACACTCTATAAACTTTCATTTAAATTTTGTATGTAGAATACTGCTAGCAATCGTTTAATAAGAGTTTCAAAATTCGCAAATTGAAAATTTCTCACTTCAGTACTAAACTGAAACTAAATCAATTTATGGGCCACATTTAAAGATAGGTTTTTAGTTTTTAGACATAAAACAATGAATAGAGAAAAGCAACAAAATACTCTTTACTCGTACGAACGTTTTGAGTATGTCGATGCAGCAAATTCTTCGTTAAATTGACGTAAATCGCGAATCTGCTATTATTGTATTAAAAATGATTTTGAAATCGATAATGTAACTATTTCTTTTTAGAGCATTCAACATTTTATTCGGAGGCATTTAAATATTTTTACAAATCAGTGTGCATTGTACATATGTACAATAAAGTCAAGAATGATGTATAATATTGCTTCAGTTGATGATGACTTCCTATTTTTAGTACAATCCTCAGTCAAATGCAGTGATAATTGAAACGCGGATCTTTGTGCAAACTAAAAATTCTCTGTATCAATTACAAGGAAGGGGAGTTATATGAAAATTAATTTCTTCCCCTTCACAGTTTTAGTAGGTTGAAAATAATTTACCAATCATATTTAGTTGATTTGATGTCCCTCTGTTTTCTGTTCTACCTGTTTATATTTGCCATAAATTCATAAAATTCGCAGTCTAATGACAACTGTAAACATTGTCACTTGATTAGAATCTCTTGATTCTGCTCGTATAGAATATTCTTCTTTCTTTATGTGTTAAATGTTTACTTCTTCATAAACAAATATTTTGTGAACAAGTAAAATATAAAAAAAACTAAGTATTGAGAACTGTCGAGGATGATAATAATACCGAGAAATAAGAAATATTTTGTCTTTATTCTGTCTACATAAACATTTATACTCATTCCATGAAGCGCATAAGTGTTTTCTTGTTGTTGCATAAAAATGCGTACATTAATACATATTATGTTTTCATGCGATTGACACATTTACGGTGAATTAACTGTTACAGAAGAGTATACATTTTGGGTGACGTTCCGGAAATCGGATTGATTTCATATTTGCGCATAGCCGCATTTTGCATTAAAAACGTGTTTTCTTAATGGTTTCTGGCGACTTTAAAAAAATCTTTTGTCATACTATGTCTTACCTAACCGACAAATTTTAGTTAGGTCTGGATTTGAACTAGAGATGACGTAAACTGCTTCTTTTAGATCACTCGTGATTCGATCACGTTCGTTCCCCATCACGGTGATTTTTCACAGTGATTCGTAATTTTGTGCTCGCTTCTGATTAGCGGAAAGCATAATTCTTCTTCGCGTAATTTACAGAGGCATAATCTGTATGTTTCATATTAACACTAAACCTATCGAGACTTAAAATTCATTTTATCTATTGATTTTATTTGCACTTTGCGCAGCTCCAATTGTTATATGTGCTCCACTAAAGATATCTATACAATTATTTCTTATGAAATTATTTTTATTATATCAATTATCGTAAAACAAAAAATCTGGAATCGGTCATTTTGAACGATGACGGTAGGTATAGTGTTAAACGACATCAAAACAGAATTGCGAGTTACTTTTCGCAACAGTTACACAGTAATGAGGAATAATGAATAAATTAATGATTATAAATATGATTTAGCCTATTTCACATCCGATTCGTCAGAACGATATAATCGTTCGTGATCAATTTAAAGATAATGTATAATTCATTACATTAATTAAAACATATAGTGTATACACGATCACAGTATGCATATCAAATAATGCAACAATTTATTAATTTTGTAGGACGTTTGCCAAATTATCATTTGCGTTCCCTATAATTGTTAAAGGGTAGTCTCGTTTCCAGGATTGCAAGGCTGCGTGATGCATCTTTTCATTTCTCGATAATGTAAAGATGGGACTTTCCAGTAGTAAAAAGCGCTATATGAAAGTTCAATCTAGCCAGCTGTCGCCCCCAAATTTCGTATTTATTATTTAGACGGCGAAATTTGGATTATTCGGTAGCATAAAAATGCGCATGTACAGTAATCTCGCGATCTATGACCGGGGATGCCTTTACGATCTACGACAAGAGCTTACCCATTCCACTGCCGGCCAACACCGTGCCGCGTCGCAGAGCGGCGGTGATTGATCTCGGCTCGGGTATATCGGTGTGAGCACCACACATTGACTCGAATGAATCGAATTTTCAAGGCCCTTAATTTTCATTATTTTGTTATAGGACTTTCACTATCTTATTTCTGGTGTTTTTCTGATTACGACAATACCAAACACGATATAATTCCAACTGTATTTAGTGGTTTAATCGACGATGAAAGTTTTACTTACAAGGAAGGACAGCGTGTTTGATCTATGACGGCGACGGCGCACAGTGGACAAAAGCTGGACAAAAATCGATTTTTAACTTTTGTTTGACCGAAATCAATTATGTTACGTCATTAACAATACCCTGAAGTTTATGAAAAACAAGTAAAATGAGTTAAAAGTTATTAAGTAGAAGTAGATATTTATATTTAAGTATCGTCGTTATTTGCTCATCGCTTTAATTTAATAATATTTGTGTCTGTTCAAACTCCTCTTACGCAGCTAGAGTTGCATGTAAAATTATTAAAAAATTTGCTTATATGGCTCTTTGTACATTGTATCGATAAAAAATCTTCAAAATTTTTTTGAATAGGTGTAATAATTATTTTCGAGTTTCTTATTCGACTAGCGTATTAACTCGATTTTGAATTAAAAAAGTAAATTTCCGATGCGTAATTTTATATATTTGCCTCGTAATGCCCAAACGACACTAGGATAAATATTTTTCTTAAAGTATCCTTAAAATTATGAAACAAACCACGTTTGCCGATTTTTGCCCATTGAAAAGATATTAATAATATAATACTGTACGTATTTTCATGCAGACAGTTAAGTGCGAATACCCAGAATCAAGAAAGACTATTTATGTGAATCTGTTGTAAAAAAATTAGCTTGAATTAAGTTTATTTCGTGTGTTAATAACATTTTAAAGTTAATAACAAATTGTTATTAACAAACAAATATATTTAAAAATAAATATACCAGTTGATATGTGCTCGTTGACAGAAGTTGACATATAATGTACTCGTTTTTACATTCGAACTTTACATTTCGCCTGCTAGATGGAATATAGGATAATCTTAAAACTCGCAATTGGAATTGAACAGATCTTGTGAAAATCTTGAAGAACATAATATTACTATTTAGATAGAGGCAGAATAAAATTCTGTTAACTACATAAAACATAAAATTAAATATTCCCGCATTAATATAAATAGAAAGAAAAGATAAAAATTTAAAACAAAAAAATTAAAAAACACAAAAAACCTGATTTCGAATACAAATTCAAAATCAGCATCCCCAATAGCTCATATATATCAATTTTCAAAAAAATCCATTCAGTTTTAATTTTTCGGTCCGCCATATTGAATCGACCATTTTGAATTTTATAATTTTGATTAAAAATTTGAAATCTACGTCCAAAACCACCTAGAGATACCAATTTTCGAAAAATTTACTGCAGAATTCTCTGAGGCATCTAATTTTGTCCATTTCAACCGGATTTCGGCCACAGTGCGGCGACTCTTCGCGTCTCTTTCTTTCCAACACGCTGTCCTTCCTTGTAAGTGAAACATTAATCGTCGATTAAACCACTAAGTAAAGTTGGAATTATATCGTGTTTGGTATTGTTGTAATCAGAAAAATGCCAGGAATAAGGTAGTAGAACTCCCATAGAAAAATATGTAATTAAACATGTAATGAATAAAGCATTTTGAAATGCCGTTACATTGTGAGCACACGCGGGCATTTAAACTGCGTCGACGACACGCTCGGTCATCCGATCCGTGTATCATTCTGTCTTTCTCTGTGTTCGGCACTGTTTTGAAGTCACAGCGCGATCGATTCCGAGAAAAAAATAGCATACCCTTTACGATCTATGACATTTAAAACCCCCGTTTTCTGGACATAGATCGAGAAATTACTGTAGCTATTGTAAACATAAAAATGGGAAATTTGGGGGCGTCTGCGTCTTAGATTGATCTTCTATCTAGCGCGTTTGGCCTACTGAAAAAACCCATCTATGCATTATGGAGAAATGAGAATGCGCATCCTGCACTCTTGCAATCCTGGAAACGAGTCCTAGTAGCACAAAATATTGTATACATATTCATATAATACTAAACAGAGATTCAATCTTTTTTTAATATTCAAATATACATACAATATTAATTTCATATTTCGAAAAAAATATATTTTTTTTAATATTCAGGAAATATTTATTTCATATTATGAAAAAAATATTTTTTTCTAAATATTAAATGAATCTTTATTTCATATTGTGAAAAAAATATTTTTTTCTCATTATAAAACGAATCTCTATTTAATATTGAAAATAGAATAGTTTTTCCTAATATACACATAATATTTCTATTTCATACCATGAAAAAAATATTTTTTCTCATAAAATAAATCTTTATGTAATATTAGAAATAGAATGTTTAAAGTATCTTGAAAACAAGATAATTTAATAATTTTTTGCTATGGTAATAATTTGTTACACAGAATAAACACTGAAATCGATTAGTACCACAAAAAATATGCATTTCTGCTTAAAGAAATGATGCAATTGTTAATTGCACATGCACAGTTGCACCAAAAAAAAATCTATGGGTCTACGATTGTAGCATACCCCGAATCATTAATCTTTCTAACTGCATAAAAAAATTCTGTATTTTCAATAAACCCCTGTCGAAGACGAAGATAAATCGAGCAGTGCACATAAAGTAGTGTTATTATATATAGTTTCTAATTTTTGTTATAACTTTTTCTTAAATTTGAAGATTTAATTGAACGTTATTTAAATATGGGTTTTGCGTTTTTAAATATTTACTTTATATTTTTTGAATATGTAATTTATATTCTCTGAACATTTAGCTCATATTTTCTAAACATTCAATTTATATTTCTTGTATATGTACAGAATATTCAGATCTAATATTTTTCTCATATGAAAATGTGTGGCTTAAAAAATATTGTTTCAATATTTGAAAAAAACATTTACTCAATATTTTTGTGCTACTAGGGGAGACTACCATGTGTACAATTTTCAAACTTTACACTTAGCATGTACATAGATAAACATAAAGGAACTTTTTATTTTTATCATTGAATTGAGTAAATTGACATTACATACAGAAAACGTAATTTAATTTTAAATTTACTATGCAAGCTAATTGGTGTATTTGAAAGAAACATATTAAAAATTAAATCTTGATTAAAAAATCACAATCACAACGTGAATATAATCACAATGTGATAAATCATGGTTAATGATTTTGTTCGCGATCGCTAAGAGATTAGGATCCGGGTGAGTCGGATGTGGAGGGTGGGACTCCGTCCCTCATCCACCCTAAAACACATGTGTAGGTGGAATATCTTTACGGTGTTTGAACGCAGTATTTTGTGATCCATATCTCATTCGTCGGTTTAACGCAAACGGTCGCTTCCGATGAAGTTTGACGAATGGAGTATAATAGAAAATGTCGGTAAGGTAGAAAATGACACTAAAACGATGAAAAAATTTCAGTCGTCAAAAATCGTTTTAGTAAGCATGTTTTTAATGTAAAATGAGACTACGTGGAAAGTTTGAAATCAATCCGATTTGACTGATTTTCGGAACTTTCGCGTGCATTTTCTTGGAAAAACGGTAAACTCCTTTCCGACCACTATTTAAAATTTTTTAAAAGCAAACAAATTCTGAAATGAGATCAAAATGCCGAAAAGGAGAAGCTATACTTCTGCGAAATGGCACATACGAACAGACACACACGTTCGACCGAGTATGCTCGTTACTGATCGAAAACATAATGAACGGCGTGCTACGATCGAATTCATCAGCATATTGTCAATTGCACAGATAATGCTCCATTTTAACCAAAACCTTTCGTACGTCCCCTCCTCCCGTCCTGTGCAACTTCAAAGATTGATTCGTACGTTTAATCGATGTTTATTCAAAGTTATACTGTTCTACGACGTAATGGATGTTTTGTGTGAATACATAAGGATTGTACACGTCGCCGTACGATGTTCTGTATCTCCCCCTTTTATTCTATTCAATCTTCCGTATTTCATTGTTCACTGACAACCGATGTGAAATTCGACTGCAATGCAACTCACCAGAATACTGTAATGTACAGACGTCATTCGTGCAAGCCTTCAATACAACGTAATCGGTTCTATCTGTACCTTGTCCAACGAGATGAGTTCTTAGATAGGCAGCAAAGGACGCACGCTGGTACTTTACTGATGCATCTCGTTGAACAAGCTATACGTGTCACACTGTTATGTATCTTATGCTAGACAAAATGAAGACGTTCAATATATCCGAATATTTTTTATAATTAAAAGAAGGAAACGTGCACTTTGCACACTTCGTATATTAACTGGAAAAGTTGGAGGAAAAATGTAACAATAGAGGAAAAGTAGAGGAAAAACGTAAGCCGACATTGGTTGAACAAAATGATAGGATATCAATAAATAGATTCCATATTTTATACATTTACAAAAACGAGTCGATAAAATACAAAACAGCTAAAGAATTTGCAGAATGTAAATATGTTACACCGTTACACATTTTCGTATTACTTCTACTTCTTGTAATCGACACAGACAACTTTTATTTTGCATAAAAATCCGCAGTCAGCTGATCGCTCACAAGAAACCTAATAATGGAAAACGTGTATTTAACTGAGTGTGACAGAGTGCGATAGTGGGGATAGCTGATTATATGTCATCGACTCTCAGAGCCCAGGCCTGATATAGGGTACAGTAAACATTCATTATTAGTCCAACAGTCGTGTTTTTCAAGGACTTATATCGTGAACCTGACTTGATTATTTTATGACTGCGTCTACCGCGCTGAACGCGCCGCGACTTCGATGCAGAGCCGAACATAGAGAAGGACAGATTAACACAGATCGGGTGGCCGAAGTGTTTCTTTCTGTCTGCGTCTCTTTCTATTCGACACTTTCTCAACTATACCGTCTTTGGTCTTATTTTAATCAGAAAAATGCCAGAAATACGTTTTTGAAAGTCCAATAAAAAAGTAATTAAAATTAAAAAGTTTGAACATTCAATTCGTGGTGTCAATGTAGTGGTGTTCACACAGGGATCGCGGCTTCGACTCCGGACTAACAATGAGCGTTTACTGTATTTATTATAGAATCTACAGTTCTTCTTGAAATTATAGGAAATATTTAAATATACAAAGTTCTATCATTTTGTCGGACGCTGTATGATGCGTTTCATGTTGCATCAGCTTTTGGAATAATTTGTCCCTAAATGATTCAAGCGACGTATATTACGTAGTTGTTGGACTGCAGATTTCTATGTATTAATAACTTACGAATAACTTAAAAACCAGAGCAGAATACCATTATCTTCCACGTTGAAGGTGATATTCATTTCTGCGAAAATAATCTCATCTAACTTGCTGAAATCTTTAATGCAGAAAATAAAATTCTATTTTAATTGAAAATCAAGTTTCGCATGAAAATTTGCAGTCTGTTTATTACGCAGGAGCTGCGATCGTGTATCGTACCGACAGCACCGTTTCGAAACGACTAAAAACAAGCCGAGTGTGAAGCGCGACCTGGTTTGTCAGAGACACAGAAATTTTGATAGTACACGAACACTATGAGCGTAGTGAGATCGTGTTGCACGTCCGCAGCGGATACAAGCGAGAGTTTCATATACACGGTGTATTGAAAAAAATTGCGGAAGGAGCTCCGCCTCGGCCATCTCTACTACAGGCTGGAACATGTGATGCTGCAATACCGCATACAACCAGAACACCAGTCTGATCAAAGTACTGCATATGCGTAGCAGCAGAGACGGCTATGATAGAATGTGCACGATTCGAAATCACTTCGAATCGGACTGATACAGCGTTGCCAAATTTACTATGTTCTGGCCAGTGATGCTATGCGTGGCGCTTCTTTTCGCGCATGCGCGAGTTCGTCAGGAACGTATCTGCGTCCGCAGTTTGTGGGGGACTATTGGGGGGAAAGTAGTGGGAGACTATTATTCGCGGGAACGTCTAGCGGAGTCTGTTACGACCGTTACAGTACGAGACGCGAAAGAACAGCGGACTGCGAGAATATCAGATAAGTTATTGTTAATATTTAAACAAATAATAAATTTTTCGAAATTAGCAGGGCGACCAAGGTACCCGATTTTCGTACTCAACTGAGGCCGTCTACGTCAGAATATTCGCGCATGCGCGAGAAAAAGCGCCACGCATAGCATCACTGGTTCTGGCCTGTACTAGAGATGGCCGTGGCTCCGCTTATGAACAGCGCTGACAATGAGTAACACGCAATGTACATAAGGATGGGAGAGGAATAACACCAAAGAATATATTTTTCATTTTACCCAAAGAACTATATGAAAATAGAAATCGCAAGAGCACATTTCATTCTCTGAAATTTAATAATGAAACGGAATATACATACTTGTATATGTGAGGACAAAGACTTTTTACGAAAATTTTAATAGCTGATTATTTTGCATTAGACATTATTTTGATTACTTTAATTGACAGTTAAATATTAGGATGAAACTCGTCATATACAGCGTGAGGCAGTAACAACTACTATCTAAAATAACTTGGCTGTATCAACCACCTTTTTAATGAATTATCAAGGTGAGCTTGAGGTTCGTCAAAGTCAATGTCTTTACCATTTTAAAAAAATGAAGCTATTGCCGATGGGACAACGACCTACAATATGACTTTGAGTTGACCTTGAAAAACCTTTGAAAAAATTAAATTTTTTATGTCTTACCTTTTCCTAAGATATTAAGGTGACCTTGAGCTTTCTCAAAGTCTATGTACCTTTTTGAAAAACCGTTGCCGCTAGACCTACAATATGACTTTGAGTTGACCTTGCAAACTCTTTGTAAAACTCAAGATTACCACCATATCTTAGAAAAATGAGGTAAAAGAAGTTCATTAAAAATTTTTTTAATACTACTAATAGATATTGAGTTATTTTAGGTTGTAGTTTTTACTGACTCACGCTATATTTTTACTGGCTCACACTGTATGTCCAGTTTCGATTTGAACAAAGTAATTTGTGTATTCACGATCGGTAACGTCAGTTTCAACTGACATCATGCGTACTTCAATTATGCGACCAGCTATACAAAAGCATCGTAATCAATTTTCGACTTTCGTACAAGAAATTCGAAATATTATGTTAATTCGATGTGTCTCTGCAGAATATGATATTCCATATTTGCAGTGGTATAGTTTAAGAAAACTGTTATATTATCAGTGCTCAAACACAAGAATCGACCAAAGTTAATATTACACATCCTGTTACGCGACATGGTAATGACTTCGAATAAATTCTTGTGTGAATCGTTTGTCCTTCCGTTTAATGAATTTTAAGCAACGACTCAACGAATGTACGTTTCGTGAGCGTAAATTTTAAGCGAACATGCAAGTTCTGAAATCATTTTTTCTGAGTGCCGATAGCTACTAAACTTTTTCGGTTTTCTTCGTTTTACCGAATCAGTCAAAAATATTTGTTAGCGAATGATCAAACGCATTGTTATCCGGAACATTTCATTCAGATGCTTATCATATTGTAAACAATCGCGATTGTATGTGTATGAGTGAATTGTAATAGTTTCGGGTGCATACTTTAGTATTCTTTCGTGATTATTAGAACGATCAGTGCAATTGTAATCCCTTGGAATAAGCATATATTGTGATATCGATAGATAAATTATTGTCAATGTTTCGGTTCACCTTCTCACAGAATTGAATGTTCTAACTTTTTCATTTTAGATTCCGAGAGCATGAAGAGAAATATATCGGAATTCGCGAGATCATTATCATTTGTCGGGACTCATTAATACGTGGGAACAATAGATTGTGAAATATGTGCGACAGATTCAAGTACTTGCCCAAGTTGTCCCGAACATTGAAAATCGATAGCCTGTCACTAGTTCCGTAGTCGGATTTGATTCGCGCATTTTATTATAAGCCATTTATCACGTGGCATGTTTCTGGACCAATCAGTATGAAATACCAGGGGCCATACCTTCATCGTCCCAATATTAAATTTTCACTATAGCAGTATGTGTTTATACAATAAATATGTACATGTTATCTATAATATCGTTTACAGGGTGCCCTGGACATAAGTTGAAATATTTTAGGTGTTGTAGTTGAGCTCAAATGAAACAAACAAAATTCTTGAGACATATAGAGTAAATTCTTGATCTAAGAAAAACAAATGTCCCCTCCACTGCGTAACATACCTCGCAAGAAGCCAACAATTCGAGCTGTCTATTTTATTATTTTTTTATAAGTCTTCCACCAACTTATCTGTGGCACTTTTCTTATTAAAATAACGCTGAACACGGAATCATTTAAACAGTTTTTTGTTGTTTGATCGATAGTATATAGTGCACCTATGACCGGCACCGTCCATGTTCACACTAGAGCTGTTATTTTCTTTCGAAGGTCGAAGATTTTCAAAACTTCGACGGTGATAAGAGTCGAAGTAAATGATTGTAACAAATGCCCAGTTGCATCGATTGATGTATTAAAAAATATCTTATTCCATTTTAAAAAATGAAGTCCTTCACATGTCCTTTACGCGTCCACCTACAAGTTTCATCTGATGCATTTCTTCCTAACACCAACAGCAGCCGAGTTATTCAGGTGGCTTATTTCTGGCGCGTCACCCTGTATGTTTGATACAATTACAGTCAGTGTAAAAAGTGATTAGACATTCCTACGTTTCGAAAAATATGCTCCCACAGCTAAAAGATTGAAATTGGGCATTTGAAGCAAATATCCAAATATTTTATGACTCATAATGTCTATATCAGTACAAAAAGTAACATGATAAAAATTGTAGTAAACTTTGTATCAACAATAAAAATGAGAATGTCGTAATAGGGGAGGGGAACACAGAAAGTCTTGAGACACTTATAATTTTTATATAAATTTAAAGCAGAAAGGATAAACATTAACACTGTACTTACCGCTGCCGATCAAAATGACCGGTTCCAGGTTGTTTATTTATCAAAAATTATGACAGGATATGATACTCCTAAGCTTCAAAGACTTCGAAACTTCGGAATTCCTTTCGAATCCTTCGAAGCTTCGGAAAAATAACTGCCCTAGTTTACACGCATTGCCCTTTTTACGTTCGTCACGGTCCGGGAAGTCACAAAGGAATAGTAGAATCACAAGAAAGAGCACGAACCCGAGGGTTTTTCGATCAAGACTCTACTGTATTTCGACTTTGTAGTATCAATGTCTGATTATCACAATGACCACACGGGTCTTGTGTAAGTAACATAATTCTATCATATTTGTAGAAACTGCAATAGTATGGTAAACATAAAATGACCATTTATTTTTTTCCTCAAAATATGACATCTACTCATCTACTTTTCATACATCAAACTGACCTTTTTTTTAGCGAACATATCGCTGCGCTACTAGGCACTACCTTCGGATGATTTCTAGATTTTTCGCGTCCTTTTTTGAAACTGTTACCTTTGGGTTACTCTAAAGACAAGAGATTTCTAAAAACTTTCTAAAAACGGGACAGTTTAGCGTCCCGAAGCTTGAAGACAACGGGACAGGCTACCTAAAGCCGGGACGTATGTTCACTTGAAGTAAACACATAGAATCAACCAAGTTACGTCAACATTTGTGAATTGGAAGGAAACGTTCAACTGTGTAAATTGATTTCGCAGTCAACAAGACGAACTTAGACTATAATTTTCGAATGACAAATGCATTTAAAGGAGATGATTCAGATAGTTCAGTTTTAGTTATTCGAAGAAGTAATAATTGTCTCAGAAACATTCCGATCAAGTCTATTATTGGCTTATCATTAGGTATTACTTAAATTAGGTCTACCTCCACCCGACCAGCCAGTGCAAGACGCCTCGCGCCTGGCCAGCCGAATGGGGATAGATTTGAATTGTTTTGTCAAAACTATTGCTTAAGAACTATTACGAATGATTATTCTCTTGAGAACTATTGCTTAATAGTAAAAATGCAACTTAACGTACTTTGTCATCTAAATGTTCAATTACATTCATAAGAATGATTCGTACGGTTTACAATACCATAGATATTGCTTTGTTTCTGGATAAGAAATTTTTAAAACCTTGTCAACCGAGTACGATATTATTCTTTGCGTGTTTTGTTTGCGTCACTTATACTATAAACATTTTGAATTTCACAAATTTTATAAGTGCTAAGGCAGGGGAACTACTTAAAATGTGTTGGGGTATTTTTTCATGTATTTCTATACCTACGCTATACTATTGCATATTAATAAAGTTATGAAATAATTGAGCTAATGAGTACTGCTGTACTGCTAAAAGGAATAGCGCACCGCTTGAGCAAATTTATATTGTATTAATATGACAGTGTGGTTGTTATTACAGCAAAATACAGCGGATGAGAGACAGTTTTATGGCACACTGATTTTGTTTGAGCTAAGCTCTCTTATCAAAAATATTTCAACTGTACACTTGGGACTAGCTGTAAATGTTCATGTATATGTTACATACAGAATCGATTATCAGGAACAAATAACATTAATACCTTTCATTAAGTTTATGTTATTAAAGTGTATGTCACTAGAATTATGCGATATATTTTGCTACTAATGTTGTCCCTAATCTCCTTCTTGAAAGGAAATGGAACATTATCAATATTACAATTAAACTATGGATTTTATACATTTACGCCAGAAGTTAATAACAGATGGAACATAAAATAGTAAAAAGATTACAAGAGAATATATATATATATATATATATATATATATATATATATATATATATATATATATAAATCTTTATTTGATCCCCGCAGGGTTACAAATTCGATCCTTTTTCTCCCTTACCCCTACTTCTTACATATTTCCTTATAATCTACTTCTTAACACTTAAAACTAATCCCTTAACCTACACTTAACCTATTATCTTAAACCTATTTCTTAACTTACGCTTATTTCTACTTATTCTATTAATCATATTTACAATTATTTACACCTGATATATTACATATTTACAAGGAGCGACCATTATCATGTTTCAATATATTTCCTCATAGGATTACATAAATATTAAAATTACTATCGAGAGAGAGAAAGAGAGAGCGCGAACACCAAACATCCTTCTCCTTACTATTTC
The DNA here is from genome assembly GCA_963971365.1 of Lasioglossum villosulum. Classification (NCBI taxonomy): domain Eukaryota; kingdom Metazoa; phylum Arthropoda; class Insecta; order Hymenoptera; family Halictidae; genus Lasioglossum; species Lasioglossum villosulum. Next base: position 24,586,911 of record OZ020497.1, read on the forward strand.
CTCCTCCCCCTTCTCCCTAACCCCTGACCCCCGTTTCCAAACATTCATCCCTCCAACTTTTCAACTTTCATTTACTTCCTTCCTTCAAATACTCATTTCTTCCAACCTTCCATTCTTCACCCACTCTCTTACATCCTCACGCTACCTCTCCTCGCTCCCAATCAATCTCATTCGCACCATCCCACTTATTCCTTCTCTCCATTCTTCCACTTTCCTCATCCACTCTTCCCCTCCCCCCTCATCATCCAACACATCCCATGCCCAACCCTGCCATCCCTTTCCTTCATCCATCCTCAAACATTCCTCCCACACATGTTCCCATGTCTCATTCATCCAACCACATACTCTGCATTTTCTCCCTTCTTCATCCATCCAGTACCTCCCCCCCTTCATTTCATTCCCCAACCTAAAACTCGCCACTCTTCTCCATCTACTCTCACTCCACCCTTTCTTTAGATATCCTGGCAGCCCTTCTTTCTTTACCAACCCGTACCACTTATTATATTCTGAGTTCCTAATCTTCTCCCATCTTTCCTCTCTCTGCCTTTTCTTCTCTCTTTTTATAATTTCTTCACTCACCGACTCCCTCCCTTCCTCTAACATCTCACTCCATTCCTCCATCGACCATCCTCTTCCCACAAAAAAGTCTTCTCTCTCCTTTTCCCACCCGTCTTTTACCCCTCCCATCCTATCCCTTCTCCTTATCTCTTCCCAACATAACCGCGCCAGTTCCCCCCCTTTACCCTCCCTTAGCTTTTTCTCATAACCCCACGCCCTCATCCCAGCCCTCCCCCTCATTAGATCCCTTTGCAGCTCCTCCCTCACCATATAACCCGGCGTGCACCTTCCTACCCCTAACACCCATTTCAAGAACCTTTCTTGCAGTCTCTCTATTCCTTCTCTTTCCTTCCACCCCCAGATTTCCACTCCATAGCTTACTACCGCCCACACAAGCTTGTCAAATAACCACAGTCTCCTACCCCAATCCTTTCCAAATCTCCTCTTCCCTAATCCCCATACCTGCCCCATAATCGCCGCTCCCTTCCTTACTCTATCCTCGACATGCGCCTTCTGACTCCCCTCCCTCGAAATCGTATATCCCAAGTATTTATATTCCCCTACCTCCTCAATTACTCTCCCTTTCCACCTCCACACCACCTTCTTCCATCTCCCCCCTCCCCTCCTACACCGCATGACCTTGGATTTTTCTATATTTAAATTCAGCTTTTTCCCTTCCAGATACTTTTCCAGTACTCTCATCATACCCCTCATCCCGTCCTCCTCATTACAAGAGAATATAAATACTCACATCTAAATTATTCTCAACCTATTGAAATGATTTCGAAAAGGCACGAACTATTCGAAAACTAAATTTTGCAAATGTGGTAGAAACAATTTCTATTTCCTACAAAAATCCGCAGTCTATTTGCAATAATTGAAAGTTGAAAATTAACAAAACAATTAATTTACAATGATAATGAATTCAGAAATATAATCAGTTTTTCACAACATACATTTTTAATAATAAAAACTCAATGGAGGAAATGTTAAGGTAGTCAGTTTTCAGTGGAACTCTCTATACACGTATGTATGTACGGAAAGTTAACCTTATTTCAAACTAATCTTTAATTATCTATTACGAAAGTAAGCTATTTCAGTGTGTACAAAATAATACTTCAAGTTTTTATTACATGACATTTCGACAAATCCTGTTTATGGAAAAAGTCTGCAGTGACAGACAATGTCCGAATTCTTCTTTCGTTTCATTTGATAAAGAACGATACACTCAAATTTCGGGGACCAAATAAATATAAAAGAACAGCTGGAAATAAACAGTACCTTCATTGCTTTATATTTTTGAACCACTCTAGACGCATCATCTCAAATATTTTACTTCATAACAACGTTCATATTAATGTTACAAAAAACGGAGACCCAATGTCGACTTGGCAGAATAAATTAATCTTATAATTTCTATTTTTACGTATACACACTATTGTTGCCATAATTTTGCCTAGACAATAAATGTTATTGATTCAGCTTGGATATGCTTGTGAGTATACTATAACGTCGAAAATATCTGTTACATACAATGTGTGGCATACATTGCTCGACCGTGAATATATTCAAACAAAACTATATCTGACTCTCTGTAAATTAAAGATCGAGACTGCTGGTCTCGAACATTTATCTTACCCTGAACACTCTATTGCAACGATAATATTCAGAACGTCTAATTAAATGAGAAATTGTCTACTCGAATATTCTAAGTGTAACTCAAGTTGTAGAATCGTGCAGATTTTTTGCAACTTTGTGTTAGTCGCAGTACATTTTCGGAATGACAAACCAAGATCGTAATATCAGATCCACTTAATACGGGATCCATATGTACGTACACGAGGAACATGCACGATGTCCTGTATATTGTGTATCTACGTGATTCGTCGGGCACAAGATGATTAAACTTCTCTAGAGGCAAGGTTCGTTGCCGAATATAGGAATCAGTTAATGTTATGATTCAATTTATGGAGTGGTCGAGTACATTACTAAAAGAAATATCAACTTTTCTCATTTTTCTTACAGACGCAATTTCGAATTTAATCTTGAAAATGGTGCAAATCAGCACCAAAACGTCGATTTTTTGATTATTAGCAAAATTGCTTAGTTAATTATTTTTTGTTGTATATAATGATCGAACTCTAGCGCCGAAATCATTTAATAATTGTTAGAAATATCAACTAATTAACCCTTCAAGGATGACGTCAGACATGGTTGCATGAAAGATTTTTGTTAAAACTAAATTTGTAGGAAATACACTACTGTGCAAAAGAAAAGAGCACCCGGCTATAATTATTAGAAAAGCTAAAAAATCAAATAAAAACACAGTAATTTTTAAAAAAGGATTCCGCTGTTTAATTGAATAGTTCTGCGAATTGTGTTATATAATTAGTTAATGTGTTATTATTTATTATATATAAAGAGAATATGTGGTATGTGTTAAATACAGATTATTTAATACTTTAAATGCAATAAATCAATCAAAGTACAATACAATTTTTAATTAAAGATATCGTTTGCATTATACCTTATAATTAAACAGGGTGCTTCTTTCTTTTACACAGTATTGTACCCAGTGGCGCACCCAGTGGGGACAGGAGGGGGCCAAATCCCTCCCCCTCCCTCAAGAAAAAGGAAACAGAACCCTAGAAGCTAAACTGTAGAATAGCTGCTTCCTTTTCGATTTCGGTGATTTTTGGATATGTTATATGTAAAACTAAACATTTTGAACAACTTTTACCTATACATATAAGGCATACACTAACTTAGGTTCCGACATATTTGCAAAAACTGTTGATACTAAACACTGAAATGAATTCTGCCTATTGTTGTTCGTATGTGGCCGTGTACTTGTCAGTATTGGTGCTCTCACCAATGTCAGGATCGAGGATTTAATGTCAAATATGTGTAGATCCGTGGCTACACATTGTAAGCATTTACCACAACTTTATTTATTTATTCACACTAGATACATTATTCTACCATCACTATTGTCAGTATAGACAGAGATTCTGGGTTCATGCCGTTTCACGCTTCAAGCGCATGTATCGCATAAAGAAGCGTTCCGTTGCATTCAATGCGCCCATCAGAACTGCATCAGAACCAGGGGCTGTCAACTCCCATAGCGACGAATATAATTTTAATTCATACCCCTAGGGTATGGTGGCAGCACGGTAGTGCCTCGATGGTGGGGAAATCCTATCTTTGCCTTGCGCGTCATTCAGCTATTTGACGCCATCAGACGCCATTTATAACTGTTGCAAACTGTTGCGGAGTCAGACTGTTGCTGAGTTTCCATATTTGCTGCTTATTTATTGATGTAATTCAATGTAATTGTTCAATGTAACTATTATATATTACATTACCAATTCATTTTCCCTGAAAATAAATTCATAACCATCAATAGCTAGCGAAGAATACGATTACACGTACATATATGCAAGGTTGATCATGTGTGAGTTAGGTGTGCGTGTGATCACACACTGCTGGTATCCCTACTCTTTGGTCTCTACTGTGCTGCCACCATGCCCAAGGGTACTGAACTACAACTAAATTAGTGTCCACTTTTTTATATGGGAGTCGACATTCCCTGATCAGAACCAGTGATGCCAGAATCGTGGGTCTTGGGCTTTTTCCCCTCCGCTCGCTCAGCCGGCTCGACCCCCTACTCTGACGCATCATCGTCGCCATAGTAGAGGTACGCTGGTCGTGTAGCGCGCATGCAATCGAATAGGCACTCACACGGGCAGAGTGGAGGTACGTTCGTGTGTAGCGCGTGCGCAGTAGAAGCAACGTAGCGTCGACGGTGCGTCAGAGTGGGGGGTCGAACCGGTTGAGCGAGCGGAGGGGAAAAAACCCAAATCCACGATTCTGGCATCACTGATCAGAACGCTCAGAATTCCCTAGGTCCCCACCACTTTTCCTACCACAGCTCAGAAATGAAGCGTTTGATGCGAAGTCGGTGCATCAGTGGCTGTTAGCGGCAATTTCAAAAAATTTGAAATTTGATGTGAAGCTGTGCACAAGAAAACACGCATCATGCGCATTAACGAAACGGAACCATGTCAATGCGCGCATCGCATTGAAAGAGATCTATGCGCTTGACGCGTGAAACGGAACGAACCCCATATCAACTTTTAGCATGGAACAGAACATATACCCATATCACCGACTATCTAGTCGGTGCCCATATCAAACAGGAGAAATACAACTAGTTGTTGCGTGTAAAATTACTAATCGTGATTTATCACAGTGATCGCTGAAGTACGATCACGATCGTGATTTTAACTTAATTCTTAAATAAAATTAAATACATAAATTAGCTTACATAAGAATATCTACAAATAATTTTAATTTAAAATTACGTTACGTTTTTTGTATATAACATGAAATAAAAATAAAAAATAGTCAATTTTCTTTTCCGTAAGTTTTACAAAATGTATTACTTAAAAATTACAGGAAACGCAAGTGATAGTTTAAGAAATGTCTTACAAATCTAAAAAATTTGATAAAAACGCAATGTAACCCGTAATTTTGTTTTAATTTCGTTAAAACATATAGTTTATGTCCTTGTAACTTGCGCGAGGAACAGTTATGCTCCGTTAATCAGAAGCTGTCACGAAAATCACGAGTCACTGTGAAAAATGACCATAATTAGAAACGAACATGACCGAATCACGAATGATCTAAAAGTATAGCAATTCATGCTATCCCTTGTAACTTGTAATCAATGGGCCACAGATTGGCCACCCCAGGTCTATACTGACAAAAGTCGTGGTTGAAAAGGCCCCAGGTGTTAGAACTCTCATATCCTCTCTGATAGCTATCTGTTGGTGGCACCTAGCGGCTGCGCTCGTTAGGGTATGCGCACAGTTTCCCCGATTAGCTGAGGGAAGGTTATCATGAGGTCGTTAGTGGGTACTGTGAGCCCTTCTGGCCACGTAAGCCCCACATAAGGGCCGATTCATACATATCTGGCCGGCGTTTTTCGGTATCCATGCATTTCTGGCCGATTTTTGAGGCAACTTGAGTAGGAATGTTTCTTATTACCATGAAGTTGTAAAGGAGAGCTACCGATAGTTCACCTGAGGAGGGATAGAAACCTTTTATTTGTTAGTTATGGCCTGTTCGACTCGAAGGAAAAGTATCGGAGGAAAATCGGACTCAGTTTTCCGGTTGTGGACGGTCTCACTTAAACCTGGGTAAGAATATTTTGTCGGACTTCGATATCGGAAATGTATGAATCGACCTTAACCCGGCATCTCTCCCAGGGATACAGGGTATGCGTAAAAGCATTTTCCTCATGTAAAAAAAAAGGGTATGCGCACAGTGGATCCGTTTTCGTCCAGACACAACGTCGAACGTCGGCCAAATCGGACAAAAACTGATCCACTGTGCGCGTATCCTAAGACGACACGCAACGCTCACTACGGACCAACATGGCGGCGCCTTTACCGATCAAAATCATTTAAAATCGGTCAACTTTATCACGCATAACTTCTGAACCAGTCGATTCCTAACATTGAAACTTAGATTCTTGGCATTTTCTCGTTAAAATCTACAGCATGATAGAAAAAAGTAAAAATTTGCCGGGTTGTTAAGATGAAGTCTAAAAAAATATCAGAAATATCAAAATTATGATGACCTCCTTCATCATGCAGAAAGAAACCGACAATCGAGCGTCGTTCCTAAAGAATTAATATCTTTACACTACTAAATTCTGGTTATTGAATTATAGTAAAAATGAATAGGTGCAATATACATATTGAATGAAACAGGAAATAAATTGAAAGAATTTAAGAGCTTGAACGTGTTAGCCTTATCTAAAGAATGAAAGAAAAAGAGCAATTTCTGATTGGATGATGTTTTCAATAATAATAAAAATTGTAAATTCGTCGATGAGACAAAAAGTGCGGAACTCGAAGTCGCACAAGAGCTTACTGTACTACGCAAATGCGCTATAAATCAAACAACAATGTGTACTGGGTTAGTACTGGAAAAATGTACTGAAAGTTCGGCAACGAAACTTATCTCTAGAACTCGACGAGCGCGAGAAAAATGGCGGTGCAGCAGGATCGCGCTTGTTTTCGCAGACACGTTTCCCGAGTTAAGTGGATACTCCAGTATATATTTACAAGCATTCGCAAAAATGTTCACCTTGATATATTTATTTATGATATGTTTACCTTAATTTATTTATCAAGATTTCATCTATAATTTAATTCGTTATAAATTGAAGAAATTCGAATGGGTCGTTTTGACGCGTTTGCTAGTCCTAGTGTTAAGAGACTTAGTTTATGTACATGTATCGTCAAGATGGAAATGCGACTATATAAATTTCTGAATTGTTAAAATCACTGAAAATATTTTATTAACGAATGTATGATATTATAATTAATAATTTGTTATAGAATAATAGAGTACGATAAGGTAACATAACAAATACGAGGGTATTTAATAACCCTCGAAAATGTATTTAATGACAGCAGAATGGGTAATTACAAGAACGCAAAACAACTTATTTACACAATTCTGGATAGGACAGATGTGTGTATAATTAATTCGAAATACATCTTACTTCCATTTCACATTCAGAATCGTTATTTCAATTCTATATACTACAGATTTCTTATTAGAAACACTTGCACTCCCTTGAAGTCACGAATTTTCGGAAGACTCTCTGAATCGCTCGGTTGCAAGTCTACCTACGAATACTGTCGCACGTATTAATCGGACCTAAGTATGTGACTAGCACATGGCGTACGTATCTATAGAAAACACATGGTAGTATTTACGAATTAAAATCGATAATGTAACCTTAGCTTTTACGATCGCTACGTTTCTCGTGCATTCTCATTGATGTGGCGCAAGCCTCGCTATTCGTGTACGTTCCTTCTCGAACATTTGTGTAAATATTCATGATCAACGTTATGATACTATTAAATCGGACCGCAAACAATCTCTTCAACCTTATTGTAACATTACGAAAACAGGAGACAGTCCAGCGCTAGTTTAATTGTCTGCTCGACGGAGAATTTGTACGCATACGTTCATGATCGAACACCATTGCAACAACCCATTAGTACCGACTTTCTGTCAAATACCTAACTCGTAAATATCTCATGAATTATATAATGGCTAAAGATAAAAGCATGTAAACTAACAACTAAACATGTTAAGGTATACTCTCGTTTCCTGGAATGCAAGGGTGCGGGATGTGTCTTCTCATTTCTCGATAATGCAGTCATGGGGTTTTGTTTAATACAACCCATGGCACAAAGTTTCCGATCAGAGGCACTGATACGGATTTTATAGAAAACATTCATGTTTTCGAAGTATAAAACATTATTTTCTGGGGTTAAAACTGATTGGAAATTAAAAGGGGCTTATTAAAGAATGATAAACAACAAAACAACATAAGCATCCATTTATTATAACAAAGAAAGGAGAAAATAAACAAAATGTTACACGATAAAACTTTCCGATTAATAGAACTGCTGAAAGAAAGTTTCCGACTCGCTTTAAACTGTCCGACACCAAAGTTCAACAATTACTATTGGATAATTCTTATAGAGTTTTTTGCGCTGATTCCAAATTGGCCCTCAATTTTTCCTCTAAATTAACAGTTTTTAATAAAGATCATTTTGAAAAAAAACATTTTTCAAATTTAAACAAACATTGTGATGTTACTATAAAAGATATTGAATTGTTATTTGCAGCAATAGATTCTGTAGACATTCCCGAAGACAGTGAGATCCAGTATTAATACATTATGAATGTTTAAACAATCGTTAAAGATAGAGAGACGCTACTTTTGCACCAATATTTCAAGATACAGTAATCTCTTGATTTTTGTCCCAGGGGCTGTTCGTGGAGCGGACAAAAATCGCGATGTAGACTTGTTTTTCTGATTTATGGCTGGGACTTATGGCCTTGCGGCGCGGGACAGCGTTGACAGGCAGTGGAGTGAGTAGGCCTGGTCAAAAATCGAGTCTTCGAACCTGGGACAAAAATCAAGTCTGTGCTGTACTTGTCAGTTTATCTGAAAAATAAGAGTCCAGTGGAAAATTGAACTACACCAAACGATAGAGCAGACTTTTATCTTGAGAAACCGCCCTTTCAAGTTTGTAAGATCGACGTTTTTTTTTTTAAACCAGAAAGCAAAATATCTTTGCCTGACACGAAATGCCGCCAGATATGACAGAATATGGCGCGGCACTGTCAGCAACTGATGTCAGGCGAAGATATTTTGCTTTTTAGTTCGAAAGAAACGTCGACCATACAAAGTTGAAAGAGAGGTTTCGCTGGACCCTTATTTTTCAGATAAACTAAACAATATCCTCAAATATTGATGCAACAGTGGCATCTCTCTATCTTTAACGATCGAAAATTTTATATCACGGGTTGTAGTCGAAAGCTCTAGATAAAACATCAATCTAGGCTCCATTCCCCCCTAGTTCTATTTTTACGTTTACCTTGCGTAATTTACATTACTTGGAAGCATAAAGCTGCGACACCGAATAATGCATGTTACACCTCGTAAACGTAAAAATAGGACTTTTAACGGCGATCGCGGCCTCGATTGATCTTTTCTCTGGGGCTTTCGACTACTGAAAAACGAGAAATGTGAAGCCGCATCCGCACCTTTGCAATCCTAGAAGCGACTTTGTCCTCTTAAATGCATGTACCTGTGTACCTATTCCTCCACTATAAACTATTTCATACTGCCCCACCATGCTTTGCCTCGCGTCACTGCAAGGATACGGCTAACTATACAAAGTGAGTCACCTAGCGTTTGTACCTCAAATGTCTTTGTTGTTTTCATAGATATTATACAGGGTGTCCCACATAAATGATAACACCTACATATCTTTCGTATTTACAGTCCTATCAGAAAACTTCAGAGGACAAAATGACGCTATTGCAGGGGGGCAATGTAATAATGAAGAACAAAATTTTTTATGTTGTGTTTTTAAATGAAATTGTAATGTCACCGATGTTTTTTTAAATGGAATAGTATATTTTTTTGCGATAGCATGATAGACAATAAAAAACTGAATTTAGTGGATACCACCTTTTTGACCTTGAAATGACCTTGATATGATATGTAAAGGTCAACCCGACGTAAACAACGCGCAATCTTTGCTGAAACACGTAAGTTTTAAACTTCCACATTTCATCCGCTTCAACATGATTATTCTTGCTCAAGGTCATTTCAAGGTCAAAAAGATGGTATCCACTAAATTCAGTTTTTTATTGTCTATCATGCTATCGTAGAAAAATATACTATTCCATTTAAAAAAACATCGGTGACATTGCAATTTCATTTAAAAACACGACATAAAAAATTTTTTTCTTATCTAAATACGAAAGATATTTAGGTGTTATCATTTGTGATACACCCTGTATATTAAATTCCTTGAGGACAAAGGTGAACGGTAATTTGGTACTCACACTATACCGAAAAAATGTTTGCTTTTGTCATTTTTTGAGAGATACCATGCTCACCTTAATTTTGTAAAATGGAACCTCCCTTTATTAAATCTTTAGAATTGTGTAGCGCCACCAAAAATTGCTGTAGCATTATTTAAAATATTGTCTACACTATTAAACGTATCGGTATCTAATCAATTCCCAAACATTTAAGTATTGTATGAGGTATTATATATACCAATTTCGCATCCATACAATTTGAAGAAACATCTAGAATGGAAATATTCTAGCTAGGAAGAAATGTGTAATTTTCGAATTCAAGTAGTTCCGAGTGCAAAGAGTTAAACGCCTACAATGATAGTCCGAATTTAGTTCGTTACGAATTCAGTGACTACAATTATTCACGATGAAAGCAGAAGGCGTTTGTCACGAGTGAAACTTGTAGTAAAAACACTGAGATTCTTCTATGTTATCGAATGTTTTTAATAATCCTCTAGCTGCATGTGCTGCCACCTAGCGACACCGCTCAGTAAGCGGCGCACGATTGTTACTACACACAACATGGCGGTCCAAAATACAGTAAATCGTTCAAATTTAAACACTTATAACTTTTTATCCATACATTTTCCAGGATCGAAACTTGGAATTCTCACATCTTGTCGTAAAAATCTACTGGATAACATAGGAAAAAGGCACAAATTTACAGAAGAAAGTCAAAAATTTCTGGTTATGCAAGGAAATGATCAACCCTTCGATTTATTTGCTAACAATCTGTTTCCAAACGCGACTCCGCTATGACTTATTCAATGATTGAAAGGTGTGATATGATAACGGTTGACTGTGAATGTGTACGAAATGCAGTGCAGGACCGGTTGATTTAGGAAGAAAAGTACCCTCAGCGAAACACTCCTCCTTGGCAGACTTTTATTAATATCTGCAAGTTGTTTAGAAATACTGCAAGTGTACACGTAAGAAAGTATAAACGCAAGAAACTCAAGGCTGTTGAATATAATGAAATTAATATTTTAGCAGTTATAGCTGTCAATCCACATGTGAGTACATGAAAAATTGCTCGTGAAGCAGAAATGAGCCAAAGTAGTGTAATACGAATTCTGGCCAGACATTATTTTCATTTACCGCTACATCAGGACTTACACGGAAGTGATTTTCAAAATAGAATTTATTGCTCTGTCTGTGATCTTGAATCGCCTTGAATAATTATAGTAACTGAATTCTTAATGAAAGGGATTCTCATTGTAGGTGTTTGAAAAAGGGTTGTTCCATTTTTAAAAATAAAGATGACCTTGATATCTCTAAAAGAAATTACGTAAAAACTTCGCCCTCAACACAGTTAATGGATCGTTGAAAATAACAAAGATATTTAAGGTAGAAACGATATGTGCCACAGGAGTTTGATAGTGAGGACCCAGGAATAGACAGAGGCATTATCTCCGGTCCGCAAGTTACCCAGACTTGATGTACAGATGATACGGCCAAGCGTGCTCTCTTAATTATATGTGTACTATTTGGTATATGAAAGTATGGTTGAAACGAAAGTGACATGGTTTCAAGAGTAGCATACAATGTGACAATCAGTTTCTGTCTATTTTGCTTTTTTATCGAGTTTTAATCTTGTAGTTCAGGAGAGAATTGAATGCTCAATAAAAAAACTATAAGAGAACATAGGATGAACAACTAATAGTTACTGAGACATTCTCTTTAAATGTTTTTTAATGCATGAAATACTTGAAATGTTCTCCATTAATATTATTACATTTGCGTAATTGATCGATAAGTGCAAGTGATATATTTTCATGTCATAAGCTGTCGTTGGCACCTCGCAATGAACTTAGTTTCTGAGATGTCCCTACAGCTGAATAAACCCGTAATGTTTGATTTCTTTTTATACAATAATCCTGTAGATTTGGAGAAGGAAATACCAAGGATCCAAATTTAAATCTTAGGAATGCACTGGTTCAAAAGTTATACGTGCTTATAGTTCAGTGATTTCAAGTGAATTTGACCGGTAAAGGCACTGCCATGTTGAAATGTAGTGATCGTTGCGTGTCTTCTTATTTGCGCAAACGTTAGGTGGCACCACAAGCATTCGTTGATGTCGATAACGTAGATTTCCAAGCGTAGTCGTTTCACCAACGAGAGACTGTTATCTCGTCGGTGGTCGGTTCCTCAGGTGACGTTCATCCTTTAAAAAAACTAATTATTACATTTATGTTACTCTTGAACCTATGGAACTTTCGGTTCAACTCTATTTTTATGCACCAAATTGTTTACATGTAAATATGTATAATTATATGAATATATGTATAATGACAAACTTAGCTGAACCATCCTGTATGTCAATCCATGCATATTTTATTAATGGATGTTTTGCGATCATAAACAAACAGGGCTTTAACGAAAACAATTAGGTCGTATGAAATAGAACAACATATCACTCTTAGAAAGTCGAGCTTGTGTCTTGAAGAAAGATGTGCGATACAATGTATCTCGTAACAATTCATCGTAACAAAGTGAAAATCAGAAGACAATTTAAATTTGAAGAACATTCAGAATTATGTCTTTTAATCTGGAAACTGTCGAGCAGATAATTAAGGGCGTCGTCTGGTCAGCAGACGACACTCGCGCGTTGACGTGTGTGAGTGCACACATCGCTATATCACATATACGTACACGAAAATTGTAAGGATCCGGGAGTAGACTTCTGAGATCTTAATAATGCAATGACTGGATTTCTTAGTAGTCAAAATCGCTAGATGAAAGATCAGTCTAGGGTGCTAATTGGTTGAAAAGTCGTACTTCAATTAAAAATTCTGTACGTTTAATTCTACAAAAATCCAAGCCACAGTGAGGTTGACATTCAAATATAGTTCTGACATTTTCCGCTACGAGCGTTGATTTCTGTTTCATCTATGACGTCCTCACTGACGGGCGTGCTGTCGAATATTGCAAATCATAGCTCGTGAACGTAGAAGTACGACTTTTCAACCAATTAGCACCCTAGACTGATCTTTCATCTAGCGATTTTGACTACTAAGAAATCCAGTCATTGCATTATTAAGATCTCAGAAGTCTACTCCCGGATCCTTACAATTTTCGTGTACGTATATGTGATATAGCGATGTGTGCACTCACACACGTCAACGCGCGAGTGTCGTCTGCTGACCAGACGACGCCCTTAAGCAGAATGTATGAAATTTTCGAAACAACATCTAACGGCAACGAAGACTTATACATATATGAATGCATGTATGCATGTGTGTTTATGTATGTATGCGTGTGTATGTGTATGCTTGTATGTATGGATGTACCTACAAGTACTCACTATACTCGTTCGTAAAGCATAGTAAACAATTTGATTAATAGGGTAATATGCGATAATGTAATTCTTATTCTGAAGTGTACAGACATGTCAAATCTCTGTGAAAGAACGCTTAAAAATCAGTTGTACTGTTGTTAACCAGTAACATAAGACTCATGCTGTAATCTATTTACCCGAACATGCAATCGAAAAATGTCTTTTTAATTATTTGCTTTACTTATGCGTGGCAACAACGAATCGGCTACAAGCAACGATGTATCGTAATTCGTTTTCATATGGAACCAAGCACGACCAAAATTATTATTTTAATTGATTATCGTCGATTGTGAAATAGCGATATTACGTTGGACTTCGTTCGGAATTATACAATATTTTTTCAATTGTACAGAGTGGTCGGAAACCTTTGGTACACGCGAGACGGGGGTGAACCTACATTTAAAAAAACCGAATATGTACAATCAAATTTGATCACATGAGCCTGTTTTCGAAAAAATCAAGTTGGAAAATTAGGCGAATGCGCGTGCCCTTGGATAGAAGTCGTCTGACGCGTCTGTTCATGCCTTAAGGGTGTGAATCCGCTCTCTAGTGTGCGTGACGCACACAGCGTTAGACATATAAACGAACACGAGAGTTGTAGGGGTTCCGTAGTTTTCGATTCCTGACTCTATAATGCACATTTCAGTGTTCTAGGTAGTCACAATGCTTAGATAAAAGATTAATCTATGGGGGACGTATCCTAAGAATGGCTGCATTTTAAGTTATCGAGGCGCAATTCACATTATTCGGCAGTCGAAGGTTTATGAAAATGTCTTTCCGCAGCCAAGATAGGCGACAGCACTCAGTAATGCCAAACGGAGGAATCTGGAGGAACTTTCCCCTCCGACTGGGCCCCCCACTCTTACTTCTACTGCGCACGTGCAATACACGACGTACCGCTACTCTACCCGTGTGACTTACATAGGCAGAGTAGCGCGTGCGCAGTAGGAGTAAGAGTGGGGGGCCCAGGCGGAGGGGAAGTTCCTCAAAGTTCCTCCGTTTGGCATCACTGGCAGCACTGTCGCTTGTCCCGTTGCTTCTCATGGCTCCGCTACTTCTCGAATAATGTAAATTGCGCCTCGATAACTTAAAATGCAGCCATTCTTAGGATACGTCCATCATAGATTAATCTTTTATCTAGCGATTGTGACTACCTAGAACACTGAAATGTGCATTATAGAGTCAGTGTACAACTCTCGTTTACGTATACGGGTCTAGCGCTGCGTGTCTCTCACACTCGAGAGTTTCTAGTGAAGGTCAAATTCGTATCCTACACCTTTAACGTATGCGTGGCCAATTGGTGCACCGAGAATCGCTGATGCAGAATCGGTTACCCTCACCCGACAGACTAGTGCGAATCAGGCTGACTCGCCAAACCGGTTGCGGTCAGGCGATGGGAGCGTGATAGTGGGGGTAGCCAATTCTACGACATCGACTCTCGGAGCACCAATTACCTAGGCCAGTGATGGGCATGGTAAGGACCCCTGAGCTGCCTGCTTCCCCCACCCAGCGTTGGGATATTGCACGGTTTTTACGCGCATGCACGACCAAATGCAGGGACGTAGATATGTCCTAAGATTGTGGGGAAAGTGGTGAGGAACTATTACCACTATTACTGACTGGACAGTACTGCAAAAGTTCCGAATATATATGTTAAACTATCATACATATTAAATTTTAATACGAACCACACATGTTATATATTCATATTTCAAAATGAAAGCATAACAAATTTTGCCAAATTAGGCGGGGTGTCCAAGGTACCCCAATTAATCCGTACTTTTACGATACTGACGCTAAAAATCGTCGCGCATGTGCGTTAAAACAGTGCAATGTCCCAGCACTTCCCCCACCAACGACTCTTTCGTGCATTTACTCCCCACTCATACGCCCCTCCGTATCTGATCACGAAAGCACGAGATTTTTGCCTGCGACAGGCATACGTGCCCATAGCTGCCCTAGGCGTGCCCTACTGATGCTATTGGGTTGACACGTATGTTTGTAGCGTTTTTAAATAAGAATTCAATGATACTATTAAGATATATATTCATAGATTCATTGAATAACATGATAAGTCACCTAAAAAATGGCAAAAATTAGTAGAATAGAATGAAAAATATGTTACTGAACAATCTGTATATAAATATCTTAATTTTATCTTTGAGTTTCAATTTAAAACGCTACGAACTTTCGTTTAAGTACTTCTTCTACACGCTGAGCTCGCGAACTTGGCGGATTCTCTAAGTCAATTTTATCGAAACTAAATTTTACGTAGAATCCACCCATTTCGGCTGGATAACCAGATACCGATTACACTGTATTATAGTCACAATGTTGCAAGTGAATTATTCAATACATTGCTTTTGTATACTTTTATTCTTGGTTTAATAATGATTGTTTTATGTAAAATAGAAATTCAAGGTCATTGCGAAAGTATTGATACGGTTTTCAATTCATCCGTAATTTGCTCTTTACTGCAAAAAATGTTACAATCAGTCGATTAAGTAGTTGTTGACGACATTGGGAACAATAGAACCTATCCAAAACTCGTACAATATCACATGACGAGAATACTGTTGACTTACGTTTATGTTAGCAATTACTTTTACGACGAAAACGTTATGAAAACAATGTAAATTTACTGTCAAAAAATAACTGACAGTGTACTCTTCCGCACATACAGAGTGTTTGAGAAATGTTGTACTTCCTTGAAAGGAGTGATGACTGAAGTGATTTGAAGTAACTTTCTTCTCTGCGAAAATGTTCTCAGCAAATTTATTAAAACCCCTTGCACTATGATTTATTCTAAGGTTACTGTGAATAGAACTTCTTTATCGATTATGACTTCCTAGAAAAAGAAGGTATCTACAAATACAGTTATACATGGACGTAAAGGACGTAAAGAATGTATAAAGTGGTCTTACATTTGTGGGGGTTGAAGCGAAAGACGAAAGGGGAGTCGACCTGTAAAACGTCGGTCAGCCATTTTTGTAGGCAAACCTGGTGCTGCCATCTACATGTGTCATGACGCGGTAAATTTGAAAGTATTGAATTAATAGTAACAAAATATATTTATTTACCAGAAAATAAATATCCACGGTTCCTCAACCCCGCATAACTAGGCACCGTCCTTTAGGTCCATGCAGTTATGCCTATATGTTCTCTAATGACTGTATATTGACTACAACAAAGTAGAATTTGATTTCAGTCTAAAGGACATTAATAATATTTATATAAATACTGTTCGAAATTGTCGTCACAAGTCTGGCATGATATAGTACAAGTGATTAAGCAGTTATTAACGAAAAACACGAACCAATCAGAGCGCGGCTGCGTTGGCATTGGCCGAGACTGAATCTGTCTGCTGTAGCCGCGTTCTGATTGGTCCGTGTCCTTCGTTAATAACTCCTTAAGAAACCCGCAGAGTACATATCCGTAAAGTAAAAAGTTACTTTAAATGACTGTTATAGGAATAACCATGTGTTAAAAACCTATCAAGACTTTAGCAAAGACCCATTACAATACGAAAAATAAATTCTGTTTATTACTAACATTTTTTAATAGTTAATAATAGTTAAAAGTATTCGACATAAATACGGAAGAATACGTTAAACGTGCTTTATAACAACATTATCTGCATTAGTTAATGTATTAATGTTTACGAAGAACAAGGTATTAAACAATTACTTTTATTTAGAGCTTTTACCATCCTTTCTTTGCAGTAATTGACATGACACGTAGCGAAAAATGTCCAAACTTTATACAACGAAAATGTATATTGTAAAAACTCTATAAGTAAAGTTTAATATCGAGACAATTGTAAGTAATCAGCAACGATTCATAAGTTGAAAATAGATGGCAGCATGAGACTTTTAACCGGATTAAGATAAATTTAATTACTCGCAGTCCTTAATAATCATAGCTTTAACTAAGAGACCAAATATAGTTTATATTCTCTGAGAATGAAACAGTCTTAAGGAAGATGGAATTATGTAATTTTTTGCAAGAAATAATACCACAGGCGTGTTTCAGTGCGAACGTAGTATTTTTCTATATAAATATGTATACTTGATGAACACGAAGCAGATCAGTGCTGTATTATACAATCGTTTGATCCACGATGCTCGTAATAAGTTATGCAATCTCTATATTTATTATCTGCAAATTCGCGTAGAAAATTAACGAGAGAAAAAGTATATAATAATGTTGCAGGATATCAAATACTTATCAGAATACATATTTTCAATAAATGAAATGTGTATGAAAACATTGCCTAACATTGGACAAATTAGCGTTTCTTTATCTGACTCGATGAAATGCGAACAAATGTTACGTTCCCTAAAGTTTCGTCGTTCCTCTGAGGTGTCAATAAATGTAGTTTGTTAGTCATTTTCCAATAAAATTATGTTTCCTAACTAACGTGTTTTAATTAGTAACCATCCAATATTTTTATTAACAGGTTTACGCCGGCACGGCGCACAGTGTGTCCAGTATATGGGAATTCGGGAAAAAAGTCGTAACTCTTAAACTATGCAATTTTCGAGTAAAGTACCTTAATACTTTTTGAAATAAAATGCAAAACCGAATCGAATGATGTAAAAAAAATTTTTTTTTTAATTATTTAAACAAAAATTTTATTTTTTAGTTGCGATGATCTTGTTTTTTATGACTTTTTATTGAATAAAAAGTGGTTTACAATTTTAACGAAAAATTTTTAAAAAAGTACTATACTATATACATTGTTTATCTAATTGTAAATCTTCACAACGAGGAATTAAAACTTAGGAGTCCTTAAGAATTCCGTTTGTTTACCTAGAAAGAAGTCTAATGTGCTTTAAATTAATATAATACAAAATCTCAAAGGAACCTTTTGGTACTTTCTGTAATACTGAATTGGAAGATTGTAAATATTTAAACAATTTTAAAACTAAATATATAATTTATAAGAATAAAATTTACCACATATGTAACTACTTATCAAATGGCATGCGTTTAAAAATAATTGCAACAAATTTCTTCGAAAGACTACGCAGAAAGCCGCCGAGCGCGAGCGTCTTTATATGGTTTTTTATTATTTTCTCCCCTTGAGCAAATGTGAGCAGATTTAAACCAAAGCGAAATTAAAGTTTAATATGCCACCAATTACTGTAAAAAAATTTACGGATGTACTTTGATGTACTTTTTTTAAAACTCTAATCAAAGTTGATAAATGTTAAACATAAAAAATTAGGACAAATTGCGATTATTTTAAAAAAATGTTGTGGAAGATTGAAGGTCTTATAATGCTAAACACACCCTCTAAAAATCAAATTAAAAAACCAAATAGCTTGCGAGGGACGCATGTTTAAAATAATGCACGGAATTTGACAGTAAAGTTTCAGCCTCAATTTTAATAACAAATTGATTTATTCAGTTAAAATTTAATGCAGTTTCAGAAACTACGTTTTGTTACGAACATTTTAGCATACATAAATTTTTTGGTCTTACACTTTGATTTCCGGACTTTTTTCCATTGGACGACACACTGTGCGGCGCTACAATTCATGTTTCTCTCCCATGGGCGGCGCGGAGCCGAACTAATTTCCATTATGTTTTCAACTACATGGCAATTTTTTTCTAGTTACTAACCGAACTACGTTTTTGGTGTTACCGCATCGTCTGATGGAACATTCAACTGTGAGCCACAGGTGGTATGCGCAGGTGTGGACTTATTAAATAAATCAGTGTCGCTAAATAACACATAATCGCAATGACATTTTAAGCCAATATAAATATCTACAATCGGAGATAGCGTAGTAGATTATGCAGATAGATTTGAAAATTATGATTCTCTACTGTCATTTCTTAGATATGTACTAATTTATAGTATCCAACTAATATATTTTAATTAATGGAATCAGGGTTACCAAATAAATCATAAATCTACAATCGTAGATGCTATAAGATAAATATATCGGGTGATTCACGAGAAACAGGCCACCTAAATAGCTCCGTTAATAGTAGAGATAGACAAAGATGTTAGAGAGAAAAGTTGTACTGTTAAAGAGAGCAAATATGGTGATATAAAAAATGTTCCGATTGTAGTCGTTTTCAAGGTATTTTGAAGATCATCGATGATTTTTTAGTAGCACCATATATTTTTAACTTCACAGTGTTGTAGCTGATGTCAAGACGAGTTCAATGATGTAGAACACTATGACCTTCAAATGACCTTCGACTAAAGAATTTATGAGAAAGGAATCATAACTTCAAAATGTGCAATCATTTTATTGGAACTAAATTAAATGTTCGAAATTATAACCTTGAGCAGTAATACAAACATTTAAACGTTTTACAAGGCAATCAATTGTACTTTAAATTGTTTCTGTTCGAATTGATCTACATATCTAATTATTCTTTCTTGCATGTCTTCTAGTGTAGTCGGTTGATCATATACAGGGTGTCCCAAAATTCCTCCGACACCCGAAAATGGGAGGTTCCTTGGGTCATTTGAAGCGACATTTTCCTTTACAAAAATGGCGTCCGCGGCTTTGTTTAGGATTTATTAACAAAAAACACGGACCAATCAGAGCGCGACCTAGACGCGAGTTAGCACAGTCGGCCCGACGCGCCAACTGTCAATTGGCCGAACGTGTCATCGCATGTCTAGATCGCGCTCTGATTGGTCCGTGTTTTTCGTTAATAACTTCTAAACAAAGCCGCGGACGCCATTTTTGTAAAGGAAAATGTCGCTTTAAATGACCCGAGGAACCTCCCATTTTCGGGTGTCGGAGGAATTTTGGGACACCCTGTATATATAGATATATATATCATCTTTGAGTGTTCCCCACAAAAAAAGTCGAGAGAAGTTAGATCGGGTGAACAAGCTGGCCATTGTATGTGTCCATTACATCCTATCAGCGATTTGGGAATTTATTGTTCAGAAATTCTCTTACGATACGTGAAGAATGAGCGGGACAGCCATCGTGTTGGTACCACATTACTCGACGAATTTCTAAAGGAATATCTTCTAAAAATATGGCCAATGTTCCTTCTAAAAACGTAAGTAACTTTTTAACTAAATTTGAATAGGTAGAACGAGATGGATACCTGCGATCAGGAAATCGGTCTTTGCAAAAATGCCAAGAACATGCGTGGGAAGAGCCCGGGCTGAGGTCGGGAGAAATGCGAAAAGCGGGGCCCCGACCAAAAAACAGCTCGAGCAACAGAGGAGGAGGAGAGGGGCGCTACAACATCTACCGTCCCGGGGCGTGGGAGTTCTCAATCTCCCACGTCCCACAAAAAAAAGGAGGCGTACCAGCTCTCAGATGTAGAACTACTACGGGGAATTCCGGAGCTCTTGCGGGGAGAAGCACAGTTGTGGTTTCGCAATAACCGCGGGCATCTCTTCTCCTGGAGTCAATTTGCGGAGAAATTCGAGGCTTTCTTCGCACCGAACCGCACCCGTTTGCAACGTGAACGAGAATCGCGGGAATGCGTACAGCAGCCGAGAGAACCGTTCCATATTTTTATGAATCGTCTCATGACGATGATGAGACGGGCACAAGTACCGACGGACTAATATCAGGAAACTGTCTTCGAGAACATGTTACCGCAGTACGCAACCCTGGTCAACTCGGATAACGTCCCCGAGTTGACGACCTCCTGCGACAGGTGCAGCGCATCGAAAGAGCCAACGAGAGGAAGAACCGGATGCAACGCCCGCCCACTCGACACGTCTCCGCCGCCTGACACCAAATGAACCAACTGCAGCAAGGCTTGCACAGTTGAGTAACACGCCACATGGCGCAATAAAACCCGAACCGTCGGACAACCGGCCCAGCGACCAGTACTATCCATCAACACACTGCTGGAGACGCAAGCAGCGGGGATACCTACGCTTCGGGTGTCGAAACACGTACCGGCGTTTCCTCACGATGCAGTCGCGACGGCGTGCTCACACGCGAATCACGGGGCCAGCCGTCGGGTAGCGGCAGGACCCCATAATAAAATACACGCCGCGCCCGCTACTGTCGATCCTGATATGCGGCCGGGCGATCGACGCACTGCTCGACACAGGTGCCCAGTTATCGTGTATTAATGCCGAAGTGCAGGACTGGACTCGAGAACAAGGCGTACTACCGACCGCGCTGACGAGCAATGTTGGCCTCGCCGATGGCTCCGATGCGCACCCTACGGGGATTATACGCCTGCCGTTTTGTACGATGGGATATGAGTGGCTGCAGGACTTCACAGTACTGTGTGGTCCGACGCTTTGTCGGTCAGCCGGCACAGTCAAGTACTCTACAATACGGAGCTATCGCACCGTCTCCACCCAGGCAGCGTGCCTCCTCGCGGGTCTAGCTCCCCTGCATCACGTAGCAAGGGAGCGGGCGGTCTTCTATACGGCTATCCGCTCGTTGCGCAGGGGAGAAGCGGATCCAGGCGAGGAGGACAGGATCGAGGTGCAGAAGCGCCAAGCCCGGCAAGAAACGCTGGCCCAATGGCGGTCGGAAATTCTGGCCGCCAATACGGGCCGGCCAATAGTCCGGGCCCTCTTGCCCATCCTAGAGGAATGGTGCGAGAGGCGAGTAAGGCTCACCTACAGATCCACCCAGGTGTTAATCGGCCCTGGATGTTTCGGCCGGTACCTGGCGTGGATCAAGAGGGAACCCAACGAACGGTGCCACCACTGTGCGGAGGGTTTGGACACGGAGCGGCACACGCTGGAAGAGTGTCCGGCATATCTAGGTGTACGGTATTATTGCACCAGCCAAGTTCCTCACACTACCTCCTTTTACATGAAACATCATAGCTGTTTTTTAGAAGCTCATAAATCGGCACTGGTGGCAGATGGAGAGATGTAGTTTTGTACACTAGTTAAATGCTATCATGTCTCAATATTGACAAAACATTGATCATCCAACATTAGTAGGTTCCGAGATATAGGACCTCAAAAATCGCTAAATTTGTCACTGACTGACTGACAGATCATCAAAACCTTTTGGGTACTTCTCATTGACCTACAGGCTTGAAATTTGGTACATAGGCCCACCATAACGAACACTCAAAGGAATAATTATCAAAGTTTGAAATTTTACAAAAATAAATAAATTTTTTTTTTAAATATTACTTTATTTATTGTATACTATTAATATTAAACAATATTATTTAAAAATAAAATTTCAACAAAAATTGCTGAAATCCCAACATAAGCATCCTGCAAACAGGAGCCAAGTTCCTATGGCCTTGAAGGATTGTGAGATTAAACAAAGTGCGGCCAGGTTCGTTGGCTTGGATATGCCTCTTGCAATACTGAAGGGGGCTATTGTGGAAATTGGTTTATAAAAAAACGCTGTTTGGTTTTTGGGGGGTTACATGGGGTGCTCAATCAGTCAAAATTGGCCGCTACCTAACACCTTTTATGGCCATTGGTTTAAGAAACAACGGCTGAGTTTGAATCATTTAACCCTCCATATAGCTCTTTAAAAATTGAATAGCGTTCTTCTAAACTGATTTTTGCAGGGGGTTTTTTCAGTATTGCAGAGGTATTTCTAGGCTGCCGAACTTTGCCGTGTTTTGTTTGATCTCGCAGCGTTTTGCGGCCATGGGAGCTTGACTCCTGTTTGCAGGATATTTTTGTTGGGTATCACATTTGCAATTACTAATATAAAATTTTAGAGTGCCGCTTTACGAGCTTTTCTCGCAGAAAACCCGTCTATGACTTTGGCATAATCAATTTCCTCGCATATGTCGTGCTCTATTGATAAAAGAGCTAAATCAGATAAGCGCTCCTGTGTCATAGTTGACCTTAAATAATTTTTTACAATTTTTAGTTTTTAAAATGATGTTTCTCCACTTGCAATTGTTACTGGCAACGTCAAATACAATCTAATTGCTATTGCCAAATTAAGAAACAAGTGAACCAAATCGTTACGAACAATTTTTTCCAATATATCCTTACATTTATAAACCTCAAAATTAAATAATGCCTAGAACGATAAACATTCAGTATATAGCTCTACACCATCTATATCTTTTGAAATTGATATTCCATCATTCACTTGCAATGCAATATCTAAATTAGAGTAATGCTTCTTAATTGCATCGTCGTTCAAATCGAACAAGTTATTAAAAAAAGAAAAGATGTCGCTGCATTTCTGCAGCTGTCGAATCTTTCTGAGAGCGCTTCTTTTGCTGTATCCAATATAGGAAAATAGAAATTAACTTTGAATTTGAGTGTTGCATCGACTATTTGAACATCTTGTCCTTTGTAATTAAAAAGTCTTTTTTTGGTTCGTTTCCTTGGCACTGGAAATTCTGGTTCAATTTCATGCTCAGTTGCGAACATGGTGGCTTCTTCAATGAATTTCTTAAATTTGTCATCAGTTCTACATTCATTAATAAATTTATATAAATTGTTCAAAACATTAATTGATTCTGTTACACAAATATCACTCTTCTACAACATCTTGCTAACCACATTAATTTTAGATAACAATTCTTGCCAGATCAATAATGAGCAAACAAACTTAAAATCATTAATTTTATCATACAACGAGTCGGCCATATGCTTTGTTTTCAAATCACGAGACTCGTCATTGATCAAAAACTCCAAACTTGGACAAATGGATGCAAATTGAAATCTCACAGGATAAATAGCTTCAATTCTGCTCTCCCAACGCGTGTTGCTTAAAGGTTTGTGACTTGGCATAATTAACCACGTCCAGATCCTGTAAGAGTAGGAAAACTCCGTGAGTAAAAAAGAAAGGACCGGACCACCCTCTAGCAGGATAATTAAGAAACCGCTAGCTGTAAGCGCTCTCTCTGGGACGTAGTTAAAACTAAGTTCCGTTACTGTAAGATTTGGGAACGTCGCACAGTGCGGTACCCTGTGGACAAAAATCTAAAAATTCATTGTCTAATATCCACAGGATTCTATGTTGAAACTATGCTTTAACATCTAAATTATCATGTTTATCAATAGAAAATTCAAATAATTCAGTAGAGGATTAGTTGCAAACGTTTTTCTTCTCAAGAAAATGCTATATCAAGCAGTTTATAAATCCGTCACTTACTTTCATGGTATCAGGAAAAAGAATTTTATGAATTATGTCCTATGGGATATAGTTTAAAGTACAACTAATGTGACTGACATTTCATAATTTGTAAGTCTCTTATATGCATGATACTAGTAAATAATACAGTTGAAATAATTTTGTCACATTTTCCTCCTTTAAATAGAGATACTTTAAGAAGGGTTCAAAACATCCTGTAGTTTTTGTTTTTTCGTAATTAGTAGACATTATACTTCAATTTTCCACAACTTTTCCCTGCTACAAACTGCTACACTCAAAGTTATTCAACGTTAACCCTCAGCGAATGCCACACCCGGCACCGTGCGACATGCAATAGACTAATCTAATGATCTAATAAAATCATCAGTCGGTAAATAAAGAATATGTACGTAAAAATTAGTATTCAAGAAAATCAATAGGGGGATCTTTAGCAGCCAAGGTTGGCTTTTGTTTTAGATTCATTTCTGTTTTAAACAGTTTGTCGCAACTTACAATTAGATATGGAGAATTCAACCAGAAGTATGTAGAATTTTTACAATAGTAGTCCGTATAAACTCGTAGTAAATGTAATTTATCTTTTTATTAGGGAAATCTATTCGTAATCGCGATTTGATTGATGAGTGGATTTGCCAATCCACCCATTCGGACAAAATGTCGAAGGTTACACAAAAACTTCGTTCTTTATTGGACGTGAATGCCATATCGGATGAACTAGAAGAGAAAGTAAATGATTTCTGTAAAGCACTCGCAAGGAAGTGGAAAGATTGTTCACGCAATCGTCATTATTTAGTTAAGCGTCATCGCGTATGGCTAGATAAAGAAATAAATATTGAAAATAGAAACACTTTAACCGAGCAAGAAATAATCGAGCTACAGCCAGGTCCTAACCGGGGAAGACGTAAAATACATTTTGAAGAATCATCACTGAAAATCAAAAAACGCCGCGTTCAATCGATCATACGTTTTTATTCAAGTCAAGAATTAAATTTTGTTGCTTCTATTGTAAATGAATCGAATGTATTAGATAAAAAAACTAAAATACCACCTCATGAACTATTGGCACATTATTTACATTTAGATCTCTCAGATAAAAAATATGATAAATTTAAAAGCATCGTTAACAATATACGTAAAGATTATATTCCTTGCATTAGAACTTTCAGAGATATTAAAAATTCATTTTTACCATATAATACAGGGTGTCCCAAAACTACCCTAGGAGCCGAAAATGGGAGGTTCCTTGGGATATTTGAAGCAACATTTTCCTTTACAAAAATTGCGTTCGCGGCTTTGTTTAGAAATTATTAATGAAAAACACGGACCAATCAGAGCGCGATCTAGACATGCGATGGCACGTTCGGCCAATTGACAGTTGGCGCGTCGGGCCGACTGTGCTAACTCGCGTCTAGGTCGCGCTTTGATTGGTCCGTGTTTTTCGTTAATAACTCCTAAACACTGCGGCGGACGCCATTTTTGTAAAGGAAAATGTTGCTTCAAATGACCCAAGGAACCTCCCATTTTCGGCTCCTAGGGTAGTTTTGGGACACCCTGTATATCCGCTAACGAAACGTCTGCCGAAGTAGACTTGCAAAATTTAGTAAATGCTACAAGTGACAGTGTCTTGAATTTAATAAAACTTGAAGAAAGTTGTAATCTGAAGCTTGTGTGTAAATGGGGTTTCGATGGAAGCTCAGGCCATAGTCTTTATAAGCAAAAATTCATTGAAAATGAAAATTCTACAGACGAATATTTGTTTGTAATAGCCTTGGTCCCGTTGAAATTAATAGACATGCGGGATAACAGAGAATTGTGGATAAACCCCCGCTCATCTTCCACATTTTATTGTCGACCAATAAAGTTTATATTTATTCAAGAAAATGAACAATTGATTAGGGAAGAAGAAAATAGAATGAAGACTTTGATCAGTCAACTTTCTCCTTACAATAAGTGCAATTATAATAATAATGTTAACTTCATTATTACATATGAATTACATTTTACCACGATAGACGGCAGTGTCACTAACATATTGTCTCATACAAACTCATCTGATAGGTGCTGCATTTGCAAAGCAACTCCAAAAGAGATGAATCACAAAAGAATTACTGAAACACCTTCAAATACTAATAATTACCGTTTCGGCTTATCTACCTTACACGCTTGGTTGCGATCTTTTGAATGCCTTCTACACATTTCATATCAGCTACCAATTAAAACTTGGCAAGTGAGAGGGGCTCAAAATAAAATGATTTTTGGAAACAATAAAAAGAGAATCCAGCATAAATTTAAATCTCGATTGGGCTTGTTAGTAGATAAACCGAAACCTGGTTTTGGTTCGACGAATGATGGAAACACTGCGAGAAGGTTTTTCAGTAATTCTAAAATAAGCTCTGAGATTACAGAAGTAAATAAAATTTTCATCCAAAATCATCATTAACATCATCAAAGCGGACTTCCAGCTGAAGTTGAAGCGAATACCCAGCGATCCAAACCGTATAATAGTTTAAGGACACGAAGCGAGATACATCTATTGGTAAATACTAACAATTTACAATAAGATATTAACCAATTTTATGTATTCTGAATTTGTTTCATTTATAAAATATACTTTGTTCAATTGTTACATTTAAAATCAATATCCTAAATCATTATAAAATACCCAACGTCGATTTCTTCATTCCACATCCTTATTTAAAGCCATTTTCATTTAAAAGTACCCTCAATTACCCGAACCGAAGCCGGTGAATGCAGGTAGGTTCAAAACTGCGTTATATCTCCTATTAAAATCTTAAACTCTTTAACTACTCTAAAAACGTCCCAACAAGGACGTAACACGAGCAATGATTAACGTGTTTACATAAAAATGTTTTATTTACTTGTTTTTTATCGATATTTATTTATCTGTTTCCTACTTGATACATAAAATATGCCTCTTATTGTTTCTGTCAAATTTATGTAGTGTAAAAGAATGAAAAATTCTAAAATAGTAATCCAAATGTTCAATTAGTGCATTTAAAACAATTCTGAATAAAGAAATTTCAATTATTGCAACGCCATGCGAATTTTTTGATTTTTGTCCCAAATTCCTATCAAAGTACCGCACTGTTCGTCGTGCCGATTGGCGCAACGGAAAGATTACAGGGACGTAGCGTGGGCGCACGGAGCCCCGACGTAACACTCGCCCGAAAAAGGAAATACAACGCTGCCGTCTCAAAAGCCCACTCGGAACGTCGACAAAACAACACCCTCTGCAAAGGAATTGTAAAGGAACCTCGAACTCAAGCTAAACAACCTGGAGCCGCCGACGAGGGACTAAGGGACTACGAAGAAAACAACGAAGAATCGTCACGTCGACGTCTCGTTCGCAACATTATCGGTCCCTGCAGAAGCGGCTCGAGCGGTTCTGGAGTGCCTAACGACACTCCCGGTGGAAGCGCAACCATCGTTAAAGAAATCAGGAAATCGGCAAGATCCGGGGCCCTTCGTGTCGAGTGACGGCTCTCCGCGCGTACGACACACAGTGGGGAAACTTGATCTAACTCGATTCAAAAAGGAACTAGCTGGTTATTGTTGCTCGCTCGCTTCGCGAGCTCGCGGGTAGGGTTGTTGTTGCTCGCTCGCTTCGCGAGCTCGCGGGTAGGACTGCTCTTACGAAAGGGTCAGTGGTACGCATTGCTAGTGGGGCATACAGCTCTTAATGGTTTTTTATTTATTTTGTGTGTGACTCTCCACGAGCCACACATAGAACTTCCCGATTCGTTAGTTGTAAGCGGTAACATTAGCATTAGTTGCATAATTAAAAAAAAAATTTTATTTTAATTAAAAAAATTTTTTTTTAAATTAAAAAAAAATTTTTTATAAATAAAAATGAAATATATATAATTATGTTTGTTTATTCGGTGGAAAATTTCCATCCTCTCGTATAAATTGCATTCTTGAATGAACTCCTTTCGAAAAAAACTAAAAAAACTAAAAAATCTAAAAAAGTACTTGACCAATATGGACCAAAATCTAATCAGCTCTAAGTTACGACGGGGCACATCGATTGCATCATTCATCATTCTGATCGCATTGTTACTTTTTCAGAAAACGTTAACGAAAAATTTGATAACATAAAAACGGCCATACGCGCACACACACACACACTAACAATTTGATGAAAATAGTCTAAAATGACTTCAATGACCACGAAACGTGAAGATCTGCTAAAAAATCGATTTTCGATTTTCGGGGTAATTACAGTAACTTCCCTATGAATCGGGAAGTTAATAACTTTCGATAGAAATGATATAGAACGATGATATTTTTTAAAATTAAAGCTGAAACTTCACAGAATATGGGAAAAATAGGGAGATTATGTACAAATGTTTTCTAACCTTGAAAAAATAAAAGTTTAACTGTTTAACAATAAGTCGACATTTTGGAAAATTCTGAAGTCGTAGAAAAATGTTGAGACCAAATTTGAAATCAGCCTGAAAAAATCTACGTGAAATGATGTAGAGCATGTTCCAAAAAAATTTTTTCCGTGCGTGGTATTGGAAAAACCACAATTTTCTCGAAATTCCGCAACTTTGACGAATTTTTTCGAGATTAATAAACATTTGTACCATAATCTCCCTATTTTTCCCATATTCTGCGAAGTTGGAGCTGTATATAAAAAAAATTTAATTGCTCTATGTTCAAGACTGGCGCGCTCAGGCGCCATGTTGCCTGGCTGCTGCCATACGGTTCACACGCGATCCCGCCAAGCGAGTGATCCGCGAGCGCATGCCTTCGAGACTCGCGCGGGCACAATGCCAAATGCGTGATTGGCTGAAATGCAGTCTCGATCCTTCTGGAAGGCTCTCAAAACGGTAAACCAGAACCACCGGTGCGTGACGGACTTCCAGAGGGATCGAGACAATAAAAGTCAACGACAACGGCTGATTTATGACTCAGTGTTAGAATAGCTCAGCTGTTATCAATCAAGATCACATTTTATAATCAGTGCGCTTTATTTCATCTTTCTTGTACGATCGTGTCATACATTGTTCATATACTAACGATCGCTGTTCACTTCAGTGCTGAATACAGTTTATTTATTGTGACTCCGTACACTCACCAATTTACTCTCCTTTCACTCTTCCCTATTTAAATCCATCCGTTACCACTATCCAACCTTTTAATCCTTTCTCACACTCATTCAACTAATTCACTCACCCTAAAGCGAATTCCACCTCCAAAACGATCAAGCAAGATCGTTTCTAAACACTCTATCTCATTTCTATCGAAAGTTATTCCTTTTTGAATCGAGTTAGGTCAAGTTTCCCCACTATGCGACACCGCGGGCGACAGTGATTGGTGGACGAAAAACCGATCAAGTAGGGGACGCCTTGCTTCCGCTTCCTCGAGCCACCGAAAATTCGCGTCACTGTTGCGTAGGTTTTCATAGCGAATAGTTGTTCACCGCCGTCTCCTTGTATTCGCGTGTGCGCCGAAAAGTGCAACTATTGTAGGCTGCCGTTAACCGCCGTCTTTATTCGCTGCCGTTGGTAAGTGCCTACCAGATTCCCATTAAAATGCTTTGATATTGATTCGCGATCTTTTAAAAGTGGCTCGAGCAGCGTTCGTGTATTAGTGTCGGGTGTTTACGTGGATCGTCTTTTCGGCGACCACGTGCTTCGCGTGCCATTGAATCGACTGTCCTTTTCGTATTCATTAGGTGAGCTTCCCAGTGAGAGCGACTAGCTAGATTTCCGAGTGCAAAAACACGCGGTCGCGAATTGTTCGTTTAGCGAAATTGCCGCGCAGTCCTATTGTAAATATTAGGTCAATTCCATCGTGACCCCGCGCCGGCCTAACATCTCGGATCGCTGCCGACGTGGACAATATTATTTATTCCGAGAAACGCGTATAACATCGACGATTTCTACGCTTTCGTTCCTCGCGGATTATCACACATGTGCAACCGGCGTCGTACAGATCCCAACGCGGCCATCTTGATTCCGCGAGCCGCGTACGTGTCGGCTTATTTCGGATCACGCCGATTCATATTTATCCGTTTCCCGCAACTTCTATACAGGATGTCCCAAAATTCCTTCAACATCCGGAAATTGGAGGTTCCTGAGATCATTTGAAGCGATATTTTCCTTTGTAAAAATAGTGTACGCAGCTTTGTTTAGGAGTTATTAACGAAAAACCAGGACCAATCACAGTGCGTCTTCAGCGGATTAATTCTGGCTCGACCAACGGCAACGCCGCGCTAAGTGGGACCTGTCCTTATGTCGGTCTCTGTTCGCTGTAGCCGCGCTCTGATTGGTCCGTATTTTACGTTAATAATTTCTAAACAAAGCCGCGGACGACATTTTTGCGAAGAGGAATGCTTGTGCAAATGATCTAACGAACCTACCATTTCCGGATGCTGAAGGAATTTTGGGACACCCTGTATAGTTTACCTATCGACTTTTCACTCTGTTTTTTTATTACATTTCTCTGTTCCTTTCTTTTCGCATCTATTGTTTTGCTGTAAATAAATTTCTCTGTTCTCATTAAATATTGTGCGAATCATTCACGAGGTCCGTTCCCGCCGTGGGGAACGTCCTGTCCGATCCTGCGTGAAATCCTGGCCCATAACGAGCGATTCTTGTCCTTGCGAACGTGAATTCGAGACTCTCATTAGCGCGATTAATTTTGCTTGGCATATCAGTGTGCCTGGCGTCCGAAGTACGAAAGTATTTGTCGAGAGCCTCGAATACACGTTGTTTATGACGGGTGGACTGCGTCCGTCACGGCTAGGCGTAGCCCGGTTTTCACCTGAAAATACCCGTAGCTGCTTATTCTTCCGCTTCTCGGTACCTCGTATCGGGAATCGGGACCCGGAAGAATAAGCCACGTGATAAGTTTAAGTGTTAATTGCTGTGATAGGTTTAAGTGGCACTTTGCTTTTCAAAATATGCGACCTGTACGTTGACGATGAAAAGAACACATATAGTGCCTGAATCAAATCGAAAAAATTTATGGTTTCTAAGGCCTCGTACAGACCTAAACGGTTTGCGGAACCGTTTGCCGAACCGTTTGCCGAACCGTTTGCCGAACCGTTTGCCGAACCGTTCGTCAAACCGTTTGACGAACCGCGCATTTCGCCAAACATTCCGCCGCGCCGAACGTCGCGCAGAAGACATCAGATTCGAGACTACATGACTTGAATTTTTGTTTGCCGAACCGTTTGCCGAACCGTTTGCCAAACCGTTTGCCGAAACGTTTTCCGAAATGTTCGTCAAAATGCGCACATTCATGTTCGTCGTCGTTCCCGGAGCTGATGCATCAACGACAAACACGAATGCGCGCATTTCGCCGCGCATTTTGACGAACATTTCGGCAAACGGTTCGGCAAACGGTTCGGCAAATGGTTCGGCAAACCGTTTAGGTCTGTACGAGGCCTAATGTTATTTTTGCTGCATCATTTACTACTAGGTTCAACGAATGCGCTGCACAGGGAACAAAGAAAGCTCTTGAATTGACAGTCAGAATCCTTTATTGATTATCTATTTCCTTTCGTCGCATGTTTGAGGCATTATCATATTCTTGGCCTCGCATATTTTTCAAGTCCAGATCAATCTGTGGCAAAAGTCTATCACACAGGAATGTATGTAAACCTTTACCTGTTGTATCCTCTATTGGAAAGATACCCAAGAAGAATTCTTTCACTTTCGGGGTGGTAGTGCAATCTGTTATTCGTACGATAAAAGTTATTTGATTGACGTGGCTAACATCTGGCGTTGTATCCAATATAATTGAATAGTATTTGGCGCTTTGTATAGTTTTCTTGATTTCTGAAGCAAGCAAATTAATGATTTCATTTTGAAAATGTACTTCTAGGTAATGAGGTACATTCGATTTTTTAGTTGCTATCTGAGATTTCTGAATATTTTGAACATGTTCACAAAAATAACAAATTGTATATATATACACACAGGGTGTCCCTTTTTTTCGTGAGGAAAATGCTTTGCCCATACCCCGCCTCTGGGGGCTGTGACGGGGTTATGTGGGGCTCGCCGGCCAGAAGGGTCCAAGCATACCCACTAAAAACCTCACGGTGACCTCCCTGAGCTAATTGAGAGCGGTTGGAATGTCGAATCAAATACTACCGACTACTCTCAGCCCTTGGCAATGAAACCCCTACCCCGGGGACGAGAGAGAAGCTCCCCGAGCAACTACCTATGCTATTTGGACCCCATATACAGGGTGTCCCAAAATAAGTGTAACTCTCGGAAATGGGAGGTTCCTTGGGTCATTTGAAGCGACATTTTCCTTTAAAAAAATGGTGTCCGCGGCTTTGTTTAGGAATTATTATCGAGAAACACGGACCAATCAGAGCCCAGATATAGCAAATGAAGTCGGACTCGGCGACAGGTCCCGCTTAACGTGGTGTCGCTATTGGACGAACCAGAATCAATCCGCTGTAGCCGCGCTCTGATTGGTCCGTGTTCTTCGATAATAACTACTAAACAAAGCTGCGAACGCTATTTTTGTAAAGGAAAATGTCGCTTTAAATGACCCAAGGAACCTCCCATTTCCGGGAGTTACACTTATTTTGGGACACCCTGTATATGTTTTAACATGTTTTTACTTGCAGCAACATTTCTGGCATCTGTTAGACGAAATATGTAAATGTTGGCAGATTTTCATTGTGCCAATATAGTACAATCGTTGTAAATTTCACGTTACTTAACCGGCTATATTATTTGTAGGGCTAACGTTGGGTATTCGTTGAAAAGTTGACATTATTTATCGTCGTTGGCCCTACGTTGGGTATTCGTTGACAAGTTGACATTATTTTTCGTCGTTGGCCCTACGTTGGGTACTCGTCGGCAAATTGACATAATTTTTAGTCGTTAGCCCTACATTGGGGATTTGTCGGCAAACCAATAACCATTCCCCAACAAAGTCCCAACCGGTGGTAAATGCGGCTTGGGCAGTACCACCGACCAGCGTGGATGCGAAAAGGGTATTTTTAACTGCAGGTAATTTGTGCAAAAGAATACGTTCCCGGTTTAATGAAAGTCCAATAGATGCAATAGGTATTTTAAAATCACATTTAAAAAATATGCTGTTAATTTAGTAAATGTTTTTTTTCTATTAATAGATATTAATCATATTTACTTTTAGTGATATTTATTCTTAGTATCTACAGGGTGTCCCAAAATAAGTGTAACTCCCGGAAATGGGAGGTTCCTTGGGTCATTTGAAGCGACATTTTCCTTTACAAAAATGGTGTCCGCGGCTTTGTTTAGGAGTTATTATCGAAAAACACGGACCAATCAGAGCCCGGCTATAGCGAACGGAGTTCGACGCGGCAACAGGGCCAGCTTAACATGGTGACGCTATTGGCCGAACCAGAATCAATCCGCTGTAGCCGCGCTCTGATTGGTCTGTGTTTTACGGTAATAACTCCTAAACAAAGCCGCGGACGTCATTTTTGGAAAGGAAAATGTCGCTTCAAATGACCCAAGGAATCTCCCATTTCCGGGAGTTACACTTATTTTGGGACACCCTGTATACTTTCTCTTTACTCTTAGTTATTAGTATCTTCTTATTATAATAAATATCTTCGTATTATAATATTGTAATAGTTTAATTTTCATATTATATTTTCTGTTCCTAATGTTAAAAGTTATTATTTTATTGCTCTCACTAATAATATTTGATTATAACATTTGTTCCTTTATTTTATAATGTACATACATATTGTACATAACAAAATTGTTTATATTTTTTGTATTAAAATAATAAATATGGCAAGAAACAACTGTGTTTTTGTACTTTTTTTGAAAATTTCTAATACCTGTATTAATACTGGTATTCCGGTACAACGTTTAAAAAAATACCGAAAACCTGTATTGTGCTTTTGGTCCGGTATTGCAAACCCTACATGTCCAGTATAAATGTTGATTTTTCGGGATTATTATCGAAAGATATTAAAAATTTAACAGGACGTGAAATATTTATTTGTCACTGTATATTACAGATTTTAAAAAATGTTTTTAATTTATTTTAAGAATGTCTAATGTTGTTCCAACTATTATTAAAATTGTAAATTTTATTAGATTTCGAGGACTAAACTATCGTGAGTTTAAAGAATTTTTGTGAGATATAGAAAGCAAATATGGCGATATTCTTTTTAACAACGAAGTTCGGTGGTTAAGTTGTGGTACACTGCTTAAGCATGTGTATGATGTAAGAAACGAAATGAATTTCGTTTCCACAATTTGATGACAAAGACTGGATGTGTGATTTTGTGTTGATATTACACAATTCTTGTGTTTGAGATTGGCGCGCCCAAGCGCCATATTGACGCGCTGACACCGCGCGATACATGCGCGATCCTGTCAGAAACGCGAACACAATAAAAGTCAGTGAGAACCGTCGTCACAAACTCTGTCTGTTCAAAGCGCTCAGCTGATAATTGTCGAACGATACAAATCATTCTCTACAATCTTTTCTGCAATCTATTTTATATTACTTTTCTGTTACGTTGCTCTTTTACTGGCAAACACCTATCATATCAGTGCTAAATATAGTTTATTTATTGTAAATCTGGATATTGATCCATTTATTCTCTTTCACATTTTTCAATTCAAATCCATCCTTTACTGCCATCCATTCAATCATTCTATCTCTCATACCTCTCACGCTCTCAAGCATTTCAAATGACTTCTGTTTTCGTTTTTCTAGTCGATCTAGAACGCGCCTTTTACAACTTGAATACATTCAACATAAATCTTCAAGAGCAAAACAAACTAGTCACAGAAATGTTCGATAAAATTAAAGCATTTGAACAAAAACTAAAGATTTGGGAAAAGAAAATCTATCAAATACGAAGACATATGCGAAAGAAATATAGAGCTTACAAAAAGAATTCGGTAATCGTATCGATTATTATTAAATGTTAAATTCTCTGCCATGTTTCAGACGATGTTTGGGCACTACTTTGATACTGAGATTTCGTCGGTGATACCGTTCTCGTCGGTAAAGCAACTTTTAGTGATGTGGTATTTCAGACCACTGCAATTTCCACGTTATCTCCGCGCCCACTCGCGTCTACTTTCCTGTATCGCTGAACAGCACAGGCGCTGGCAGTCTTTAATAATATCTCGTTGGTGGCACAGAGAGTAAATGAGAGTGCTCACGCTCGGGTTTTGGCAGTGCCCATTACAGTGCTGCTCCCTAGTTCAGTGCTTAGCCTGGACACCGACGAGATACTGTTAAGGGTGTAGATCCGCTCTCTAGTGTGCATGACTCACACAGCGAAGACCCATATACGTACACGAGGATTGCAAGGGTCCGGCAAATTACAAACTATGCCCTTTTACTGCATATTTGCGACCCGTACGACGTCACAATCGTTAGATGAAAGATGTGTCTAGCGCGCTATGAAGCCACAATTTTGAAATTATGCGCTATAGAGGCGTAATCGACTTTATTAGACAGCAAACAGCTGAGCATCGAGTTGAGAGGTAGGCAATATGGCGGCGGTACGACTGGCTGCCGCCGTACAGTGATACATTTTCTTAAATTTCGAGCGATTTAGGGTTCTTATAGAGAAAAAGGGCACATAGCGCGCTAGCGAGGACTCATACAATGTAAATGCAACAATTATTATGTTAAACCTTACGTAAATAAAGACACAGTTTGTAATTTTCGCCCGAAAGTGAAAGGTTTTGGGAAATTACAGTACCGGCAGTTCTCGCTACGAGCGCTTATGTCTGTTTCTGCTAAGTCAGTCCCCAACGAGACGAGTTGTCGGGGATGTACCGGTAAAACAGAGGGAGGCTCTGCGAACAGAGGCCCGACTGGCCGTCCCACGATGCGCTCGCACGGGGCGAATGAGAGGTTCGGTATTTGAGAAAACACAAGTTTGCTATGCACATTTCGGTGCTCTGCGTAGTCGCTATCGCTAGATGAAGGATCAATCTAGCGCGCTATGTCCCTACAATTTCGAAATTATGCGTTGTAGAGGCGTAATCGACTTTATTCGACAGCACTTTCGGGTGGCTCTCGTTCCGGGGCGCTCTCGCACACGAGTAACCTCGGTCGGAGCGTTCGTGTGCCTGAGCGTGCGAGGAAGGTTCGGTATTTGCGAAAATACAAATCTGCCGTGCACATTACGATGCTCTGCGTGGTCGCGATCGCTAGATGAAGGATCCATCTAGCGCGCTATGTCCCTACAATTTCGATATTATGCTTTACAGAACGGCAACCGACGATATTCGACAGCATTTTCGGGAGGCTCCGCAAGCAGGCTCGACTGACCGTCTTGAGGCACACAGACGCGCAAATCCCGAAAATCCTTTCGAATATCGTCGATTGCCGTTCTGTAAAGCATAATATCGAAATTGTAGGGACATAGCGCGCTAGATGGATCCTTCATCTAGCGATCGCGACCACGCAGAGCATCGTAATGTGCACGGCAGATTTGTATTTTCGCAAATACGTGGGACGGCTAGTCGGGCCTCTTCGCAGAGCCTCCCTCTGTTTTACCGATACAACCCCGACAACTCGGCTCGTTGGGGACTGACTTAGCAGAAACAGACATAAGCGCTCGTAGCGAGAACTGCCGGTACTGTAATTTCCCAAAACCTTTCACTTTCGGGCGAAAATTACAAAGTGTGTCTTTATTTACGTAAGGTTTAACATAATAATTGTTGCATTTACATTGTATGAGTCCTCGCTAGCGCGCTATGTGCCCTTTTTCTCTATAAGAACCCTAAATCGCTCGAAATTTAAGAAAATGTATCACTGTACGGCGGCAGCCAGTCGTACCGCCGCCATATTGCCTACCTCTCAACTCGATGCTCAGCTGTTTGCTGTCTAATAAAGTCGATTACGCCTCTATAGCGCATAATTTCAAAATTGTGGCTTCATAGCGCGCTAGACACATCTTTCATCTAACGATTGTGACGTCGTACGGGTCGCAAATATGCAGTAAAAGGGCATAGTTTGTAATTTGCCGGACCCTTGCAATCCTCGTGTACGTATATGGGTCTTCGCTGTGTGAGTCATGCACACTAGAGAGCGGATCTACACCCTTAAGGATGCGTCTGACCCAGTGATGCCAGAATCGTGGTCGTGTGGTCGCAAGCCGTGGTACGAGGCCCCCCCACTATGACCTACCGTTGCCCCTACTGTCCTGCTCCAACGCGCTCGCGCGCTACACTCACCAGCGTACCTCTCCTATGTCCGTGTGCGCTGCTTGTGCGCTTGCGCCAGCCACAATCTATTATTAGAACTTTCCATGCATTGCTTTACCCAAGCGAAACTGAAATTCGGCCGTCGAGCGAATGGATCGCAATCTGGAGCTACCCTTCGAATCCCCGTGCAGCCATTTCCATTTTTATTTTTTTTAATTACATTTTTAACCTTCCAGAAATTTAAAATGTACAAACTATGTTAAAAATATATATTCATTTAACATAGAAACGTTTTATTACTGTAATAACTGCATTAATACAAAGAGTCTAGCAGGGTCAAAAGTCAAAAGTGCCCTTGTACCAATTGTACCGGGCTACGCACTATTTGATAACTCATAAAAAGAAAAAATTCGACACCAAGTTTGAACCCTTTATCTTAACGAGGAGAGTAGTTAAAGGGTAAAAACTAATTATTGGTTTTTGCCACATTGTCCCTATTTAATGTATATTTAAAAATTCTAAAAAAATTTTACAATTTTGTAGATATGATTCTTTACGATTGTGAATTTTTTCAAATTTTTTTGCAAATGCTAAGTATGAAAAATCGAAAAATGCAGATTTTGTAAAGTATTTATTGGAAATGGTGTTTAAAATAAACTATAACTTATTTCTGAATATAAATGCGTTTATTAAAAATGACTCGGAAGGACGTCTTAACCAGTCGAAAGCTAGAGAAGAAGTGAAGAGAAAAAGGCTGTAGCAGGAAAACTGTTTTCCACTCAGGACAAAGGACCACTGTACCCTGTCCAGAGCGTACGAAGTGAAACGCAAAACCCAAAGACCCTTGGGTCCTATCGCATCTGGTTTATTGCCTTAAGCTCTCGTAACGAAATTCATTTTTGCCTGTTGCTGACATATTGGTTCCAGACATCCAACAGTATTTATAAATTATATATAAAGTAACCGAAATTAATAAAATTGCTCTCTGCTGTTAATCCGGTTGCATACCATGCATATTCCAGCAGAAGTTTAAAAATTGGTGCACATAATTGTTTGTGTATTCGAGTAAGAGTTAATAAACAAATATTTTGTTCACATAAGGTTGGACACTGATTTTTTAAGTGATTGGTGCATCAGTTTCTTGCGTGAGCTTTCTATTCATCCTTTACAGAATCTTCGTGTGTGTATAATATAAATAAATATGGAAAAAAATTTTTCACCAGACGAGAATCGAACTCTAGTCAACCGGGTGGAAGTCTCGTAAGTTGCCGGTACACCAAGCCTTATTCGTTGTATACCTCCTCTACAATAGCAAATGTAAGCAGTAATGTAAGAACTTTGTTTATGAATATCTCAAAAACTATTGAGCGTTTGCACCTATAATGGTATATATTCGTAAATGGGAGATCGAGATCTATAAGTATACAAAGTCTCAACTAAATCGGTGTGACGTGGTCCATGCACTCTCCTTGTGAGTAAAATAGTATATATAAACCAATAAACATATTCACAAACAAAAAGAAAGTTGTTGAGGTTTTAGGATTCGGAACCGCCGGGATAGTTTTTGGCGGAGATTTGCGACCCATAAAGGTCAAACTTTTTTTGTCATGAAATATACATTTTTCTAATTATTAATTACATGACAATAAATTTTATTCACTTAAAAATGTAATATTATTACATTACACTCTATCGAAAAATTTGAAAAATTCAGAATAACGCTAATGCTAATACCTAACTGCTGCAAAAGAATAAAATCTAGACACGCGAAATCTTGTACACAAAATCTGCATTTTTCGATTTTTCATACTTAGTATTTGCAAAAAAATTTGAAAAAATTCACAATCGTAAAGAATCATATCTACAAAATTGTAAAATTTTTTTAGAATTTTTAAATATACATTAAATAGGGACAATGTGGCAAAAACCAATAATTAGTTTTTACCCTTTAACTACTCTCCTCGTTAAGATAAAGGGTTCAAACTTGGTGTCGAATTTTTTCTTTTTATGAGTTATCAAATAGTGCGTAGCCCGGTACAATTGGTACAAGGGCACTTTTGACTTTTGACCCTGCTAGACTCTTTGTATTAATGCAGTTATTACAGTAATAAAACGTTTCTATGTTAAATGAATATATATTTTTAACATAGTTTGTACATTTTAAATTTCTGGAAGGTTAAAAATGTAATTAAAAAAAATAAAAATGGAAATGGCTGCACGGGGATTCGAAGGGTAGCTCCAGATTGCGATCCATTCGCTCGACGGCCGAATTTCAGTTTCGCTTGGGTAAAGCAATGCATGGAAAGTTCTAATAATAGATTGTGGCTGGCGCAAGCGCACAAGCAGCGCACACGGACATAGGAGAGGTACGCTGGTGAGTGTAGCGCGCGAGCGCGTTGGAGCAGGACAGTAGGGGCAACGGTAGGTCATAGTGGGGGGGCCTCGTACCACGGCTTGCGACCACACGACCACGATTCTGGCATCACTGGTCTGACCCCCGTGGGAATTTTTTGGCGTACTTAGCGACATTGCGGCGAAACCTGAAAGCTCCTCGACAAGGATAGATCCTCCTTCTCTCTCCTGTAGGGCTGCAACAGAGACTGACATGCGTCGCTCGCAGGAGAGACAAAGACAGAGATTACGAAGCTGCTTTGGTTTCCGATGCGCCTACTACAAAAGCATTCAGCGAGGAAGCAATATTTTTTGATGCTCTTTGTGTAGAAATGTTCTCCGAATTATTTCGCGTCGCCGTACAGAGCCCTTTTTTGCAATTTGTCTCCTGAATCTTTATAAACAATAATTTTGTATGTTTTGTATAGAAAATTTTTTTTTCTGTACACTTTTTCCAAAAAAGGGCTCTGTACGGCGACGCGAAATAATTCGGAGAACATTTGTAGACAAAGAGCATCAAAAAATATTGCTTCCTCGCTGAATGCTTTTGTAGTAGGCAATTTTCCTAAAACTGAACAATTTGTATGACAATATGGCTGCTCCGCTGTCGCGCTTTCAGACTTTCCGCCGCAGCGCTGTTGTCGTATCTCCTGCTATTCTTGCATCGACGCTACGGACCCACGATGTATAGCATGCATAAGCACGCTTTTTCGGCGAGCGTAACTGACCTACGACGGAAGTGGGAAAAGGATAGAGTGATCCTCGTCTCTCCTGCAGAGCTGTGACGGAGAGGGAGATATGTCACGCGCTCGCAGGAAAGACAAAGACAGGGATACAACGAAGCAGCTTGATTTTTCGATGCGCCTACTACAGAATTATTCAGCGAGGAAGCAATATTTATTGAAGCTCTTTGTGTTGAAATGTTCTCCGAATTATTTCGCGTCGCCGTACAGAGCCCTTTTTTGGAAAAAGTGTACAGAAAAAAAAATTTTCTATGAAAAACATACAAAATTATTGTTGATAAAGATTCAGAAGAAAAATTGCAAAAAAGGGCTCTGTACGGCGACGCGCAATAATTCAGGGAATATTTCGATACCAAGATTATGCAAAAATATTGCTTCCTCGCTGAATGCTTTTGTAGTAGGCAATCGTCATAAAACTGAACAATTCGTATTCCAACATGGCTGCCTGACTATCGCGCTTTCCGACTTCTCTCCGAGCGTAACTTGAGCGTAACTGACCTACGATTAAAAAAAGAGAAGAATAGAGAGATCCTCGTCTCTCCTGCAGAGCTGTGACGGAGAGGGAGATATGTCACGCGCTCGCAGGAAAGACAAAGACAGGGATACAACGAAGCAGCTTGATTTTTCGATGCGCCTACTACAGAATTATTCAGCGAGGAAGCAATATTTATTGAAGCTCTTTGTGTTGAAATGTTCTCCGAATTATTTCGCGTCGCCGTACAGAGCCCTTTTTTGGAAAAAGTGTACAGAAAAAAAAATTTTCTATGAAAAACATACAAAATTATTGTTGATAAAGATTCAGAAGAAAAATTGCAAAAAAGGGCTCTGTACGGCGACGCGCAATAATTCAGGGAATATTTCGATACCAAGATTATGCAAAAATATTGCTTCCTCGCTGAATGCTTTTGTAGTAGGCAATCGTCATAAAACTGAACAATTCGTATTCCAACATGGCTGCCTGACTATCGCGCTTTCCGACTTCTCTCCGAGCGTAACTTGAGCGTAACTGACCTACGATTAAAAAAAGAGAAGAATAGAGAGATCCTCGTCTCTCCTGCAGAGCTGTGACGGAGAGGGAGATATGTCACGCGCTCGCAGGAAAGACAAAGACGGAGATACAACCAAGCAACAGGTTGATTTTTCGATGTGCCTACGCAGGATGGCTATGGCCGGATTTGGGGGTCATATTCACCCCCAGTGGTATTTTAATCGTTCTTGAACCATCCGATAGCCTATCCAAAGAGACTCCCCTAGTAGCACAAAAATATTGGGTAAATGTTTTTCCCAAATATTGAAAAAATATTTTTTAAGCCACACTTTTTCATATGAGAAAAATATTATATCCGAATATTTTATACATATACAAGAAATGTAAATTCAATGTTCAGAAAATATAAGCTAAATATTCAGAAAATATAAATTACATATTTAAAAATCATAAAGTAAATTTTTAAAAAACGTGAAACTCATATTTAGATAACGTTCAATTAAATCTTCAAATTTAAGAAAAAGTTATAACAAAAATTAGAAAATATTATATAATAACACTACTTGTTGTGCACTGCTCGAGGGAATATTTATCTTCGTCTTCAAAAGGGGTTTATTGAAAATACAGAATTTTTTTATACAGTTAGAAAGATTAATGGTTCCGGGAATGCTACATTCGTAGGCCCATAGATTTTTTTTTGTGCAACTGTGCATGTGCAATTAACAATTGCATCATTTCTTTAAGTAGAAATGCATATTTTTTGTTGTAC
This sequence comes from Lasioglossum villosulum, assembly GCA_963971365.1. Lineage (NCBI taxonomy): Eukaryota > Metazoa > Arthropoda > Insecta > Hymenoptera > Halictidae > Lasioglossum > Lasioglossum villosulum. The sequence goes on from OZ020497.1 coordinate 24,629,394, forward strand.
TAATCGATTTCACTGTTTATTCTGTGTAAAAAATGATTACCATAGAAAAAAATTATTAAATTATCTTGTTTTCAAGATACTTTAAAATTTCTATTTCTAATATTACGTAAAGATTTATTTTGTGAGAAAAAATATTTTTTCCATGGTATGAAATAGAAATATTATTTGTATATTAGGAAAAACTACTCTATTTTTAATATTAAATAGAGATTCGTTTTATAATAAGAAATATTTTTTTCATAATATGAAATAAATATTATATGTATATTAGGAAAGAATATTCTATTTCTAACATGAAATATAGATTCATTTAATATTTAGAAAAAGATATTTTTCTCGTAACATGAAATAGATATTTCCTCCATATGTATAAAATAATATTCGTTACTTAATATAAAATAAATATTGTACGAATATTTGAATATTAAAAAAAGATTGAATCTCTTTTTAATATTATATAAATGTGTATACAATGTTTTGTGCTACTAGGGTCTTCTCTGTCAAGTTTCAGCCCCCTATCTCATCTGTAAGGGTAGTTATTGCAAAAAAATGAAAAATCAGTTTTTGGTCCATTTTCCCCATTTATTGTCAATCTAAAAATCTGAAAAAAATGTGACACGTTTAGGATTAAGTTAAATAAAGAACACATCAATTGTTGTAAGTAATATTTTTTATTTTTCGAAAATTCAAAGTGTGCAGCTATTAGCTCGACATTATCCCTTATTCGTAAGATACTGGAAGTTCTTACGAATAGAGGATAATGCCGATTGCCCAGGTCTCACCACGAGGAGGTTGCTGCACAAGAGACCCGAAAAGGGAGTCAGAACGAATGCGATATTCCTTCTGGCTCCCTATCTTACAACACCTTCTAAGCAGCCATACATTTATTATTCTTTATGAAAGTTTTCTTCTTTTAAACTCTCTCTGTGCGTCAAGTATGTACTGCGGTTCCCGAATATTCATGTTTCTTTTACGTCTACTATCAATTATTTCGGGAACCAAGCAGTGTTCATAAAAGCGTTGGAGAGGCTGTAACATTTTATCCGTCCAAAACTTATCGTCACGTACGACAGTCGTGTACTTAATTCCAAGAGGCGTCCAGACTGCAAAGATGCAATATTTTCTTTGCGTCACGTGCAATTGCCCTTGTACTTGGAAATAATAACCGTGTCTTACGTTTAGACGATTCGTGTTGTTTTTTTCGAAAAAACGATGGACTTCTCCAACTTTATATAAAATTGCATTTTCAGGAGTCACATGGCGCGCCTTATAAGGGCATTTAATTTCTACTATGGTATCGTCACCAATAATGCCATCAGGCGTCGCGCCTAGATAAGGGATTTCTTTATCAATGAATAATCCACATTTATGGATCTCTTTGCCCAGAATAATTTCTAATTCTTTGAGCGCCCTAATCTCGTGCTCCTTACCCCATTTAACAGGGATACTTTTAACATCGCGAGGGTAACGAATTTGTATTACTAGGCTCTCGCACGGGGTATAATCTTTTCTTACACATACTTTCCCGAAATGCGATGCAGTAATCAAATTGCGACGTAGGAGATGCCACTGCGGGTTTTCATGCTGATCCCGCGTAGCATGCTCTACTATTTCGCAATTCTGTTGATCAATTCGCAGCGATTGGTAATGATCGGCTTTCAGCTGTTCGTACATCTGTTGATCAATATCAGGCCGTTCCGCGTTTGGACCATAATCTTTATCAGGTCTAAGCATTCGGTTAGAATATTTAGATTTACGAACAGCGATACCTGATTCTTTTGCTACGCGCAAACGTTCATTGCGTTTTGCCTGTTCGGCAATATGTCGCTTTTCCAACAGTATTGCACGTGCTGGGGGCTCTTTACCCAATGCGCGACAAGCATTCGTCATCTGTGCGGAACTATTCCATTGCACGATTGATGCTTGTACGCGCGTTTGGTAAGATCCTCTTTGCGATAGATGCGTGCGTTTGCCACCAATAAATTTGCAAATAATGGCATTGAAACTTTCTACCAAATTGCTGGTATAGCCGTATAGCAAACTTGGCGCATTTTGTTTTATGCGATGCATGGCATCGTCTAATTTTTCATAAATCTTTGCCTTTTGTAATTTGGGAATAAGATTTCGCTCGTTTTCTTTTGCAACCCCGTCACAAAAGTATTCCAACGAAGCACAATCTTTATGCTCACCAAATACGTGGCTGAGTATGTTGCCTAAATCTTTTACTAAATTAGCAACTTTTTCATTCCAAGGTAGCGTACTGTTCTGCCGAAACGTTGCCGCCTTTACAACAGCGTTTCGGATTTTCATTACGCTGTTAGTAACGATTTTTTTTTCTTGTGAGTAATTTCGACCACCAATTGTGCCCGCTTCTCGTATTTTATTTGACAAATTGCGGAGAAGATGATTTACACATTCGATCTTCTCCACAAGAATGCCCGGGTATGGTGGGAAATCTCTCAATTTATTAAATACACTACTATCGCCATCCCCAATGTATTTAGTATACATTATTCCATGCATTTCAATACTACGACAGAAGCCTTCGAGAATAATGTCGCTTTCCATACTGGTGGAGCTCTGATTGACTCCCCAGTTCTTATAGCACTCATGTGTTTTTGGTGTCGTATTAATATTGGCTGCTCTCGCGCAGATAACACAATATTTATTACGTACACCAGCGAACAGTACTTTTTTAGTATAGTAACCTATGATAACAGCCGCTCCGGATGGAGAATCGTAACTACCACTACGATACGATCTTTTCATCCACGAACCGTCTGTTATCACAGGTATGTATGGAATGCCGTTAATTACATGACCTCTCTCGATTGCTAATTTTTTTTCCTCTTCGCCAGCCGCTCGCATTTCGTCTTCTGCGGCGCTAGCAAAAGCTTTGGACGCTTTATTCTCATATTTACTATACGTATTATCGCTCATGCATGGAACATCCACAGCAGCCAAAATTTGATTCAGCTGAGTGTGACCGGTCCCAGTCAATATAGTACCGCAAACGGCACTTGTATTGATATCCAGTATTTTGTGGTCTGTCGGATCACTCCAGAAGTTGCCTTTGAAGCGACACATTCTACATTCTACAAAATACTGCGTTCTGAGACCGTAACGCACCGTTTTCGTTATAACAAGATCAGTGAAATTGCATGTTTTATTCAAATGATTCGACAATCTTTGCAATTGTTCGAAGACATGTGACATGTCGACGATGCTCCGTCCACTGATCTCGGCAGAACGTAAACGATCTGCGTCGATGTTCCCATCTTCATGCAAAACGATACTTTCGACTTCAACATCTTCGACGATGTTCCCATCTTCGACGATGTTCTCATCTTCGACTTCGACATCTTCGACTTCGACATCTTCGACGATGTTCCCATCTTCGACGATGTTCTCATCTTCGACGATGTTCCCATCTTCGACGATGTTCCCATCTTCAGGCAAAATCGTGGTACCGTCCGTATCGTTTTGCATTTCCGATGATGCGTTTTCTACTACCATGTGTTTTCTACATGCATCTACAATACTTTCATGCAATGTAGCAGATACTGATTGTAATGTGGAGATGTCGGTTTGTGGCACATCTCCTTCATCCGCACAAACATGCATTGCTGGACTTGCATTTTCTATAATGCTTTCCTCATTAATTGAAATGCATGTATCGGCAGATGGATGAGATGTGCTTTCAAATGACGTAGGCACATTACAATCATCATTTGTATCTGATACATGACCCTGCCCTTCAATTAAATTGTTCAACGTACCTGTTACGTTGTTTGTTGCCGTAGCATGCAATCTTTTTGCTCGTATAGCAACCATCCGTTTCTTCATCGAAACAGCTCGCGAGAATCCTTTCCTTTGTTTGGAAAACATCACTCACGTCACAAAATAAAAAAATTAAAATTAAAACAATATATATAATATCCGCGTGTCAACAATTGATGTTGAATAGACACGGACACGAGGAACCGACTTTCCGAGTCGAGCGATCAGTTCCAAATAACTAACAAAAGACGAAAGACGGTAAGAGAGAAAGAGATAGATGAAGAGCCGAACGTAGAGAAAGACAACAGGCAAACACGGATCGCGCACCGAAACTTATACATTGTAAATATAGTAGCATAAAATATGGCATACAGATTTATATCATGTTAAAAAAGATTCAATCTGTTTTTAATATTCAAATATACATACAATATTTATTTCACCTTCAGTAACAAATATTTTTTTTAATATGCAGATAATATTTATCATATTATGAAATATATTTTTTCTCATTATAAACGGAACTTTATGTAATGTTACAATTATAATATTCTTTTTTAATATGTAGGAAATATTTTGTGTCACTTAATCGACATACATTTATATTATAAGAACATTAATTAACTATGAGTCTGTTGCTACAAACTTTTTAATCTTACAGTTCAATCACATATTGTGTAAGACGTGTAAGAGCTACACGATTATTTTTTGTGCAACAACTTTGCCGCATTAATGTTCTTATAATATAAATGTGTGTCGATTAAGTGACACACACGAATTCAAAGTAAATTGGAAGTACAAATTTTACTTCCAATATTCAATGACGATTTATTTTATATTTGAAACCAATACTTCATTTGTAATATGAAAGGTGTGTATGTCTTCCAGCATATTCCGGAATAACAATATTTTTCCATGATAAACATAAAATATTTCCTGTATATTAAAAATATATATATTCTCTTTCTAATATTACATAAAAATTCATTTTATATTAAGAAAAAATATTTTTTCCGTAATATGAAATAATTATTGTATGTATATTTGAATATTAAAAAAAGATTGAATCTCTTTTTAATATTATATGAATATGTATACAATATTTTGTGCTACTAGGGACTCTACAAGATGCAAAACGTTTATTCGTACCGATTGGTCGATCTATCTCGGCATAATCGGTGAACATACATAGAAAAAAAAGTGAAAAAGGCACATATAGGTCGAATTGACCTCCTTCTTTTCGAAGTCGGTTAAAAAATAAAAATAACTTATAAGTAATATGTAAGGGTTTGCCGCTGACGATGCCGCGTGTGTGTTTGGTGTTCGCCGATCGGGGCGCGAGGCCGCGATGACTGTTCGAGCCGCTGTGTCCTTTTCGGCGTGGTACCGATGCCGCGGTGTTCTTTCGGCATGGTGCCGCAAGGAACGTCGTGGCGATGAGCGGTGCCTTTGATTTTGAATATTGGCTGCTATAAAGACGGGTCTCGATGACCAGTTGTCGCACGACTACGAATAGATCGACATCTTGACTTTCCGCGTAACTCACCCTTACAAATAGATTTTAGACTTCAAATTGATGATCAATTTTCAAATGCAATTTTCTCAGAAAATCTTGAGAAGCGCTCGCTAATGCTTTGCTAAATTACATTTCGAGAAGACATCTGCAATTTTTACTATCTTTAAACTTTATTAGTTGATTGCAACGTTGACCGACTTTGAGGAAATTATCAGAATATGTCAATTGACATAAATCTGCGAAACGTATTTGCTACATTTTCAGAACATGTTCACATAAAAAGGTACTGGACAATATTCGAAAAAGCTATCGTCTTTTTACAGCGTTCTCGTAGGTCTATTTCATTTATTTGATTAATTCTTTTTTATTTCAAACTATACAAAAATCAATGGTATTTTTGTAGAATTCTTAGTGATGGAAGGCCCTCAACGGGGGAGGTGACTCGAACAGTGCCTGCAGTGATGCCAGACGGAGGAACCTGGAGGAACTTCCCCCTCCGGCTGGGCCCCCCACTCTTACTTCTCAGCCTCTTGTGAGTCTCACACAGGCAGAGTAGAGGTACGTTCGTGTGTACCACGTGCGCAGTAGAAGTAAGAGTGGGGGCCCAGCCGGAGGGGGAAGTTCCTCCGTCTGGCATCACTGAGTGCGTGAGCCGTAAGAAAGTAGTTCATTGCTAGCTGTCGGACGAGTCACATCGTAAAATGCAGAACGACAATCCAAACGGTAAGCTTTGTTTCTTTTTTACATTTTGTACAAAAAAAAGTACCAGATCAATAGAAATCATTGGATATTGTTTGTATTATTTGCAGTTCCTTCAATAATACTAGATAGGCGGGTAATGTATCTACACATGGGAATGCCCATGGGAATGGGAATTCCCATTCCCATGGGGATGGGACCGCCGCCGCCGCAGCCACCGTCGCCACCGCCACCGCCGCCACCACCGCCACCACCACCGCAGCAGATGCTTGTAATATCCGACGAAGCTGGTGCGCCGCCGGGAGCGGGTGTGCCGCCGGGAGCGGGAGTTCCGCCGCCGCAACAAAATGTAAGTAAAAACAATTCAAATTTTTTGTTGAGACATCTTACTTGTGTAACGAACAGTCAGGGCCGACGTGACCTTTTGCGGGGCCAGGTTCAAACACTTTGCAGGGCCAGAATACACAGTCATATCCCATACATAAATTTTACAATAAGGATTTACTATTATTTCGCGATTGTATTTTCCACACACACCCGAATATTCAGTCTACTATACAGGGGGTCCTGCAAAATGTCTGATGAGTTTTTATAGACCGCGAGACCTTTCAAAACGCGAGGCCGGGTTCCGGCGAACGCGCTGAACCTGCCTCGTGCGGGCTCTGCAAACAGTTCAAGTTATGTAAAAAAAATGATGTCTCAACATTTACTTTTGATATGTACAACAGTAATATTTTATGGTTTTATGGCATTTTCAGAATGAGCGGAGACGGCTGCGGAACCAGCGGCGTCGCCACCGCCTGTATCAGGCACGGTGGGAGTTGCTGCGTCTGCAGCAACAGCAGCAGCAACAGCAGCAGCAACAGCAACAACAGCAGCGAGGCCGTGGACGAGGCCGTGGGCGAGGCCGTGGACGGGGCCGTGGCAATGCAAATAAGATTGTAATTTTTAAAAATTATTTTTAATTTTATAATAAAAAAAGTTTAATTATATATTTATACAGTAATATATAGAAATTATTTTTATGTTGTACATATTCCTTTCCCTACGCCCCCAACGCGCGAACTCCTTTCCTGAACGTGCGAACCGATTTCCAAATCCTATTGCAATCTCCGTCTTTGTCTCTCCTGCGAGCGCATGACATATCTCCCTCTTCGTCACAGCCGAACAGGAGAGACGAGGATCTCTCTATCCTTCTCCTACTTCGTTCCAATAGACGCGCCACTTTACCTCCCGTAGTTCACCTCTCGGCCAATAGAGGCGCCACTTTACCTCCCGTAGTTCACCTCTCGGCCAATAGAGGCGCCACTTTACCTCCCGTAGTTCACCTCTCGGCCAATAGAGGCGCCACTTTACCTCCTGTAGTTCACCTTTACGCCATAGGCGTCACTACTGTACATTAGACGCGCCCTTAAAGACTGCCAGCGCCTGTGTTATTCCGCGGTCCGGTAAATGGGCGCAATGGGCGAGGTGGTAACGGTGAAAATTACAGTGACCTGAAAGACCACATCGCTAAAAGTTACTCCACCGACGAGAATAGTATCAAAATAGTGCCGAAACATCGTCTAAAATATGGCGGAGAATGCAATATTTAATAATAATATCTTCAGTGGTCTTCTGCACTAACGAAATGTCGTCGGAGGCTTTTTGTTTTTCTGGCTGGAGCCAGAATATATCCCTGAGGGCGTAACAAAATACCGACATTTTCGCGGGACACGTAGTCCCGTAAGGCTGGCAGTCTTTAACAGTATCTCGTCGGTGGCCTGGATCAGCTCCTGGTAGAAGCCTCCTACATCGACTTTGTGGTCCGGACAAGAACCTACATCGACTTTCTGGTTCGGAAAAGAACCTAAATCCACTTTCTGGTCCGGACAAGAACCTACATCCATTTTCTGGTCCGTACAAGCAGCGACTAGATATAGGATAGACCTATCATCGAATGTATTTCGGTGGCCATTTTTGCCAGGGCCACTTGGCCCGTTTTTCTTGTCATTTCCTGTATTACCAACTGGGTTTAGGGCCACGAACAGGGTCTCGTCGGTGGTGTTGGCTCTAAAATAAGCTGACAGTACAAACAAGATATAGGCATAGGATTCCTATACCTCGTTTGTGTTGACAGCTTTCTTGAAATTCGATACAATTCCTAAACTCACCACTTTAATTCTTAGAGGGCATACCAAAACCTCTGATTTTTTGAACAGTCGGTAATTCACAACATGAGACACCAAGTCCCATAAGATGACAGGTCTATCCTATATCACCGACGAGGTACTGTTAAAGACTGCCAGCCTTACGGGACTACGTGTCCCACGAAAATTTCGGTGTTTTGTTATGCCCTCTGGGATTTATTCTGGTTCCAGCCAGAAAAACAAAAAGCCTCCGACGACATTTCGTTAGTGCAGAATACCACTGAAGATATTATTATTAAATATTGCATTCTCCGCCATATTTTAGACGATGTTTTGGCACTATTTTGATACTATCCTCGTCGGTGGAGTAACTTTTAGCGATGTGGTCTTTCAGGTCACTGTAATTTCCACTTTTACCACCTCGCCCATTGCGCCCATTTATCGGACCGCGGAATAGCACGGGCGCTGGCAGTCTTTAACAGTATCTCGTCGGTGCCTATATCTAGTCGGTGCCAAAACCTCTGATTTTTTTAACAGTCGGTAATTTACAACATGAGACACCAAGTCCCATAAGATGATAGGTCTATCCTATATCTAGTCGGTAGTACAAGAACCTACATCGACTTTACTCCGGAGTCCGGACAAGAACCTACATCGACTTTACTCTGGAGTCCGGACAAGAACCTACATCGATTTTACTCCGGAGTCCGGACAAGAACCTACATCAACTTTCTGGTTCTGGCAAGAGCCTACAGCGAATCACACCGGACAAGATCCTACAACATCTTTGGCCATGATCAGAACATTTAGTTTCTATTGTATGATTCGCAGCACCCGTATTATATCCCCTTTCTATCGAACAATTTTTACCTAAATATTTTTTTCCAATTTTCGTTTCTCTCTCTCTCTCTCTCTTTCATGAAATGAAGGAAAGGTTCTGTATTAAATTATTTATGCAATTTCCATCAGAAATATTAAAAGTAATCCGAAAAGCGAGTACGATTTCATTTGTAATATGAAATTGGTACAAAGAGCCCTGAGCAAAATAGGTGCTGACAAGGTAAGTTAGAAATTGTTGGATATAAATAAATGTATACCATTCACAGTAAATTTCCGATTCCTGTTCAGGGGGTGGTTCTGTGGAACGAACAGGAATCGAAACCTACACTTGCTTTTCTGATTTACTGCTGGGTCTACCAGTCCGATCGCGCCGAGCGAGACTACAATAGAGCAACGGTGTCTGCGACGGCTACCCTCAGCGTGCGGCCGCAGCGTGTGGCCGTCGCCGGCACAGTTTAATTCAAAATGCTTTATTTTTCATTATTTTTTTATGAGACTTTCACTGACTTGTTTCTGGTATTATTCTGATTAAAACAAGACCAAACACGATATAATTTGGCCCATATTTACTCTACATGTGAAGCATAATTTATAATTTATCATATATTCAACATATGAAATAGCACATGTTTAAATAAACAACATAACATCTCGAAAATATGTTCTCAAAGAATTAGACTTGAACTTTGCAAATTAACGGAGTTGCAGCCCGATTAAACCAATAAATACAATTGAAATTATATCGTGTTTGGTCTTGTTTTAATCAGAAAAATGCCAGAAATACGTTTTTAAAAGTCCCATAAAAAAATAATAAAAATTAAGATGTTTGAACATTCGATTCGTTGTGTCAATATAGTGGTGTTCACACCGATATACCCGAGCCGACACAATAGTCGACGCCCTGCGGCGCGGTACAGCGTGGACGGGTATTGGAGTGAGTAGGCCTGAACAAGAATCGGGACCCCCCAAACTGAACAGGAATCAGAAAGGGTATAGATTTATTTGTTGTAATTTTTATGTATTTATTATTTATATAATCTGGTTACTCATAATATTTTAGCCTGTCAATATGAATGAGACATACAAAGATTGCTGGGAATATTTTCAAAAAAATAATAACAAAGAGTCTGCTACTTGCAATATTTGTGAAAAGCAGCTTTCACGCAAAGGATCGGCAACCATAGGTCTTCGTAGGTATCTTGAAGGTGTTCACAGTTTTAAACGAGTGGAAAGTATGGATGAACCAAGTACCAGTAGTTCTAGTTTTAAATCCGTCAAACGATTTGGGTATTCAGATGACAATGAAACAATTAATAAATTTATTACACGACCAATTTTGTCAAAAATAATATCGAAATTGGCAGCTGTCGACCGATTTTCATTTAATCAAATCACTAAAAGTGAATTTATAAGACACAGTTTATCGATCAAAGGATTTAGTCTCCCCCGTAATTCATCAGATGTAATGCAATTAATGATGGGCTATTATACTAAGAAGGAAGAAGAATTAATTAGAAAAATAAAAACACTAAAATTAAACAACAAAAAATTCAGCATATATTGATGAATGGACAAGTGTAAACAATAAAACATATATGGATGTACATATGTATTACAGTAGCAAGGAATCTACTAATCTAGGGTTAATACCAATTCATGGAAGCTGTACAGCCGAAAAAACTTTAGAACTACTTAGTGTAAACCTAAATTCTTTTAGTCTTTCACTACAAGAAGACGTTCTAGCTGTTATGAGTGATGGGGCGTCTGTTATGCAAAAATTTGGACGACTCTCTCCGGCATACCACCAGCTGTGTTATAATCATGGGATACATTTAGCTGTTTTAAAAATATTTTATGTAAAAAAAAATACTGATGATACCCAATCTGGTGATTCGGACGAGAACAATAGATGTTTAGAAAACGAAAATAAAGATTCAGCCGATTCAGATTCCGATGTCGAAACAATAGAAACCTCAAATGTTCAATTACGACCAACAATCACAGAAACAGTCACAGCAATTCAAAAAATGGTAAAAATATTTAAAAATTCGCCGGTAAAGAATGATATTCTGCAGAAGTATATAGAGGAAGATCACAATACAAAATTAAAACTCATTTTGGATTGTAAAACCAGGTGGAACACTATGGAGTCTATGATTAGACGATTTTTCAGAGTACGGAATCCTATTAAAAGAGCACTATCTGAAATAAATGTAGACTACATGTGGAACGACGAATATATTAAAATAGCCGAAATTTTATTAGCAACATTAGAGCCTATAAGAATTACAATAGAAAATCTTAGTAGAGAAGATTCGACATTATTAACTGCTGAAGGTGCTCTTAAATTCTTATTTAAAACTTTAGAAAAACTGAATACTGAATTGAGTAATGATTTTCTTGTTGTTATTAAAGAAGAAATATCTAAAAGAAGAGACAAGATTGTTGTATCCCTTATGAAGTATCTGCGTAATCCAGAATCTTTGCAAAAAGATTCAGAAGGTACATTTTTCTATTTAACATCCAGGGCAGATATGTATAAAATGGCAAAACAAATTCTAAGCAGGCTTCTCGGAAAATATGACACTGATAATGATTCTTACGAAAATAATGAAAAACTTTCAGATTCCCACAGGAACTATCATCACTGAAAGAACAGTTAGAATTAGAAATTGCAAATAACCTTCAAAAATTTAGTGTCAAGAGTTTAGCTTCAGAAGAAAATAAATTCCAGACTCTAACAAAGGAATTCCAGATTTTTCAGGCCACTGGAAAAATGACACCCAATCTGCAGCAACTTTTGGATGTTCTACATACAATAAAGTCAACATCTACACAAAATGAAAGAAATTTTTCTACGGCTACAGATTTTGTTACAAAAAAAAAGAAGTAAATTGTCTGATTCTACATTAGACGCATTATGCTTCTTAAGAGGGTACCGTACCCATGGATATGACTAGCATATTACTAGAATATTACTAGAAAAACAAGTGAAAACTGTGTTTACGGGAAACCATTTTTTGTTTTTATACAAGCATGTTACGAGCTGTGTGAGGGCTTGTTCTAAAGAGGAAAGTTGATCCCAGGTCGCTCAGCTCATGATTTTGTTAGATTATGTTTATATCTGATAATATGAGCATCCAAAGTAGGGGGAAAAATGAAGAAAAATTCCGCAGATTCTAATGTATTTTTCTAATACAAAACGATTTGTTCGACTTGAATCATGAGCTGAGCGACCTGCGATCGACCTTCCTCTGTCAAAAGAACCTTTATGCAGTTCAAAATATGCTCATATGAGGACAAAAAATGGTTTCCCGCAAACACTGTTTTTACTTGTTTTTCTAGTAATATTCTAGTAATATCCATGGGTGACCGTACCCCCTTAAAAGTGAGACAATAATAAAGTTGCGGTAAATTTACTGTTTGGCGTCAAATCACCGTATATTAAAATGCACACGTAAAATAAATACACGAACATTTATGAGTGGTGAAAGTCGCGGATATGCATCTAATCTAATAGAGGTGCTTAATTCACGTGCAATAAACGAATCCGTATTTTAATCCACGTAATACTTTTTTTTAACGAGGGGGGAAAAAGAGTGGAGCAAGATGGAATTAGCCCCGTTAAACCTTAACCTCCTATAACAAAAAACCGTCATTACAACCCTATATTTCTGCGGGATTTCCTTTCGGAATTACTGCACGGTACAGGGCGTTTTTTATGTTCTTAACCATATATTTTTCTACGTCTAAATTCATATAAGAGAACTTTTATAAACACGGTATAAAATAAAAAAAAAACAAACAGATATAGAATACGTAAAATTAAGTATATACAAAATTTACCAGAGTTTAGGAATAGGGTAAAATGACTAGAAACTGACTAGATAATGCAATAAAAATAATAAAATAAAATAAAATAGAATAAACTATACAGGTCGGTAAATATAAGAATAATGACGAACGTGAGTAGTAAACTAAGTAAATAAATAAATAAAATAAATTAAGAAAAAATAAGAAACACAGGAATTTATGATATATGTTCTATTTTATATATACAACTTAACGTGGTCTACCATCGCTGATTTGTCGACTTTTTCTACGGTTTTTAAGCCGTCTTCTTTTAGCCTTATTAATGGTTTCCAGCCTGAGTCTCTTCTCTTCTAGTTGAGAAGCTCTTTCAACCTCCTCCTTTGATGACATAATGTCGTGTATAAACTTTTTTGTCCTAATGCACTCATCGTGGTCCTTTAAAGAACTGATTAGGTTCTCCCAGGTTAGGGTCTCATTTCCGGCATTGAAGTCATCTCTGTCCGTCTGCCAACCACTACATTCTAGAAGTGTGTGTTGAGGACTGTCCACTGTAGTCTTACAGATAATGCAAAGATTTTGTTTGCATTTGCCTATTTCAAAGAGGTAGTTTGCGAAACATCCATGGCCTGTGATGAGCTGGACAAGGTGGAAGTCCAGAATCGCCGGGCCCCAGCTAATCCAGTCTGAGATTACTGGAATTAGCGTGAAGGTTTTTCTACTATGCTTAGCATGTTCCCAGCGATTTTGTCATTTGATTAGTGTCTCAGCTCTTTCCTCTTTCTTAATTATGGCTACATTTTTTTTGTAGGACTTCTCGTTACTTCTGTTCATCCTGTTGGACCTGGAATAGATCCGGACCCTTTCCTCAACTAGCAAAGAAATGGGGGGAAACCCGGACAAAACGCATAGAGCGTCGAGAGAAGTGGTCTTATATGCCCTGATGACCTTGGCTAGCGCAAATTTTTGGAGACCGTTTAGCTGTTTTAAAACAGCCTCATTTTGAATCGCAATGCCCCATATAGGAGCAGCATACAAGATGACCGACTCAACAACTCTATAGTACAGGGCCCTGGAGTGAAAAGATCCACCGCCACAGTTTGGCATTATTCTGGTAAGTACACCCGCTAATTTCGCTGCCTTTTCAACAGAGTATTTTACATGGGTGTAAAATGTCTGGTTACCTTCGATCAAGACTCCTAGGTACTTCATATTTTTGTGAGAAGACAGAGGAAGATCTCCAAAGTTAATGGTTAAACCACGCGGAGTCTTGCGACCGGTAAGTAGAACCATCTCAGTTTTTTCATGAGCGAGCGATAAACCGTTTTTTAGGAACCAGTGACTCAGCTTACAAAGAGACTCGGAGGCACGCCTAGATAGAAGTTCGAGGTCAGGAGCGGAGACAAGCAGAGCCACGTCGTCCGCGAAACCAAATAAAGAGGAACCTATAGGTAAGATCATATTAAGCAGGTGGTCATAATGGACGTTCTATAACAGGGGTCCTAGAACGGAGCCCTGTGGAACCCCAGCGAAAACATCAACTACATTGGAAGATCCATTTGCTAACATATAAACAATAGTTCTATCAGCTAAGTAATTATTCATGATATTGAATAATCTACTAGGGAGCTTTCTTCGTGACAGCGCTTTCAGCGTATTACTCCAGTTTAGAGTATTAAACGCATTTTTTACGTCGAGTGCAACCATGACACAATGGTGACACTTTTTCTTGGCTGCATTCCACTTTGCCATTACGCCGGAGATAGCGTCTACGGTACTCTTACCCTGGCAGAAGCCAAACTGATTAACAGCGAAACTGATTTTAGATAACAGTCTCTTTTTCAGGGTGTATTCCAGGAGCTTGGCAAAATTTGACAAAATACAAAGAGGACGCCATCCAATCCTACCTCCAGGGCCCGGCTTCTTCGGGATGAGGACCAATCTACCGCTTTTTTTCCACGTAATACTAAATACACGGGTACCCCTATATTTTAATTTCATAAATTATATTTATATTAATTGCAGGACAAACAATAGAAAACTAAATAAAAAGAACAGAAAATACTTGTAAGAAGAAAATAAGAAAATACTATAGATGAGGTGGATATGCGTTGGAGTAGGAAGGATGACTGGTGTGAGTGTTCAATGATAACAACTATTGACGGTGAAGCCGTCCGCTAAAGAGTGCGATTTATTAAAAGAAATCCAAGACCTTAACACTGCGAGAATGAGAAAGTAAAAAAAAGTAAAAATAACATAATATGACAATAAAAATTATAATTACAAAAGAGAAAGTAAAATTCCTGTCAGTCAGTCTAGTCAGATTCCTCTTCTGTTGCAGTATCATCAGTAATTGCTGGAGACTGTAATAATTTTACAGCATCAGGGCACAAACTTCCCTTTTTTTGGGACAATTTTCTGATACTCGATATCAATGGATCTCATGATATAAGAAGCCGTAATAGCACATCCTCCATTGTTGTACTGCGGGAAAGCTTCCTCGAAAAATCCTCCCGATATCTTTTTACATATTTGTGTAAGGCTTCCTGTGCGTCTTCCGGCATTTGCCCAATTGGCAGTAACGCAGCACCTATTATTTGCGGTCCATGTATGAATACTTTATGTAAAGTTGTAGGCATGTAGTACCATAGATACAGCTCTACAAACTTCCTCGCAGTTTCCTGTGCATATATTTCAAATGATGGAAGATTCACCGTGTGCCCACAAGAAATAGTTTGTAAAATTATGTGGAATCTTTTAATTAGTGTTTCATTAATTCCAGTAATGCATGACGATACAGCAGCGTTTTCGAAAAACCGACGAGCCGTATTCCCGTCATTGGTACTGCCATATCCTGGTTTCGGGCGATCGACAATAAGGCCCAACTGTGTACGGAAACCCTTCTGAATAATTTGTTTCCTTTATTCCACATTTTCTTTGTCTTCCTTTGAACGTGCTTGCCATTTCTTTATATTAAGTTTGTATGATAAATGCTAGCAGCATTCAAAAAATCGAATCCACGCATGCAGCGTAGATAATCCGAAATGCAGATGTTCTTCTTTAATCTGCTTTTTAAGGACCACATCAATAGAATTAAATTCCTTGGATGTTGCTCCACACAAGTAGCAACGTTGCGTGGATGTAGTGGAAGAGATGGCATTACATATTTTCCCATCGATCATTGTCAATGCCAATTCGAAAGTTATAATGATCTCCTTCCCATCAATAACCGTTTGAAATGGGACAAGATCCTTTATTTGTTGCTGCATGTACTCCACTTCATTCTTTGTGACTTTTTCGTCTTCGTGGATAAACTGCAGCCTTGTTGATCTGCAAAACCGCGGAGAAGACGTCCTTGGATTTTTCCAAAATATTATTTTCTGTTGGCTATAGAGTAATTGTATTGGTACCAAGGAAGTCAAGAAAATATTTGCGTCTGTCTTGTCTTCGGTACTAAATACTTGCTTATAGCAGCTTTGTCCCGAGCTTCCGTCACAGCCCCACTTGCATATTAAAATCATTGTAGAAATTTGGTCTGCGGTTAACGTTTCCACTATGGTTTGCTGTGATAATAAAATTCTCGAAGCGGTCAAATTTAAAAGTGCCTGTAATTTTACTTCTCCACTATGGTAATTAGCATGTCTGCTCGATCTGGATAGCACTGCTGTTTGGCTTGCAGTACTTTTCGGTATGGCGGATATAAATGGCAATTATTCTCCTTGCCGACCGCTCTTAATCCGCAATATACGTCTTTAGATAGTTTATGCTCTACTAAAACTGAGAGAGCAGCATTATCCGATAATTAGTATAATTAGTATAATTAGTATTCTGTAGTTTCGATGGGCTAGCAGATGTCACATCTTGGACGACTTTGCTTGCATCTATTTTCCCCGAAGCCCGAAGACTCATTTTGGTTGCATAGCAAAGTTCTTCCGAGGAAATATTAGAACGAATTTCTTCAGTTTTTCGGCGTTTGGAGCGTTCACTTGATTGGGAAAACCCAACAGGGTGACGGCCACTTTTATTGCTTCTCGCTGCCGCTGCAGGTACGCGAAACGCTATGGAAACTTGCAGCCATTCTTCAAAATCTGCGAAAAATCTCGTTTCTATTCTGCTAGCTGTTTGCCACTTTTTTCTCATTGTATAAAATAGTTTCGACAAGGATGCTTTAATGTTGAAATCAGTGATTTCGATTGTATATCCACTTTTCTCGAATACCTGCTCCTCCAAATGTTGAAGAATAATACTTAAATTATTGTTGAGTTTATTTTAAATCATGAGGAAAAGTTCTTTTCTGGAGAAGCGTATTTCAGTGTCAGAAGAACCTAAAAGTATTTAAAAATAATGCATTAATTTGAAATTTTTTTTAAACAATAAAAAAATTGTTGTTGATGTTCAAAACATTTATCAGAAAATTCAATAAGTGGAACCATGCAATGGTTATGTAACAAATTTGATTATATTTTCTACATTTCTCGAGAAAACATGTAAGTAACTACTACCGTGACTACCTCTGCGTCACAAAAATGGATCGCATTTCGAAACGAGGAAAAACAAGCAGCTACTTTTTCAAAATAATGTAAGATAAAAGTATCTACTACATGTCTATACAATGATCTCTGTGGAATATTGGGGAATATACAACTTTTAGTATACATTTGTCAAATCTGTGCATCAAATTTTGTGTTTGACTTTACACATTATAAACACTAATTAATATAAATCCAATATTATTATTATGCATAGTACTTACGTCCAGGAACAGCATCCATCGTACACACACAAAAAAAAATTCACTTTACATAAAATTACAAAATTTACACTGTTTTTAACACACCGTAGTTCACTGCACGAAAACTGCGTGAGGAATGAACGCGATATTTGTACTTCCACCATTTGGCATGTAAAAATGGTAAGACCTTTTTACTATAGGTTTCCTATAGAGTCATTTACCTGAGTATCCAGTACGGCAAGGGTCATACGCCTAACGGGAAATTCATTTTTGGCATTTTGGCCACGTTTTCGGGCTTTTGGACCACTGTGGCCGTGCCGAAACCATGGGCAAATGAGAGACAATCCCAAGAAGATGAGGAACTCCACCAAATCATCGAAGAATATACCGCTCAAGGAGGTGAAATTGGAATCATCGAGGGATATGCAGCGGAGCAATGGAATGAGGGATCTTCCCAAATCGCCGAGGGATGTACCGCTCAAGAAGATGAAACTGAAATTATCGAGGGATATGCAGCGGAGTAAGGGAATGATGGATCTTCTCAAATAGCCGAGGGATATACCGCTCAAGAAGATGAAACTGAAATCATCGAGAGATATGCAGCGGAGCAAGGCAATGGAGACCAGAGTGGAAGTGGGGTCTCAACGCGGGTTTATGCAGGGACGGCACTATATTTTTCAGAAAATGTGGACGATAGGATGGAATGGACTGTAATTGAACCGTCTACAAGCTACCCAGCACGAAGGACAACGAGAAAAATCTCCAATGAGACGCGATTGCGGAGGATAAATCATACCCTAAAAAAGAAAATCAGAGATTTGATAGTCGTAATGAAATGTCACAAGCAAAAACTCATAACAGCTGTGGCAGCCAAAGTTCGTGTTGCCAAAGCAGCAGAAACGGTGGACGAATTTTTAGATAGAAAAAACTGTCTGAACAAAGTTTCACAAACAATGGTGAAGCTGCAACTGAAGAAGGAGAAAGCAGAAAGCACAGTGCGAAGATGGATTGCAGTAAACGAACTGGACGATGGATTTCCAAAATACGTTTTTGATAATATAAAAATACGTCTATCTGAATTCCCATTGGAGGAGAGATTCTGCGCACTGAAATGTCGATCTAGGACAGTTGAAGGGGCGTGACGAACGAGCACGCTACGTGGTCGTATTCTGCGTCGACAGCATCAATGGAGAGAACAGATGGAGGCAACCACTGGCATATTTCCTTTCCGGAAAAGGAGGACTGGATGCAGAAGATATCATAAGTCTAGTATATTCATGCTTGGAACAGCTGAAAGAGAGTGGAGCACTTGTTCGGATTTTAACGTGTGATCAGCGCACCATAAACTAAAAAGTATACAAAGATTTGGGAGTAACGGACGACTACCTCTTTTTCCAACATGAGGGAACGAAATATTATGCGGCATTCGATTTCCCTCATCTAATTAAACGGTTAATGGCGCAATTACGACAACACGGAAATGTATACGTTGAAAACGAAAGTATCGTTTCGTTTTCAGATATGGATGAAACGTGGAATTACGACAAGGCCATGAACACGTCACGATTGTTGCCTCACATAACCGAGATCCATTTGCACCCACATGCGTTCCAAAGTATGAACGGCAGCGATCCACAAGGTCTGAAAAACCACAGCACAACGTGGGAAAAGACGGTAGAGTTTATCAGAAGAATGGATAAGATAATAGATTACTGCAATTGCTATGATCCCAACAGCAAAGGCAAGAAGCAGCCCATTCGCAAAACAGGATGACGTCGTCTACCAGACGTTACAAGATGCGATGGAGTGGACAAAAAAGTGGTGTACTTGCCCATATGTACAAAAGGAAAAGCAGAAGAAACCGTCCTGTTTCACGGGTCTGACCCTGACCCTCAGGGCATTTTTGGAAGTTTACAAATTCATAACTGATGAAGTAAAATGTGATTTCCAATTTGCTGTAGGTTTGGCAAACCAAGATTCAGTCGAACATTTGTTCTCGAAGCTTCGACAACGAGGAGGTTTCAATTCAAACCCAACGGCGCGTATGGTTCGACTGAATATGCGTTACATTATCTGCTCGCAATTAATACAAATTGGTGATCGGACGAATACACAAGAAGAGGACGAAGAAAATTCAATATTACTTGGAGTTGAATCCTACATTCCTGGCCACTGTAATTTCAGCCGAGGCGGCGACTTTTACCTAGAACAATGATGCACCATCATTCTATGAAGCAACGTCGATCACCTATTTCGCAGGTTATATCGTACGCCATATAACGCGAAAATATGGTTGTACTGAATGCCGCCAAACAATGTTGAAAACGCCATTGGACGCGCTGGAACCAGCAGAGAAATATATAGCCAACAGGGAATATTCAGATGACGACGACAAAGAAAATGCCCCTGACGTGAGAAAACTCTCACGACCCACCGAGGAATTTGCAAAGATAATTCCAACGCAGTTGCAACTCTTCCAAGACAACTTGAAAAAGTATTGACACCAGGAAAATGTGCTTGAAAAACTAAGCAACACTGCGATTCAAGAGCATAATTCATTATCCGGCTTGGTTTGAAGAACACAATATAGCTGCTACAACCACAGAGTAGCAGCATTGAAACACTTGGATAATGTGAAACTGCATGACCAAACCAGGAAGACAAATGAAGAGTACAAGTCTCTACACAAACAGACCAAATCAAGAAAGCTGAAAAACATATCATACGAGTAAGCTACAACTAAGCTCTCCGACCTTGAGTTTCGATGGGTCGAGTAGCTGAAACGCGGGCCAAAAGAAGCTGCGTCATCAGTGGAATTGAGCGAGATACGCTCATGTAAGTGCAATTAATTATTTACAATTCCATCAAGTATATTTCTCATTTGTATGTATCAAACAAATAAAGAAATATTTTATTCGTTCAATTTTCCATATAATCCACTTCAGTAAGTCCAACTGGTCCTCTACCGTCGCCAATGTCTCCACGCTTCTCCGAGCTCGCGTTTCGGTGGACCGTGTAGCTGAAACGCGGGCCAAATGAAGCAGAGTCATTAGTGGAATTGTGCAAGAAACGCTCATCGGCTCATGTAAGTTCAATTAATTATTTACAATTCCATCAAATATTTCTCATTTAAATGTATGAAACAAATAATAAAATATTTTATAAATTTAATTTTTCAAAAATTGGAAAAAATTTTTAGGTGAAAATTGTTTGATAGAAAGGGGATACAATACGGGTGCTGCGAATCAAACAATATAAACTAAACGTTCTGATCATGGCCAAAGATGATGTAGGATCTTGTCCGGTGTGAGAGTCGCTGACAGCGATTCATAATCGTGGTGATTTAAAAATTACTTTACAGTCAACAGGTGTTGTCCGAGAAAGTGCCGACTTTCAGCTCAATAGCAATGATCTGTCATGAATCTCTTCACAGAAAACAGCCACCGGAACGGCACATAAGCAAAGCGAACCTATCATCACTGGGTCTGCTTATTCCCGCCTGTTACGGATTAGAAGGGGTAGAACAAGTCACTTGGCTTAACAATAAACTTTATTTCCCCAACTAGGGTTCGTTCGAACTTGTAACTGAAACTATTTACAATGTAATGTTTTATCTGGCCAAAACACCAGCTTGTTTTGGCTAAATACGGAGATTTAGATGCGAACAAGATGAGTTTCACTTGTAGGTAGATACATTCACGTTTAGCGTCCGTGAATCCAGATATCGAATCGACTTACTCGCGAAAACCGGTCAAGAGACGCGCGACGTTTTCTGTAGGAACGAGCGAGAACGATTAACGTACGTTGAGATCGAAGTCGAACAGCTGGCAGTTTACCGTCACCGTCGAACTATTGATTGGCGGATCGATAGAGCGATCCGCCAATAGTAATCCCAATTTTGGGGTCGATAATCGATTGTAATCGACGTCCGACGGTGCTGGCATAAGCTACTGCGAGCTGCTTATCGCGAGCCTATAGCGAGATGCTTGCGCCAATAGCGCGGCGGCGCAGTAAATCGGCGCGTTCACGCTGCCGACACGCTCAGCCAATCCCAAACATCGCCACAACCGCGCTCCCGTAGTCCCAATATGTATTTTGGCTGCGACGGTGCACGCTACATAGTATGTGTGGCCGCTGCAGCCAATATACATATGTTTCGCCGACAGCCGAAAATGCCGTATCACCGTAGTCCTGCCTGGAAATGGAAACCTTCTTCTCGGGCTCGTATTAGTACAATGTGACCAGTTCGGCCCAGTGCGTGATGGCGCCTTGCCATCCCCTACAATCGCATGGTAGTGGGCGGTAACGGTTGGATATCTTTTAACCCACTCTACTGTTCCGTAATCGCTCGCACGGGGCAGTGTATTGGGCATAAACGAATTGAAAATGTTTCTTCACTACGTGAATGATGTAATTTTAGGACAAACGCTGTCGACCCTTATTTCAAAATGTCTAAAGAATATTCAGCAATTTTATAGATCCAAAATAAACAATACGACGACGTACATACATAGATATGTACGTATTCCATTTAAAAAACTGAGGGACATCCTCAAAGTGAGAACAATCACGTTGCTGCACTGTATGTCCCCCTAGGAACGATGCAACATTTGCTTGAACATTTGTTTCGTACAATGTTTCGGATTGGCTGAGCGGATCTGCGGCGACCGAGTATCAATGAATAGACTTGGTATGCCATCGGCTATGTTCGGTAATATCGAGATCTTTGGGTCGATGACCGGCTCGCGGCATGATTGGCCGGCGCCGACGAGATCGATTACGATCGATTGTCACACGCGGAACGTGTGATTGATTGGCGGATCGCTCATCGATCCATCGATCACTCGTCGCTCGGTAACGTCTAACCGCCAGCTGATCATCGGCCCCAGTTCTCTCTCGATCCCTCGTTAGATAACAGCTATCTCGATCTTTCCTTTATTGCGTGTCTCTTGACCGGTAACTGAAAAGAATCGCTATCTCTGTGTTCACGAAATCTTTCGGGAACGTCTCTATTTTACAATAAACTCTGTGTGTAAAGTATCATTTATTAAGAGTACACAAACGCTCTGTGTCTCCTCAAGTACATTATATCATTGTTAATTAAGTTTATTTCGACGAAGCATTGTTGTGAATAAAAACGTGACGGTTTGTTGAAACTCAGTGTCTATCTAGCCCTCTCCTCTCTAACAATGTCTTTATGACGTCCTAGTAAGTAGTAGTAGTAAGTAGAATGGTACTGCCAGGGAGAGCAGCGGCTCGTCCGCCCCTCACTTCCATAAGGCACACCGGATCTTTCATCACCAGTATCATAATCGGCGCTTCCAGCAGCTCGGCCCACTAACGGGTTGCAGTTTTCCCGTCGTTCCGCCTCTCCTCCGTTTTATTCGGCCCGGGCCATTTTCGCATTCGTCGGCTTACTAGACGGGTCCGGTCGTCATTGATGAGAAGGGCCATGCTACCTAATTGTTGGATTTTTGAGCGGTTTTAAGGCTCGGAGTAAACGTCGGGCCCTCTCACCTTCTGACCTGCAGGGTGCCTCGCCTGCCCATTTAGTCTCCCCCCCCCCACTTCGTCATATTACAGATTGAATGTGTCAAGTTTCGAATCCCGTCCCTACTCTGTCTCTGCTAGTCAGAGACTTACCCACTCCCTCCCCAAGGTTAGGATAGGCTACTCTGTGATTCTACGGGCTTGCAAATATAAATGGAAGCGATCCCGATTGTTTGTCGTTGGGGAGAAGCTGTATATGTCTGCACATATACTTTCAACTTGAGATCTGATCCGACTGCGGCGAAATTCCGGCGTGAGCCGGAATATCATCTCCATTCGGTCATCTCTTGCCGATTACCTACTACTCGCAGTGGGGTAGCGGAGGTCAGACGCTCCAACTTCACCGAAATCTGTCTCCTCGGAGCGTAGATATCAGTTCCATTGTGCTCCTTCCTCTTTGGGTGGGCTTGGCACATTCTAGGAATAATGACTGATTGCTTGGATGTGACCATCATCCTCGGGTCCAGTCGGTGTTTAGCAAATAGCTCCGTCCGCCTGACCTTTCCCTTTGAGGTTCGTGATTCCGTTTTTTTTTTACGTCGCATCGCGACGGGACCTGCAGTTTTTATAAAGGTGGGTTCCGAACCACCTTGGGCAACACAGTTTATAGAGCACATGGAGTATTTCCAGAGGTGCCGGCGTCGGGGATCGAACCCGCGACCACGGGGTCCGTAGGCGCGCCCTCTACCCACTGAGCCACTGCGGCCCTACTTATGACGTCCTAACCCAGACGTGCGCTAAAGAAGCGAAATTACAACCGGCCATTTATCATGACATTGTCTTCACGAGACAATACAAAAAGTTTTTTGATAATTTCCCATTCCATCACAAAAAAACAGACACACCCACGACCAATTGGAACATTCAAAATCCCACTACTTAAATCCATAGTTAACCAATCATGAACGAACCAAGTTGATTACGGAAAAAACACAACGAGACCCAACCAGTTCGCGAAAAAAACTTGTTGCGAGATACATCCTTCCGAACACTCAAAGCTGTATTATGGACGCTGCGGAGTTATTTTGTCTTGAGACGAGTCCTTTGGTTAACGAATATATTTCGCGAACAAGGACTTTTAACGTGATCGAAATTTATGAGACGCGCGAGGAAAGAGGTGAAAATCATAATCTGTTTCCTCAACTACAGAACGATCCAGAAAAATTCTTTGAATACTTCCGGATGAAGAAGGAAACATTCTTTTATATTCTGGACAGTATAAAAGAGAAAATAGAAAAACAATCCAATTTTCAGAAGTGCATTTCACCAGAGGAAAGGCTTGTGGTGACATTGAGGTAAGTTATTTTTTAATTTGATGGAAGTTAATATCATCGAATAATTCCTACAGCGCAGTTTTAAATGATATTGATTCCTGTTTTAGGTTCCTATCAACTGGCCTTGCATTTCGGTCAATGGCGTTCAGTTTCCGAATGGGCTACAACACCATTTCGGGAATTGTTTACGAGACATGCCGAGCAATATGGGAAACATTTCAAGGAGTCCATATGCCGGTGCCATCATTGACAGATTTGGAAAGAATTGCTTCGGAGTATGAGCAACTATGGAATTTTTCCAATTGTGTTGGAAGCATTGATGGAAAGCATGTACGAATCAAGTGTCCTTCGAAAAGCAGTTCGTGGTTTTGTAACTATAAAAAGTTTTTCTCGGTGCATCTGCAAGGGATTGCAGATGCCAAGTGCAAATTTGTCACGGTCAACATAGGCGATTATGGAAGGCGTAGCGATGGTGGTGATTCCAGGCGGACAGGTGTGTACCGCCGCATTCAGGACGGATCTTTTAATATGCCATCCGATAGAATATTGGGAGGTACAAGTCTACCGTACGTTCTAATCGGTGATCAGGAGTACGCACTGAAAGAGTACCTGTTGCGACCCTACCCATATGCCGAACCCGAAGATTGTGCTAACACACTCTTCAATTACAGATTGAGCAGAGCAAGGCGCTGTATAGAGTACACTTTTGACATACTCGTTAGTAAATGGAGGTGCCTAAAAACTGAATTGCAGGTCATCCTAGACCATGTAGATATTATTGTGCAATGTGTATGCCTATTGCACAATATAATAATAGACAGGGAAGGCTTATTCGATGTTATAATGCCAGAGAAAAACGCCCAGGTGGAGGAGGTCAGTGTCCGGAATCGAGCAACTCGAGGAAGAGCAAATCGCACATCGCGGAGGGCGTACGCAATACGCGATAGTTTCAAACAATATTTTATAAATACAAATAGAGTTAGTATAGAATAGTTGTATGTTATGTGTATTGATTGTATATAGTGTGTATTGATTGTGTGTAATCTGGACAACCACTATACAAAATAAAAATTGCATCTACAGTAACTAAATTAAATATTATTCCTTCCCTTAATGATTTGAATAGAGAAATCGTATATAGTCATCCTCAATGTTAAAAATTTTCAAATATTAAATAATCACGTAATGAATAATCTCTTCGCTGATTCGGCTCTGTAGTGTCATTAGACCGTATCAACCGAGTCATTTGTTATCGAGATTTGAAAATATTTGGTATAAAATTTATAATTAAAAGGCGTGCCACGTAGCCATTGCATATCTGAGGTTATTCAAAAAAAAATTCAGAAGCACTCCGATTTCCGAAACTGCATGTAGACAGAGAAGAGTATCCTGGTAACGTTAGGTTGAGTTATTTTTTATTTTTTTGAATGGTTCCGGGGGGAGGGGCACATTCTTGTGCGATTACTTTTTCATAGGCCGACGCGTATTTTGATAAATAATAAATGTTAATTTTAGAGTTTGGTGAATATTTTTATCGATCGTACTTTTCTTTAATAAGAATTAATATTTTTCGCGGCGCTACGGTTCGATCATTATTTACTTTACTTGGCTCTACTGTAGCGAATATGTCAAAGTGACATAAATGTGCTCGTCCATCTAGTAGAGGAAAAAGGAAAGGTGGTTTTTGTGTTTCGTCCTAGACCCGCTAGAGGACTCATCAGTAAGGCTAACTAGCGGGCCCTGCCTTATACACGGGATGTTCGAAGGCGTTTGAAGAACGTATATATACTAATAGGTGACATATTAGTAACTTGCGAGAAAGCCTTCCGGCAACTTCCGGCAACCACCTTTCCTTTTTCCTCTACTAGATGGACGAGCACATTTATGTCACTTTGACATATTCGCTACAGTAGAGCCAAGTAAAGTAAATAATGATCGAACCGTAGCGCCGCGAAAAATATTAATTCTTATTAAATAAATGTTAATGTTCGGAGAATGTAAATGTTGTATAAACTAGCTGGTTATTGTTGCTCGCTCGCTTCGCGAGCTTCGCGGGTGGGGGTGTTGTAGCTCGCTTTGTGAGTTCGCGAGAGGGTTAGTAGTACAGATGTTATTTGGTGTGTGACTCTCCACGAGCCACACAAAGAACTTCCCGATTCGTTAGTTGCAGTATATTATTATCATTATTTAGTGTACGTTTTAAGAAGATTATACGTTTTCAGGGAAGTTCAATAGTTTTCTACTTATCAAAATGTTTGCTGTATGGCGTCGCATTAAACCAACATCGTATGCTCGTTGCTCGCATGCTCCATTAACCATTTTTTTATATTAACTATCAATTTCATCTTAGTTAATAATTCATATTGAACTGCTTGTTTTTTTAATGGATTGAAATATAAATGTTTTTGTACTTTCATCGATATTCTTTGAAAATGTATTCTCGGCAGTAGCGATGAATAACTCACTCTTGCATTGGGATAATTTTCGATTATTCTAAGCGGTAACATTAGCATTAGTTGCATAATTAAAAAAGGAAAATAAAAAAAACTTTTGTTTTAAATAAAAAAAAATTTGTTTAAATTATAAAAAAATAAAAATAAAATATATGTAATTATTATGTTTGTTTCTTCGGTGGAAAATTTCCGTCCTCTCGTATAATTTGCACTGTTGAATGAACTTCTTTCGAAAAAACTAAAAAACTACTTGACCAATATGGACCAAAATCTAATCAGCTCTAAATTCCAGCGGGGCGCATCGATTGCATCATCCATTATTCTGATCGCATTGTTATTAACTTCCCGATTCATAGGGAAGTTATTGTAATTACCCCGAAAATCGAGAATCGATTTTTTAGCAGATCTTCACGTTTCATGGTCATTGGAGTCATTTTAGACTATTTTTATCAAAATGTTTGTGTGTGTGTGTGTGTGTGTGTGCGTATGTCCGTTTGTATGGTATCAAATTTTTCGTTAACGTTTTCTGGAAAAATATCAATGCGATCAGAATAATGAATGATGCAATCGATGCGCCCCGCTGGAACTTAGAGCTGATTAGATTTTGGTCCATATTGGTCAAGTAGTTTTTTAGTTTTTTTAGTTTTTTTTCGAAAGAAGTTCATTCAACAATGCAAATTATACGAGAGGACGGAAATTTTCCACCGAAGAAACAAACATAATAATTACATATATTTTATTTTTATTTTTTTATAATTTAAACAAATCTTTTTTTATTATAACCAGCTAGTTTTTTTAGAAAACGTTAACGAAAAATTTGATACCATAGAAACGGACATACGTGCGCGCGCGCACACACGCACACGCACACCGACATTTCGATATAAATAGTCTAAAATGACTCCAATGACCATGAAACGTGAAGATCTGCGAAAAATTCGATTTTCGATTTTCGGGGTAATTACAGTAACTTCACTATGAATCGGGAAGTTAATAAAGATCTCCTCTTTACAACGACATCAAATACGTTGATATCACTAGACACGTAGGATTTTTTCCACCTAAAATGGCCATTTGGTCCACTGTGCACTGGTCTAAGATATTTTCAAGCCTAACAGAGCTATTTAGACATTCTGTTTCTCGTAAGCCACGGAGTATATTATTTTTTACCTTTTCCGTAGTCTTTGGTATCCGCTTGGCATCCATTCATCGGTTTATCGTCGGTTGAAGCGAATATCCTTTAATCGACCATATTCGCAGTTCGCAGGGCTCCTTGAGATGCGCGAATTCGAGCGCGCAAACAAGTCACGTATCTCTGCGCGTGCGCGCCGCACGAGATCGGCGGCAAACTGCCTTCGTATGAAATTCTCGTTTTCAATCCGAGCCGTTTCTCTCAGTAGAAATCGACGGCACAAAGGTGAAACAACACGAAAGATATCGGTTCAAGTGTAAATCGTTAATAGGTTCAAGCATAAAGTATAATTCCTGTTGATTCGTTGCTTTATTCGAAAAAGTCTGCGAATATCCATCCAGCGATATCCTTGCTTTCGGCTTTTCGAAAATGTTCCTGACATCGTACCATTTTGTTTTATTCGCGGTTTTGAACACCGGTTCGTGTTTGCCGTGGCATGCTCACCAAAAGAATCAAAAAGATTTCGATTTAGCGAACGAGATTCACAGCACTCCACTCGGACCGGAAGCCACTTTTCATTGGAGGTGGAATTTCAAACTGAAACAGAAAATATTTTTCCAGTGATCGTGCGAAAGTAAAAATCTACTTCCGGTGTTCAAACGTTTCAGAGTCGATTTCATGAGCGAATTAATCGTCGCGGAAGTCCATTTCGTAGGCGTGGACACCGCGTGGTTCGCCATTGGATTTTCGAATTACGGGGAATTGAAGCCCGCCGATTATTGCATTTTATGGACCGATTGGCATCGTCAAGTTCAATTACAGGTATTTGCTTTTCTTTTGTGTTAGATATTCTTCAATTCTTTTGTGCTATACAGAGTGTTCGCGATAATTTGTACCTGCGTTTTTTTTCGTGAACGGTAAACGTTAGAAAAAAACCGAATAGAAGGTAGTTGCAGTATATTTTACTAGCAATATGATATCGTGTCTCAATTTTTTTATTGTGTGACGTGGCAAAATAACCACGTCACGATAACACAGTAATAAAGAAAACCCGAAAGAATATCGCGAGGACCGGACCACCCTCTAGCAGGATAATTAGGAAATCGCTAGCAGAAAGCGCTCTCTCTGGGACGTGACATAAACTAAGTTCCGATACTGTAGATTTGTGAACGTCATGCCAATTGGCGCGACGGAAAGATTTCAGGAACGTAGCGTGGGCTCAGGGAGCCCCAACGTAACGAATCGCCGGAAAAGGGAAAATTCCAAGCTGCGACTCGCAAGCCCACTCGGAACGCCGGACCAACACAACATCCTCTGCAGAGGAAATTAAAGGAACCTCGAGCCCAGGCTGAACAACCTGGAGACGCCGACGAGGGACTAAGGGACCACGAGAAGAACTTAGAAGAATCGTCCCGTCGACGTCTCGTCCCGCAACAGAATTGGTCCCTGCAGGAGCGGCTCGAGCGGTTCTGGAATGTCACGAGACATTCCCGGTGGAAGCGCGTCCGCCGTTACGGAAAATCGAGAAATCGGCACGGTCCGGGGCCCTTCTTGTCGAGTGCCGGCCCTCAGCGCGTACGACACCGCGAGCGACAGTGATTGGTGGGCGAAAAAACCGAAGCGAGTAGGGGACGCCTTACTTCCGCATCCTCGAGCCACCGAAAATTCGCGTCACTGCTGCGTAGGCTTTCCAGCAATTAAGTTCATTTGCTGCCGTATATTATAAACGCGTGTGCGCAGAGAAAAGTATTGTACAAAGGCTGCCGTTCAGCTTCGCCGATATACGCTGCCGTTGGTAAGTGCCTACCAGATTCCGTTTAACAATTTAATATTGATTCGCGATCTTTTGAAGTGGCTCGAGCAGCGTTCGTGATTTTGTGTCGGTTTTTTACGTGGGTCGTCCTTTTGACGACCACGTGTTTCGTGTGCCGAGAATCGGCTGCCCGTTTCGTGTTCCTTTGGCGAGTTCCCAGTGAGAGCGATTAGCTAGGGTTTGCGTGTGTAAAATATGTCGCGAATTGTTCAATAGTGAAATAGCCGCGCGCAGTCATATTGTTAATTTCGTCATTTCCATCTCGACCCCGCGCCGGCCTAACATCTCGGGTTGCTGCCGACGCGGGTAATATTATTTAATCCGAGAATCGCGTGTAACATCGGGGATCTGTACGCTTCGTTCCTCGCGGATAAATGCGCACGTGTTACCGGCGTCGTACAGATTCCAACGCGTCCATCTTGTATCCGCGAACCGCGTGCGTGTCGACTTGTTATCGAACATGTCGATCCTTTCCGATTGCCGTAATCAATAGTAAATCCTGTTCTCAAATTTCATTCGTTAGATTCCGTTGACATATTTGACTTCTCCTAAAATCTTGGCTTGCCGTAAATAAATCTTTTGTTCACACCAAGTGTTGTACGAATCATTTGCGAGGTCCGTTCTCGCCGTGGAGAACGTCCTGTCCGATCCCGCGTGTATTCCTGGCCCTTAGCGAGCTATTCCGGTCCTCGCGAACGTGAATTCGGATTCTCCTTAGCGCGAATAATTTTGTGGGCATCTCAGATCGCCTGGCGCCCGAAATATTAACAACCGTGGCGAGAGTTCGAATTCGCGTTGTTTATCGCGGGTGGACGGCGTCCATCACGGCTGGACGCAGCCCGGTTAAAACCTGTAAAACCCGTAGCCGCTGTTTTTCCGCCTCCCGGTACCTGAGATCGGGACCCGGGAAATAGGCCGCGTGATAAATTGGCGCCCGAACAGTTCAATTTTTCATTGCAAAAGAATTACATTGCGAAGTTCCCCATCGAGACACGCAGATCGGACAAGACCCTCGAATAGATGGAAATTCGGATAAATAAGATTGCCTGTAAAGGAATAGACAAACGCGGAAGTTTTACATTGGCGTAGCACTAGCTGATCGCTCGGACAAAAACCCCCCGAGAAATTTGCGAAATATTTTGTCGAACAGCGCCGAGCCACGCAGCAGCCACGCACATTTAAAATATATGAAAATTTTATGATGAAATGTATTTATTATGTGATTTATGTGACTACGTGATTCATTTGATTATATGATTTATGATATGAAGTAATTTCTGGCCAATAATATTTAAATTATTTATTTTTTCATATTTAAATTATTTATTCGTGATAGTTAAATTATTTATTTCTCTTAGTTTAATTATTTATTTCTTTTAGTTAAATTATTTATTTCTCTTGTTTCAGTTATTTATTTTCGTATTTGCCGTATTTATTTTAATTATTTATTCTCTTTATTTAAATTATTTATTGAATCTATTTGTTAACATTTTAGGTGTATAATATTGATATTCTAGTCAAATAATATTGTTGTTGAAATTCTTTTTATTTTATTTATATTTTTGTTTTGCCGTATATTTTAAAATATTTTTATTTCGATTTTACATTGGCCAGAGATAAATTATTGCAATTTTGTGTGTGTGATTGCGAGATTCGCTAGTCTCACCAAGGAAGGAGAAACGAGTCGGCATAGTGCTGACGAGTTTCGAATTCTGGCAGGACCGGCGGATCGACCAGTCAAATATTGATTATTTATTGAAATTGAATATTGCATATTTTTATATATCATGTACATTGTATAAATGTGGTGGTGGAACATATGTCCGGGTTGTGCTAGTCGTGCACGGATAATTAGTGTCAAATCAATAGTAACATTGTTGTAAATTGACGGTTAAATTCGCGAAATAATCAAGAATTGCTGGAGATGCCGGTTTGAGAATTTAAAATTAAATTAGATTGTTCCGATAAGCGAAGCGAGACGAAACGCGTAAACATTTTTTCTTGCTTGTGCTGCCGTGTTCCCTAATAACATTTTCTTTGAATATACGACGGATTATATATTGAATAGCGGTATTGTTCGCTGCCGGTTACATTAAAGTCGTCGCGCTCGGGCACCCTAGCTTAACGTAAACATACCGAAGAGCGATAAATAGAGACAACCTTCGGCTATAGAGTAAACGCGTACGATGCTAAACCCACTTGAGGACGAGGGGGACAATAAGTCAACCATGAGCGAGAAATTCGAAGAAGCGGAAGGGGGAATTACAGATGGAGAATCGACAAGCGATTTAATTAATAATAAAATGCAAACAAAGATGGATTTAAATCAATTAAATCCAAATATGATAACGCTTAAAGTTCCCACTAATACGCGCGACAAATATCAAGACGCGAAAATAAAGTCAACCTCCGCGAACATTAGCATACCGAGCGGATCATTACGCTGCCGAGGGACAACCGTTTCGGAAATTATGAGAAAATGGCGAATTAAATTTGCCGGAAAAACCGGGGAAGATCATGAAACCTTCCTCGAACGTATCGCGGAACAACGTCGCTTCACGAACATTTCCGAAGCGGATATCCTAAGGTGTTTGCCGGTTTGCCTCGAAGGGATAGCAGCGCGTTGGTACGAAACAAATGAAAGTACCTGGTCGAATTGGGAGGGCTTCAAAAAGGAATGCCGTAGATTTTTTGGCGATCCCGACTATTACGAGAATTTAGAAAGAAACGCGAAAGATAGGATACAAGGGGAAGACGAACCGATACGCGCATACATAGTAACGATGCAGGCGATATTCAAACGATTTAAGAATCCGTGGTCTGAGTCAAAGAAAATTAAAACGGTCTACTGGGGCGCGAAACCGAAATTGCAAAAAGTCGTAAATTATAGATCCATAACATCGTTGCGAGAATTGGAAGACCAATTATTAGAAGCCGAAAGATATATAGAGGGGCCGAAAAGGCACAATTTAAAACCATCGGAAATGGTTAATGCCGACTTCGCGTACGATCCTAAAAAGTACGGGAAAGTAAGACATATAAACGCGATCGACACCGATAGCGATAGTTCTGGAGACCTGCCGAGACACCCTCACTCCCATTCGCGTTTAAATAGAAAACATAAAGATAACTATCAAGGACGCACAGAGCAATGTGCAAATATTTCGAATGCCGCCGGAACATCAGGTAGATTTTACAACCAGCGTTACCCTCCGCCGCACCGATCGGAACGGTATACGAGAAACCAGCCTCGAGGCATTGAAACGAACGCCAACCAACGTAACGACAATGACCTCGAGTGCTGGAATTGCCGAAAGAAGGGCCACAGATCGAAAGACTGTCATGCCGAACCGAAAATCCATTGTTTCCGATGCGGGGCCCCGGGGATAACGCTAAGACAATGTCGAAAATGTAATAGACCATCGGGAAATGGGAGAGGGAGTCACTCGAGCGGACCAGAGGGACCCCGGAAGAAATAATATCGGCCCGCGTCAAAATAAATTCGCGTGAAACAAAATTATTAACAATAGACGCGTACATAGGAAATTGCAGGGTAAACGCACTAGTAGACTCGGGTTCGACAATAACGTTCGCGAGTAGGGAATTAGTGAAGAAAATTAAACACGCTGCCGTTTTTATAAAACAGGCCGAACAACCGTGCTATTTCCTCCTAGCAACAGGAGCATTAGACCGGTCAAAAGAACAAGCAAAATTTCGTCTCCGCTTACGCAATAAAGAAAAGGAAATTGTCGCGAGAATTTTGGACAATTTGGTGACGCCGTTACTGTTAGGGATTGATACCATCGCGTTATTCGGGATTATCGCGGAATTTCATAATGCAGAGTGGTACTTTGCATCGCGTCCGGAAGAAAGGTTTCCATTTAGCGATAAATCGGGACAGCCACTCTGTTGCGGACTGCAATTACTGAATACGGACGAAAGAAAACGGTTAGAGAGGTTTCTAGAGATTTCGTTGGCAGAATTTGAGAAAATGAATGGTGTAACGGACCTGACCAGTCATAAAATAGACGTGGGCGACCATCCGCCAATAAAACAAAGGTATTATTCGGTGTCCCCTAAAGTGCAAGAGGCCATTTACAAGGAGGTAGATACCTTGTTGGCCGACGGCATAATAGAACCATCGAATAGTAGCTGGTCGAGCCCTATTGTAATGGTCAAAAAGCCAAACGGAAAATATCGATTCTGTTTAGATTTTCGAAAAGTCAACGAAGTCTCAAAGAAAGATGCATATCCGCTGCCGTTAATGACAAATATTTTGGATAAACTTCGTTCCGCAAAATATATATCGACCATCGACCTCAGTCAGGCCTACTTCCAAATACCATTAGAGGAGAAAAGCCGAGAAATAACTGCTTTTACAGTACCGGGCAAGGGACTTTTTCATTTCCGCCGTATGCCGTATGGGCTAACAGGAGCCCCAGCCACGTTCCAACGATTATTAGACAGACTCATCGGCCCAGAAATGGAACCGTATGCGTTTGCCTATTTAGATGATATCATAATAGTAACGAAAACATTCGAAGAACATCTAGAATGGTTGGATCGTGTGCTACGGAAAATAAAAACGGCCGGGCTTAAAGTCAACCCAGAGAAATGTGAGTTTTGCCGCGAGAAAGTAAAGTATTTGGGATTTATAGTCAGTCAGGAAGGGCTAAAGGTGGACCCGGAGAAAATCAAACCGATTGTAGAGTATCCACCACCGAGAAACGAGAAGCAGCTGAGGCGATTCCTAGGGATGGCATCCTGGTACAGGAGGTTCATACCGGGATTCGCCACCGCTGCCGAACCGTTAAACGGATTATTACGAAAGACGAAGAAATGGGAATGGGGAGACAGCCAAAAAGCTGCCTTCACACTTCTACGGGAAATGATTTCTACCGCCCCCACCTTAGCCTGCCCGAATTTTGAGCTGCCGTTCGTACTTCAAACCGATGCGAGCACAGTAGGACTGGGAGCAGTTTTAGCGCAAGAGGTCGATGGATTAGAAAAAGTGATTGCATTCGCGAGCCGTTCCCTCACAAATCCAGAGAGGAAGTATTCCGCAACAGAGTTGGAGTGCTTAGCTATTGTATGGGCTGTACAAAAGTTCAGACCCTATTTAGAGGGATACCGTTTTACCGTAATTACAGACCATAATAGTCTGACATGGCTAAGAAATTTGAGAAACCCGGCCGGAAGGTTAGCACGTTGGGCATTGCAACTTCTCGAATACGATTTTAACATCGTATATCGACAGGGTGCATTGAACAAGGTGCCAGACGCATTATCGCGAATGTTTGAGAATGAAAAGGATGCCGAAGAAAATATACCGTTAGCCGCTGCCGTTAAAATAAATTGGTTTACAAAGAAAATGACATCAGTAGAGAAAAATCCGGAAAATAATAGGGACTGGTCCATTCGCGAAGGGAAATTATATTATCGCCGTACAGACCCCCTAATAGCGGAACTATTAGGAACGGATCACGTCGAATGGAAATTGGTAATCCCGGAGGATGGGAGAACCGAAATTTTGCAAGAGGGACATGATAATGAACAATCGGGACATTTAGGTATAGAGAAAACATATCATAGAATAGCGTCGAAGTATTACTGGCCTGGGATGTATCGAACTATAGTAGAATACGTAAGACGCTGTCCCGTATGCCAACGTACGAAAGTGGAGCAAACACTCCCTTCAGGGTTGATGGGGAGGCGCCGTATAGAGATCCCATGGTCAGTAATTGCTGCCGACATTATGGGCCCATTCCCTCGAAGCAAAAACGGACACTCCTACCTCCTGGTGATCCAGGATCTATTTACAAAATGGGTAGAATGCATAGCGCTCCGCCGGGCGACCGGGGAAAATATCGCAAAAGCGCTCGAAGAACTAATTCTCTCGCGTTGGGGCACACCAGACGTATTATTAACGGATAACGGCACGGAATTTGTGAACAAGGCAATTAAAGACGTAGCCGCGATATATGGCATCAAACTAACGACAACACCCGCATACCACCCGCAGGCAAATCCGGTGGAAAGGGTGAACCGAATTCTAAAAACAATGATGGTATCATTTATAGGGAAAGACCACCGGGAGTGGGATAAAAACTTAGATAAATTCAGATTCGCGTACAACACGGCATACCACTCAATTCTAAGAACATCACCAGCATTCTTGAACTTCGGACGAGAACCTAAAGCTATCAAATGTTTGCGAAACGCTGCCGAACCTCCGGTCGAGCCGGAAACCGCACCGGTCGACGGATGGAAAGAGAGGGTCACCCAGTTAGCGACGTTACGCAGCTGGGTGAGCGAAAATTTAGAACAAGCATACGAGAGGCAGGCACATTATTATAATCTTAGACGTAGGGACATACAATTCAAAGTGGGGGAATTAGTATTGAAAAGGCAACGAATTTTGTCGTCGGCGGCAAATAAAATTGCGGCTAAATTAGTACCGAAGTATGCCGGTCCATTCAAAATAAAGGCAAAATTATCACCAGGGGTATATACCTTAGCGACATTAGGCGGCGAAAACGTAGGGAAATCTCACATCTCCGATCTGAAAGCGTATATTCCACCACCATGACAACTTAGAAAATATAAAGAACAACTATGTCACCATGAAACGTTTATTTCAGCTTAAAATAGAAGATAAGATGCCGAAATTATTAGCCGAAGTGGATGCTCTGCTGGAAAAAGCCCAGGGACCGGAAGACCAGGAGGAGATCCTACAGGTTCTCAAAGACTGGGTAAAGAAAGTAAACCACAAGAAGCAGAGGACCGTATCCACCCAGACGGGACGGAAATGTGTAATGCTGCCGAGAAGCAGCTCAAAGATAGACCTAGAAGAAGTCATGGTGGAAAGAGAAGAAGAGGACTCAGAATCGGAATACGCGTCCGCAGAAGAGCTGCCGGAACAAGAAAAAGGGGAGGAGATACTCGACAGGTCGGGATTCTCGTTGGGGGAGGCCCTAGAGAACCTGGAAGCAAGGTTCACCAGAGAAGCAGCCCACGACACAGAGGCCGTAGCCTACGAGGATGCTGCCGTAAAAGATGAGGAAGACGAAATAGAGGAAGAGGCAGCAAGTGAGATCGATGCCGAGATGAACCAAGCTGCCGAAATGAACCAAGCTGCCGAAATTATAACGATAGCCAAGGCAGAAGAAATTGAAGCCCAGTTCTGGCTGCCGGAAGGGAACAGAAAATCCACACGGGAAGAAAGAATCGAGGAGTTTGGCAGACTCCACAAAGCAGGGATAGAAATCTTCCAAAAAGAGAAAGAGGAAGAAAGGAAGAAACAAGAATGGTCACTAGTAGGGCCAATTACAGTAAGGCTGCCGGAGTTAAAAATTGCGCAACCCCGTGGACGATCCAGACTAATAATAGCGAAAAATAGAGATAACCAACAAGCACTGGCAAAACCAGGAGACATAACACTAATAGACCGGCAGAATGGTTGTTGGAGGTGCGGGGCCCAGGACCATAGGCACCGCTGGTGCAACAAACCAGCCTCCACATACTGCTTTCGATGCGGCAGACTGGGGTATACGGTCCAGTCTTGCCCCAAGTGCGGGCAAGATTGGAAACAAGGAGGACCACACCACCCCTGGGGGTATGCTGCCGACCAATTACAGCCTTGGGAATTCTAAGAAGAAAGTTAACAAGTTAAAAGACATTAAGAGTGAAACAAATATCATACTTAAAATAGTTATATTAAAATAATTTTTTGCGTTTCGTTTGCTGCCGCTAACGACAAACTTCTCCTACTAGGAAACTAATAATTATTTAGTTGTTGCCGTGGACGACAAGTCCAACCAGATAAAGATATTAATTATTTTGTTATTGCCGTGGACGACAAGTCCAATCAGATAAATATAGTAACTATTTTGTTATTGCCGGGGACAACAAGTCCAATCAGATAAAGATAAATATATTTAGTTGTTGTCGCCCAATGATAGATATAATCAAAAGAAAATAAATATAGTCAGTTGTTGCCGTAAAGTAGTTAATGAGCAAAAATTTTTTTACAAAGAACATACAAATCCTAATTCCCCTACCTGAATTAAACGCGTGCGACATTAGGCAGTAAGGGATAGCGAACCGCCTAACACATTAGGGAAGAATAGGAAACGTCTCGTCCGAAGTAGGAACCATATGACAGTGGCGAGCGCAACCGAAACTTGGTGATAGGGGGTAAGTGTACTTTTGTGATTGTAAAGTATTTAAGTTGGTGTATATATATAGAATGTTTTGTCCAATCACTGATAGGAAACGCCTAAAGAGAACGCTTAGCTGCCGAGACCACAGGAATCTGGTGGGTAACTGCCAACGGGGTAGTCCGGTCCTCCCTGGGGGGGGAGGAGTTGTGACGTGGCAAAATAACCACGTCACGATAACACAGTAATAAAGAAAACCCGAAAGAATATCGCGAGGACCGGACCACCCTCTAGCAGGATAATTAGGAAATCGCTAGCAGAAAGCGCTCTCTCTGGGACGTGACATAAACTAAGTTCCGATACTGTAGATTTGTGAACGTCATGCCAATTGGCGCGACGGAAAGATTTCAGGAACGTAGCGTGGGCTCAGGGAGCCCCAACGTAACGAATCGCCGGAAAAGGGAAAATTCCAAGCTGCGACTCGCAAGCCCACTCGGAACGCCGGACCAACACAACATCCTCTGCAGAGGAAATTAAAGGAACCTCGAGCCCAGGCTGAACAACCTGGAGACGCCGACGAGGGACTAAGGGACCACGAGAAGAACTTAGAAGAATCGTCCCGTCGACGTCTCGTCCCGCAACAGAATTGGTCCCTGCAGGAGCGGCTCGAGCGGTTCTGGAATGTCACGAGACATTCCCGGTGGAAGCGCGTCCGCCGTTACGGAAAATCGAGAAATCGGCACGGTCCGGGGCCCTTCTTGTCGAGTGCCGGCCCTCAGCGCGTACGACACCGCGAGCGACAGTGATTGGTGGGCGAAAAAACCGAAGCGAGTAGGGGACGCCTTACTTCCGCATCCTCGAGCCACCGAAAATTCGCGTCACTGCTGCGTAGGCTTTCCAGCAATTAAGTTCATTTGCTGCCGTATATTATAAACGCGTGTGCGCAGAGAAAAGTATTGTACAAAGGCTGCCGTTCAGCTTCGCCGATATACGCTGCCGTTGGTAAGTGCCTACCAGATTCCGTTTAACAATTTAATATTGATTCGCGATCTTTTGAAGTGGCTCGAGCAGCGTTCGTGATTTTGTGTCGGTTTTTTACGTGGGTCGTCCTTTTGACGACCACGTGTTTCGTGTGCCGAGAATCGGCTGCCCGTTTCGTGTTCCTTTGGCGAGTTCCCAGTGAGAGCGATTAGCTAGGGTTTGCGTGTGTAAAATATGTCGCGAATTGTTCAATAGTGAAATAGCCGCGCGCAGTCATATTGTTAATTTCGTCATTTCCATCTCGACCCCGCGCCGGCCTAACATCTCGGGTTGCTGCCGACGCGGGTAATATTATTTAATCCGAGAATCGCGTGTAACATCGGGGATCTGTACGCTTCGTTCCTCGCGGATAAATGCGCACGTGTTACCGGCGTCGTACAG
The DNA here is from genome assembly GCA_963971365.1 of Lasioglossum villosulum. Lineage (NCBI taxonomy): Eukaryota > Metazoa > Arthropoda > Insecta > Hymenoptera > Halictidae > Lasioglossum > Lasioglossum villosulum. The sequence continues at coordinate 24,668,703 of OZ020497.1, forward strand.
ATTCCAACGCGTCCATCTTGTATCCGCGAACCGCGTGCGTGTCGACTTGTTATCGAACATGTCGATCCTTTCCGATTGCCGTAATCAATAGTAAATCCTGTTCTCAAATTTCATTCGTTAGATTCCGTTGACATATTTGACTTCTCCTAAAATCTTGGCTTGCCGTAAATAAATCTTTTGTTCACACCAAGTGTTGTACGAATCATTTGCGAGGTCCGTTCTCGCCGTGGAGAACGTCCTGTCCGATCCCGCGTGTATTCCTGGCCCTTAGCGAGCTATTCCGGTCCTCGCGAACGTGAATTCGGATTCTCCTTAGCGCGAATAATTTTGTGGGCATCTCAGATCGCCTGGCGCCCGAAATATTAACAACCGTGGCGAGAGTTCGAATTCGCGTTGTTTATCGCGGGTGGACGGCGTCCATCACGGCTGGACGCAGCCCGGTTAAAACCTGTAAAACCCGTAGCCGCTGTTTTTCCGCCTCCCGGTACCTGAGATCGGGACCCGGGAAATAGGCCGCGTGATAATTGTTAATGTTGTTCTAGAAACGACGGTGACCTTTCATTTTTTTTTAATTAAATGCTACATATCTTTTTACTTCAAATGAGAGTTGGTAGTAACAAGGGAACATATTCAGTCGATGCAAACCGATTTTGATGAAACTTATGCGAGATGTAGTTCTTCGAAAACTACTATTTTACACGTGCTTTTTATCGGCAATCATCCACTTCGAAGGGGTGAAAACAGTCCTCTAAGTTGAGCGTCAAAACCATAGTTTTTGAGATTTTCGGAAACCAGAAATCGAAAAAATTGGATTTTTTAAATTGTGGATTTTTAATGTGGAAATATAGTCGTGCAATAAAAATTTAACAAAAGGCTTTCGTTTAATTAAAGTTTTAAATGATATCGGCGCCAAATCTAAAAATGATCGAACCTGGCGTCGATATCATTTAAAACTTTAATTATCTAAATTTTCGATCGAGAAAAATTCACCTTTTCTTTCGTTTAAACAGTATATTAAAAATTTGATGTGTTTTTGCAGTTCCTCTTATTTATTGTTAATTTATTTTAATGTAAACGCAGGTGTACGATCTTTGATTCAAAATAGGGGATACGTGTTTGACGGTTTTTCTTTTTTTGTTAATTAACAATAATTACGCATAACGAAAGATAATCTTTCTCTTGGCGTGCGGAGGAAGGAAATCTGGCTTGTTTCATAGAAATATAAGAACTTGGTATAAACCACTGGATTATATGTAGTTAATTGTTTTATCAGTAACTAAAGAAGGTGGCGCAAGTAGCAGCGTGACGCGGGCAAAGTTTTGTTTGCACAACTTTTTCCTGTACATGTTACCGCCGCTCGATTTTAGTTTTAGAGTTATTCGCAAAAAACTATCGCTCAGAAGCCCAACTTCTAAATAATTATTATTAATTATACAGTATTTTATCCGTAAGTGTCCCAAAAGTCTGGTCGATAAATGTCTCAGATCTATCCCCACTAATTAAAACTAAATAAACACATACAAACAATTTCCTTATTTTTCATTATTGTTTTATGAGACTGCGATTATCATATTTGTGGCATTTTTCTAAGAACAATGATACCATATATGATATAATTCTGATGATATTTACTTGTGTAATAGACAGTTAAAGTTTCGGGCGCGTAGGATAGCGTATGGGAAGAAAGAGACGCAGAGAGTCGTAGTCGCCAGCACATTTCAAAGGCTCGCCGGTAAATAACTGTCCTTCCTTGCGCCCAAAACTTTGACTGTCTATTACACACCTAAATATCATCGGAATTATATCATATGTGGTATCATTGTTCTTAGAAAGATGTCACAAATATGGTAATCGCAGTCTCATAAAAAAACTAGCTGGTTATTGTTGCTCGATCGCTTCGCGAGCTCGCAGGTAGGACTGCTCTTGCGAGAGGGTTAGTGGTACGCATTGTTAGTGGGGCATACAGCTATTAATGGTTTTTTTTTAATTTTGTATGCCTCTCTACGAGCCACACAAAGAACTTTCCGATTCGTTAGTTGTAAGCGGTAACATTAGCATTAATTGCATAATTTAAACTAGCTGGTTATTGTTGCTCGCTCGCTTCGCGAGCTCGCGGGTGGGGTTGTTATTGCTCGCTCGCTTCGCGAGCTCGCGGGTAGGACTGCTCTTGCGAAAGGGTTAGTGGTACGCATTGCTAGTGGGGCACACAGCTCTTAATGGTTTTTTTATTTATTTTGTGTGTGACTCTCCACGAGCGACACAAAGAACATCCCGATTCGTTAGTTGTAAGCGGTAACATTAGCATTATAGTTGCATAATTAAAAAAAAATTTTTTTTTTAAATTAAAAAAAAATTTTTTTTAAATAAAAATGAAATATATATAATTTCGTTTGTTTATTCGGTGGAAAATTACCATCCTCTCGTATAAATTGCATTCTTGAATGAACTTCTTTCGAAAAAAACTATAAAAACTAAAATATCTAAAAAACTACTTGACCAATATGGACCAAAATCTAATCAGCTCTAAGTTACGACGGGGCGCATCGATTGCATCATTCATTATTCTGATCGCATTGTTACTTTTTCAGAAAACGTTAACGAAAAATTTGATAACATAAAAACGGCCATACGCACGCGCACACACACACACACACACACACACACACACACACACACACACACACATACTAACAATTTGATAAAAATAGTCTAAAATGACTTCAATAACCATGAAACGTGAAGATCTGCTAAAAAATCGATTTTCGATTTTCGGGGTAATTACAGTAACTTCCCTATGAATCGGGAAGTTAAAAAATATTCTGAATTGAACAGACTACCAGGAAAAGAGCACATGTATCGTCATACAATTAATACTCGGTTTAATCTTCATTTCAAAGCACCACGGAAAGATACATGCAAGAGATGTGATGAATACAAAATAAAGTTAATTAGACGCAGAAAGTAGTGACCAAGAAGTTATTGCAAAAAAACTTGAAGATGAATATAAAGTAAAGTTAATTAGACGCAGAAAGTAGTGACTAAGAAGCTATTGCAAAAAAACTTGAAGTTGAACATGAGTTACGGTTACGAAAAGCAGAAGTAGCACGTAATTCTATGAGAGAGGATATAGAAAATGCAACGTGATCAAATAATATTTAAGTGTTTAAGATAATAGAACAGTAGTTTTTAATATTAGCTAACATTTTGCAGTATATGAATCTTTATTAGATCCCCACGGGGTTACAAATACATACTTACATACTAACCTTATTTCTTACTTACTTACTAACTTATATCTATACATAACCAGAGAGAGAGAGAGAGAGAGAGAGAGAGAGGGAGGAGAGAGAGAGAGCGAAAATATATATACAATAGTACATCTGTGTCAAGTTCGAATTTGAAAAAAATATAAAAAGTTTCACACGCATACACACACACACAAACACAAATGCAAACGGACAACGGCGACGGCAGCGTCACTGCGTTAAAAACGGAGTCGAACTGTCCCTATTGTTCGTTTCCTTTAATATTACTTGTTGCAGTCGCATGCGTGTATGCAAAATCCGATGCGTGGGTACGGCACGCATACGAGGCAGCAGACTCGATGGGTATCTTTCAAGCGTTGCCACTTAACTTTCGCACTTGCGCCTGAAAAACATGAATGAAAAAAATTGTATAGTATAACGTACAATAATTGTACTGTATAATAGTTACATGTGATGTATATTAATTGTACAGTAACGCCTTCATAAGAGCAACAGCCTCCGGGGGTTTGGTCGCATTTACCGTGCGCAGACACTATGCATTCCATTTTAATTTCTCCACGAACTTTCGTTACAACCCAATATTGTACGATCACATGTATATTAACTTATATTGTGTACAATTGCAGAATCATGGCAAATAAGAAAATTGATTCGGTGGAAACGTCTCCGATTGAGGACGCAGGACCGTCGTCGGCTGCAGCACCGTCATCGGCCGTCGACACGTTGCCGTTACACCAGCCTGTGAGTATACGATACATTATAAACTATTGACTATGTACGTGTATATTACTATTTATTATTATTCTGTATGTTACAGCCCCGGGATAACAGCGACAAAGAAAACGAAGAAGGGGAGGCTGTGGAGGTGATCTTGTCCGAGGGACAAATAGTGAGTTTTCTTCAATGGAATCTTCTTTTACTATACTGGGTGAGTCACCAAACATCTTTGCACCTCAAATATCTTTGTTGTTTCTAAAGATACGTAAAATATGGAAAGGACAAAGGTGAATGGTACAATGGGGCTGACATGATGCAAAACCAAAATTTTGTTTTTTTGTCATTTTTTTAGAGATATCAAGCTCAATAGATAGATCATATTTCACTGATAATGATCTATCTTGTGTTCTACAACTGAAATATCCTTTTTTATTACAAAATAAATAATTATATGAATTGTAAAAGTTTGTTCGAAATCCAATTTTTTTGGGTAAAAACTGTATTTTAAAAATACAATTTTTACCATCTTTAATCATTTGAATTTCATGGAAACGTCGACTGATTGTTGCACTGTAGTAATGAACGATTAAAACTTTTGACACAAACGAGGACAGCGTATTGGCAAGAAAGAGACGTAGTTCAAAGCATTTACCATACAGTGTCCTTCTTTGCGTCGAAAATGTTAATCATTCATTACTAGACTGCAAGAAGTTTCACTTCTGTCGCGCGTGGTGTTCCACGCGTATGATTTTATATTATATCGTAGGCAAATGTACACGCCGTCCGAGCGGTGTGTAGCACCACACAGTTTCACTCGAGCACACCGACGCTGCAGGGAGCGGCCTGTGTGCATAGCCTCTCTGACGGACATGCTAGCGAATATTGCAAACAGTACTCGTGAACGTAAAAGTCGGACTTTTATCCAAATAGCACCCTAGATTGAACTTTCATCTACCAATTTTGACTAATAAGAAACCCAGTTTTTGCTTTATAGCGAATTCAGACGTTAACTCCCGGACCCTTACAATTTTTGTGTACATATATACGTGGTTAGTGGTGTGTGTGCTCACACACCACCAACCTACCAGACTAGACGGTGCTCTTAAAAGAGCTCTCGGCCGAGGGACGAGGTATCCGCGCGTAACAAGGAGGGACGAAGGCGGGCACCCCACCCGCGTTCGCCCCTCCCCCTCTCCCGACCCCCTCCCACAACGACGGAAGATTCGTCTTCCACCTCCATGGTGACCAAGTTGGGATGGGTTTAAGAAAAAGTGGATTTTTTCAAGATTTTAGAAGAATCTTTATACCAAATGTGTAGAAATGATCTTGCTTAATCGTTTTGAAGGTGGAATTCGCTTTGGGGTGAGTGAATTAGTTGAATGAGTGTAAGAAAGGATTGATAGGTTGGATAGTGGTAACGGATGGATTTGAATAGGAAAGAGTGACAGGAGAGTAAATTAGTGAATGTTCGGAGTCACAATAAATAAACTGTATTTAGCCCTGAAGTGACCAGAGATCGTCAGTATGTGAACTGTTACGTATTAGAAGGGGTTAAAACGAGCCACTTTACGTAGAATTAAACTTTATTTCCCCAACTAGGGTTTGTTAAATATTGTAACTGAACTATGTACAAAGAGATGTGTTATCAAGCGGAAACATCAGCTTGTTTTGGCGAGATTTGTTGAATAAAGAACGTGAGATATTACAAAAGGAGTTTTCCTTTGAGAGATAGCGATAGATACATTCACTTTTAGTGTCCGTGAATCCCGATATGCCAATCGACTCACTCGCGAAAACCGGTCAAAAGATGTGCAACGTTTTCTGATAGAACGAGCTAGAATGATTAACAAACGTTGAGATGGGAGTCAAACAGCTGGCAGTTTATCGTCACCGTCGAACTTGTGATTGGCAGATCGATAGAGCGATCCGCCAATAGTAATCCCCTCTTTTGGGGTCGATAATCGATCGTAATCAAGGTCCGACGATGATGGTCTAAGCTACTGCGAGCTGCTTATCGACTCTCGATCTCGCTGTTACATGCGAATTCGCCAATAGCGGGGCGACGCAGTAAATCGTCGCGTTCACGCTGCCGACACGCTCAGCCAATCCCAAATATTCCGCCCGCCTCGTTAGTCATTGACGAAACTGAACAGAATGATTAGCCAATCAGGTGGGCGATGACGTACGTGTTGTAAGGAATTGCTGAATGAGTCGACAACGTGCTGCGTAGTACCTAACAGAAACTACAAGTGATAGTGATACAGAGTGAACGCAGTGATAATGAAATGAAGTGATGATCGGCGATATTACAATTTAGATAAACGAAGTGATACCGAGGTGAGTGAATGAACGCTTCGTTTGATGATTTAGATGGAGGTGAACCAGGTAGGTGATCCTAAAAGAAATGAATTAACCTAAATTACGCTTTCAGCTGCGGATCAGGAGAACCGCGTGTGAATCCAGCCTCAAGAGCTCCACCAGTATCCTTCTCCTCGTCTTCAGGCGACAGTCGAGCGATTAATTTGGGCACTGGTCGAAGAAATAGTGACGTAACGATGCGCAAAGTTGCGACGAGAACCAGATGCCATCGAGATACCCTGGATACTGGCAGCTCCTCGAGGTTGGGCTCTGAAATAGCGGTGTGAGATTCTCCGATTGAGAAGTGCCCCGGCGTCAGGGCTGCAGGATCCTCAGGGTCGTCTGTCAAAGTACGTATGATTTTAGAGAGACGGTAAGCTTCGATACCAGTCAGGAGCGTGGTCAGCTCCTCGAAGGACCGTAGCTGCTCTCTGAAGATCCTGCGTAGGTGTTGCTTAGATGAGTCAACACAGCTTCCCAGATTTCCTTAAAGTGTGGAGAGGAAGGTAGGTTAAATTTCCAAAAGTTGCCTTCCTTGGAGTTCCGCTGACCACGATCCTGCCTGGCTCGAAGGTGCGTAGGTGCATGATAATACCCTCCAGATCTGTAAGATGAGACGTTATTAGAACTAACTTGAGAATTTTCAGTTTTAGTATGGGCAGTTTGCCCTTGCCAGATTAGATAGACGGTGCAACCGACAGTATAAGATTTTACCGACTGAAGACCGCTGAGGATCCAGCGCTCATGGCGTAGCGCGGCCAAGAGAAGTTGTGTCCCCCTGTGCAGGCATCGGTTGTGGGCAGCGTCGACCCACAACTTAGCCAGAGGGTATACATACAGTAGATATGTTCCGCGAGCACAATGATCTCGGGGAACCCAGAGTTCCAGCGAGAAAGAGAAGCGATGATCTGACAGCAGTCAGATGAAGAGAGCCCGTGGTTGTCGAAGACGCAGCGAAGCATGGGAACGTCCCATTCGCTGATTTCTTTCAGCTCGGAGGTGGAGTGACAATTCAGAAGATTCCTGGAGTCGGATGTCCATGTGCAACGTGGAAAGCCGCCCGCCATGAGGATCCAGCACCCCAATGGACGACCGAGTAGATTCGTTCCAACAAGCACACAGAGCTCGGGGAACCCAGAGTTCCGGAGAGAGTTTACCGAGGTGATCTGATAGCAGTCAGGGTGAGAGAGCCAGTAGGTGCCGAAGAATCAATGAAGTAAGGGAGTGTACCCTCCTCTAACTCCTTTCAGCTCGGAGGTGTAGACGTCGTTCAGCAGACTCCTGGTATTGGATGTCCACGTGCAACGTGGAACACCGCCCGCCGTGAGGAGCTCTCGGAGTTCCTGCGATCTTGGTCCCGCCTGAGGATGTGTTTCCGCTCCGGGAAGCTGGTTAGCCACGTAGCTGACTCTCCTGATGCGAGAGCCCAAGGTGTCGTAATGCTCCTCCACCTTGGCGAGTTGGTGCAGACGTCTGGTTGCGAGGTATGCCGCACAAACTAGACCGCAAGTGACGGTGCTCAGCTCGTTTCCCCAGAATTTGATTTTCCTTGCAAGTCTCCATCCGATTTGCTGCCAGTTTTGACCATCAGGATGGCCAATTATCGGCTGGTGCATCCTGTCGGTCAGAGTTTTAGCTTGGGCTTGCTCCCAAAGCCGAAGATTGGCGTAGATGTTGCCCAGTTTCTCCCAAGCAACTTGAAAATCTGTTGCGTTTGTCGCAACGTTTTGGAAGTGGTTGGCGGCCTCGCCTTTCAAACAATCCTTCAAGTAACGAAGGCGTTCCAGTGATGACAGCGATGGGTCGTTAACGACGAGGTCAGTAAACAAGTCCCGAAAGGATGGCCAGTCCTTGTCATTGTCCTCGCATGTTGGAAGAGACAAGGTTGGCAACAAAACGCGTGACCTCTGAAAGTGAGTCTCGACGGCCGTTGCATTTGAATTCGACAGCTCTGTAACGGTCGCGTCGGCTTCGTGTTCGGTGATTATGTCGAGTAGAGAACCCGCCTGCTCAAAGAAGCTCATCTGGGTTTCTTCGAATTCTTCGTCGTGGACGTTATAACTCGATCAATTTTGCGTCCGTTCTAGCGGCGGTTCTAGTGGCCAAATCGCCCTTGGAGTAAGCGGTCCAAAGTTGCTTGATGAAGGCGTGAGAACTATGAAGAATTTCGAGAGAGATGTTGGCCTTTCCTCGAGTCTTCAGAATGTCCGCGACTCGGGAGATGCGTTGCGCGAGAAACCGTTGTTTCACGATAAGGTCAGCCATTGTTGCCCTTATGAGATCGAAGCACTAAACGGTTCGAAGAAGTTAACGGATCACTTTTCAGGAAACTGCAGCGCTGTATTCAGCTCGAAGGACCAAATGTTTGAGATTAAGATAAGGATTCAGGTACTGGAGAAAGTTAACTCGTCACTGGAACAACCACCACAACTTTATTTTTCCCGAACCGGGAATCGTCCGGTAACAATAATATGTACAGGAACTGTTTAACAAACGAGCCCGTTTGTACAATTCTTTACAATAAAGTTCCCCCAACAACTAGACTCTAGTTGAAGATATTTTAGATATTTCCAACACACGGAACCGTGAAGTTGATTACTGAAAACCTGGTCAAGGAGACGCTGAATTTCCACGCGATACGTAAAAATCCGTCAAGACGCTCGATTTACTGTGGTTTGAATTGCTCTTAAGGGTGCGTCGGAGTGAAGTGGCACCTCTATCGGCGTCGAGGTGAGTTACCACAGGTAAAGTGGCAGCTCTATCGGCGTAGAGGAGAACGACAGAGAGGTCCTCGTCTCTCTTGTTGGGCTGCGACGAAGAGGGAGATATGTCGCTCGCTCGCAGGAGTGACAAAGACAGAGATAAGACGAAGCTGATTGATTTTTCGAGGAACGTAGAACATGTTTCTGAAGCGCAGGAGCTATATTTTCTGATGCTCTTTGCATTGAAATGTTCTTCGAATTATTGCGGGGTAGCGTACAGAGGCCTTTTTTCGGGAAAAAGTGTACACAAAAAAATATCTTCTATGAAAAAGGACGCTATTATTGTTTATAAAGTTGGAGGGGACAAATCGCAAAAAAGGGCTCTGTACTAGGGCTGTAACTTTTCCGAAGCTTCAAAGTCTTCGAAGGAACGAAGGGAGCTTCGAAGTTTCGAAGTCTTCGTAGTCTTCAAAGTCTTCGAAGTTTCGAAGTTTCGTAATCTTATACTAGGGCTGTAACTTTTCCGAAGCTTCGAAATTTTCGAAGCTTAGAAGCTTCGAAATATTCGACCTTCGAAGGAAAGTTACAGCCCTAGTTTCATTTAGTGAAGAAGCAATATTTCTTGATGCTCTTTGCGTTGAAATGTTCTCCGAATTATTGCCGTGTCCCGTATAGAGCCCTTTTTTGCAATAAGTGTACAGAAAAAAATATCTTCTATAAAAAAGGAAGCTATTGTTATTTATAAATGAAATCTTTAATCGTTATTTATAAAGTTTGAGGAGACAAACTGCAAAAAAGGGCTTTGTACGGACCAACGGAAAAAAAATAAATTTACAATTATAATCAAATAAAATTTATTAAAAATTAAAAAGAAGTTTAACATTTAAAAAATGAAAGATAATTATTATTAAATTTTCTTGGTGCCATTGCGACGGCCTCCTCTTCCGCTGCTCCCGATGTTGCTGTTGTTGTGATTGTGGTCAACATGTGGATAAAAAGGTTCTGTAAAAAAGAAATGAAAAATAAAAAATTTACAATCAATTATTGTATTTGTACTGTATGTTACTGTTTGTAATTGATAATCAAGTTCACTTTTTTAAATGCAAACCTCCTGTTTTTATTACACGTATTTGAATAGTTGTTGTCGAATTAAAAAACGTTTCGATTGAAACATACTTAGTTTTCCTCGTAGTGAAGTTGTTTTAAGAAGAAAAAGTTTTGTTGATTTTAAAACGACTTTCAAGACGTAAAATAAAATATTTTAAAAATTCATCTTTCGATAGAGCTTTGAAAACCATACAAATTTCATTGAAAGTATTTTTTATAAATACGATGGATATATATCACGAGATATCTCGTGTAACATAAATTTTGGGACACTATGTACATGTCTGGACGTTTTGTAGACGTTTCAAACTGTTCAACTTTTGTTCGAAAAATTTTTTCGTCAGATTATCGGAAACCCTTGAAAAATCGTGAGATCGGACTTCTTTCACCGAAAAAAAGCTGAAAGAAAATTACATTTTTCCATCTAAATTATGTTGAAATAATGTAATTTTCTTTAGCTTTTTTTCGGTGAAAGAAGTCCGATCTCACGATTTTTCAAGGGTTTCCGATAATCTGACGAAAAAATTTTTCGAACAAAAGTTGAACAGTTTGAAACGTCTACAAAACGTCTAGACATGTACAGAGTGTCACAAAATTTTTCTTTCGTATTTATAAAAAACACTTTCAATGAAAATCGTGTGGTTGTCAAAGCTAATAAGTGTAATAAAAAAAGATTTTCATTTAAAAAAGTGAACCTGATTATAAATTAATTACATTGTCAATTACATATAGAATATACTGAATATGCGAAACTTTAGAAAAAAATTAACCCGAACACGTTACCGAATTTTTTTAGGTTTTTTTACGGATGAGGGGAAAAATGCCTTACGCACACCCCGGAAGGGGGTAGTGTGGGACTCGGACCGCGGACGGTCCGTACCCATACCCACTAAAAACCTAAACCTCACTCGGGACGGTCAATGGACCGCCCCTCTAAATAACAAGTGCAAAGAACGGTATTTACTGAACCGTTCTTTTCTTTGCAGAAACTATGAGTCTTTTGGCTTCCTGCGCTTCAATTATATATTGCGGTTCCCGAATCTCCATATTTCTCAGTTTTCTAAAGTCAATTATTTCGGGAAGCAAGCAATGTTCATAAAAGCGTAGGAGCCGCTTTAACATTTTGTCTTTCCAAAATGTATCGTCACGCTCAACAATCGCAGTTTTAATATCAAGAGGCGTCCCGACTGCAAAGATGCAATAACTTCTTTGCGTCACATGTAACTGCCCTTGTATTTGACAATAATATTTGTGATTTTTTATTGAGATGACCGTCATCGTTTTTGTCGAAAACACGATGGAGGTCTGCAACCTTTTTCTCGATTGCAACATCGGGAGTCATTTGGCGCGCCGCATAAGGGCATTTAATTTCCACGACGCCATCATTTCTAACAATGCCATCAGGCGTCGCGCCAAACCATGGAAATTCTTGATCAATGAATAATCCACATTTTTCGATTTTTATATCGAAAATCTGCTCCAACCGTTTCCGTGCTAATTCCTCTTTGTCTCTACCCCACTGAAGAGAGGGAGTTTTCAAGGTAACAGCCGGATAACGAATACGTTTTACTAGAGCTTTGCACGAGGTTGTATCCAACCTGGTGCTCACCTCTGCGAAATTGGAAGCAGTAAGTAGATTCTTACGGTAGCGATGCCACAGCGAGCTTTCATGCTGATCTCGCGTAGCACGCTCTACTGCTTCCCAATTTTTGCGATTGTTTTTTAGCGTTTCGTAGTGAGCGGATTTCAGCTATTCTTACACATTGTCGTCAATATCCGGTCGTTTCGCGTTTGGACCGTAATCTTTATCAGCTTTACCAGAATATTTCGGTGTACGAACAGGGACACCCGACTCTTTTTTTTGGCGAAAACATTCATGGCGTTTTACTTGGTTTACAATATTTCTGTTTTCCAGCACTGTTGCACATGCTGAGGGCTCTTTACTCAATGCATGACAAGCACTCTTCATCGGAGCAAAAGTATTGCATTGCACGACGGCTGCTTTTACACGCGTTTCGTAAGATCCTTTTTGCGCTAAATGCGTACGTTTTCCACCAATAAATTTGCTAATAACAGCATTACAACTTTCGACAATATTGCTGGTACGGTTATGTAGCATATTTTCCGCATTTTGTTTTAAGCGATGTATGGCTTCTTCTAATTTTTCATATATCTTTGCTTCCATTAATTCGGGAACAAGATTTACCTCGTTTTCTTTTCTAATTCCATCACAGAAATATTCTAACGAGGCACAATCTTTATGTTCACCAAATACATGGCTTAATATATTATTTAAATCGCGAATGTAGCCAGCAATTTTGTCTTCCCATGGGGCTTCACTAAGCCGGCGATATTCAGCAGTCTTTACAACAGCGTTTCGAAGTTTCAAAACGCTGTTTGTAACGACTCGTCTTACTTTTGAGTATTTTCAACCACCAATCGATCCCGCTTCTTTTACTGTATTTTTAAAATTGCGAAGAAGATGATTTACGCATTCATTCTTCTTCACATCAAGCTCGTCGTATGGTGCGAAATCACTCAATTTTTCTAAAACGTTGCTGTCACCGTCCCCAATATACGAACTATACATTAAATTATGCATGCATTTACTAGAACGAAACCCTTCGAGGATGATATCACTTTCCATACTGGTAGAGCTCTGATTTACGCCCCAGTTCTTGTGGCAATCGTGTTCTTTTGGTGTTTGATCTTTGTTGGCTGCTCTTACGCAGACAACACAATATTTATTACGAACACCAGCGTAAAGTATTTGTCCAGTATGAATACCGATGATCATAGCCATTCCGGATGGAGAATCGTAACCACCAGTGCGATACGATCTCTTCATCCATGAACCGTCTGTGATCACAGGTATGTGCGGATAACCGCCAATGATATAACCTCGTTTAATTGCTAATTGTCTTTCCGCTTCGCCAGCCGCTCGCATTGCGTTATCTGCGGCGCTTGCGAAAGCTTCAGACGCAATCGTTTCGTGTCCTATATACGTTTTACTAGTCATACATGGAACATCCATAGCAGCCAAAACTTGTTCTAGCTACTTATGACCGATCCCTGCCAATACAGCACCGCAAGCGGCACCTGTATTGACATTCAATATTTTGTCGTCTGTCGGATCGCTCCAGAAAGAATCTTTGAAACGACACATTCGACATTCGACAAAATACTGCGTTCGGAGACCGTGACGAATCATTTTCGTTAGAACGAGCTCAGTGAAGCTGCATTTATCTCCCCAATGCCGCGACAATTTTAGTAATTGTTCAAAAACATGCGACATATTGACAATGCTTCGTCCACTGAGTTCGCCAAAACGTAAACGATCTACGTCGATGTTCCCATCTTCGTGCAAAACGATATTTTCGATATCTTCGTCTGTATCGTTTTGCATTTCCGATGATACGTTTTCTACCGCGCATGCATCTACAATAGTTGCAGGCAGCGTAGCAGATACTAATTGCAATGTTGATTGATCGTTATGTGTCACATCTCTTTCATCCGCACAAACATGCGTTGCTGAACTTGCATTTTCTATGATGCTTTGTTCATTCATTGTAACGCATGTATCGGCAGATGAATTAGATGTGCTTGTACATGGTGTACGCACATTGCAATCATCATTCTGCTACGTATCTGCTACGCGATCCTGCCCTTCATAAAAATTGTTTGACGTACCTTATGTGTCAGTTGCTGTAGTATATCTTATTTTATGACGTCGTATGGCAGCCATCCGTCTTTTCAGCGGCACGGCTTTCTTGAATCCTTTATTTTTGGCACTGAACATTGTACTTTATATTGGCACTGCACTTTTGACACAAAAGTAAAAATAAAACAAAAATAAAAATATAAATATAAATAAAAATAAAAATAAAAATAAGAATAAAAATAATTCAAATTAATTAAACAATTTGAATTAAAACACGAATCAACAAGCACTGCTGACCGCGGACGCGTGAACCGACTTCTCTTATCGAGTGATCGGTTCAAACTAAACAGATTCGTATCTGGCTGTCAAACGTCACGATATAGCTGAACTCGTTCATCGGAAAACAGAAGACGGTGAAAGAGGAAAGGACGATGGAAAGCGAAACGTAGATAAAGGCAGCATGCAACTATGGATCGCGCGGCCCAAGCCTATCGGTGTACAAATCCTGGTACATAGCACAAAATATTGCATACAAATTCATATGGTATTAAAAGAAGATTCAATCTGTTTTTAATATTCAAATATACATACAATATTTATTTGACGTTAAGTAACGAATATTTCTTTCAAATATGCAGTAAATATTTATTTCATGTAACGAGAATAATATTTGTTATTCTCATTGTTTCGGATTAGAAGGGTTTAAAGCAAGTCACTTCACTTAGAACTAAACTTTATTTCCCCAACTAGGGTGCGTTCAATGTATAACAGACTATGTACAATGTAATGTATTCAACCGGCCAAAACACAGGCTCGTTTTGGCTCGATTGGTGAATAAAGAATGTTTATGAGAACAAGGGGAGAACAAGATGAGTTTTCCCTTGAGAAATACATAGATATATTCACTGGTAGAAGAATCAGTGAATCCCGAGATTTGAATCTACTAACTCGCGAAAACAGGTCAAATGACGAACGACGTTTTCTGAAGAAACGAGTTAATACGACTAACGTACTTTGCGATCGGAGTCGAACAGCTGGCAGTTTACCGTCACCGTCGAACTATTGATTGGCGGATCGATAGAGCGATCCGCCAATAGTAATCCCGATTTTGGGTCGATAATCGATTGTAATCGACGTCCGACGGTGCTGGCATAAGCTACTGCGAGCTGCTTATCGACTCTCGATCTCGCTGTTACGCGTGAATCCGCCAATAGCGCGGCGGCGCAGTAAGTCGGCGCGTTCACGCTGCCGAAACACTCAGCCAATCCCAAACATTCCGCCCGCCTCGTCAGTGATTGACGAAATTGAACCGAATGATTAGCCAATCAGGTGGGCGATGACGTACGTGTTGTAAGGAATTGCTGAATGGGTCGACAACGTGCTGCGTAGTACCTGAAAGAAGCTACAAGTGATAGTGGTACAAGTGAATTCCGTGAAAGTGAAATGAAGAGATGATCCGCGAGATTACAGTTTTGATGAACGAAGTGATACCGAGGTGAGTGAAGGAACACTTCGTTGGATGATTTTCGAGAAAAGTGAACCGTGAAGGTGATCCACTGAGAAAATAGATTAACCTAAATTACGCCTTTAGGTATGAATCGAAGAACCGCGTGTGAATCCAGCCTCAGGAGTTCCACCAGTATCCTTCTCCTCGTCTTCAGGCGACAACCGAGCGATAGACTTGGCCACTGATCGACTAAATGGCGACGACAAGATGTGCACAGTTGCGACGAGAACCCGATGCCAACTAGGTACCCTGGATACTGGTGGCTCCTCGAGGTTGGATTCTGAAAAGGAGGTGAGATATTCTCCGATTGAGAAGTGCCCCAGTGTCAGGGCTGCAGGATCCTCAGGGTCGTCTGTCAACGTATGTATAATTTTAGAGAGAAGGCAAGCTTCGATGCCAGTCAGGAGCGTGGTCAGCTCCTCGAAGGATCGTCGCTGCTTTCTGAAGATCCTGCGTAACTGCTGCTTAGAAGAGTCCACAGCAGCTTCCCAGATTTCCTTCAAGTGTTGAGAGGAAGGTAGTTTAAATTTCCAAGAGTTGCCTTCCTTGGAGTTCCGCTGACCACGATCCTGCCTGGATCGAAGATGCGTAGGTGCGTGATAATAGCCTCCAGATCTGGAATATGGGCCGTGATTAGAATTAATTAAAGTTTTTCCAATTTTAGGTTGGGCAGTTTGCCCTTCCCAGATTATACAGACGGTGCTAAAGTCAATACAGGATTTCACCGACTGAAGACCGCTGAGGATCCAGCAATTATGGCGTAGCGCTGCCAAGAGAAGTTGTGTTCCCCCGTGCAGGCATCGGTTGTGGGCAGCTTCGACCCACAACTTAGCCCGAGGGTATACATACAGGAGATATGTTCCGCCGAGCGCAATCAGCTCGGGGAACCCAGCGTTCCAGCGATAAGGAGATGCGATGATCTGACAGCAGTCAGATGAAGAAAGCCCGTGGTTGTCGACGACGCAGCGAAGCATGGGCAGGTCCCATTCGTCGACTCCTTTTCGCGCCGAAGTAGATTGAAAATCCAGTAGGTGCCTGGATTCGGATGTCCAAGTGCCACGTGAAAACCCGACCGCCATCAGGATCCAGCATCCCAATGAACGACCGAGTAGATTTGTTCCACCGAGCACAGAAAGCTCGGGGAACCCAGAGTTCCAGCGAGAAGTAGAAGAGATGCTCTGACGGCGGTCAGATAAAGAGAGCCCGGGGTTGTCGACGACGCAGCGAAACATGGGCAGGTCCCATTCGCCGACTCCTTTCCGCTCCGAGGGGGAGTGGAAATCCAGTTGGTCCCTGGATTCGGCTGTCCACGTGCCACGTGAAAAGCCGCCCGCCATCAGGATCCAGCATCCCAATGGAGGTCCAAGTAGAGATGTTCCGCCGAGCACTGAGAGCTCGGGGAACCCAGAGTTCCAATCAAGTAGATTGGAGTCGGATTTCCACTTGCAACGTGGAAAGCCGCCAGTCTTGAAAATCCAGCACTCCGAGGGTAACCAGAGTAGATATGTTCCGCCGAGCACTGAGAGCTCGGGGAACCCAGAGATCCGTAGAGAGGATGCCGATGTGGTCTGACAGCGTTCCGAGAGAGAAACCCCGTTGTCGTAGACGCAGCGAAGATTCCGGGTGTCGAAAGTCCACGTGTCACGTGGAAAGCCGCCCGCCTTGAGGATGCAGCATCCCCATGGTAGCCCGAGAAGATATGTTCCGCCGAGCACTGAGAGCCCGGGGAACCCAGAGGTCCAGAGAGAAAGAGAAGCGGTGACCTGAGAACAGTAAGACAGCGCGTACCCCTTGATGCTGAAGATGAAGCGAAGGACGAGAGTATCACATCCGCCGACGTACTTCAGATCGGAGGTGGAGTGACCATCCAGAAGATTCCTGGAGCAGGATGTCCACGTGCACCGTGGAAACTCGCTTGTCTGGTGGATCAAGCTCTCCGATGGAAGCCCGCGTAGATATGTTCCACCGAGCACTGACAGCTCGGGGAACCCAGAGATCCAGCGAAAATGAGAAGAGATGATTTGACAGCAGTCAGTTGAAGAGATCCAGCTGTCGAAGGCGAAACGAAGATTCCGGAAGTAGGAAGTCCACGTGCCAAGTGGGAGGCCGCTCGTCATGAGGATCCAGCACCCCCATGAATGCCCGAGTAGATATGTTCCGCCGAGCACTGAGGGCTCGAGGAACCCAGAGTTCCAATCAAGTGGATTGGAATCGGATTTCAACGTGCAACGTGGAAAGCCGCCCGCCATGAGGATCCAGTACCCCCATGGATGTCCGAGTAGATACGTTCCGCCGAGCACTGAGAGCTCGGGGAACCCGAAGTTCCATTCAAATGGATTGGAGTTGTATGTCCACGTGCAACGTGGAAAGCCGCTCGCCGTGAGGATCCAGCACCTCAATGGACGACTGAGTTGATCTGTTCCGCCGAGCACGATGAGCTCGGGGAACCCAGAGTTCCAATCAAGTAGATTGGAGTCGGATTTCCACTTGAAACGTGGAAAGCCGCCCGTCATCAGGATCCAGCATCCCAATGAACGTCCATGAAGATGTATTCCGCCGAGAACTGAGAGCTCGGGGAACCCGAAGTTCCAATCAAGTGGATTGGAGATGGATGTCCACGTGCAACGTGGAAAGCCGCTCGCCATGAAGATCCAGTACCCCCATGGACGACTGAGTAGAGATGTTCCACCGAGCACAGAGAGCTCGGGGAACCCAAAGATCTGGAGAGAGAGAGAAGCGTCGACCTGACAGCAGTCAGAGAGAGAGACCCAGTTGTTGCAGAAGAAACCTTGAAGTAGGGGAGTGTCCCCTCCTCTAACTCCTTTCAGCTCGGAAGTGTAGAGGTCGTCCAGCAGACTCCTGAAGTTGGATTTCCACGTGTGACGTGGAAAGCCGCCCGCCTTGAGGAGCTCTCGAAGTTCCTGCGACCTAGGTCCCGCCTCAGGAGGTGTGTCCACTCCGGGTTGATGGTCAGCCAAGTAGCTGACTCTCCTGATGCGGAAGTCCACTGGGCGGAGGGGCTCATCCACCTTGCCGAGGTGACATCTGGGTGCCAGGTAAGGTGAACAAACTGGACCGAAAGTGACGGTGCTCAGTTCGTTTTCACCGAATTTGCTTTCTTTCCCAGATCTACATCCGACTTGCTGCTCGTTTTTTTCCTCAGAATGACCGAGTATCGGCTGATGCATCCTGTCGGCCTGTGTCTTAGATTGGACGTGCTCCCAAGGCAGAAGATGGACGTAGAAGTTGTCCAGTTCCTCCCAAGCGACTTGGAAGTCGGTTGTGTTTGTCACAACGTTCTTGAAGTGGTTGACAGCTTCGCCTTTCAAACTCTCCTTCAAGTAAAGAAAACGTTCTGGTGGGGACAACGATGGGTCGTTGACGACGAGATCGGTAAACAAGTCTCGAAAGAACGGCCAGTCTTTGTCATTGCCCTCGAACGTGGGCAGAGACAATGTTGGCAACAAAGCGCGTGACCTCTGAGAGTGATTCTCGACGGCCGTTGCATTTGAAGTCGACGGTTCTGTAACGGTCGCGTCGGCTTCGTGTTCGGCGATCATGTCGCGTAATGAACCGGCCTGCTCGCAGTAGCTCATGTAGGTCTCCTCGAATTCTTCGTCATCCACGTTATAGCTCTCCTTCAACTTCGCGTTCGTTCTAGCGGCGGTTCTAAAGGCCGAATCGCCCTTGTAGTATGCATCCCAGAGTTGTTTGATGAAGGCGTGAGAGCTACGAAGAATTTCGAGAGAGATGTTGCCCTGGTATCGAGTCTTCAGGATGTCCGCGACCCGAGAGATGCGTTGCGCGAGAAGCCGTTGTTTAACGATGAGGTCAGCCATTGTTGCCAGTATGAAATCGAAGCACTGAACGGTTCGAATAAAGTAACTGTTCACTTTTCAAAAGCGAGACGGTTGCGATGCACTAACTTTATTTTACTTTCCAGTGAACTGCAGCACTGGATCCGGCTCGAAGGACCAATGTTTCGGATTAGAAGGGGTTTAAAGCAAGTCACTTCACTTAGAACTAAACTTTATTTCCCCAACTAGGGTGCGTTCAATGTATAACAGACTATGTACAATGTAATGTATTCAACCGGCCAAAACACAGGCTCGTTTTGGCTCGATTGGTGAATAAAGAATGTTTATGAGAACAAGGGGAGAACAAGATGAGTTTTCCCTTGAGAAATACATAGATATATTCACTGGTAGAAGAATCAGTGAATCCCGAGATTTGAATCTACTAACTCGCGAAAACAGGTCAAATGACGAACGACGTTTTCTGAAGAAACGAGTTAATACGACTAACGTACTTTGCGATCGGAGTCGAACAGCTGGCAGTTTACCGTCACCGTCGAACTATTGATTGGCGGATCGATAGAGCGATCCGCCAATAGTAATCCCGATTTTGGGTCGATAATCGATTGTAATCGACGTCCGACGGTGCTGGCATAAGCTACTGCGAGCTGCTTATCGACTCTCGATCTCGCTGTTACGCGTGAATCCGCCAATAGCGCGGCGGCGCAGTAAGTCGGCGCGTTCACGCTGCCGAAACACTCAGCCAATCCCAAACACTCATTATACAAGTAATCTTTATGTAATGGCAGAAATAAAATTTTTTTTTTAAATATCCAGGGAATATTTTATGTTTATCATCGAAAAATATTTATACCAGAATATGCTGGAAGACATACACACATTTTATTTTACGAATGAAATATATGCGTTTCAAATATAAAATAATTGAACGGCAAGCGATTTTGCCGAGTAGGACACCCGCGGATGGTCGAAATATTAACAAATGGTAGGTGTGCTACCGCAGGATTTACCGCGGGGAGGGTTTCCCAAATAATCTCGTGTGACAAGTCGTTAGATTATAACACTTCTTTATTAACGCTATGTATACACTTGGATACGCTTATGGATCCTCCTAGTGACAACCTGTCTCCCCGGTGGTCACTCTACTAATCCCCCCCGGGGTCTGGCGTCCTACCCCCGGTCGCATACCTCATTGTCGCCGATGGGGTCCTTCTCCCTCTCTCCGGCCTCTTCTTCGACCAGCTCAGATCTCCACATTCATGTTTTAAGTACTAGTAGATTATACCTGTTTTCATTTCCCATCTATTTGTATAACGTTTCTGTATTTCATAAAACAATTTTGAGATAACTTCCCAGTGTACACTGATATTGTACATTAACATTTATAATTTGTATTTACACTTCCTACGCTGAACTCCTATTAACTTTAACGCAATATTTATTCTCTCTATTGTTTCTACATAGTGGTACAAGCTAATATATTATTTCTAATATTATGTTCACGTTTTAAATACCAGCAGCTGCGATCTGATTTCATTTTCGAATATTCGTATGACATTTCTAAATATCCATAAATCAATTTTAAGGTAAACTTACCAGTGTACACTGATATTGTACATTTAGGTTTATACCCCGACAACCAGGCTTGCCACAGGCAGATTCTAGTAGATCCCGCCTTCGGCTGATATTGGACAGAATACAGCCGAAGCTATTGTCCAACCAGCTCAAGGCAGGATCAACTCGATTTCTGGCCGAGAGTCTGTACGCGCAGAAGTTAGCCGTTCTGCGAACAGATAGACCCTGAATCTGCGTGTGTTTAAGAGGTCAGCACGGTCGCGGTGATGTGGCAAATGCCGCTTTTTCAGGGCAGCACCGTCGGCGAGGGAAGGTCACACTAATAACGTGGCAGATGCCAGCGAAGTATGAAATACCGATTTTTGAGTGTAAAATTTTATTTTGTTCACATGAAAATTTTATTTCTTCGCATATTTATATTTCGTTTTCTTAGACTATGGATCGTTATGTGAAATATAAACTATACAAATTGCGTTGTTATAATATTTAATTTAAAGTTAAATTTCAATTTATTACATTACGAAATTTATTCGAAGAAAAAAAAGTGTCGTTCGACGGAAAAGAACATTTATATTTTTTGCACGACTATTATACGCTTATTTTAACGTTCAAATACAAATACTTTTTAATTTAGACTACTCTACAATTTAACAGAAAAATAAAAATTGATACATAAATTAAACAAATTGGATGTTAATTTTAAATTTACATTAGAAGGGACAATAAATGGATGAAACAAGGAGAAATAAATATTAAATTTTTTCATTTATTTTAATATTTAATTTATTCGCCGACTTTGAACTTCTCACAAATTTATTCAAATTGTTTCCGCATCTTTGATTCCGTTGAATCTGGAGGGTGGGTGTCCTGCTGTTGCCGACGCCGCTGCCGTCGTTGCCGACGCCGCTGTCACCACCGTTACCACCGTTGCCGACGCCGCCATGAACGCGGTTCATCGGATTGTAGCCTCTGTAACATACATTCAAATGGATATATTAATTGATGAATTAATAATTAGATTCAACTAAATGAAACATGTGCAATGCTTACCCGTGTATGGCCTTCATTAAACGCGTGTCTCGCAGTGGTTGAGTCCCACGGGTCACCGTCCACCTGCGATCAGCCGGCACGTTGTCGAACAAGTGCTTTTCCTTGGAACATGTCGAGCAACAGATCGAACACCCAACCTGAAAAACAAAATAAACATTAACGTCTATATTCGTAAACTGGACACAACACTCTTCTGGTTCTTATGTATTGCAATATACTTACGACACTGTGGTAGTCATCAACGAGAGCACACTCGAATCCTGCGCATTTCCTTCATCGTTCGTGCAGGCAGGCAGGTAATCCGGTCGCTCCTCCAGGTGTTCAGCTGTAATTGTCCGACCTAGTGCCCTGTTGGTTGTAGAAAAGTTTGTACATTAATTGCAATTATTACACACTAACGATTAGATATGACGACGTGTTACTTACTCTCCAGCTTCTGCTCGACTTGCTGAACTTCCATCCTAGGACAAAGGCCAATAGCTTTCCGCATTACCCAGGAGGTACTATTGATGACAATGCGTTTTTTTAAGTGGTTTCCCCAATAGGCCTACTCCACTATGTCAAAATTCTCCAGGGTGTATGCACTCATCCATCCATGTGTGGTCCAATCTGGAAATATATTCATGCATGTGAAAATTCACAGTTAGTTTTCGATTATATTTTTCAGAAAAAGTATAGCAACCGGATTAGATGGTTAAACATGTCCGAAATCCCGAAATTGCTCTTATCTCATATTATTTGATAATTATACGATTTTACTTGTACTTGTATTTTACTATTATTAGAATATACTTACGGTATTCCTCCATTGTTACGGTTGCCTTCGCCTTCGCCTTCGCCTTCGCCTTCGCCTTCGCCTTCGCCTTCGCCTTCGCCTTCGCCTTCGCCTTCGCCTTCGCCTTCGCCTTCGCCTTCGCCTTCGCCTTCGCCTTCGCCTTCGCCTTCGCCTTCGCCTTCGCCTTCGCCTTCGCCTTCGCCTTCGCCTTCGCCTTCGCCTTCGCCTTCGCCTTCGCCTTCGCCTTCGCCTTCGCCTTCGCCTTCGCCTTCGCCTTCGCCTTCGCCTTCGCCTTCGCCTTCGCCTTCGCCTTCGCCTTCGCCTTCGCCTTCGCCTTCGCCTTCGCCTTCGCCTTCGCCTTCGCCTTCGCCTTCGCCTTCGCCTTCGCCTTCGCCTTCGCCTTCGCCTTCGCCTTCGCCTTCGCCTTCGCCTTCGCCTTCGCCTTCGCCTTCGCCTTCGCCTTCGCCTTCGCCTTCGCCTTCGCCTTCGCCTTCGCCTTCGCCTTCGCCTTCGCCTTCGCCTTCGCCTTCGCCTTCGCCTTCGCCTTCGCCTTCGCCTTCGCCTTCGCCTTCGCCTTCGCCTTCGCCTTCGCCTTCGCCTTCGCCTTCGCCTTCGCCTTCGCCTTCGCCTTCGCCTTCGCCTTCGCCTTCGCCTTCGCCTTCGCCTTCGCCTTCGCCTTCGCCTTCGCCTTCGCCTTCGCCTTCGCCTTCGCCTTCGCCGTAGACTTCGCCGTAGACTTCGCCGTAGACTTCGCCGTTGTCTCCGACGGCGACGAATTTTTCGCCGTCGACGTAGACTTCGCTGTCGACGTTGATTTCGTCGTCGAGGTTGACTTCGTCGTCGACGTTGACTTCGCCGGAACCGTTGCCGACGCCGTCGTCGCTGCGGTCAGCCCACTTGCTACGTGCATACCGTAGCGCTCGGGTGTTGGCCGTAGTTGCTTGGGAGGAAACACGCAGCCGCTCTTTTGCCGCTTTCAACACCAGCTTCATGTAATCAACAAACTCAGTGTTCGTTGGTTTCACGAACGTGTTTGATCGTTGTACGGCCTCTGTAACATTCATTTAAATTAATATATTAATCGATGAATTACTACTTAGATTCAACTGAATGGAAGGTGTGCAATGCTTACCGTGTATGGCCTTCACAAGAAGAGTGTCATGTAACGCCGAGGTGTTGTTACCTCCTGACCAGGTGTAGTCAGCCGAAGCGTTTTGTGAGAAAACCTCCTTGAAATATGCCTTGATGGCTCCTTTTGCCGTTGTGCCACCCCCCACTTGTACCAAATATCCAACCTGAAAAAAACATTACTTTCTATAATTATAAACTTAACGCAATACTCCTCTGGTTTTTATACAGGGTGAGTCACCTAACGTTTGCACCTCAAATATATTTGTTGTTTCCAAAGATACGTAAAATATGGTCAGGACAAAGTTGAATGGTACAATGGGGCTGACACGATGCCAACAAAATTTTGCTTTTGTGTCAGTATTTTTTAGAGATATCAAGGTCACCTCGACTTCTTTAAGTGGAATGAGGTATTTTTTAATACATCAATCGACACAACTAGACATTTGTTATAAAAAAGTGCTAATCTATTTATGTCGAAAATTCAGTAGTTTGGGAGATATTTCAATTCAAATAATTCTAAAACACCATTACAGTCGTACTAAGACGTTACAATAAAAAGTTAACCCTAACGTCTCGGTACGACTGTAATGATCACGTTAGGTGACTCACCCTGTATATTGCAATACACTTACGACATTTCTATAGACATCCGTGGGAGCATCCTGGAATCTGCATATATCTTCCGCACTTCGTACCGGCAGGCAATCCGGTCGCTCAGCCAGCAGCTCCATTGACATCGTGCTATTTAATGTCCTGTTGGTTGGGGAAAAATTTGTTGCGGCAATGCTCTTCTTGCGTCCTGCAATGCTGTTTCATAAATCTAAAATGAAGGTAGATAATTAATAATTAAAATAAATAATGGCAAAACAATAATAATTGAAATAATTAAGATTAATTGTTTTACTTACTCAAGCTTCTCCTCCAAATTACGGGAATGCTCGTCCTGCTTCCGACAGTGTTCTTCCATAAACCTAAAACAAAGGTAGATTATTTAATATTAATTATTTTAATTATTATTGTTTTACTTACTCAAGCTTCTGCTCCAGTTTCTGCACCATTTCCTTGCAGGACTGCTGCACTATGAACCTAAAACAATGGTTAATAATGAATAAATTGATATTAATTAAATTTAATTATTATTGTATTACTTACTCAAGTTTATGCTCTAACTGCTCCATGAGGTGCAGCAGTAGCGTCATACTAAAACAAACACAAACATGATAAGATCTACCATACAATTTTATTACAATTATTACCAAAAACAACAAATGTGCGACTTGCGCTTCTCACCTGTTCGCCTGCGGAGGAGGCGCCCGGCGTGTCGGTGGCGGAAGCTGTACAGGCACGGCTGTAGTGAGGATAGGCAGACCTAGCGATGATGGGCTCGAGTTGTTCATGTGCCGTTCCCGGGGCTGTTCTCTATGAGGAGGTTTATGACGGATCATTACTATTCAGCTGGAAGTCGACTCTTTCTCGGACAACACAAGTTGTGCTTTATTTGACTCGGTTGTAAAGTTATTGGAAAATTCTGAATTGGACGTGAAATAAACAGCCATCGCCCAACAATGGCTCGACCATCTGCACGCCAAATGTTTTATGGCACAGGTCGATTGCCTCTGCGCTATCGTACGTCGCACAGTGGTGTAAAGTCTGAACGACGTGGCAATATTTCGTTTACTATGGTAACGTCATTTAAAAAAATCTGTGTATTGAAATACACAACAGTATTAATACATCGATCGTACCGTTCCATGCGGAATAGGACAACTGTTTCGAATTCTGACCAAAGGCTATGGCCGGGTTTGGTGGCGAAATTCGCCCCCGGCGGTATTTTAATCGCGCTTGAACCATTCGATAGCCTACCCAAAAAGACCCATATCTGCCAAGTTTCAGCCCCATATCTCATCTGTAAGGGTAGTTATTGATAAAAATCGAAAAAACCAGTTTTCGACCCATTTCCCCTATTTATTGACATTTAAAAATTCTGAAAAGAATCTGACACATTTCGGATGCCAACCTCATATTCGGTATCATTTTCAGATTTTTTAGTTGCAAACTGTGGTTGTAATCAACGAAAAACACGAAAAAAATCGAAAAAATGCAGATCTCATATGAAAGTAGATCCTACACCGCTACGGGATTAATTTAGCAACGAGATATTTTGAAAAGTATTATGCTCAATTTTTTCAGATTTTTTTGAGGGGTGGCACAATGTTCAAAAAAATAAAAACCACCTTTTCAACGAGATAGAGCGATGAAATTTTTTTTTAATAAAAGCTGAAACTTTGCAGGTGTCACGTCCGGTGGTCCTATCATAAATAATAATTAATAAACTTAATCATATATTTCTTTTCTTATTTGTTTTATTAATTCTTTGCGAGAATTGTAACCAATTATTATATCTAATATTATATTGAATATTGAATTATTGTATTTTATACCGCACTGCGAGCGATCGAATTAAGAAAAGTTATAAGATATATTTTGTAGCGAACTACATAAGATTGTTAACAAATGAAATAATTCGAAACATAATATGCGAGCGATTAACTAAAAGAAACTTCCGTTGCGATTTATTCGTCATCGAAGAATATAAAAATTGATAAAAGATTGATGAACAATAGACCGGTGCAAATGAATCGAATATCAAGCGTCCGGTCAAGAGATAGACGATGGATTAAGAAGAAAAATGATTACAAAGAAATTGATGAGCATGCATCCACCATAAGAAGATTAAGCGAAGAACAATGGATTAACAAATCTATAAAGGGAGCCTCCTCATCAGGAGCAGGCAGTCGTCAATCAAAGTTAAAACTCATAAGTATTACTCTCTCTCAACAGTCTAAAATCGAAATTTGTATTCCTAACGTTAGAGTGGACCATTGCTCTATAGTTACGTTGGCAACCAGTTGCAACCCCTCCTCACAGTCCGGTGCAATGTTTCTTGTAATCAACCTATAAAGACTCTTTGTTATATTATTAGGTAAAGGCCCAAGAGCAGGGTAATGATTCCTCTTGCGTCTATAATTTAATATCAACTCTCTCTTCATAACGCCTATAATTCTGAACCTATTGGCTCTATCTCCCATGGATTTTAAGAACAATGAATTAACGTATAGTTCTGTTCCCACTCGTTCTTTAGATACATCAAACACAGCTGTGGCCAGTTGCTTGAGTTCAGCTTCAGACCGAGTACAAATTGTGCCAACATGGCCTCAGTACCCCATAAACGCCTGATCCCTCATCAGGTCTCGCTTCACAAAGGAGCACAAATAAGCAAGATCAGCATACTGTCTTATGTTAATAGTAGGGCGCACTAAGGAGCAGAATGGATTCCTCAGAAGATCACGTGCCTGTGTGAGGGCATTCTTAAATTGGTCCAATGGGATGCCCATTGTTATCAAGAAATCTGTATCAAAGAACTGCAACCTTGTGATCACATCGGCAATTGTAGTAAGGCAAGTGACATTGTTATTGCTCGCTTGTTCTATAATCCAGGTAAGAGAGACTCCTTCAGGTACCTGGAGCATAGACCAGCACACCACGAGCTGTCTATAGACCGAGCTGTCTATAGACGTCCGACCATTGTGAGTCAATGGGTACATACATTCTCGAATAGTGTTTTACAATAGTATCAGACACGAATGCATCCAGGTTGATACCAGATAACCTATCCTGGAGCTGTACTTTTCGGCGCTGGACCCATGCCTGTGTTACGTTGGATTCTTTTGCCAATGAAGCTAAGTAACAGAACATGGCCCCGGCCATCAATCCCCGCGCCTTATCCATATTTTGGGTAGCCTTACCTTCATAATATCCCAAAAGCGTTGTTACCTGGACTGTAGACCACATAGCAGGTATGGTGTCTTTTAGTTCGAAGGCCACATTGTCCAAATCCACCAATTCTTCATTAATTGTTCCCAATCCAGTCCATGTGAGGGATGCATCATCCCCTTCAAAGAAGTTATGGGGTATAGTGTATCCACTATATGAGAAAAACACTAGTTTTTGCAAAGGAACTACCTCACCTCCAGGAATGACGCCTTGACACTCTTCTTGAGTCGCCATTGCATCACCTGCTGCTTCGCAGTTACGTATGATCTCAATCACCAACGATCTAATCTCATTTATGTTAGGAACAAACTTTTGTAAGTTCCTGATAACCCGTAATCGAGCATCATCCCGATCTGCAACACTTGATTTTCCTCGCACTGATGATGTGCCTACCATTTCACCATATGTTCTGGCACGAATTTGGTCGGCATCTCTTACTCCCACTGTCTGTGCCCAGTTATTGGCAATCACTTCAGCTATTAATGGTCGAGCATACCACGATGTGTACGTATTGAATTATGTCGATATAGTTGAAATCAGATAGCTGAAGTAGTTGAATGTAAGCTTCTTCTGACTTAGTAGCGGCGTGATTGATGATGCTGATGTCCTGGACATTGATGCCCCGTCCTCACCCGGGGCACCCTATGCCAAGATGTAATTCGACGCTGGTAAAACCCCACCATGACATGAAATTTTATATATATATATACTTTTATTATTATTATTATTATTACATATATATATACACAAATATTAAATAAATAACATTTTCTTTTCACATAAATATACATACAGACATTTTTATTATTATTTTCCTCCATGTTCCAATATTCCACAGAATAGTATAAATAAACACTAACAAATAAGATTACTCAAGTTAAGGTCTCAAGTTAACAAAAGAATGCTATTATTGTTCAAATACTAATGATAACATTCTTCCGTTAGCTTCACATTAGCAAATATAAAACATATTAACACATAACAGATAAAAGCGATACTAACTTTAGCGGAAAATAGCGTATTTCGTTAAAATAAGCAGCGATAAAATTTGTTACAGAAAATGTTAAGGCTTTACTTAATATTCATGTTGATACGATCCTCATACACTATTATCGGATATGATTGTAATGGACACCACCTAAATGTGACAACATTTTCTCTAAAAAACATCAATGACTGCAACATCAATCCCGCAACTTTTTGTTGACTCATAAATATTTGTTGGAAGTAATAAATAAAGTAAGTGAGACATATTGTGGAATACTTTACACCCATATGATATCTGGAACCAATCTTCCTGACAATCACTATGATCAAGTGGTATCTTTCTTAATCCATATAAGTAGTACAGTGAAGTCCTACTGTACTTTTACTAATGATATAGAATCCCTAAGTCATGAAAACCGAGCATTCATGTACTTAAAGGTCATGGAAGGGTTAGGAGTCGCAACTATAATATTACGAGAAGATGAAAGGAAACATTGGTTCAACGACAATTTGGTAAACCAACTATGGCAATCAGTAGTTGATGAAAAGCTGCAAGTGAAGACATCATTTTATGATTGTGCCCTATACAAGATCTTTAGCCAAAGTTCCATCTGCACAATTGCCGAAGTGCTAGGTTTAGTTAAGTTATGTGGACATCCGAGTATAGAGATTTATAAAGGATTAGAGAAGCTGAAAGAGAGGACACATGCAAATATAGTTGTCAACGATGAGGCTGTAAGGAGGACGATAGGAATACAAATTTCGATTTTAGACTGTTGAGAGAGAGTAATACTTATGAGTTTTAACTTTGATTGACGACTGCCTGCTCCTGATGAGGAGGCTCCCTTTATAGATTTTGTTACGGATTGGAAGGGGTTAAAATAGGCCACTTCACTTAAACGTAACTTTATTTCCCAAAGTTGGGATCGTTCAATTTGTATAACAGAAACTATGTACACTAGATGTTTATGTGGCCAAAACTCACGCTTGTTTTGGCTCGATTGGTGAATAAAGAATGATATTGGAACTAGATGAGTTTTCCCTTGCTTAGATACAATCACGGGTAGTGCCCGTGATTCCCGATGGCGAATCGACTTACTCGCGAAAACCGGTCAAGAGACGCGCGACGTTTTCTTTAGCAACGAGTGAGAACGACTAACGTACTTTGCGATCGGAGTCGAACAGCTGGCAGTTTACCGTCACCGTCGAACTATTGATTGGCGGATCGATAGAGCGATCCGCCAATAGTAATCCCAATTTTGGGTCGATAATCGATTGTAATCGATGTCCGACGGTGCTGGCATAAGCTACTGCGAGCTGCTTATCGACTCTCGATCTCGCTGTTACGCGTGAATCCGCCAATAGCGCGGCGGCGCAGTAAGTCGGCGCGTTCACGCTGCCGAAACACTCAGCCAATCCCAAACATTCCGCCCGCCTCGTCAGTGATTGACGAAATTGAACAGAATGATTAGCCAATCAGATGGGCGATGACGTACGTGTTGTAAGGAATCGCTGAATGGGTCGACAACGTGCTGCGTAGTACCTGAAAGAAGCTACAAGTGATAGTGGTACAAGTGAATTCCGTGATAGTGAAATGAAGAGATGATCCGCGTGATTACAATTTAGATGAACGAAGTGATACCGAGGTGAGTGAAGGAACACTCCGTTTGATGATTTAAGAGAAAAGTGAACCGTGTAGGTGATCCACTAAGAAGCTAGCTTAACCTAAATTACGCTTTTAGGTATGAATCGAAGAACCGCGTGTGAATCCAGCCTCAGGAGTTCCACCAGTATCCTTCTCCTCGTCTTCAGGCGACAACCAAGCGATAGATTTGATCACTGATCGAAGAAATGGCGACGACAAGATGCGCAAAGTTGCGACGAGAACCCGATGCCATGGAGAAACCCTGGATACTGGTGGCTCCTCGAGGTTGGGTTCTGAAACAGAGGTGAGATATTCTCCGATTGAGAAGTGCCCCAGTGTCAGGGCTGCAGGATCCTCAGGGTCGTCTGTCAACGTATGTATAATTTTAGAGAGAAGGCAAGCTTCGATACCAGTCAGGAGCGTGGTCAGCTCCTCGAAGGATCGTCGCTGCTCTCTGAAGATCCTGCGTGAGTGCTGCTTAGGAGAGTTCACAGCAGCTTCCCAGATTTCCTTCAAGTGACGAGAGGAAGGTAGTTTAAATTTCCAAGAGTTGCCTCCCTTGGAGTTCCGCTGACCACGATCCTGCCTGGATCGAAGGTGCGTAGGTGCGTGATAATAGCCTCCAGATCTGGAATATGAGCCGTGATTAGAATTAATTTGAGAATTTTCACTTTTAGATTGGGCAGTTTGCCCGTTCCAGATTAGATAGACGGTGCTACCGTCAGTACAAGATTTTACCGACTGAAGACCGCTGAGGATCCAGCAATTATGGCGTAGCGCTGCCAAGAGAAGTTGTGTTCCCCCGTGCAGGCAACGGTTGTGGGCAGCTTCGACCCACAACGTAGCCAGAGGGTATACATACAGTAGATATGCTTCTCCGAGTACAATGAGCTCGGGGAACCCAGCGTTCCAGAGATAAGGAGATGCGATGATCTGACAGCAGTCAGATGAAGAGTGCCCGTGGTTGTCGACGACGCAGCAAAGCATGGGCAGGTCCCATTCGTCGACTCTTTTCTGCTCCGAGGTGGATTGAAAATCCAGTTGATCCCTGAATTCGGCTGTCCACGTGCCACGTGAAAAGCCGCCCGCCATGAGGATCCGGCACCCCAATGGAAGTCCAAGTAGAGATGTTCCGCCGAGCACTGAGGGCTCGGGGAACCCAGAGTTCCAATTAAGTAGATTGGAGTCGGATTTCCACTTGCAACGTGGAAAGCCGCCAGTCTTGAAAATCCAGCACTCCGAGGGTAACCAGAGTAGATATGTTCCGCCGAGCACTGAGCGCTCGGGGAACCCAGAGATCCGTAGAGAGGATGTCGATGTGGTCTGACAGCGTTTAGAGAGAGAAACCTCGTTGTCGTAGACGCAGCGAAGATTCCGGGTGTCGAAAGTCCACGTGTCACGTGGAAAGCCGCCCGCCTTGAGGATGCAGCATCCCCATGGTAGCCCGAGAAGATATGTTCCGCCGAGCACTGAGAGCCCGGGGAACCCAGAGGTCCAGAGAGAAAGAGAAGCGGTGACCTGAGAACAGTAAGCGGAGCGTACCCGTTGATGCTGAAGATGCAGCGAAGAACGAGAGTATCACATCCGCCGACGTCCTTCAGATCGGAGGTGGAGTGACCATCCAGAAGATTCCTGGAGCAGGATGTCCACGTGCACCGTGGAAACTCGCTTGTCTGGTGGATCCAGTTCTCCGATGGAAGGCCGCGTAGATATGTTCCGCCGAGCACTGACAGCTCGGGGAACCCAGAGATCCAGAGAAAATGAGAAGAGATGATTTGACAGCAGTCAGTTGAAGAGATCCAGCTGTCGAAGGCGAAACGAAGATTCCGGAAGTAGGAAGTCCACGTGCCAAGTGGGAGGCCGCCCGTCATGAGGATCCAGCACCCCCATGAATGCCCGAGTAGATATGTTCCGCCGAGCACGATGAGCTCGGGGAACCCAGAGTTCCAATCAAGTAGATTGGAGTCGGAATTCCACTTGCAACGTGGAAAGCCGCCCGCCCTGAGGATCCAGCACCTCAATGGACGACTGAGTTGATCTGTCCCGCCGAGCACGATGAGCTCGGGGAACCCAGAGTTCCAATCAAGTAGATTGGAGTCGGATTTCCACTTGAAACTTGGAAAGCCGCCCGCCATCAGGATCCAGCATCCCAATGAACGTCCATGTAGATATGTTCCGCCGAGAACTGAGAGCTCGGGGAACCCGAAGTTCCAATCCAGTGGATTGGAGATGGATGTCCACGTGCAACGTGGAAAGCCGCTCGCCATGAAGATCCAGTACCCCCATGGACGACTGAGTAGAGATGTTCCACCGAGCACAGAGAGCTCGGGGAACCCAAAGATCTGGAGAGAGAGAGAAGCGTCGACCTGACAGCAGTCAGAGAGAGAGACCCAGTTGGTGCCGAAGAAACCTTGAAGTAGGGGAGTGTCCCCTCCTCTAACTCCTTTCAGCTCGGAAGTGTAGAGGTCGTCCAGCAGACTCCTGAAGTTGAATTTCCCCATGCGACGTGGAAAGCCGCCCGCCTTGAGGAGCTCTCGAAGTTCCTGCAACCTAGGTCCCGCCTCAGGAGGTGTGTTCACTCCGGGATGATGGTCAGCCAAGTAGCTGACTCTCCTGATGCGGAAGTCCACTGGGCGGAGGGGCTCCTCCACCTTGGCGAGGTGACATCTGGGTGCCAGGTAAGGTGAACAAACTGGACCGAAAGTGACGGTGCTCAGTTCGTTTTCACCGAATTTGCTTTCTTTCCCAGATCTACATCCGACTTGCTGCTCGTTTTTTTCCTCAGGATGACCGAGTATCGGCTGATGCATCCTGTCGGCCTGTGTCTTAGATTGGACGTGCTCCCAAGGCAGAAGATGGACGTAGAAGTTGTCCAGTTCCTCCCAAGCGACTTGGAAGTCGGTTGTGTTTGTCACAACGTTCTTGAAGTGGTTGACAGCTTCGCCTTTCAAACTCTCCTTCAAGTAAAGAAAACGTTCTGGTGGGGACAACGATGGGTCGTTGACGACGAGAACTGTAAACAAGTCTCGAAAGAACGGCCAGTCTTTGTCATTGCCCTCGAACGTGGGCAGAGACAATGTTGGCAACAAAGCGCGTGACCTCTGAGAGTGATTCTCGACGGCCGTTGCATTTGAAGTCGACGGTTCTGTAACGGTCGCGTCGGCTTCGTGTTCGGCGATCATGTCGCGTAATGAACCGGCCTGCTCGCAGTAGCTCATGTAGGTCTCCTCGAATTCTTCGTCATCCACGTTATAGCTCTCCTTCAACTTCGCGTTCGTTCTAGCGGCGGTTCTAAAGGCCGAATCGCCCTTGTAGTATGCATCCCAGAGTTGTTTGATGAAGGCGTGAGAGCTACGAAGAATTTCGAGAGAGATGTTGCCCTGGTATCGAGTCTTCAGGATGTCCGCGACCCGAGAGATGCGTTGCGCGAGAAGCCGTTGTTTTACGATGAGGTCAGCCATTGTTGCCTTCACAATTTCAAAAGCGAGACGGTTACGATGCACTCACTTTATTTTAACTTTCCAGTGAACTGCAGCACTGGATCCGGCTCGAAGGACCAAATGTTACGGATTGGAAGGGGTTAAAATAGGCCACTTCACTTAAACGTAACTTTATTTCCCAAAGTTGGGATCGTTCAATTTGTATAACAGAAACTATGTACACTAGATGTTTATGTGGCCAAAACTCACGCTTGTTTTGGCTCGATTGGTGAATAAAGAATGATATTGGAACTAGATGAGTTTTCCCTTGCTTAGATACAATCACGGGTAGTGCCCGTGATTCCCGATGGCGAATCGACTTACTCGCGAAAACCGGTCAAGAGACGCGCGACGTTTTCTTTAGCAACGAGTGAGAACGACTAACGTACTTTGCGATCGGAGTCGAACAGCTGGCAGTTTACCGTCACCGTCGAACTATTGATTGGCGGATCGATAGAGCGATCCGCCAATAGTAATCCCAATTTTGGGTCGATAATCGATTGTAATCGATGTCCGACGGTGCTGGCATAAGCTACTGCGAGCTGCTTATCGACTCTCGATCTCGCTGTTACGCGTGAATCCGCCAATAGCGCGGCGGCGCAGTAAGTCGGCGCGTTCACGCTGCCGAAACACGTAGCCAATCCCAAACAGATTTGTTAATCCATTGTTCTTCGCTTAATCTTCTTATGGTGGATGCATGCTCATCAATTTCTTTGTAATCATTTTTCTTCTTAATCCATCGTCTATCTCTTGACCGGACGCTTGATATTCGATTCATTTGCACCGGTCTATTGTTCATCAATCTTTTATCAATTTTTATATTCTTCGATGACGAATAAATCGCAACGGAAGTTTCTTTTAGTTAATCGCTCGCATATTATGTTTCGAATTATTTCATTTGTTAACAATCTTATGTAGTTCGCTACAAAATATATCTTATAACTTTTCTTAATTCGATCGCTCGCAGTGCGGTATAAAATACAATAATTCAATATTCATTATAATATTAGATATAATAATTGGTTACAATTCTCGCAAAGAATTAATAAAACAAATAAGAAAAGAAATATATGATTAAGTTTATTAATTATTATTTATGATAGGACCACCGGACGTGACACAGGATATGAAATAATTATGGAGATCGCGGTGCGACCGTTTTTCACCATGAGAAAATTCGTTAAACTCGCACAATTTCAAGAAAATTGTGGTTTCACATGCGACACACATCGTTTCTTCTATATTTTTTCACGCTGCTTTCAAATCTGGTCTCAAAATTTGTCTACGCCCTTGGAAATTTACGAAACATCAATTTTTTGCGAACGAAACTAATGTCATCACTTTTTCGTTGAAATGAATTGGTAACCCACAAGTTTAAAGAAATATTGTATTCCCGCATATGAAACACATTAATAATAATGAAGTATTTGAACGTTTACTCAACGTCTATCGCTTGACGAACGATTACTTGACGTATCGCTGCGATTGTCAGCGGCAGTCCTTGCTATGCGTGACGGCAATGTATTTTCAATTGGACATCTATTTTTCCACACTCATATTTTCATTCACACAGGAAGTGAGGCTGATGAGTGTTTCATCAGTTTAACTTACTTCTCGTCAACGAATTTTTCAACTACTGGTGATAACTTACTTTCTTGTTTTCATTACCAGAAGTTGAAAAATTCGTTGACGAATGGTGAGTTATAAAGATTAAATACACTTATCCTACTTCCCGTGTAGATGAAAATACAATTAAGGACAATAGATACAGATAGACAATACATTATAGTGTCGCGCACAGCCTACAAGGAGTGCCAGTGACAATTGTCGGTTTTTTTCTTTTCATTCTTTGATTTGTGATATTAACATTTTCTTCCAATGCTTATGCATCTAGGAATCGACAACGTCCAAAAAAGCTGGTACGAATGTCTATAAAGTACCAAACAACCTCGGAGGAGGCAGAACCAGCACGTAGAGTGCCGAGAAGGTGTGCCGTTGCGAACCCCCACACGCAACTATCCCCAGAAATAGCTGGAGGACGAAAGTTCTGTCAGTTTGACACAGAAGTCATCGATAAAATGTTCCCCTAAACGATCAACAACATTGTCAATATTTGCTTCGATATTGACGGAGGACCATATTGATGGCAATATTGATCGTCTCGGAGCGCACTGAAGCGCCCTATCAATATTAACGGATTTTGAATGCAACACGAATATTATTGTCACAACGAGTATCGATTATAGAATATTGATGCGTTTAGATTGAAACATGCTGGTGCGTGCGCTTCGATGTAGAACGTCAATGTTTATGCGAATATTGACAATATCATTGATTGTCTAGGGGACACGTTAGTCTCCGTGTGCGACGCTGCATACAGCGTGAGTGTCACGGCGAACAAAGCGTTCGCACCAAAAGGGTTGAAAAAGCCATCGTCTCATTTTGGAGCGTACATTCAGACAATTAAATCAAAATGAATACATATACAGGATTGTGCAAACGTAACTTTAATGAAAAAACTTGTTTCTTACAAAATAAATCAAGTTACATCAGATGTTGTAACTGCGATCCATTTGTCTACAGTACAGAGCTCCGCTCTTTCTATTAGATTTCTCGTTGTTGCCATAATTAGAGCGTTTCTTTTGATGCTATTACATACATTTGTTATGAGATTCCAATGTTCTTGAACATTATCGATTTTTGTGTCGTATGTAACGGATCGCAGATATCCAATTTTGGAGATTTTATTTCCAAAGATAAAAATCCAACTGAGACAGATCCGGAGAAAATGGTGGTCAAATGAATTGGATTAAACGTTTTTGAACGTATGATTCTGAAGTGTACGTGATAAATACAAACATAATGTGGGAAGTGACGGTAGTAAATATAAACCGAGACACACTACTTATGGTGACAACGAAAAGTATCGTACAAAGAGCAAAGCTTTGTATCGTAGAAAAAAAAGGATCGCAGTTCCAACATCTGATGCAACTTAATTTATATTGTAAGAAATAATTTTTGTTTCAAGAAATAATTAGTTGCACAGAAGTAGCTCAGTGTGGTGTTTACGAAATATTATTATACTAATGTGTGTTTAGCAGATTCTAATAAGAATCCCACGTTTTCGTTTTAAATCTTACAAGTATTTTCATAGCTTTTAAAAGTGCACAATCACAAATTTTCAGGACTATCTGTATGGGGTTAGACATCTGTATGAGAGGCTAGGGAAAGTTTTATTTCATATTTTTTAGTGCATTTTAAATTCTACTTTTTAATCCGTCTTAATTGTACTTTTTAGTCCATACATTAAAATTTGTTTCATTATTTTTTTTTAAATAAAATAAATAATTATTTTTAGTTCGTTTTAATTTTCATTTGAATAATTATATTTAGTCCGTCTAAAAAACGTGGTTTAAAAAAATTGTTTTTTTATTTAAATGATTATTTGAATTGTCCTTCTCATTTGAAATCCGCAATCACTTAGTTGCCAACCCAATAGTCACACACATGCTGAAAATTTCATCGTAAACAATTAACACACATACGAGCTGCAAGCGGCTAAAAATGGTGAAAATCGTAGTTTTGTACGACTTTTGATCAGTTACTGCTATAATCCACAGAATCCACAGAATCTTTCGATGCGTGTCGCTTTTTCCTGCGTCAACCGCGCGATTTCGATTAAAGTTCCAGTACATGCATAACTAACATAGATCTACAAAACATATATTTTAAATTTGCATGAAGGACCCAAATAAAAAGGTTTCAAGAATTCCCTCTTTTACCTTTATGCGTGTAACCTTGTAAATTGTAAATGTTTGAAAATTATTTTGCATATCATTTCGAGAACCAACGCTTTTGATGGATTATTAAAAGTCAGGTCGTTTGGTACAATTATAAAAAAAATTTATTCTGTTTTAAAAGGCGTACGATTACTTTCTATACCCACTGTAGGTTTGTGAAACATTTTTTTCGAAGGTGGAATGTACAATGAGTTCATCACGTGCTCGAACAACCAATTTTTCATTCGACAATATGTGGATAGACATCGGCGAACAAGACAATGCGGAACAAGTTCTTCATTTCGCGAACTTGCGTTTGCTTCGCAACATTGTAAAATGTTTGCCGCATTCAAATGCCGAGGCCAAAAGGATGTTGTCAGTAATACCCGCTATCAAGACGGAAATAGGAATAAAATAGGTATCAAATTCTAATCTAGTTGCACCATGTATATGGAAAGAAAATTAAAATAAACGTAGACAATTATTAAATGTTCTTGGTCAAACTTCTCATAAAAACCCAAAGCTATAATTCGATGTGTGGCCAGAAGATTCCCAGCCGCATAGTTCGTTTTTTAACGACTACGCAATTTCTACAAAATTATAAAAGAATTAAGGAAAGTTGCTTCATTAATATCAAAGTACTAAATTTTTGTAAGACTGGTGTCTGCGAAACTTCAATACAAAAGTATGCATTTTCTTCGAATATTTGGAGGTTTTCAATATTTTTAAACACGTATCCGTAATTCGAAAAATCTGGAAAAATACACATTAATAATCAGGATGAGACACAACGTAATACATAATATAAATGTGGTCAACTGAAAACTTCGATATAAAATCGACAATTTTATGTTTTCCGATTTGCTCAAAAATCAATTTCGCA
The DNA here is from genome assembly GCA_963971365.1 of Lasioglossum villosulum. Taxonomy (NCBI): domain Eukaryota; kingdom Metazoa; phylum Arthropoda; class Insecta; order Hymenoptera; family Halictidae; genus Lasioglossum; species Lasioglossum villosulum. Next base: position 24,706,974 of record OZ020497.1, read on the forward strand.
ACCAAAAATTCGGGAAAAAATCTCAGTCGTGTATGCTATTAGGTAGAATATTCATGAATTCATTCATAATTTTCTCCTGAACATGACGTGTCTAAAAATCAATTAGTGTAAGGGGGCGAGTTACGCGGAAAGATGTCGATTCGTTCGTAGTCGTGCGACAACTGACTGCTGTGGTCATCGAGACCCGTCTTTATAGCAGTCCATATTCAAAAATCAAAGGCACCGCTCATCGCCACGACGTTGCCTTGCGGCACCATGCCGAAAGAACACCGCGGCATCGGTACCACGCCGAAAACGACAGCGGCTCGAACAGTCATCGCGGCCTCGCGCCCCGATCGGCGAACACCAAACACACGCGCGGCATCGTCAGTGACAAACCCTTACATTAGGATGGACACTTTAGACCATCTTATCCGGCTAAACCTTAAGATTTAACGAAAACTTCATTTAAAAAATACAAAATATATTTCTGTTTACATCATTGAACCCGTTTTTTCGAAAAAATGTAGTACAAATTTCTCTTCGATGTCCCTTTAAGATCAAAAGTAGTGAAAAAACGCGCGCCGCATTGCCCTGTGCTGGGATTCAAATGCGCGCCGTCTCCAAATTCCGGCTTTCCGCCACACGCTTTCGAAACTTCGGTAACGTGGAAACCGGAGGAACGCGTCCGCGTCTATCAGTCGAGCAGATAGTTCACACGGACAGAATAGAGGTACGGTGGTGTGTAGCACGCGCGCGCAAGGGGACAGGCACCAACACGGGCAAGCGCGGTCAACACGGGCAAACGCGGTCAACACGGATACGACGATGCGTCAGGGAAGGGGAAACGAGCGACTCAGGAGAACGACTGGTCAGTATCTCACCACCTCTGGTATAGTTCTCGTCGGTCCTCGTTTGTTCAATCGTAATGTCGCGCCACGTAGAATCGTTGCTGAGTAGTGACACTCGCGAGTCGGTGGCTAAGTGTTGTTTTTTCCAATCAACCGGGATTAACCAGCACCAGCGAGGTTCACCAGCACCAGCGAGGCTCACCAGCACCAGCGAGGTTCATCAGCGGAAAAAAGGTATTTATATTTGTATTTCATTATTCGTAACATTTTCCTCGCAATGCCTAGCAACAATTTGAGAACTTCAATACCGCGAAAACCATTTCGTGATTTAAGTTCGAGTCAAAAACGGCGCGTTTTGAATGAAATTAGGACAAATTTGAGGTCGCGTAAAAGATCAGCACGCCCCGTTAATATCAATAATCGCGATATTCCTCCCTTCGTTTCCTCTTCCGGCGCGTTAAGTACCAATGTAGAATCTTCGCGTGAAGACTCGCATGCCAATTGTACCGATTCGCAGTCAAAACTTGAGGTTGCATTGCCCGGAACTTTGTGTACCCGTGCATCGAACTCGGTCCCGCCACGCGATAATTCAGTAATATCAGAACCCTCGTTCCGCGATCGTTTAGCCACGTGTTTTGTCGACAGTAAACTAACGCACGCCCAGGTGAATAACGTTCTGCGCGTTCTTCGTAGTCATTCGTCTTTTCGTCATCCAGCGAAAGATGCTCGAACAATGGTCCATACGCCGCGTACCACTGTCCCCACGTTTGTGGTGGCACCTGGTAATTATATTCATTTCGGAGTGGAAAGCGAAAACTTTTGAAACCATTCCTGATCAAATACAATTAGATTTCAACGTTGACGGGTCTTGTTCTCCTACTCGTTCTTCTCCTAACTTTATTGCTCCTGCTCCTACTCTTTCACATCTCCCAGTCCCCACGAACGAGGAGGAGAAGAAGAAGAAAATGAGGACGCCGGAGGTGTACTGCGTGCAGTCCTTCGCTGCACGTTTCCGGCCGCTGCACGCGAAACGTCGCATTAATAAAAACGTAAGATTAACATATTATTTCATAAAGACAAGTAGGGCTTTCTTACCTATAATTTAAACTATTCCCAAATGCGCGGCGAAATGAGCACATTCGTGTTCGTCGTCGTTCCCGGAGCTGATGGAACGATGGCAAACACGAATGCGCGCATTTCGCCGAAATCTCGAATCTGATGTCTGCTGTGGTGTCCTTCATCCAAACCTCAAAATTTCAGGATCAGGTATTGGCCGAGCAGCCTGGGGAACAGTGATCACCCACCATGACCTACCGTCACTGGCACAGCCACTGATATATAAACTATGAATACGGTTTTGCCCATAAACAGTAAGCCTCTCGTTGTAGGCATATATGAAGGCAACGGTAAGCCTATCAATTGCTCTGATTACCTCCAAAAATTTGTTTCCGATTTAAATTTAATAGCATTAAATGGCGGCATTCTTTTCCGGGGTAGAAGAATCCCGATAGATTTAAGATGTTTTATAGCCGATGCACCAGCTCGGGCATTTATTCTAAATTCTCGCGGTCATAATTCTCGTTACCCTTGTTCCAAATGCCTAGTACGTGGCGAATGGAAAGAACACCGTATGATTTTTCGCGGGATTGATCACCCTCCTCGAAGCGACGATGCATATGCAAGTCATCCGGAGGGTGATGCTCATTTCGAACCGGGCAACACTCCATTAGCTGATTTAGGAATGGGAATGGTTTCACAAGTACCATTCGAATACATGCATCTTGTGTGTCTCGGGGTAATGAAGAAACTGTTATCCGCCTGGGTATGCGGAACGTTCACTAAAAACGTAAAATTGTCCCCGGATGAATGTAAAATCATAAACGCGAAAATCAATACAATAAGGAAATACTGTCCGTCCGATTTCGCTCGACAACCCGATTTGATTGAAACTTTTTCTAACTTTAAAGCGACGGAATTTCGCCAATTCGTTCTGTACACCGGCCCGGTCGTCATGCACGGTGTACTAGACGATAACGTGTATTTTCATTTTTTGCTGCTTCACAGCGCCATACGAATACTGACTTCGCCCTCCCTTCTTAGTGAAAATTTAAAATTCGCCAAAGTAGCAATAAAACAATTTGTCGTAAACAGCGAACGTTTCTACGGCACATCCTTTTTATCATACAATGTACACGCCCTACTTCATTTGGCAGATGACGCGGAACGTTTAGGCCCTTTAGATAGATTTTCTGCCTTCCCTTACGAAAACAATATGTCAATTTTCAAACAATTCAATAGAAAACCAGACAAACCACTGCAGCAATATGCAAACCGGATGGCTGAAGTGAAACGCTGTGGTAGCAGGAAGGGAGGTGGCGATTCTTCAACCACCACCGTTTCTGCTCCTACAACGTCTCGCAGCAGCACTGGCGCGGATGAGTCCCCTAAAATTAAATTTCTAAATTCGACACTCTCGCTTAATAACCGCGACAATTGCTGCATTTTACGCGACGGATCGATTTGTGTAATTTCTTCAATTCGCCCGTATCAAAATACATACAAGTTAGACCTACAACGGTTTGAAAACGTAGGTCCGTTTTACAGCATCTCTCTCAATTCTTCAAGTTTAGAAATTTTTAAATGTGCAGCTTTGAGCACAAAAATAATTGTTGCTAGTGTAGAAAACGTGAAAGCAAAATGTTACCGAATGCCACTGGACAGCAACTATTGGGTTGTCGCGGTACTTGCGCACGTCGGTGATGCGTAATTTCATTGCATGCTGTAATACATTTTTGTTTAAACTCATGTTTTCAGTCGACTATCTTCATTTTATTATGTAGTTAATTGCACAAATGCATGCGTAGTAATTTCCTTTCTCGTAGTAATTTCCTTTCCTGTAGCAATTTCCATTCTTGTAGTATTCTGTTCAATATCAGCCGAAGGCGGGATCTACTAGAATCTGCCTGTGGCAAGCCTGGTTGTCGGGGTATAAACCTAAATGTACAATATCAGTGTACACTGGTAAGTTTACCTTAAAATTGATTTATGGATATTTAGAAATGTCATACGAATATTCGAAAATGAAATCAGATCGCAGCTGCTGGTATTTAAAACGTGAACATAATATTAGAAATAATATATTCGCTTGTACCACTATGTAGAAACAATAGAGAGAATAAATGTTGCGTTAAAGTTAATAGGAGTTCAGCGTAGGAAGTGTAAATACAAATTATAAATGTTAATGTACAATATCAGTGTACACTGGGAAGTTATCTCAAAATTGTTTTATGAAATACAGAAACGTTATACAAATAGATGGGAAATGAAAACAGGTATAATCTACTAGTACTTAAAACATGAATGTGGAGATCTGAGCTGGTCGAAGAAGAGGCCGGAGAGAGGGAGAAGGACCCCATCGGCGACAATGAGGTATGCGACCGGGGGTAGGACGCCAGACCCCGGGGGGGATTAGTAGAGTGACCACCGGGGAGACAGGTTGTCACTAGGAGGATCCATAAGCGTATCCAAGTGTATACATAGCGTTAATAAAGAAGTGTTATAATCTAACGACTTGTCACACGAGATTATTTGGGAAACCCTCCCCTCGGTAAATCCTGCGGTAGCACAGTAGGTGATTGCCCTAGCGAGCGAGTGCGAGAGAGTAAGAGAGCGTGAGTGTGTGAGAGAGAAAGAGAGCGTGATAATACATATATCTCCTTGTAGAATGCTTCATTTTTAAAGTTGTAGGCCGAAAATCGTGAAAATCTGCAATTTTTACCATCTTTAAACGTCTATAGCTCATTGCAACGTTAATCAATTTTGACGAAATTATCAGCATATGTTTAATTGACACAGATCTACAAAACGTATTTATTACATTTTCAGTACATGCTCACATGAAAAGGTTGTAAAATGCTAAAAAAGTTTCCCATCCTGTAACAAACTAATTGCTCTAGCTTCCAAGAAAAGTTTAAATCGTATAGTACAATATTTAAAAAAAGCTATCGTCTTTTTTAAAGCATCCTCGTAGGTCTATTTCAAATATTTCATCAATTCTTTTTCATTTCTAACTATACAATAATCAGTGGTATGTTTTAAACATTCTTTTACATCGCAACAGGAACGGGGACGAAATTCGACGGTTACAATGTATATGCGTGTGCGTCGCGCGGCTATTGTCTTATTGTTAGGAGCTTCCCACTAGTATACATATAACGATGAAGTCTAACAGTGGGGGAAGGTCCTAAGCGGGAAGATGACTGGAACAGTGCCGGACAGTGATGAGATTGTTGGCACTTTTCATGCGCATACGCGACGATTCTAGCCTCAGAAGGCATCAGTCAAGTACGAAGCGGGTATCTTGGCCGCCCAGCTAATTTCGTTTATCATACTCCCCACTATTTTCCACCCAATAGTTCCCTACTTTCGGACGTAGACGTAGAAACGGCCCTGCTGAGTAGTGACACTCGCGAGTGGGTGGCTAAGTGTTGTTTTTTCCAATCAACCGGGATTAACCAGCACCAGCGAGGTTCACCAGCACCAGCGAGGCTCACCAGCACCAGCGAGGTTCATCAGCGGAAAAAAGGTATTTAAATTTGTATTTCATTATTCGTAACATTTTCCTCGCAATGCCTAGCAACAATTTGAGAACTTCAATACCGCGAAAACCATTTCGTGATTTAAGTTCGAGTCAAAAACGGCGCGTTTTGAATGAAATTAGGACAAATTTGAGGTCGCGTAAAAGATCAGCACGCCCCGTTAATATCAATAATCGCGATATTCCTCCCTTCGTTTCCTCTTCCGGCGCGTTAAGTACCAATGTAGAATCTTCGCGTGAAGACTCGCATGCCAATTGTACCGATTCGCAGTCAAAACTTGAGGTTGCATTGCCCGGAACTTTGTGTACCCGTGCATCGAACTCGGTCCCGCCACGCGATAATTCAGTAATATCAGAACCCTCGTTCCGCGATCGTTTAGCCACGTGTTTTGTCGACAGTAAACTAACGCACGCCCAGGTGAATAACGTTCTGCGCGTTCTTCGTAGTCATTCGTCTTTTCGTCATCCAGCGAAAGATGCTCGAACAATGGTCCATACGCCGCGTACCACTGTCCCCACGTTTGTGGTGGCACCTGGTAATTATATTCATTTCGGAGTGGAAAGCGAAATCGTCGATTGTTTATCGCTTGAAACTTTTGAAACCATTCCTGATCAAATACAATTAGATTTCAACGTTGACGGGTCTTGTTCTCCTACTCGTTCTTCTCCTAACTTTATTGCTCCTGCTCCTACTCTTTCACATCTCCCAGTCCCCACGAACGAGGAGGAGAAGAAGAAGAAAATGAGGACGCCGGAGGTGTACTGCGTGCAGTCCTTCGCTGCACGTTTCCGGCCGCTGCACGCGAAACGTCGCATTAATAAAAACGTAAGATTAACATATTATTTCATAAAGACAAGTAGGGCTTTCTTACCTATAATTTAAACTATTCCCAAATGCGCGGCGAAATGAGCACATTCGTGTTCGTCGTCGTTCCCGGAGCTGATGGAACGATGGCAAACACGAATGCGCGCATTTCGCCGAAATCTCGAATCTGATGTCTGCTGTGGTGTCCTTCATCCAAACCTCAAAATTTCAGGATCAGGTATTGGCCGAGCAGCCTGGGGAACAGTGATCACCCACCATGACCTACCGTCACTGGCACAGCCACTGATATATAAACTATGAATACGGTTTTGCCCATAAACAGTAAGCCTCTCGTTGTAGGCATATATGAAGGCAACGGTAAGCCTATCAATTGCTCTGATTACCTCCAAAAATTTGTTTCCGATTTAAATTTAATAGCATTAAATGGCGGCATTCTTTTCCGGGGTAGAAGAATCCCGATAGATTTAAGATGTTTTATAGCCGATGCACCAGCTCGGGCATTTATTCTAAATTCTCGCGGTCATAATTCTCGTTACCCTTGTTCCAAATGCCTAGTACGTGGCGAATGGAAAGAACACCGTATGATTTTTCGCGGGATTGATCACCCTCCTCGAAGCGACGATGCATATGCAAGTCATCCGGAGGGTGATGCTCATTTCGAACCGGGCAACACTCCATTAGCTGATTTAGGAATGGGAATGGTTTCACAAGTACCATTCGAATACATGCATCTTGTGTGTCTCGGGGTAATGAAGAAACTGTTATCCGCCTGGGTATGCGGAACGTTCACTAAAAACGTAAAATTGTCCCCGGATGAATGTAAAATCATAAACGCGAAAATCAATACAATAAGGAAATACTGTCCGTCCGATTTCGCTCGACAACCCGATTTGATTGAAACTTTTTCTAACTTTAAAGCGACGGAATTTCGCCAATTCGTTCTGTACACCGGCCCGGTCGTCATGCACGGTGTACTAGACGATAACGTGTATTTTCATTTTTTGCTGCTTCACAGCGCCATACGAATACTGACTTCGCCCTCCCTTCTTAGTGAAAATTTAAAATTCGCCAAAGTAGCAATAAAACAATTTGTCGTAAACAGCGAACGTTTCTACGGCACATCCTTTTTATCATACAATGTACACGCCCTACTTCATTTGGCAGATGACGCGGAACGTTTAGGCCCTTTAGATAGATTTTCTGCCTTCCCTTACGAAAACAATATGTCAATTTTCAAACAATTCAATAGAAAACCAGACAAACCACTGCAGCAATATGCAAACCGGATGGCTGAAGTGAAACGCTGTGGTAGCAGGAAGGGAGGTGGCGATTCTTCAACCACCACCGTTTCTGCTCCTACAACGTCTCGCAGCAGCACTGGCGCGGATGAGTCCCCTAAAATTAAATTTCTAAATTCGACACTCTCGCTTAATAACCGCGACAATTGCTGCATTTTACGCGACGGATCGATTTGTGTAATTTCTTCAATTCGCCCGTATCAAAATACATACAGGTTAGACCTACAACGGTTTGAAAACGTAGGTCCGTTTTACAGCATCTCTCTCAATTCTTCAAGTTTAGAAATTTTTAAATGTGCAGCTTTGAGCACAAAAATAATTGTTGCTAGTGTAGAAAACGTGAAAGCAAAATGTTACCGAATGCCACTGGACAGCAACTATTGGGTTGTCGCGGTACTTGCGCACGTCGGTGATGCGTAATTTCATTGCATGCTGTAATACATTTTTGTTTAAACTCATGTTTTCAGTCGACTATCTTCATTTTATTATGTAGTTAATTGCACAAATGCATGCGTAGTAATTTCCTTTCTCGTAGTAATTTCCTTTCCTGTAGCAATTTCCATTCTTGTAGTATTCTGTCCAATATCAGCCGAAGGCGGGATCTACTAGAATCTGCCTGTGGCAAGCCTGGTTGTCGGGGTATAAACCTAAATGTACAATATCAGTGTACACTGGTAAGTTTACCTTAAAATTGATTTATGGATATTTAGAAATGTCATACGAATATTCGAAAATGAAATCAGATCGCAGCTGCTGGTATTTAAAACGTGAACATAATATTAGAAATAATATATTCGCTTGTACCACTATGTAGAAACAATAGAGAGAATAAATGTTGCGTTAAAGTTAATAGGAGTTCAGCGTAGGAAGTGTAAATACAAATTATAAATGTTAATGTACAATATCAGTGTACACTGGGAAGTTATCTCAAAATTGTTTTATGAAATACAGAAACGTTATACAAATAGATGGGAAATGAAAACAGGTATAATCTACTAGTACTTAAAACATGAATGTGGAGATCTGAGCTGGTCGAAGAAGAGGCCGGAGAGAGGGAGAAGGACCCCATCGGCGACAATGAGGTATGCGACCGGGGGTAGGACGCCAGACCCCGGGGGGGATTAGTAGAGTGACCACCGGGGAGACAGGTTGTCACTAGGAGGATCCATAAGCGTATCCAAGTGTATACATAGCGTTAATAAAGAAGTGTTATAATCTAACGACTTGTCACACGAGATTATTTGGGAAACCCTCCCCTCGGTAAATCCTGCGGTAGCACAGTAGGTGATTGCCCTAGCGAGCGAGTGCGAGAGAGTAAGAGAGCGTGAGTGTGTGAGAGAGAAAGAGAGCGTGATAATACATATATCTCCTTGTAGAATGCTTCATTTTTAAAGTTGTAGGCCGAAAATCGTGAAAATCTGCAATTTTTACCATCTTTAAACGTCTATAGCTCATTGCAACGTTAATCAATTTTGACGAAATTATCAGCATATGTTTAATTGACACAGATCTACAAAACGTATTTATTACATTTTCAGTACATGCTCACATGAAAAGGTTGTAAAATGCTAAAAAAGTTTCCCATCCTGTAACAAACTAATTGCTCTAGCTTCCAAGAAAAGTTTAAATCGTATAGTACAATATTTAAAAAAAGCTATCGTCTTTTTTAAAGCATCCTCGTAGGTCTATTTCAAATATTTCATCAATTCTTTTTCATTTCTAACTATACAATAATCAGTGGTATGTTTTAAACATTCTTTTACATCGCAACAGGAACGGGGACGAAATTCGACGGTTACAATGTATATGCGTGTGCGTCGCGCGGCTATTGTCTTATTGTTAGGAGCTTCCCACTAGTATACATATAACGATGAAGTCTAACAGTGGGGGAAGGTCCTAAGCGGGAAGATGACTGGAACAGTGCCGGACAGTGATGAGATTGTTGGCACTTTTCATGCGCATACGCGACGATTCTAGCCTCAGAAGGCATCAGTCAAGTACGAAGCGGGTATCTTGGCCGCCCAGCTAATTTCGTTTATCATACTCCCCACTATTTTCCACCCAATAGTTCCCTACTTTCGGACGTAGACGTAGAAACGGCCCTGACAAAACTCGCGCATGCGCGTGAAAAGTACCAACAATCGCATCACTGGTGCCGGAGCCGTAGGAACTATTTGGCACTTGTTCTTAGGCCATTCCAAGGAAAGGACATCATGGACAACTATCCCATAAACAGTAAGTTTTGTTTGTTTCTACATTTTGTAGCCTCCTAGAAGTGAGCCTCCCACTTGTTGAATTCAATAATTTTAACAGTTTTGCTGCGTTGAGCTAAGTTTGTGCTACATTAAAAATAAGACTAAAAATTGAGAAAAACGATTGTCTCAGTAGCTCCCCACTTTTCATTTTTTACAATTCATTACATAGTTGTGCTAAGATTGTGCTAAAGTATTACTTAAATATTCTTATACTAAGAAAATATAAGATAATTAATAATCATTGTATGCTATTTCTGTAATGTGCAGTTCCCGCAATGCTGATAGAACGGCAAATAGTGTACGTCCCCATGGGTATGGAAATGCCGCCACCGCTGTAACAGCTAGGAGCTGTATTGCCGCCGCCACCACCGCCACCGCCGCTGGGAGCTGCAGAAGCACCGCCGCCACCTCAAAATGTGGTAAGTTAAAAAACAATTCACACTTTGTGTTGAGACATTAGACTTGTGTAACGAACTTTAACAAATTACGTAAAAGAACAGAGTCCTTTTTTGCGATTTGTCCCCTCCAACTTTATATACAATAATACCTATGGGGCCGCCACCGCCACCGCCGCAACAACTAGGAGTTGTATTGCTGCCGCCGCCACCGCCACCGCCGCCGGGAGCTGCAGAAGCACCGCCGCCACCTCAAAATGTGGTAAGTTAAAAAACAATTCACACTTTGTGTTGAGACATTGGACGTGTGTAACGAACTTTATTGTATAACGAATTTGTATAACGAACAAATTACGTAAAAGAACAAATTTTATAATATTATATCGTTTGCAGAGAGAGAGGCGGCGATTGCAAAATGCACGCCGTCGCCAGACCCTAACGGAGGCCCGGCAGGAGGTGCGGCGATTGCAGCAGTTGCTGCTGCAACCACAGCAGCAGTGGCAACAACAACCGCAGCAGCGGCAGCGGCAACAACAACCGCAGCAGCAGCAGCAGCGTGGCCGTGGCCGTGGCTCTGACCGTGGCCGTGGCTGTGGCCGTGGCTCTGACTGTGGCCGTGACCGTGGCTCTGGACGTGGCCGTGGCGGGTCACACAATAAATTCATATATTATTATCAGTATTTTTAATTATTTTTAATAAATATTTTTGTCTTTATATTTATATTTATATTTCTTTATACTTTGAAATATTCCCTGAATTATTACGGGGTATCGAACAGAGTCCTTTTTTGCGATTTGTCTCCTCCAACGTTATAAACAATAATTGCGTCCTTTTTCATAGAAGATATTTTTTTCGATACACTTTTTCCAAAAAAGGCCTCTGTACGCTACCCCACAATAATTCGAAGAACATTTCAATGCAAAGAGCATCAGGAAATATTGCTTCCTCGCTCAATGAAACCTGAGTAGCCGCATCAAGAAATCCAGCCATTTCGTAATCTCTGTGTTCGTCTCTCCTGCGAGCGACATTCTCCCTCTCCGTCGCATCCCTGCAGGAGAGACGAAGATCTGTCTATCCTTGTCATGAGCTTGCTGGGGTTTGCCGCAACTGTCGCTCTAGTCGCCTCTAAATTCCCACGTCGCTCCGGCGCAGCCTTAAGAGGGACGAGTCTGACAGAGCTGCCGTACAGCTGCCGCCTGCTGCCGTTGCCGTGGTAAGCGCCGATCAGGCATCAATTATCGATATTGATCGTTTTGCGCGTGTGGCTCGAGTAATGTTTTGGCGGGTCCGCGTTCGCGTCGCGAAGGCTGACGACTCGGTTTCGAGGCTGCCGAGATAATGAATTGTTTTTTAATTGATATACTTCCTTTCCAATTGGGTGTCACTGCATTTTCCCGCGAGCATTTAATTCAAAATGAAACGTATAGTGCTGCGAAAAATTTGTACAATATTGATACCCAATTGGCACTGATTTTCGATGGAACATATTTCGCCATCAAAAGAGTTCAAATAATGCATACCAGCGAAAATTGTACTCTGGTAAAAGAAAGCTACATTTGTGTAAAACTTTTATCGTTTTAATGCTTATTTGAATGATGAACGAGAAGAGAAGAACGAGCCTGTGGTAAGTTCCTGTCGGATTTTCCATCGATTATAAAGAGTGATTCAAATCTCGCGTTATTTGAGTGTCCATTTGTGTGCAGAGGTCGAACCAGCCGGCTGCAGCATAGCTGATTACCGGGTCTAGTACGGCTCTGTATATGGCTATCGGGGTGCGGAACCGGAGGCCCCACTGACACCTCGCGAGTTCTCGGAGTACTTATTGCTTAATTGTCGGCAGTGGCTATGGACATGTAGGTTTTTGTCGAAGTAGACGCCAAGATATCTAACGACGGGTTTGAATTTAATATTCGAGTTCCCTATACGAATGGTCGGAGGTCGGCCGGCGAGGTCGTTTTTGTGTCCGCGATTATCTTTGCATTTCGGTCAGGTCGCGATCCTCTTCTCCGTCCTACCGGAGCTCTATTAACGGCATTGCTTCTTAGTACGATAGCTTCTGTTTTATGTTCGGATATTTCTAGTTTCGCAGAGCGACACCATCCTTTCCACATGGGGATATGTGGGACTTACGACAGCCAAAAGGGCTCACAGTACCGCACTAAAAAACCTCACGACAACCTACCCTAAGCTATTCGGGGGCGGCTGGGATCTTCAATGGAACGCAACCAGCCATCCCCCTTCGCCCTTGGCCTCTATGGGGCCCCGTCCCGGGGGGGGGGAGAAGCTCCCCCCAGCAATACCTAATCTATCAGGGCGCAAGCAGGTTACCCACTTGCACCCCCCTTCCCTGGGCCGTTCGGTGGGCTTCGCGAGTCTCCAGCTCGCTCCGCTCAACGACCCCCGGTGACTCCGTTCCTCGCTCGAGGAGCCCTTAAAAGGTCACTCGGTCGAGGAAAGAGGTCGCCGCGCGCGACAAGATCTACTGTTTTGGTTCCGGAGACGGTACCTTAGCCTGTTGGCCAACCCGCCCCTCCCCTATTCCTAAAGACGTTCGGAAATCGGGGATTGGGATCGAGTACCAGTTTGGCGCGAGATTTGCAGTTTTGCGCCGCTACTGGTTCAGCACGGTCTTCTAGCTGACCGATTTTGAGCTGACATTTCATCCCACCGCGCGCGAGACGCGCGCAGAGCGATGGAAACGCCAGTTCGTACCCTTGACAGTCCGGGCCAGACACCACTGCCACCTCGAAGCCAACGCCTATTGTTGGGGGGCGATCGACGGAAGCCTATTAGCCATTCGTCGATCGCTGGGCTCCCCAACCCCGAGGTACCGATTTATGGACTCGAGTGGACCATGTCAGAGGGGGGGGCCGCGCACCGCGCCTCCACCTTCCACCCGGGGACCGAGCGGCGAAGGCGCGGAACGCGCAAAGACACCTCCTCCTGTTTGGCTCTGCAAAAGCCGCTAAAGGCAATAGAGAGCATGCAAAATGCTGAAAGGGCATGCAATAATGTAATTACTGGGGCCAGCGTTTAGGGGGGAGCGCGTCGCGGAGGAGGGAGGATGGGGGGGACTAGCGCAGGTCATGCGGCGCGGTCAGCGGTGGCCGGCCGCATCTCCTTCTTTTGCAGCACTTTGCGTGCGAAGGAGCTGAACGCTTCGGCGACGTCGTCGCTTACGAAAATATTAAAAGGTGGTGGCCATGTATGCCCAAGTGAATTTATTAGAGATGATAGTGGTTCTCGCTCCGTCGCATGCAATTTGCAATGAAGGAGTACATGGGTAGATGACTCAGTTCCCTCGCCACAGGCGCAGTAAGGATTTCATATTGAGTAGTTAAACCGGGAGGCCTTGAGAATCAAGGCAGACGAGCGCGAGGGACAGTTACGGTTGCCCGCGGCATGCGCGTGTGGGAGTTTGCGCACGCGACAGTTCGCGCACGACGGGGACGCTTCGCGATTCGGGCATTCCTTGTTGGTATGCCCGGTTTGTGCGCAGAAGGAGCACGTGGCTTCACTGCTTTTGCAGTGTTTGTCCACGTGCCCATACTTCTGGCACTTGAAGCATCGGGTCGCGACGAGGTAATCGTCTACTCGGCAGTAGGCATAGGAAACGAAGATTTTCCCTTTCGGCAGAAGGGACTCGCGGATAACGGATGAAGCCTCGACAACCCAGTCGTTGCCCTCCTTGTCTTTGCGGCCCACTTTGAAGAGTGGGCGGAGGGTGGCTTTATCGGTGGCCGGTGAGGACGTGAGATTCTGAGCACGGATGTGCTCAGCGATATCTTGGGCTTCCAGCTCCTTCGGAATATCGTAGATGATAATCCGGGGGAGCTGGGGGGAGGGCGCGGAGGCCGTGAAACCGGCCTTGCGGAGGGCCTGGTTCTCGGTAAAGACCCTCAGGTCTTTGGCGTTGGCCGCCTCGACCAAGAGGGCACCGTCGCGGGTAGCGCGAATAGATTTGAATCCCACGTGGGCCTTACGGAGGTCCACGTGGGAGAACACGGCGCGTTTGAGGGCGGCGCCGTCGCCGGTGACGGGTTCCGCGGGGGTGACGCGGAGGAGATGGCGGGCGGGGGTTGATTTCGCGGCCGAAATCACTTGGGTTGCCAAGCGAGGTCGAGGAAGAGCGCCGTTCGGCGCGAGAAGCGGCTGCGCGGTGGGGAGGGCGGTCGCGAGGGTGTTTAGGCGAGTGCTGGGGGGGAGCGGGGGGAATTGTGCTGGCGCGGCAGCGCGGCGGGGCGGCGGGCGACGGTCGGCGGTCGGCGGCGCTGGCGTACGAGCCAGCGGCGGGGAGGTGGGGAGCCGGGGAAGCGGCGGGGGCCGAAGACCGGGTGGGAGCGGAGGCGCGGGGGCAGCAGACATCGCGGATAATCTGCCCGCGATGTAACTGTTATTTTGAGCCAATTCCCCAACGATACGGCGGAATTGGCCAGCGAGTTGCAGAACTTGTTCTGCACTTGCCTTCGAGATTTTGTTTGCCTCGGCGAGGCAAACGGAAGTGAGGCGGTCCATCGTGACCTCGGACAGCGAGACGAGCTCAGCAGTGGACCGCAGCGGGGGGGGGGGGAGCGAAAGACGCGCGGGACGCGGAGGAATTCGCGGGGGCCGATTTTGTAATGGGGGCAACGGGAGCGGGGACAGTAAAGTTAAATACTGAATTTTCAGTACTTACCTTCTCCTGGGGCTCCAGCTTGACGAGGTGGACTCTCGGTTGTAGATCTTCCTCTTCCGAGTCTTCGGTCGCCGTGGTGGGGGCATGGGAACGCTTCCTGGTGACGGAGGCATCGATCTCCATGACGCTGCACGAGGACTCGTCAGCGTCGGATGGTGGTGTGCCTGTTGGAGGTTCCAGCTTCTTTTTTTTCTTTCCCTTCTTTTTCCCGATACGTTGTACCTGGGATTTAGGGCTGGGGATAACGATACTGTCCATTGTACTCAGTGTAGGGGCTAGGGTTCTTTGTTCGCGGCGGCCACGTCACTCGGTAATACCCACGCGCGGAGCAGGTTAACGGTAAAGCGGTAAGCGGTAAACTTGGATATGGACGAAAATTGTTTGTTAAAAATGCAGGCACGCACGAAATTGTTTATGCACTTGTTAGCGAATAATACTAAGATGCTGCTGCTACGAGGAAGCAGCAGTTTTCGACGGGCAGGGAAGAGATCGGCGCGATTCACGGAGACGTCGCGACAGATAGGCACAAGTTGAGTCAGTTTGTAGTTTAATTGAACACTGCACTGATTCTCGCTATTTTTAGTCCCAATCAGCACTAGTAATACAATGACACCACGCGAATTCCGGAGAGTCGCAGCTAAACGCGAGAAACACGTAAAGGCCACGCCAGCGAAAAGGCCACGTAGACTATAACGGCGTCGTCCAAGATGGCGGCGGCAGGTAGTCGTATACCTGAGCACGGAGCAGGGGCGAAGCACGTCCGTTCGCTTCGAGCGTTCAGGCGAGACTCAGTGGGCCGCGCGCGACAAGGAGGAGATGGAGGCAGGCACCCCGCCCGCGTCCGTCTCCTCACCCATTCCCACCCCCCTCACGGGGCCATATGGCACATACGGCCGGGAATCCAGGATAGAGCGACACCATCCTTTTTTTTTTACATGAGGAAAATGCTTTTACGCATACCCTGTACCCCCTGGGAGAGATACGAGGTTATGTGGGGCTACGTGGCCAGAAGGGCTCACAATACCCACTAAAAACCTCACGACAAACTTCCCTAAGCTATTCGGGGGCGGCTGGGATCTCCAAAGAACACAACCAGCCATCCCCCTTCGCCCTTGGCCCTGTGTGGGGCCTCGTCCCGGGGGGGAGAGAAGCTCCCCCCAGCAATACCTAAGCTATCAGGGTGTAAGCAGGTTGCCCACTTACACCCCCCTTCCCTGGGCCGTTCGGTGGGCTTCGCGAGTCTCCAGCTCGCTCCGCCCAACGACCCCCGGTGACTCCGTTCCTCGCTCGAGGAGCCCTTCAAAGGGCTCTCGGCCGAGGGACGAAGTCTCCGCGCGCGACAAGGAGGGACGAAGGCGCGCACCCCGCCCGCGTTCGCCCCTCCCCCACTCCCACCCCCATCAGCGTCACACCTGACGAGGTGGACATATGCGGATGCGTGTTCGGGGTGGATTTCTCGGCGCGGCGCGGTTTGTTAGGTGGGTGAGGGGTGCGTGTTCGCGGACCGGTCGCGTGCGATTCGCGGATTCGCTCGGCGGGTCGTGGGGCGGGAAGCGACGTCATCGCACCTAACGAGAACGACGCGCGCGTCGCGATAAATAATTTTCGCGTTGGGGCGTTTATTCATAATCGGTACGAATAAACACTTGGTTTACGGCCGCGATGTAAGAGGGGCAGGTATTGCTAATCACACTGTGTTGGGAATCTTTACGGGATTTTTGGCAATTCGAGCTGGTCGCGGGTTTAGTTTTATTTGGGCCCTCCTTAAAATAGTGGCCGTGTTCCGCGCAGTGGCCGCAGGTCTCCTTTTCCGCTCGGCAATGCTTTGAAACGTGGCCGTACGAGTGACACTTATAGCATCGCGTGGCCGCGACGTGGTCCTGGATTCGGCAGGATTTCCATCCGATAAAAATGCGGTCTTTATTGATAAGGATATTCCGCGCGGATTTCGACACCTCGAGGACAAGGTTACAGGTATCTTTGTCCTTTGGTCCCGACTTGAAGACGATCTTCGATTCGCGGCGGACGATCGTTTTCTCGTGTCCGGAGGTATTTTGCGCGATAATTGCTTCGATCGTAGCCTGGTCGTTATCGGATCGCGGCGTGTCGAAGATAATTACGCGAGAAGACTTTTTTGGCGGCTCGCGTGCTGAAAGACCGGCGGCTTTCAATTTGTCGCTGTTCAGTATCGCGGTGAGGTTGCTATTGCCCGATGTAACGATCCTCAGTCCGTTTCCTGGGATCGTTTGCACGTTTCTGATATGCAGATTGGATTCCGCGGGGGAGACGGTCTGGAAGAGCGGATTTTTCGTGTCTTCGCTGGAAGTGAACGATTTCGCGTCCGTCGGCGTTATCGTAACGACTTTCGGGGGATCGCGCTTTGAGGTGAGGATTGCGGAGGTTTGAGATTTAACGCCGAGTCGTTCGGCGTATGTTACGGGGGCCAGCACCGGCGCTGGGTTTTGTTTCGCGTGTGTGGCAGTGGTGGCGCGTTGTGCGGTGGGTCTCGGGGGCGGAACAGGTTTAATTGTTCTCAGCGCAGCTATCTGGCCGTCTCGGTTGCTGTATTCCAGCAGCGACCGATCTAGCAGACCGCTAAGCTTCAAGAATGCGGACTGAAGGAATTTTCGCGCTCGTGGGCTCACCTCGTTGTCGGTGTTATTCACGAAGTCGAAAAACTCCTCTTGGATCCGCTCTGCCTCTTCCTTCATGGAAACGGCAGTGCGGGGCTTCGATTTTTCCTGCCTGGGTGTTGCGGCAGGTCCGCTTTGTTCGTTTTCCTCATCGGTTCCCGTTACTTTCGGCTGTTTCGTAGCCGGGTCGTTTACCGGATCGTTTTCCTGGTCGGAGAGTGGCCTCTTTCTGTCCTCCTTCGGTTTCTCTTGCGGGTCTATGTCCATGTTGATTGTCGTCGTCTCGTTCATCGCGTTGTTTGGATTTCCGCGGGCTGTCAATATGGTGGCCAATATGGCGGCCGCGTTGGCGTCCAATATGGCGTCGGAGATAGCGTCTTTTCGCGTTCACGATTTAATGTCTACTTTCTCGCTTTCTACGTGTCAGAGGGGCACGAGAGTAGCGTAGAAATGATATCTGTTACGAGTAGCACCGCTGCAAGTGAATGCAGCGATTTTCGTTCACTGGAGCGCGAGATACGGGCGATCGAAAAATCGCGTGCGTTGACGGGTGACGCCGTCGACCCACGCCGACACTTTTTCGTCGATAACTCGCGCACTATCAGACCGATTTTCGCGATTCTTTAATTTAAATGCGCGGAATCACTAATAGTGTGATACAAAACACTCGAAACAATTGTTATCTCGAAATATACCTCTAGAAATGGGCTCTGATTGCGGAGCGACGTGAACACGTCTCTATTTTGCGCCACCTAGCGGTGAAGATAGTTCATTACAGATAGCACTGCTGCAAATGAATGCAGCGATTTCCGTTCACTGGAGCGCGAGTTCGGGCGACCGAAAAATCGTGTGCGCGACAGGCGACGCCGTCGACCCACGCCGACACTTTTCGACGATAATAACTCTCAAACCGATTGTTCGATTGTCACAATTCTTTGATAGAAATGCGCGGAATCAGTTAATTAACACTCTGAAGCACTCGAAACAATTATCCTCTCGAATAGAACCTCTAATAATGACATCTAAGTACGGAGCGACGTGAGTACGTATCTCTACTTTGCGCCACCTAGCGGTCAAGTCCCAGTCAAAATGTTGAAACTAATGTATATCCGGCCAACTCGAAGTTGACATCGAATGTGCTTCCTCGCCTCTCTGGGCATATGCATTATTCGAAGGTGATCTACTTCTAGCGAGGCGGCTCCTCCACCAAGAAGAAGGGGCGATGGAAAAATCCAGCAGTGCCACCAAGACGTTTGCAGTGGACGAGTTCTTCGGCCGCTGACGTTTGTGGGAGGATATGGTATTCGACTCGCCCAAACGCCAACGCTCACAGGGAACCACGGGAAGGCGAACTCGCTGCGTGCCGCTCGCACGCACACCCGACCCTTAAGGGCGACGGAAGTAAGGATGGGAGGAGGGAAGGTAAGCGACGCGCTTCGACGGGGATTTAATCTGGCACGCCGCGCAGGTGTAACAAGTTGGGACGCTCACCTGTGTCGTTTATAACACCCTACGAAGTTACAATACAAGTACATGTACAAGTGCTGCTTGCTGGGGTTTATTGTAGCATCCGACACCGCTGTGGTGACGGATATGCGACCTCGCCTCCTTGGGCATACGCAACAAATATCATTATCCACCCCCAGCGCGTAGCACCACTGCAAAGAGTAAAGTCCGTAGATGTTATGGACTGAACTTGGAAAAACCCCTCTTTCACCAATTAAGGATCATCAGGAGGGTAGACCGTCCCTTTCGGAAAGTAACTCGCTTGGCCGTCCCCAGGTCGGCATGGTAACCAGACGCAGGGACGTTTCCAGCGGGGGCCACGAGGAGGCGGAGTTACCAGCTTAGCGCTCGGTCTCTTGCAGGTTAGGCGCGGTTTTCAGGCCGTTTCGCCGATTTCACCCTACGATCACAATACCAAGATGTTCAGGTATCGCCTGCGAAGATCGTCAGGGTTACTGCCTGCTGGGGTTGTAGGGTGCGCCTACTGCCGGTCGATTGCCTCTAGGAGGCAATCCGACGACGAACTGTCGCAGTTTTAGTGTTTAAGTTGCCTGGCCATCGGCCATGTGCGGCAACGGTGCACATCGGAGGTGGACCGCAGTGGCCAGTGCTACAAGTGTGGCGCTGAGGCCCATCGTGGCAAGGAGTGCTCGGCGAGGCATAATTGTTCCATCTGTGCAGGCCCGCCGGGCACAAGGTGGGGAGCAAATGTGGCTCCCCGCCGGCGAGGAAGGGTCGGAAGGCTGGTCACAAGGGGGTCACCGGCACTCCGGTGGAGGCGGGGACAAGTGGGGCTGGCACTGCCACGCGCCCACCCTCCGCCCCTGCATCTCCACCCACGGCGAAGGCGATGATGGAGGTGGACGCTGCTCGTTCCCGGTAACACTGATCAACCTCAACCACTGTCGCCGGGCTCAGGATCTGCTCATCCAGGGCCTGGCGGAGTGGGAGGTTGCAGTGGCCGTAGTCACGGAGCCCTATAGTAATAATAACTAATGCCAGGCAAATAATAACTAATGAATTCGATCATATATACAACACGTATAGTGTGGATGCGGAGAGAGAGCTCCCCACTATCCAGCTTCTGAGAAGCCACTCGGAAACGAGAAAAAAAGGAAGAAAGAGAGAACAAGACAAATGGCATTATCCATGGAAAACGGAAATGAGGCACAGCCAAGCAGGCAGCTCAGGGACGACCTCTCAGAGCTGACAGTATTGCGCAGATGAGAAGACAGGCTTCCCCGCAATCAGGCCCCTGCATAGGCCACCCAGAAAACAAAGGAAGAAGGAAAGAATACCCTAAAGAACTATAATGGAAAGAAATTTCTCTTGACGTAACAGCTTTGTTCACAAATATTCCAATTGATCTAGCATTACAGATTTTGGAGAAACGCTGGGATGAGACTAACATTTTCACCACTATAAAACGTAATGAATTTCTAACTACGGTTAAATTTATCTTAGAGGCCAACGTTTTTAGTTTCAACAACGTCTATTATAAACAGGTATTTGGTACAGCAATGGGTTCTCCCATTTCCCCAGTTATTGCAAACTTAGTCATGGAAGAATTGGAAAATATTTCTATAACTAAACTTCCGTTTACATTATTATTTTACAAAAGATATGTAGACGACTTAATTACGTGTGTAAAA
Source organism: Lasioglossum villosulum (assembly GCA_963971365.1). Classification (NCBI taxonomy): domain Eukaryota; kingdom Metazoa; phylum Arthropoda; class Insecta; order Hymenoptera; family Halictidae; genus Lasioglossum; species Lasioglossum villosulum. Next base: position 24,727,642 of record OZ020497.1, read on the forward strand.
CCGGAACAATTACAAATAATACTGGATACTTTTAACAGTTATCACCCCAGACTTCAATTCACTCATGAAGTTGAAGTTAACTCAAGGTTGAATTTTCTTGACACCACGGTTATAAAGACAAATAACAAACTTATAACAAATTGGTTCCATAAAAATAGTTGGTCAGGGAGATACATTAACTTTTTCTCCCACCACCCTATACAACATAAAATAGGTTTAATCAAAGGTTTGATTGATCGCGCTGTCCTATTAGCAGATCCTGAATTTCGATCCGATAACTTGTCTCTAATTAAAAATGTACTAAAAAGGAATGGTTATACAGTTCCTTTAGTCTCTAACATAATTCAAAAACGAATCTTTGACATTTACCATCCTTGGTTAAAAGAAAAAGAAAAAGAGAAAAGAATTAGAGAAACTGGTCCGATAAATTGGAACAATACTGTTGTCATTCCTTATATTGAAAGTATTTCAAATGACATCAAAAGAATTTTTTAAAAAACGGGTATACACATAATCTACAAAACACCACATTATTTAAAAGACCTCTTTCCTATAGTCAAATACCTTTATTAAAATGTTATGACGTTGTATATTCAATACCATGCAAAGGGTGTGACCAATCTTACATCGGACAAACAAGTAGACATTTAGAAAACAGAATCAGAGAACACAAACGTAACATCTTTTCACCACCAGCACAACATACTGCTTTGACGAGACATTCAATAGATTTTGATCATGCTTTTGACTTTGAGAACACAAAAATAATTGATAAAGAATCTAATTTACAACGTAGAATACTATTGGAAACGATTCACATGATTAAACATCAAAGCGTAAATCTAAGGTATGAAACACCTTCGATACATGAATACTACGCAACACTACTGAATCAGTAGTGTTTTATGATGAATCACTTTCCAAACAATATAGTATTTCTTTGTTTGTTCTCAACATAAATCATATTGAATGTGGAGTATTAGTTTGTTATCAAATTTATTTTGGTATTTAAACAATGCAATTATGGTAAAAAGAGGTTAAGATATGTTTCACGGTTAACGCCATCTATTGATTGATCAATACAAAGATCGATATTCACTGATCCGTTGTCGTTTCAAATCTATAATACTTCTTCAGTCCACATGTCACCGGCATGGAACCAACACGTTGTTCAATACTCATTAAGAATGTAAATTAATACTTTTATAAGCATGTAAGTTTTTACATACTTTGTCTTTCAATTTGGTTTTCTTCACACCTTTGTTAATATAAATCATGTTTGAAAATTATTTTTGATAATCCTTACAGACGCAATAATAAGATATATTATTCTTGAAGATGGTCTAAACTGTAGACCGAAACGTTGAATTAAATTTCATTCAATTTTGCAAACTTGCTTATTGTTCCAATTGATCGAACCAGGGCGCCGATAACATTAATATATTGTTATAATGGAAAGACACGCGTATACGAAAATCCAGGAGTAGTTTCGAAATTCCAATGAATATTTTTTGTGAAAAATGGAATTTTAACATCATTTTAACGTTATTTATAAGAAACTTAATTTCCCACAAAAAAGGCCTCTTGATATTTTGCCATATCTCGCATAGTTTACGAGATATTTACAGTTTTATAAAAAAACAAGAAATCTACTTTACCGGCTAAACCAGGCCCATTGGATACCTAATATACAGAGTGTACCAAAATAAATGTAACTTCCTGAAATGGGAGGTTCCTTGGGTTATTTGAAGCGACATTTTCCTTTACAAAAATGACGTCCGCGGCTTTGTTTAGGAGTTATTAACGAAAAACACGGACCAATCAGAGCGCGGCTACAGCGGATTGATTCTAGTTCGGCCAATAGCGTCACCACGTTAAGCGGGACCTGTCGCCCAGTTGGTCTCTGTTCGCTATAGCCGGGCTCTGATTAGTCCGTGTTTTTCGATAATAACTCCTAAACAAAGCCGCGGACACAATTTTTGTAAAGGAAAATGTCGGTTCAAATAACCCAAGGAACCTCCCATTTCCGGGAGTTACACTTATTTTGGGACACCCTGTATATCCATTTTTTTTCTTAAACTCAACCCAGGAACACAAATTTAACCTTCAAAGTAGGGATCACGGTTATTGTAATCGTGTGTAATTCTAAATTGTCGAAATACTTCAACATCGGCCATTCGAATTTCTCTTCATCTGAATCTTCCCCATGATCAATTTATTCTGTATCACGCCAAAATATCGCGATCTTTTATCTCTTAATTATCGTATAAACTACAGGGCTCACCTATAATTTCTATGCTCTTATTCGAAATTGTGTAGCAACTGTGTAATAAAATGTACACACACGTACGCATTAGGGTGGTCCTTATTTTTCGACTATGAAATTATCGGCTCCCCCCCCCCCAATATTGTTCCTTTCATGAAAAAATTATATTTCCATAGTTTTACAGCAATCGGACATCGGGAAGTTGTGCCTCATCAAGCGCGATGTTTTGAAACAGAGGTAAGAACGTGCTAAATGTGAAGTGTAAACTGAAAAATGAAGTTAAATATTTTATACAAGTGTACTTTGTACGAATTAAGATTATTTCACATTGACTAGCCTGTCTAAATTCTATCAGCCACCTTTCCGCTAAAAATTCCGTTTTCGCGAATCGTAACAGAACCATTGGTGCGACGCGTTCAACAGTTGCACCGAGGTCCTTTTCGTTTATTTATGTTTATTTCGTTCCGTACCCAGGTACTGACGAATGCCGCCTATGGACATAAAAATCTGTCAACATTTCACCGGGATTAGCTACCCTCAAATGAGGGTAGTGAAGGGCAGCGGGACCGTTTACAACTCTCCGTCCCAGACAGTGGACCTACGACTGTCAGATACGAGGGACGGTGAGTACACGTGCACCCTGCAGGAAAATTTACCGTTAATCCACCCCCGTATAAACCCGTCGAAACACGAATCGTTAGGCAAACTTGAGTCAACGGTTGTTCCGTTTTAAGCTTTATTGCTTACATTTTTAAGGGTAATTTTAGGGCTCCTAAGCCTTAAGATTACGGTCCATACCTGATCGTACTAGAGTCGTCGCAGTAATTGTAGTCGCCACAAAAAGGGACCTGAACGACAGGCAAACCCGAAAAACTCACCCTGCTGCGAAACACATACTTTTAATTGTTTAGACCATACCGTTACTCGATTCAGTCATCTAGATACTTTACCCCACCACTTAGAATTACAACCAATAAGATTTTTGCAACTCCCACTACGTGTCAACCCCCACAATTTGTATAGTCTTCGTTTTAGCATTACTAAGAAAAATAAAACAGATATGTCCTAACCACTTATCACGCTGCTTATTTTTCCGGGTCCTGATACCAGGTACCGAGAGGTGGAGAAATAAGTGGCTACGGGATTTTATAGGTCAGAACCGGGCTGCGCCTAGCCGTGATGGATGCTCACGATTTGAAACTCTCGACCAACACTTTAATATATCGGGCGCCAGGCACTTTGAGGTGCCACGCGAAATTATCCACTCCAAGGGAGTCTCGAATTCACGTTCGCGAGGACCAGAATAGCTCGTTAAGGGCCAGGATTTCACGCAGGATCGGACAGAACGTTCCCCAAGGCGGGAACGGACCTCGTGAATAATGCGTACAATATAAGGTGTGAACAGAATGATTTATTGACGGCAAAAACGATAGCTATTGAACGGACGAAGAATTGAACAGTAAACTAGAATCGATCGAGTGGAAATCATATAAGTTTCGGCAAACGGCAAACTATATAAATCGATTTGACCGGCTACATGCCTGCAAGTACGCGGTTCGCGGAAACAAGATGGTCGCGCTGGAATTTGTACGACGCCGGTTGCACGTGCGTAACAATCCGCGAGGTACGAAAGCGTACAAATTCCCGACGTTAGACGCGTTTCTCGAATTAAATAATATCACCCGCGTCGGCAGCGATCCGAGATGTTAGGCCGGCGCGGGATCAAGATGGAATTGACCAAATTTTTACAAGTTCACTGCCCGCGGCTATTTCGCTAACGAACGATTCGCGAACGCGTATTTCGCACACGGAACTCTAGCTAATCGCTCTCACTGGGAACTCGCCAAAGGAACACGAAAAGGGTAGCCGATTCACGGCACACGAAACACGTGGTCGTCAAAAGGACGACCCACGTGGAAACCGACACAAAATCACGAACGCTGCTCGAGCCACTTTAGGCGCTGGCGAAGGAACGAGCTGCTAGAGAATCGACACGGCCCAGGACCAACAACCTGGAGGCGCCACCAAAGAGCAGGACCGGCCAAGAAGATATCTCAGCTACTTTGGCGTCGCCTCAACCGGGAAGCAACGAGGCCCGCTACCGGATTGGCCGATGTCGATCGTCTGAGAGAGAAGCGGCGAATCAGCGTCAGCACTGCCGGAGAAGCCGCCAATCGACGGACGCCAGGGATCGTCGCGCAGAACGAGGACCCTGCCGAAATTCGGGCCATGATAGGTCGAAGCGTTCCGCGGGGAGAAGCGTGCGAAAAGGGGAACGCCTCACTTCCGCGTTCCCGAGTCAACGCGTAGAGAGTCACTCTCTGGTTAGGCCTTGTAAGTGTGAGACTGTAAAACTACGAGCCAAATTGAAAATCTTGCGACGCACGCTGCCGGGAAAAGACGGAAGGCCCGACCTCGTCGCGGACGTGCGAACGAAATCGCGTGGTAAGTTCTAGTCGGATTCCTCATCGATTATCGGAGTGATTCTTGTTTCGCGTTGGCTCGGTGTGCGTGACGGGTTCGCGATCGCGTCGCGGAACTTCGACGTTGCTTTGCGGCTGCCGGCTGCAGCCAGTCCGCGAGCAAAACCATCGGTCGAGCGGTAGGCGCGCGGGGAAGATTATTTAGCGAAGTGCCGGGCACTATTTATCGAATTAGCGAGAATCCGCGCGTCTCCGTAACGTTCACACCAACCTCGTGTCGTCCCACGGTGGGACGCCGCCACGTGCTCGCGTCGCGCTCGCGTTCTTAATGCCGGTAAAGAGAAGTCAATCGAAACGCGTGATTCGCGTACGCGAACATTTCCATCGCGTATTGCCGGATACGACGCGACTTTGAAGGAGTCCAGAAGGACAAGGCGCGCGGGCGAAGACCATCCGTCGTCGAGAATTTGTTACGCGCCGGTTAACCTCCTCAACGCTGCCGGTGTTGACCGACAGCGCGATTATAACGCCTATCGTAAATAAATTGTGGTTAACCAGAGTACACCGACTATTCATTTCGTGAGAAACATTCCCACCGCGGGGAATGCCTCGTGGCCGTTCTGCGTAGTATCCTGGGCCCGTTCGCGTAACATTCGCGTCTTTTGCCGGTTGTCGCAGGCTCGTAGGCACGTCGTCGAGTAACAACGAGCTCGAATATTTCTAGTGGCACCTTTCGTGCCTGGCGCCCGAATATTCGCGAGATTCACGGTAAATTGACGAGCCTGCGAACAACTTTTGTCCCGGGTGGACCCCGTTTCGCGCGGCCGAACGCGGCCCGGCTTCCTAGCCTGTAAATACCCGGTGTCGTCGCAGTTTCCGCTCGTCCGGCGGTGACTTTTGCCAGACGACGTGACAGAGGATATCTCCAATAATTAATAATTTTCTTTTTCATTTAAGATTCTAACCATTAAAGGTTTTCATTTCACGTTACTTCACAAAACATGATATAATTTCTATTTTACTTATTTTTGAAATCGTTATATTATTTTCAAATTTTAAACATAACAATATGTTTAACTGTTTAAATAAATTGATATAATTTCACAATTTCGATACAGTGACTGAAGTTCACGTATTAATTTGAATGTGTTTCGGTTAAAACTGTTTTCAAATTTGCCGCTCTACATTGTATACACCACCATCAATCGATATCGATCTACCAATCGTAGCAAGACACATAGATATATGTCATAGCCTTTATGCCTTTGAAACTGCAGATGCTTCAGTTACATATCTACCATCGTGGACTAAATTTCGTTCACGTGTAACTTACTAATTTTTGTTCCAAAATGTCCACTTTTCACACAACAAGTATGTATATGAAATTTAATTTTTGTTTTTTCTATGTGATAATTGTTTTCATATAAAAAATAATTTTTAACTTCCCGATTCATAGGGAAGTTACTGTAATTACCCCGAAAATCGAAAATCGATTTTTTAGCAGATCTTCACGTTTCATGGTTATTGAAGTCATTTTAGACTATTTTTATCAAATTGTTAGTGTGTGTGTGTGTGTGTGTGTGTGTGCGCGCGCGCGTATGGCCGTTTTTATGTTATCAAATTTTTCGTTAACGTTTTCTGAAAAAGTAACAATGCGATCAGAATGATGAATGATGCAATCGATGTGCCCCGTCGTAACTTAGAGCTGATTAGATTTTGGTCCATATTGGTCAAGTACTTTTTTAGATTTTTTAGTTTTTTTAGTTTTTTTCGAAAGGAGTTCATTCAAGAATGCAATTTATACGAGAGGATGGAAATTTTCCACCGAATAAATAAACGTAATTACTATATATATTTCACTTTTATTTAAAATAATTTTTTTTTAATTATGCAACTAATGCTAATGTTACCGCTTACAACTAACGAATCGGGAAGTTCTATGTGTGGCTCGGGGAGAGTCACACACAAAATAAATAAAAAACCATTAAGAGCTGTATGCTCCACTAGTTTCTTTTTTGTTTTCTCTCATAATTTTCAGACGCAAATGTGTCTCTTTGAAAAAGATCCACATCGTGATCGAAACGTTAGAAACATGTTTAACAATAACCAGCTAGTTATATTATTGTCCGCGCGGCGAGAGTTGGCACAGAATGGCGTCAGTGGGGTGCAGGGGGAACGGCGAGTCCCACTCTTAACGCACTGGGAGCACCACGTGGTACCTACAAGTTCTCGTGCCAACTCTCGCCGTGCGGACTATACTAATTTTCGATCGAGAAGAATTTAACGTTTATTCCTTTATTTAAGCGGTTTCAAGGATTCTGGCCTCATATAAATAAACTTGATTTTAGATCGGGAGTTGAAGATAAAGTGGTGGAAGGGTCACTCGACAACGCATCCGAAATAATACAGTTTGCAACCAACAATTTGAAAATGAAACAACCACGCGAGTACTATCGAGAGTTTCTTGAATTAGTAATAATTTTTCTTAATGGAACCGTTCCAAAGTGTTCTTTTCGAGCACCAGGATAGGGTTAGGAATAATCTCTCTGCATGATTTTGTTCTGCAACATATAAAAAAACATTAATGGTAATAAAAATATTTATGGTACAAATTAGGAATAACAATATACTTTTTGGGTGCGGAATTATTAATTCATTTTTGATATCGCCCCTCTAACGTTTCCTAAGAATTCAAGTCGCAGAATGCAACTTTACTACTATCTTTGAAAGAAAATATGAACAATTTTAAAATAAATACATTTTTATAATTTGTTTCTACATTCGTTATTTCATGTGCTGTTTCATGAACAATGATCATCCAAACGATGCATGCGGAGACAAATTATGAAAATTTATTTGTTTAAAAATTTTTGGTTATAGAATAGTTTTCCACATCACCCATGAGGTACTATTCTAGATGCGTTTTTTTGTCAGTGGTATCCCCTGTAGGCCTATTCCACTGTGTCGCACACTGCGACATTTCTTACCGCGACGTCGGATAGTTTAAACTTTTTTCTTCTTCGCATTATTTTGCAAGATAGCCTCGACGTCGGATGGATTATTTAGTCGGATATATTACACTTTTTTAATTCTTACCTTTTTCTGTGGAACTCGATCTCCAGATTGGGTTTTTGCACATTTTGCCCGTGCTGCATTTTCTATTGCGTCTATACTGAGGCTCCCTAATAGGCATTTTTCTTCCCCGTCTGGGGTCGACAAGTTCGGGCAGCATACAATTCATGTAAAACTGCGACAATTTTGGCTCCATTTCACGTTGCCAAAAGGCGTCGTCCCTGTCGACTCGAATTGACATTATGCCTTTCCGTATCCACACAGCAAACAGACAGTATTGTCTGCCCGTTATGTGCAATTGTCTTTGCACTTGGTAAAAGTACTGGGACGTTTGGCGCATTGCACGACCTGTATTATCTGCAAACATTTTCTGGACTGTTGGTACTGTCTGTAGTGCCTCTTCTGGCGTTACATCTGCCGCACACATCGGGCACTTTACTTCAACGATGCCGTCGTCGCCGATCAGTCCATCCGGTGATGCTCCCAAATAGGGAAGCGATGCGTCGATGAGAAGGCCGCATTTTTTAATTATTACATTCTCCTTTTTTGACAATTCTTCGAGAGCCATAGCTTCGCTCTGCTGTCCGTGTAGTAGGGCAGGAAGATCTAGATTTTCTGGGTAAATCAGTTTTTTTACCAGTCCGGCACACAGCGTTGTTTTCAATCGGCGGCACACATTGCTGAAGTGTGACGCTGTCAAAAGGTTTGTCCTATATGACATCCATTTGACGTTGGCGTGCTGACCGGCCAATGGTTTCCCGCTCGATCTCTTCCCTCCTTTGCGTCAAATTCTTCAACATCTCCATATGGGTTGTCAATCTCAGTTGATACATCGTTTCATCCAAGTCTGGCCTTTGTACACTCGATCCGTAATCGGAGTCCTTGCCTACACGGAACTGCTGATGTTTCCTTTTGTAGCCATGCTTCCTCTCGGCATTTTTTAATCCTTCCTCTTGACGTACTTCTTCTAGTTTCTTCAAAGATTGTGAGATCGCACCTTTGAACGATGCCTGCAAACTAGACAATACTGTTTTTGTATTGTACTGGATCACAGAAGCGTTAATTCTTGCGGTGTAGGATCCTCTTTGACCATAATTGAACCTCTTTCCGCCAATGAACTTCGCGATGACGGGGCATTGAAACTCTCCACCGCGTTGTTGTTCCTCTGGAAGAGGAGGCTTTCGGAGTAGGCCGCCAGATTTTGCATGTGATCCTGTATCATTTTGTACACTCCCATGCTTGATAAGATGGGAACAATGTCGTCTTCACCTTCTTGTACAGTTCCATCGCAGAAATAGCTGCTGCACTGGCTGTGTTTGCCGAAAACGTGGCTGGGCACATTCAATATGTCTTTGTACAAACGTTTGGTCTTCTCTGTCATTGACGCGTTCTCTTGCATCCTGTATTCAGCAGCTTTCATGATTCCCGTGCGCATCCGCAGAATACTTCCTTCTACGGCTCTCCTGTATTTGCCGGCCTGAGTCTTCTTCACAACATTCTTCATCTTGTTACAAAAGTTGCGCAACAAATGGTTTGCACATTCAATCTTCTTCACATGCGCCAGTATCCCGTATGGCTTGCTGTCCAAAATTGTCTTGTAAACGCTGCTGTCGCCGTCAGCAATCACCGTAGAGTAAACTAATCCACGTTCTTGCACGCTAGTCCGGAATCCCTCTGCGATGGCGTCACTCTTCATTTTTGTCGACGTCTCGTTGCTGGGCCAATTTTTGTAACACTCGTGTGCCGGTGCGTCCTTGTCTTTCTTCGCTGCTCTCAGGCAAATTATGCACGTTCGGTTTCTCACTTCGACGTATAGCACCTTCTTGGTATGATATCCCATGATCACGCCGACACCAGACGACGAGTCGTATTTTCCACCTCAGTACGAACTTTTCATCCAACTCCCGTCAGCCACGACGGGAATGTGTGGAGTGTTGTCGGGTAGTACATCCCCTCTTTCAATGGCTAGCTTTTGTTCTTCCTCGGCCGCTGCAACCATTGATTCTTCTGCCAGTTTTTGTAAATTCTGCGCGACCCTGTCGTGGCAAAGGCGGTATCTCTTCTTCGATATACAAGGAACGTTGATGGCCGACAAAAATACCTCCATTTGTGAGTAGCCGCCTCCGGTGGTCATTGTTACGCTGACTGCACTTAGGTCGAGGTCAACAGCCGGATTGTTCGGAGTATCTTCAGACTGGCCACGGACTATGAATGTCTCATTGCACATTCCGCATTCCAAAACGACGGTTGTGTTCAGCCCCGATCTGTTCGTATCTTTGATACGGAGGCGCGGCGACAAACATTTACCATTTTCCGAATGCGCGGTTATCCTTATCATCTCATTGACGATGTGGTTCATGTCGACGATGCTGAACCCGTCCGGAGAGAGTCGTTCGTCCTGTGACGTGGTCCCCGTTCCTTCTTCCGCAACGACGCGCTCCTCTTCGTCGGTTACTGCATCTCTCTGCATGACGCGATCTGTCATCTCTTGAACATCTTCTGCCATGTCACGCAACATTTCGTCTTCCAGTGCACTTGACGCCGTCGCTGCCTTGTCCTCTGCTATTTCTTCGATTCCTTCGGTTTCGGCGATTCCTTCGGTTTCGGCGATTCCTTCGGTTTCGGCGATTCCTTCGGTTTCGGTGATTCCTTCGGTTCCGGCGATTCCTTCGGTTTCGGCGATTTCTTCGGTTTCGGCGATTCCTTCGGTTTCGGCGATTCCTTCGGTTCCGGCGATTTCTTCGGTTTCGGCAATTTTTTTGGCATCGTCACGAAATTCTCGATGGGGGCGTCGCACTCCATTTCCTCGTCGAGTGCACTCGATCGACACGCCGGTGCTCCATATTCCGCAGCCGTTGATTGCTGTTTCAGGGCAAGCCTCGCTAACTGCTGCTGTCTGCAAACACAATACAAAAAAGACGTGTTGTGACATAAAAAAATTTTATAAAAAAACATTAAACCGACTTGGAAACGCACTAAAAAAATTCGTTAAAAAGTATGAAATAATTACCTTTTGATTTCTATGAATACACGCCAACTGTTAATACAATAGATTGAAATAAAATATTAAATACAATACAATCTTTTCGGAGGCGGCGCAAAATTAACAATTTCTCGACCGCTAGCGCTCGTAACGTTCGGACGCGTTCTGTCGAGTTCTCTTTCCCATTTTTGCGTTCTTACAGATTACTCTCTTATTAAAGTGTATCTTAATTTTTGTTTCTTCTATTTCGCGTTGCTCGCGGCCGCGTGTTCTCGCGTATTGTCGCGTTCTCGCGCGAGTGTTGTTCTTGTGAAATAGTTCGCGGAAGAGTAAATTTCGTTCTCGTGGGTCCGCCGGACCGGACATAACCTGTCTTCCCGCTCGCTCGGCCACGTGGCGAACATTCGAAAATCGGGTTCTTCTTCTTCGTCCTCTTCGCAAAAGAGGCCTAATGTGAGGAGGAAAAGCGAGACTTTTAGACGAGCCCCACTGGTTTCCAGCGAGGCTGCAAAATTCACCACTGGCTTGACCATCCCGGCCACATCGAAAATTCAACGGGTCACGATTGTGAAGAAAAGGAAAGATTCCGGGGAGCCGAAGGCCTGCGAGGGTTCCTCCACACCTGCCGTTCCTGCTGCTCCGGCTGATGCTGCTTTAAACAAATCGGAAGGTTCTGAGGATTTGCCCATATCCCTTTCTAACCAGCAAACAAAGGTAAGAGGAGTTCAATGCACTTCCTCTCGCCTTTCGCTTTCGCGGACTCTCTCCGCTCCTTCCGTTTCACAAGCTAGCAGCTCTTCTTCCACAGAAGATACTTTCTTTCAGCCAGATTTTTCTCTTAATTTTGCTCCCCCGCGTCCATGCGATGTCTTTTACGGTAGAGGCGACTCCCCGGAATCTGACCTTTTCGTCCCCGCGATACCTGTCACGGAGAATACGTTATATAACATCTCTCCTCTCAAGGGAGACTCCTCCTCCGACACCTTAAAAAATGTCGAGCAAACCTTTCTGATTTCAAACAATTCAAATCGTTCTCTACCCGTCGCCGAGACTTCCCCGGCAAGCGATCAAATTCAAACGCTAGAAAGGTCACCTCCTGGCGACGACAGTGTCTTATTACACGAGAAAAAGAAACAAAAGACAATATCGGACATAGGTTCTCTCTCTACTTCTGCAAACCTTCCTACCAAAACAAATATGGAAGTTTCAAATCTCGGGGCTCTACCCAATGTCCCCGTGATAAATAAATTTAGTGTCTTGAACTCGTTTCAAATCGAATCCGAGAATTTCCCCCCCCCCTTAAACCTAACGTTCGACACGGCGGCCCGTCGCTGCGCAACGTTCCAGCTAATACACAAACCGGTAAACCGGCTTCACCTTCCACCACAACAAATACTGGCTCTTCTGCTACGCCTCCTGTGGCGACACAGAAAACTCTGGCCAAACCGCCACCCTTATATATTTCCAATTTTGATGGAAACATCCCTAGACTTACTAAAAATCTTGCCGAATCATACGGCAAAGATTTCAAACTGAAATTTCTCGGAACTCGTGTACGAGTTCAATTAAACTCGATCGATAACTTCAAACACTTGAAAGCAAATTTACAAAGCGCGAAGTTACCATTCCATACCTTCACTATAAACAGCGAGAAGGTCTTATCTGCCACCTTGAAGGGATTGCCCAGGATGGAGCCCGGGGAGGTCCTCGAGGAGCTCAGGGCGAACGATTTAAATCCAGTTTCTTGCATCCCCATCGGGGGAAAACGTAACTTAGATTCTCCTTACGTAATATACAAAGTGTCCTTCCCCAATGGGGTCACCCTTAGTAATGTCCGTAAGGTGTCTTATCTCTTCTACACCCGAATCTACTGGGACAAATTCCAGTCGAGAACAAATTACTCGCAATGTTACAATTGCCAGGCTTTCGGCCACTCGTTTTTAAATTGCGGGTACCCCCCCAAATGTGTAAAGTGTGCTGGTTCTCACTCGTCTGCAAATTGTCATTCACAAACTGTTGAAAAACCTATTTGTGCAAACTGCAAGGGTGAACATACGGCTAATTTCTCGAGGTATCCGTCCCTTCTCGAATACCTCGAGAGACGAGCCAAGAGAACCGTTCCCTCTCGGGAGATGCTCATGACACCGTCGGGCCCTCACGGGTCTGTCATAGAATCATTGCGACGTCCAACGGTTTCTTATAGTAACGCTCTTACCAATAGAACTAACTCTTTCGCTGCTGGCACAAAAAATATGCAGTCAGAATTAAATACTGACCCAGCATTTTTTTGCCATTCTTCACAATCACCGGTTGAAGAAACCCTATCAATTTTCAACCAGATTGCATCAATATGCAACATCAATAAAATGTTACTAGCAGCGAAGGAGTTACTTAATAGACTAAAAAACTGCAAAAATGAGACAGAGCAATTCTTTGCTTTTATGCAAACGGCTAACTCATTTTCACAACCGTAAACTTACCGAAAATTCTGCTCTGGAACACAAATTCTATTCTTAAAAAACATACAGAGCTAACACTATATTTGCAAAAGAAATGATATTAACGCAGCAATGATTACGGAGACTTGGCTGAGTCCGATCCAGGCTTTTTTCATGCCTGGATACAGGGTGGTACGATCTGACAGACCCCCTGGGAATACAACAAAGGGTGGAGGAATCTTAATTTTGGTACAAAATTCCTTGGACTTTAAAATTATTAGTTTTCCTTCCTTCCAAGGAACCGAAACCGTTTGCATTCGTCTTCTTTCCCCAGGCCTAACTCTGATGGTGGTTTACAACCCCCCCAATAATCAGTTGAATCCACGATTTCTGGATGCAGTATCTAGGTTAAAAAACCCTATATTCTCGGAGGGGATTTAAATGCTAGGCATAGATGTTGGGGAAACAAGAATGCAAACACCAACGGTAATATTCTCTTCAACCACGCTCTCAGCGCCAAATATAGAATTCTCCACCCTCCCGAACCCACGTTTAGGAGATCAAAAACAGCCACTGTTCTTGATATTTTCTTAATAGAAATAACTAATGATTTTGACTGCACTCTGGTCGACAAATTACCAAGAGATCATAGTCCTATTCAACTCATTCCGTTGAATACTTCTATGATCTCCCCAAGCATTCAGACCACCTATGATTGGGAAGAATATAAAAAATTAACGAACCGATACAGAGTGTCAGGCTTCTTATCAAATCACACAGAGGTGTATGGGTCTGTCAGATCGTTAAGCTCCTTCCTTCAGGCATGCCTCAAGAAGGCTTCTCTCCACACCGAGAGATCAAAACGTGCGCACCTCCCTGACGACCCTCTGCTCTCCGCTCTGATTCGACTCAGACGGAAATTCAGACGAGACCTCCAGAGACTAAATTTCAGCTATTTCCTGGAGCGCATTAAACAAATTACAAAAGAGATTAGATCCCGAGCCTTTAAGTACAAGCAGGAACTCACCCGTTCCCGACTCAAAGATCTAAACAAGGCCCATCCCACTTTCTGGAGCAATTATAAAACATTAACAGCTACCAAAACTAAAATCCCAGATTTAATCTCTAGTGATAGCTCCACCACTATCACTCTGGATGCGGATAAGGCTGATCTCTTTGCGCAAACGTTCGCAAATGCTTTCGAGAGTGCTGATCATTCAAAATCTCACCACCTGAATAAGGTGAACGAAAAAATTAAACAAATTAGCGAAACCACTCTTCCCTCTGAAAGAGTGATACTCGCCACCCCTCCGTCATCGAGGGGTTAATTAGAGAACTAAAAAACAACAAGGCCCCAGGCCATGATCACATATCGGCTCTCATGCTGAAAAATGCTAGCTCCAGGATCTTGCTGCAATTGTATTATATATTTAACTCTTGTTACAATCTCGTTTATTTTCCAACTAAGTGGAGGGTCGCCAGGGTGGTTCCAATACCAAAGCCTGGCAAAGACCACAAGTCTCCTGGAAATTACAGGCCTGTGAGTCTCCTCTCTGTTATGGGCAAACTCCTGGAGAAATGTGTTCAAATTCACCTTATAAAATTCCTTAAACAAAATGACATTCTCATCGAACAACAGTTTGGGTTCAGGGCAGGTCACTCCACCACACACCAATTAATTAGATTCTCGCAAGAAGTTACACACTATTTGAACATTAACAGAATTATCCTAGCAGTTTTCCTAGACCTTACTAAGGCCTTTGACACGGTCTGGCACCACGGACTTATTTACAAACTAGCAAATTATAATCTAGACACCAGAATGTTGAAATTCCTACTGAATTACCTTTCAGATAGGGAACTCTTCGTTTCGATAAACGGACATAAATCTTCCAACCTCCTTGTCTCTGCAGGGGTGCCTCAGGGCTCCATCCTGGGCCCAATACTCTTCAACATATAAATTATAATATGATATCGGCGCCAGGTTCGATCAACTTTTGAACAAAAACAACAAGTGTGCAATTTAAATATTTAAACTCAACGTTTCGATCCTTATGTGGATCATTTTCAAGAGACTAAATTTTTGCGTCTGAAAAAGAAAAAAGAAAAATAATAATTTTAATACATTATAACCACTATAAGCAAATTAACACAGCCATGAAACATTAAACGAAAAATTAGTATCTGGTGATGAACAGAAACAAAAAAGGAAAATTAATACATACTTGCTGTGATAGAAAGGACAAAAACTTTTAAAACACATAATTGTGAGTTACAGAATCACTCCTAAGCCATGGCTGGCAGAGATGTAACTGAAGCACAAAGCGTTCTAGCCCGTACCCAAGCAAGAATATTCTATGTGGTAAGCCAAAGCTGATTGGTCGATCGATATCGATCAATGGTGGCGTGCTATAGGCAATTGGCGGCAAACTTAAAAGGAAACTAGATACAGTTAAGCATATTTAAGTTTTAAACAATAAACCTTCTATGTAAAAAGGAAAGAAAAAAGAAAAATTGTAGATAATGTTAGAATCTAACCATCAAAGTAAATAAGCCGAGTTTAACTTCAAATTACAAAAAGTGAAAGGAAAAAACAATCAAAGGATTATATCCTTTTATTAATAAGGCGAAATCTAATATTTTATTGGAAAAAAAATTCCATCATAAACATTACTGTCTCAGTAATGCCGCGTAGTAGTCATAAATTTGTGGACTCTCATACCTGAGATTTACGCTATGGTTTTTAATCATATGGACAGTTTCCAATAATAACCTACGAAAATAATTAGATTCTCTGTCAATAATCTTTACGTTATTGAAGTCAAAACGATGGTCACATTCTATAGAGTGTTTTGTTAAAGCAGTGTGCTTTGTGGGAGAAAGAAAGATGTTTCTCTTATGCTCAGTTATACGTGTATCTAAATGCCTGCCAGTTTGTCCGACATACGTTGTATTGCAACCCATACAAGGTATCTCATAAACCACGTTACAGTTTTTAGTTAACGGTATCTTATCCTTGATGGGAGGAAA
This sequence comes from Lasioglossum villosulum, assembly GCA_963971365.1. NCBI lineage: Eukaryota > Metazoa > Arthropoda > Insecta > Hymenoptera > Halictidae > Lasioglossum > Lasioglossum villosulum. Next base: position 24,743,854 of record OZ020497.1, read on the forward strand.
CCATTGTTTTAAATAAAAAGGTATGTTAAAGATAGTATGAATGCCAACTTTCCTGAAAATCCTTTGAATGTCAAAAGAGATGTTATTGACAAAAGGAATAACAACCGTATTTTTAAAATTGATAGGACCTTTTTCTATAATTCTTTTTTCCTTTTGTTGAATGACTAAAAGGGGATTATAAATTTGAAAGATCCTTTCCTTAATAATATTTTCCACAAAAAAACTCTTCAACATCTTTGTGAATGACATTCCAATGTGTAAGCACACAAAATTAGCAATGTACGCGGATGACACGTTATTGTTCTGTCCTCACATGTCAACCCGTTTCGCTATGAGATATCTTCAGCTGCACTTGGACCGAATGAGCTACTACTTCGAATCTTGGGGTTTATTAGTTAATCCGGCCAAGACACAAGCCATTATGTTCGCCATACGCAGAAAGAATCTGAAGTATAAAAATCTTGTCATGAATAACACGGTGATCCCTTGGGAAAACCAAATAAGATACTTGGGAGTCATCATGGACAGGAAAATGACGTGGAAACCTGCGATATTAGACCGTATTAAAAAAACCCGGAATGCTGCCGGGGCAATTCATAAGTTAATAGCTCAGGGTTCCCCACTAAACAAAGAACTAAGGCTGACCCTTTACAAGGTCTGCTTGAGATCCGTTTTGACATACGGACTGCACGTTTGGATTGCAGCAGCCAAATCCTATTTTCAAGCAGTAAGCAGAACACAATCCAGAATACTTAAAATCATCTCTGGCTTCCCCATGAGAACTCCCACATGCATTTTGAACGAACTTTTGGAAATGCCCAGCATATATGAATTTTGTGTTGAACAAATCGAAAGATATGAGGTAGATTATCATTCAAATTCTCTTGTGAGACAAACTGGTCTCTACAATCCCCATATGATCCCCTATCAAAATTTGAAAAGGAGATTTCCGCTTTATTATCACCACCTGAGACCTCCGTACTAAAAATTCTGCTCTGCTTCATTCTAAATTCCTTCGCTTTAAAATCCAACCATACTCGCATGTTTAATTCTGTCAGTGCAGTGCTCTGGTTGTTCTTGAAAATTCTGATTTCTGTGTGCTCACCGTTGGAATGCCTCACAACTCCTAGGCCTCCTCGCTGTTAATAGACGAAAATTTCAACTTTATTGCTTTTAAAACCTCAGGACCTTTTTGAACATTTTTTGATCCTTCACAACTATTTGCCAATAGGCACAAATACCTTATGTCGGTAATACCACTTTTTGTTCTTAGCTTACCTGGTAAAGCGGCAAATGTCGCTAGGCACAGGCAAACCGACGTTAGGTCATCTTTAAAAAAAAAAATCAAAACGTATTCAACAGCATTTGAACAACAATTCAAAAAGTAAGTAATAACCAGACTTGTTCGTTTGTAGGCAAAAGTTTAGTATAGTGACAACGCCTGCGGTGGTGGGTGTTAGGCGCGTATAGTGAGGGGGAGAAGGGTAAATCGAAAGAATTAGTTTTCGGCAACGAACGATTGCCGAGATATTCGCAAAAAACTGCTACTGCTACGGCATTGAGATCTAACGTATGCGTGCACGTTCCTGGGAGCGCGTGTGTCGAAAAATAATTTGATTCATACAATAATTTGATTAATACAAAAATAATTTGATTGATACAAAAATCCAGGAGTAGTCTTTGTTTACAAAACAAAAGTAAACAGACGACGCGCCGGAGAAACGTGCAGGAATACCAAAAATTCAATACAGTATTAGCAATAGTATTCTGCGAATATCTCGGTAACCGTTCATTTCCGCAAAATAATTCTTTTGGTTTCGCCCATACGCGCCTAACACCCACCACCACAGGCTTTGTCACTGTAGTAAACCGCCGCCCTTTTGTACAATCCAGAATATCTGGACTATAGTTTTGTTTTTTTTTATTCTTATTGTATTCATGTGTTTTATTTCACGATGTAGATGGCATCATTCGAAAATGAGACGTCTTCGCCGCGACCAGAGCCGCTCTTCCCGAGCACGGCATCCGCAGCGGCGGAAGAGGATGCATGGCTCGGGAAGAGACGTGCGCTCGAAACGGCACGGGAGGAGGCCCTTGAAATTTAAAAAAGTTGGCGCTGCTGGAACTAGAAGCAGAAGCAGAAGCAGCCCCGGCCCAAGCAGCCCCGGCCCAAGCAGCCCCGGCCCAAGCAGCCCCGACCCAAGCAGCCCCGGCCCATGCAGCCCAGGCCCAGAACGCATATAATGCGGTGCCACCACCGACATTACCTCGACCGTATATAATTACAATTATTATTAAATAAAAATTATTAAAATATAAAATATATTCTCAATTCAATCACCCACACCTCTTCCTTTGCGTTCCCCCGCGCGTTTGCATGTTAGATTAAATAATTTATAAATTTATAAATTTTATCTTTGAATTTTAGTAGGGTTTCATTTTTACAACGTATTAAATAAAAATAAAATTTGTTTGTAATGCATGATATTACTAGTAATGCATAATACATTTTATTATTTCAATAAATAGAAATAAATTATATATAGAAAGTATCTATTTGTGCTACCCTACTCCTTCCATTGCGTTCCTCTAAATAGAATAATAATAATACTTTATAATGCGGCGGCAGATAGGGCGAAGGATGCAGCGAAGGACGAGAAATGGTTCGGAATCTTCGAGACCCATGCGAGCCGCGAGCTGCCGAGGCACACGTACACGCTGCCCGAACGCGTTCGTGTGCGAGCGTACTGTAGCACGGCCAGTCGAGCGGGCTCAGCGTGGATCGCGAATACTGCACATTTTGCCTGAAAAACGCGAAATGAGAACATTTTTGGTATACGTCCCACATAGGTTGATGCTTCATCTAGAAATTGCGACCACGCAGAGCCTCGAAATGCCCGTCGTAGCGTAGTGGTTCGGAATCTTCGAGACCCATGCGAGCCGCGAGCTGCCGAGGCACACGTACACGCCGACGAGCGACAGGAGAGATGCGTGGCACACACTCTCACTCGAGCACAGCGACACTGCATCAGAAACGTCACGCCGTATAGTGACGTCACGGTGGCTGATGAAGCCTGACTTATCGTCCTCTGTTTTACCGGCCCTACCGACTGCAGCGAACTGCAGCACCGATCTCGTCAGTGACTGGAGTGTTTCAATGATCGGAAACAGACTTCAGCGCTCGGAGTGAGAAATGCCGGATTTATGTGTTGACAAAATCCTCCGCTCTACTGTTTATTTTCGTATACGCGGATCTGTGGATTTAAATACGCAAAGTTTAACATATTAATCGTTGCATTGACATTGTATGTGTCCCCGCAGAGTGGGACGATAGGTATTGTTTCGATTGGAAACTTAAATCTCTCGATATTGACGAAAATGCATCTCACTTCGGCACCACTTTCGCGCCGCTCGATTCTTGTCCGCTCCACGAACAGCCCCTGGGACAAGAATCACGTGATTACTGTATTCTTAAAATATCTATGAAAATGAATTACAACCACTGTAGTGAAGGATTAAAACGATTTATTGACATAGAAGATATGTCAAATCACGTTCGTGGTCAGAGAACAACCGATTATTTTAATTAAAAACATTGGAAACTGTTTCAAGACAGTGCACATTCGGCCTTACGCACATTCACACGCATTCACACATATTCGTACACGTTCACACTCAGAGGTGCCGCTATGAAATTAGTGCTGATCGCGGGATCTTTGACAACGAAAAAAAAGCTTCTTGTTTCGATTCTCGGCGCTTATCACACGGGACCATTTCTCGATGCATATTCCTACTGAGCTCTGACTTTTACCCGGGTATATGAGATTCTCGAGTAGAGCAAAACTATGAGTATCCGGGGGACACGACTGTCTTATGACATGCCTTGGTACAGGGATACTCGGCTATCTCATAAGACAGTCATATCCTCGGGTACACGAAAATGTAGACTTGTTCGTGTTTTTACATAAGAATAAAAACGCCTAATTTGATAATTACAAAATTGACTATTTAATTATTCCCCCTAAAAACGCACGAATTGCTTTGTAAACGTTAAGAAAATCTAATACAAATTATTTCATGTAATAATAATAAAAACTATCTCATATACTCGGGTATCTCATGAGTATTCTTGAAATTTTATGCATTTATGGCTGTCTGAAATTGGCGCGCTCGGGCGCCATGTTAGTCTTGTGGCACAGCGCGCTCCCGCCAAGACTGGCGCGATTCTCGCCAAGACGACAAACTCGCACGCGAGGCAATCAGCCAACCAGCGGCGCAGAGGACATTGCGCAGAGCCCGATTGCTCACGCGATTGGCCGCGACGCACTCTCGATCCTTCTGGAACGTTCACGAATGATTCCCGGAAACGGTGACGCATGACGAATGTTCCAGAAGGAGAAGAGATAATAAAAGGAGGGAAAACCCGCGACCTCTCACTCTTTTACGCAATCATAGCTAAAACACCGCCAGTAATCAGTTGTATCTCTCTTTAAAATTCAATTTATTGTACAGTATTGTTTTCATTTGTAATTTTCGTATCGCTGACAATTGTATTAAGTACAGTGCTAAATATACAGTTATTTATCAAGAATCCGGAATCTACCCATATTCTTTGTCTCATTCACTCCGTTCAAATTCACACCCCATATTCACTCCATCCTTTCGCTCTACTTGTTCATCCATTCTCCTTTCACTCATCTCATTCATTCCATCTCACTTGTTCCTCCTCGTGGTCGACCAAGACCGCTTAATTTATAACAATGGCATAAATGATTGTATGCAATTTAAAACAATAAAGAAATTAAAAGAACGTTGATATATTAATTTAAATTTAGTAAAATCGGTCAAGAAAATAAGTAATCGTAATATATTGTCTGCTTCTTACTATTGATGCAAACGATTTTCATTTTGCATAAAAAGCCGGGTATTGCTGTTTACTCGAGTACCCGGGTATCTCACGGGTTACCCGGGTACGCGGGTATCTCATAAGTCACAGCTCTAAAATTCGATTGGGTAAGTAGAAATTAATGATTGATATTCACATATACATGGCCGGTTAACAAAAATTTTGTGCAACTTTGTAACGGCACACTGGGAGCAACAAATTTTTTTGATAAATCGCGTTAATGTCATTTGGAGAGGCCATCTTTCCAATGTAAAATGAGTTATTTAACATTGACGTAAATGTTGCCTTTTTAACTTCAACTGGCTCTAGAAAGGGAATGGTCGTAGAATCTTGTTCAAAAAAGCAAAGGTTCAATAATTTTACATTACAGGTATATGTGCTGAACATTTCTCACCCGAAATGTTCAAGCCCGACAACAGATTGCACCCGAATGTAAGACGCAGACTGAAAACGGGTGCTGTGCCCAAACCATGGGCAGATCGGGTACAATATCAAGACGAAGAGATTGTATTGATCGAGGGATGCGCCGCGGAGCAAGACACCAGAGAGGAACGGAGGACATCGTGATTCCTCAAGAGGATTGTATTGACGTGCCGACGCGTGTTTATGCAAGGATGCCATTATATTTCGCCCAACTAGATAACAATCGCTATCTAATTGCTGTCTATAACATGTCCGACGAAAAGTCGACAGAACATGTTGTAAATACAGAAGGTTCAGTGAACACTTCCGACAGGCCGCAAACGGCTCTGTTTAGGACTAGGCGTCCATATTTAATTAGTTTAAGCTGTCGAGTTCGAGCGATACAGCCCTGGGTGGCCCCCCAGCGTATGACGGTCCCAGGATATACGCTCCTGAGAATCCGTCTTTAAATCCGTCGTTTTTGGCAATTCCCGGTAACGCGCTCGCGTAGCGTAATCACGTGATTACCGAGAACCGCCGCTAATCGCGCTCAGCACCTAACCGTTAGATTCGTTCGAACGCTCAGCTGAGTCACACGTTACGCAATCGCGCCCTTTTCTTTATACGCAAGTGTAGACAATATATATACGTCACAAGTGCAACCAATATCGTTTGCGCGATTGTGTAAAATAAACATAGTTCTTTGCCGGCTCAATACTCCTTTCTTGCTTATTATTCTCTTTCCGACCTCACCTCGCTCACACTTTCCACACGATTTCCCTTTCCGAACTTCCTCCGGTGTTCAAACCCGATCCTACATACATCCATCCATACAGTCCACTCCCCAATCTCAAATCGTCCCGGGTTCCCGAACAGGCTCCAATAGGAGCCACTGCAACCCTAGGAGTGTCATCTGCCCTTCTGGCTGCCGCACTAGATGCAGTGGCGATCGATTGATCGCCTGTCACCTGGTGCGATGCAGCGGATGAGCGCAGGCGATGCTTTCGCCTTTATCGTCAGCACGCTTCGTCTGGTTGGGGAAGTTCCCCGCAGACTGCGTGCACCGACGGTGGTCCCCGCTCCGGTCCCGCAGAGGCAATTTACCTCTTATGCGGGAGCGTTTCGAGGAACCCGCTTGTTCGAGACTGCTCAAAATTGCCGCGCGAGCGCCATAGTATCTCGCCGAGCTACGCGTCGCGACTCGGCAGCGAATCGCGATATGACCGCGCGATCCCGCCTGAACGCGAGCAATTGGCGTCTGTCCTCGAGGTTCGCGCGGGCAGAAAATCAGACTCGCGATTGGCCAAAATCCTGTCTCGATCCTTCTGGAACGTTCCCGAACAATGAATCGGAACCACCGACGCATGACGAACTTCCTGAAGGATCGAGACAATAAAAGTGAGAACTAACGGTTTTCCCCCGTCACTCAGATCAAACAGCTGATCCGTTACGCAATTTCACGCCTGTCAATAATTCGGTTATTATAATTCATATTTACATTGTGACGTGGCGTTTTAGCCAACGTCCCCCGAGACCGAATAACGGAAGACCGGGTCACTTTCCGCTGCCGGAAAAGCGGGGCGAATTATGGCGAGCGCTCTCCCTGGGCACGAACGAGACCCATGGGCGACTTTTTCATATTTTTGAGCGTCGCGCCAATTTGCGCGACGCACGTTTGCAGGACCGTCACCGGGTCCCGAAAGGACCCGGAACACTTTTCCCCGCGGAGGAAATCGAACGCGAAAGGCACCGGCGAAGGAAAGAGCTGCCGGAGAATCGACAAGGCCCAGGACGAACAACCTGGAGGCGCCACCAAAGAGCAGGAAGGCCAAGACGATATCGCAGCTACTTTGGCGTCGCCTCAACCGGGAAGCAACGAGTCCCGCCGCCGGATTGGCCGAAGTCGATCGGTTGAGGGAGACGCGGCGAATCAGCGTCAGCACCGCCGAAGAAGCCACCAATCGCCGGACGCCAGGGACCGCCACGCCGAGCGAGGCCCTTGCCGAAATTCGGGCTACGATTGGACTAAGCGTCCCGCGGGTAGAAGCGCGCGGAAAGGGGGGACGCCTCACTTCCGCGTTCCCGAGTCAACGCGGAAAAGATCACTCTCTCGTGGGCTCCTTACGCGATCAACCGCACTACTGTTACGCGAAAATTAGCTGTTGCGACGCACGCTGCCGGAGGCGAGAAAAGGAGAACACCCCGTTCGAGTGAACGAAGTGCCGGTGGTGAGCTTTGTCGGATTTTCTACCGATAAATAAAGTGATTTCTGTTCGCGTTGGCTCGGTGCGCGTGACGGGTTCGCGATCGCGTCGCGGAACTTCGACTTTACTTTGCGGCTGCCGACTGCAGCCAGTCCGCGGGTAAATCCATCGGTCGAGCGGTAGGCGCGCGGGGAAAATTATTTAGCGAAGTGCCGGGCACTATTTGGCGAAATTAGCGAGGATCCGCGCGTCGCCGGAACGTTCACAACAACCGCGCGTCGCCGGAACGTTCACAACAACCTCGCGTCGTCCCACGGTGGGACGCCGCCACTAACCGGGAATCGCGTACGCTAACGCTTCCATCGCGTATTGCCGGGTTAGACGCGATTTCGAGGGACAAGGCGCGCGTGCGAAGAACATCCGTCGCCGATAATTTGTTACGCGCCGGTTAACCTCCTCTACGCTGCCGGCGTCGACCGGTAGCGCGATTATACCAACTGTCGTTAATAAATTCTGGTTAACCTAATTCTATTGAGTCGTGATTTCGTGAGAAACCTTCCCGCCGCGGGGAATGCCTCGTGGTCGTCCTGCGTAGTATCCTGGGCCCGTTTGCGTTAGATCCGCGTATTTTGCCGGTTGTCGCAGACTCGTAGACACGTAATTCGAGTAGCAACTAGCTCGATTATTTCTCGTGGCACCTTCCGTGCCTGGCGCCCGAAGATTCGCGAAATTCGATCTTAAAGTGACGAGCCTGCGAACAACTTTTGTCCCGGGTGGACCGCGTTTCGCGCGGCCGAACGCGGCCCGGCTGTACAGCTTGTAAATACCCGGTGTCGTCGAAGTTTCCGCCCCTCCGGCGGAGGCGATTTGCTCGACGACGTGACAACATTCATCAGTTCATTGTATTATTTATTCAAATTCACCAGTGTACATTTAAGACAATCTTTGTAACAGTGCTAAAATACGTTGATTTATCGTAGATCTTTACAATCCTTTCTATCCTGATCGAACAAGATCGCTCATTACACCGCTCCTCCTCCGCAATTGTAGCGGTTGGGAAACCGAGACAGGAGGTTCTTCCCACAAGTAAGGGGAAGAAGCTACTTTCAAGGTCGTCATCGAGGGATCTAAAGGTCTCAAAGGAGACCGAGGATCCTCGAAGACGAGTTTTGAACTCCTGCATAAACTCCTTCAGAAGGACAAAGGGCGCCAATCTGCGTTCAGTGTACCTGCGGTGTGTTAAGAACATACCGAATCTGAGGAGATATGTTGCGACTATGACCCCTGAGGCATTGCGTTCAATGCCGAAGGATCGCGGTGCGCTGCTCGGTTATGGGATCATTCCTGAAAAGGAGATCAAGGGGTCCTGGTATGTGGATACCGTGCTGAACGAGGCTGTTGAGCTTCAACAGCAACGTCAAGCTGGCAACGCGAAGAAGGCCAAAGTGCCCGAGCGTTCCAGCACAGCTGGTCCCGGCCAGGTAACCACCCGAACTGAACGGAGGGTCCGTCCACCGACTGTGGAACAGCCCGCCCCGGCAAAACCGGCTGCGGATCCCCAGGCGGCGGGCGGAGCAACGGTGAAGGTCAAGAAGACCCCCCCCCCACCGTTGATCCTCCCGTTTCGAAGAAGCAGAAGGTGTTGCCTCCAACCAAAAAGGCCGGTCCTTCACCCGCTGCTATGGTTCGGGGTTCTCCTCAGGTGGAGAATAAGAATTTTTTTTTTTAAGCGTGAGGAAGAATTCTTTTACGGACTTCCCATGCCCCTGGGAGGGACATGGGGGTATGTGGGACATACGAGAGCCAGAAGGGCTCACAGTACCGCACTAAAAAACCTCACGATAACCTGCCCTAAGCTATTCGGGGGCGGCTAGGATCTCCAATGGAATACAACCAGCCACCCCCCCAACCCACCCTTGGCCCCGAGGGGAGGGAAGCTCCCCCCAGAAATACCTAAGCTATCAGCGTGTAAGCAGGTTGCCCACTTACACCCCCCTTCCCTGGGCCGTTCGGTGGGCTTCGCGAGTCACCAGCTCGCTCCGCCCAACGACAGCAATTGAACCACCTACAAGCTACCCAACACGAAGGGCAAGGACCACAAAAATCTCCTATGCGACACGATTACAGAAAATAAATCGCACGTTGAAAAAGAAGATAAAAGATTTGAAGCTCGCATTGAAATGCAATAAACAAAAACTTCAAAGAGCTATGGCAGCCAAAGTTCCTATTTCAAAAGCAGCAGAAACGGTAGATGAATTTTTGGATAGGCAAAAATGTCTAAACAAAGTTTCACGAACAATGGTGCAGCTGCAACTGAAGAAGGACAACGCGACATACACGACAGAAGAACAAGCTTTGGCGAAGATGATATTTTCTTATTTTCCGTCCGCTTACATCAAACTGAGGAAAAGTGGATGTCACCTACCCGCAGAAAGCACAGTGCGAAGATGGATTGCAGTAAACAAACTGGACGATGGATTTCCAAAACACGTTCTTGCTAATATAAAAATACGTCTATCTGAATTCCCATTGGAGGAGAGATTCTGCACACTGAAATGGGATGAGATGTCCATTAAGACGTGGGAAGAATATTCAGCTTCACTGGATAAGGTGGAAGGACTTGTCGATCTAGGACAGTTGAAGCGACGTGACGAACGAGTACGCTACGCGTTCGTATTCTGCGTCGACAGCATCAATGGAGATAACAGATGGAGGCAGCCACTGGCATATTTCCTTTCCGGAAAAGGAGAACTGGATGCAGAAGATATCATAAGTCTAGTATATTCATGCTTGGAACAGCTGAAAGAGAGTGGAGCACTTGTTCGGATTTTAACGTGTGATCAGCGCACCATAAACCAAAAAGTATACAAAGATTTGGGAGTAACGGACGACTACCTCTTTTTCCAACATGAGGGAACGAAATATTATGCGGCATTCGATTTCCCTCATCTAATTAAACGGTTAATGGCGCAATTACGACAACACGGAAATGTATACGTTGAAAACGAAAGTATCATTTCGTTTTCAGATATGGATGAAACGTGGAATTACGACAAGGCCATGAACACGTCACGATTGTTGCCTCATATAACCGAGATCCATTTGCACCCAAATGCGTTCCAAAGTATGAACGTTAGGCGTGCATTTCAAATGTTTGATGATCCACAAGGACTGAAAAACCACAGCACAACGTGGGAAAAGACGGTAGAATTTATCAGAAGAATGGATAAGATAATAGATTACTGCAATTGCTATGATCCCACCAGCAAAGGCAAGAAGCAGCCCATTCGCAAGCAGGATGACGTCGTCTATCAGACGCTACAAGACGCAGTGGAGTGGCCAAAAAAGTGGAGTACTTGCCCATATGTACAAAAGGAAAAACAGAAGAAACCGCCCTGTTTCACGGGTCTGACCCTGACTCTCAGGGCATTTTTGGAAGTTTACAAATTGATAACTGATGAAGTCAAATGTGATTTCCAATTTACTGTAGGTTTGGCAAACTAAGATTCAGTCGAACATTTGTTCTCGAAGCTTCGACAACGAGGAGGTTTCAATTCAAGCCCAACGGCGCGTATGGTTCGACTGAATATGCGTTACATTATCTGCTCGCAATTAATACAAATTGGTGATCGGACGAATACGCAAGAAGAGGACGAAGAAAATTTAACATTACTTGGAGTTGAATCCCACATTCCTGGCCACTGTAATTTCAGCCCAAGTGAGAATGTACCGGCAGACAAAGAAGACGACGGAGCGTCAGAATGCGCTACGCATTTGTACGACAATTGTACAGATGCGGCGACTTTTACCCAGAACAAAGATGCACCATCATTCTATGAAGCAACGTCGATCACCTATTTCGCAGGTTATATCGTACACCATATAATACGAAAATATGGTTGTACCGAATGCCGCCAAACAATGTTGAAAACGCCATTGGACGTGCTGGAACCAGCAGAGAAATATATGGCCAATAGGGAATGTTCAGATGACGACGACGACGAAAGTGCCCCTGCCGTGAGAAAACTCTCACGACCCACCGAGGAATTTGCGAAGATAATTGCAATGCAGTTGCAACTCATTCAAGACAACTGGAGAAAGTATTGGCACCAGGAAAATGTGCTTGAAAAACTAAACATCACTGCCATTCAAAAGAGTCATAATTCATTATCCGGCTTGGTTTGAAGAACATAATAGCAGCTACAACCATAGAGTAGCAGCATTCAAACACTTGTATAAAGTGAAACTGCATGACCAAGCCAAGAAGAGAAATGAAGAGTACAAGTCTCTACACAGACAGACCAAATCACGAAAGCTGAAAAACATATCACATGAGTAAGCTACAACTAAGCTCTCCGACCTTGCGTTTCGGTAGACCGAGTAGCTGAAACGCGGGTCAAGATGAGCTAAGTGAACAATAGAAAACATAAATCTGCTGCCTCCACGAAGAAAATCAACTGGTCCTCCACCGTCGCCAATCTCTCCACGCTTCTCCGACCTTGCGTTTCGGTGGACTGAGTAGCTGAAACGCGGATTAAGAGAAGCTACGTCAATAATGGAAAACATCAAAGGGTCTAGCCGAATTCTACACTTCGATCGCTGAGGAACTTGCGAACGATGGGACCGAATGGACGTTCATTCCGCCATATTCACCGCACATGGGAGGCCTGTGGGAAGCAGCGGTGAGAAGCATGAAGATGCATTTGAAGCGGGTGATTGGAGACGCAACACTCACCTACGAGGAGATGGCCACGCTGCTGTGCCGTATCGAGGCGTGTCTGAATTTCAGGCCGTTGACAACACTGCCCGACAATCCGCAGGAATGCTCCCCAGGGTTGACGAAAAGATTGTGTAAGCAATTCGGAACTCCTCATCGATTCGTGAGCGAATGTCGTTTTCGATGTCAATAGACGATCTGAACGGTCAGCTGGACGCATCGATCCACCGCGACCTCTCCCCTCCTTTTTTTTACATGTGGAAAATCCCAAACAGGGATAACCCCCCTCATCGCTGGGAGATGAGAGAGGCCAATGTCGGACTCTCGACTAAAAACCTCATGGCCTTCCCAAGACTTAATACAGGCGGTACGGGATCACCGTGGTAAACTACCGCACCGCCCGCTGCCTTTACATAGACCACCCCGTGGGGGAAGAAACCCCTACCCCGCTTTTGACTCGAATTTTGGAAACCATGGCGAAGGCAGCCACGTTTACTTACTTTGAGAAAAATGCAAAACCAGAAGGTTCAAGCATCTAATCCCGTAGGAATTCCTACGATGAATAGAAACTCGAAGCGAATGTTTGAATTCAACATGCGGAAGTATAATGCCGCTCCAGTCGCTGCTATAGGCGCTGTTCTTCGGCCACGAAGAAAACATCGAAGGTGTAATACAAGTGGAAGAAGACGTCGAAGTACCATGCGACACGCAGACAGAAAATGTGTTCGACGTGGAAAGAGAAACGACGAACGAACCACAGGAACAATCGTGCCTTACGAACGGGTTGAGCATAGTTGACATGCGCTACGTCTTTGAACAAATAAAGGAGGCAAGCGATCATGGGAATAAGTACGGATGTACGTCCAAGAACATGCAAGTAGAAAAGATGATGAGAGTGGGCTTGAAGACAATGATGATTTTGAAATGCTCGAAGTGCGGTTATACGGCCTATGTCCGTAGCGAACGTCACGACCCTAAAGCTAAGGACATCAACCGAAGTGCAATCGGTGGAACAATAACCCCCAGAGGCGGATACGCACAATTGGAAGAATTTTTGGCAGTCATGAACGTTCCCGTGATGAGCAAGGAGATTTATCAGAAATATCATGACGATGTTGGCGAGAAATTAAACGCTGCTGCGAAATAAATGGTGGCAGCGACCGAAGAGGAGAAAAGCTAGCCATAGCAAGAAACGACGTAATAAACGGAATTTCGTATATTCCTATTGTGGCTGACGGAAGCTAGTTGAAGAGGTCGCACCACACAGGAAAATATGACTCAAGATCTGGTGTCGGCGTAATAATGGGTGTTCACACGAAAAAAGTATTATTCATACAAGTAAAGAGTGCACCATTTGTCGTGACGCGACGAAGAAGAATGAAGAACCAAAGAAACACAAGTGTTACAAGAATTGGAGAAAATCCGATGCGTCCACCAAAATAGAGAGCGAGGCTATCGCAGAAGGCTTCACGACAAGTATTGAAAAACGCGGATTGATTTATTCGACGATTATTCCTGACGGCGATAACAGCGTCTATCAAAAAATTTTGGACTGCGATCCATACAAGACGGCGATCCGCGTGAAGAAGATGGAATGCATGGATCATTTGCTGCGAAACTTCTGCAACAGAATGAAAGAGGTTGCGAAAAAGACCGTTGCCGGCTACTACCCAGTCTCGCCTGAACGCTCGAAGCGAACGGACGTGCTTCGCCCCTGCTCCGTGCTCAGGTATACGACTACCTGCCGCCGCCATCTTGGACGACGCCGTTTCAGTCTACGTGGCCTTTTCGCTGACGTGGCCTTTACGTGTTTCTCGCGTTTAGCTACGACTCTCCGAAATTCGCGTGGTGTCATTGTAATACTAGTGCTGATTGGGACTAAAAATAGCGAGAATCAGTGCAGTGTTCAATTAAATTACAAAACTGACTCAACTTGTGCCTATCGGTCGCGACGTCTCCGTGATTCGCGCCGATCTCTTCCCTGCCCGTCGAAAATTGCTGCTCCCTTGTAGCAACAGCATTTTAGTATTATTCACTAACAAGTGCATAAACAATTTCGTGCGCGCCTGCATTTCTAACAAACAATTTCGTCCATATACAAGTTTACCGCTTGCCGCTTTGCCGTTGGCCTGCTCCGCGCGTGGGTTTTACCGAGTGACGTGGCCGCCGCGAACAAAGAACCCTAGCCCCTACCTAGTACAATGGACAGTATCGTTAACCCCAGCCCTAAACCCCAGGTAGAACGTACCAAGAAAAAGAAGGGTAAGAAGAAAAAGAAGCTGGAACCTCCAGCAGGCGCAGGAGCACCGGACGCACCAGGCACACCACCATCCGACGCTGACAAGTCATCGTGCAGCGTCATGGAGATCGATCCCTCCTTGGTGCGGGATCTTCCCACCAGGAAGCGTTCCCGCTCCCAAGCCCCCACCACGGCGACCGAAGGCTCAGACGAGGAAGATCTCCAACTCCAACCGAGAGTCCACCTCGTCAAGCTGGAGCCCCAAGAGAAGGAGAAGGTAAGTACTGTTAATTCAGTATTTAACTTCCCTGTCCCCGCTCCCGTTGACCCCATTAAAAAACCGGCCCCCGCGAATTCCTCCGCGTCCCCCGCGTCTTTCGCTCCCCCCCGCTGCGGTCCACTGCTGAGCTCGTCTCGCTGTCCGAGGTCACGATGGACCGCCTCACCTCCGTTTGCCTCGACGAGGCAAACAAAATCTCAAAAGCAAGTGCAGATCAAATTCGGCAACTCGCTGGCCAATTCCGCCGTATGGTTGGGGAATTGGCTCAAAATAACAGCTACATCGCGGGCAGATTGTCCGCGATGTCTGCTGCCCCCCGCGCCTCCGCGCCCACCCGGTCTTCGGCCCCAGCCGCTTCCCCGGCTCCCCACCTCCCCTCCGCTGACTCGTACGCCAGCGTCGCCGACCGTCGCCCGCCGCCCCGCCGCGCTGCCGCGCCAGCACAATTCCCCCCGCTCCCCCCCCAGCACTCACCTAAACCCCCTCGCGACCGCCCTCCCCACCGCGCAACCCCTTCTCGCGCCGAACGGCGCTCTTCCCCGACCTCGCTTGGCAACCCAAGTGATTTCGGCCGCGAAATCGACCCCCGCCCGCCACCTCCTCCGCGTCACCCCCGCGGAACCCATCACCGGCGAC
The DNA here is from genome assembly GCA_963971365.1 of Lasioglossum villosulum. Classification (NCBI taxonomy): domain Eukaryota; kingdom Metazoa; phylum Arthropoda; class Insecta; order Hymenoptera; family Halictidae; genus Lasioglossum; species Lasioglossum villosulum. Next base: position 24,759,238 of record OZ020497.1, read on the forward strand.
GGCGCCGCCCTCAAACGCGCCGTGTTCTCCCACGTGGACCTCCGTAAGGCCAACGTGGGATTCAAATCTATTCGCGCTACCCGTGACGGTGCCCTCTTGGTCGAGGCGGCCAACGCCAAAGACCTGAGGGTCTTTACCGAGAACCAGGCCCTCCGCAAGGCCGGTTTCACGGCCTCCGCGCCCTCCCCCAAGCTCCCCCGGATTATCATCTACGATATTCCGAAGGAGCTGGAAGCCCAAGATATCGCTGAGCACATCCGTGCTCAGAATATCACGTCCTCCCCGGCCACCGATAAAGCCACCCTCCGCCCACTCTTCAAAGTGGGCCGCAAAGACAAGGAGGGCAACGACTGGGTTGTCGAGGCTTCATCCGTCATCCGCGAGTCCCTTCTGCCGAAAGGAAAGATCTTCGTTTCCTATGCCTACTGCCGAGTAGACGACTACCTCGTCGCGACCCGATGCTTCAAGTGCCAGAAGTATGGGCACGTGGACAAACACTGCAAAAGCAGTGAAGCCACGTGCTCCTTCTGCGCACAAACCGGGCATACCAACAAGGAATGCCCGAATCACGAAGCGTCCCCGTCGTGCGCGAACTGTCGCGCGCGCAAACTCCCACACGCGCATGCCGCGGGCGACCGTAACTGGCCCTCGCGCTCGTCTGCCTTGATCCTCAAGGCCTCCCGGATTAACTATTCAATATGAATAGTTATCCCCCGCGACCGGCCCCGCGAAACCCTCCCCCACGGACACCCCCACCAACATCATCCCCCCCAGACTCACGCACTGCAGAGCGCATCCCTACTTTAAAAACTGCGCAAATCAACATGCGGCGATCCCGGATCGTATCGTACGAAATTGCTCGTATGATAGAGTCCGGTTGCGTTGATGTTGTTCTTGCGCAAGAACCTTACAATACCGCGGAAAGAGTCGTCGGACTCGACTCCCGGAACGTAGTAATTCACGGCGCCCCGCGTGGCGAAAATTGTCAGGCCGCGATCATTGTGAAGGGCTCGACCTTCACAATTCTTAAGCTCTCGCACCTCTCCAATACGCACACCGCCGTCATAGAATTAACCGGTCCCCTCGGCCCTCTGTACTTGGTCAGCTGCTACTTTCAGTACAAAGACCGTATAGAGGCCGGAATCGCGTCCCTCCAAAATATTATCGATTCCCTCCGCGGAAAGCCGATCTTCTTCGGAATCGACGCGAACGCCAGGTCCGCTCTGTGGCACGACCCGCTCCCCCCCAGCTCAAACACGTACAACAAGCGTGCCTGGATCCGTGGGAGGGAGTTTGAGCGTTTCCTCGCGCAAAACCCCCTCCAAATCCTTAACCAGCCTGGAAATCCCCCCACATACAGTGGTCCCTCCGGCGCGTCTTGTATAGACGTAACGCTGCGGACTGCTGCAGCCGATTCTCTGTCCTTCTCCTGGAGTGTTCTTGATGGCAGGACCTCCAGTGACCACAATGTCATCCTGCTTGAACTAAGCAGTCATAATACAATTCCAAATCCTCCCCCCATCCTTGGCAGATTTGCGTGCCACAGAGCGAACTGGGACGAATTCGGAATTGAGTTCGCGCGACTTCTCTCCGAGGGCGCTCCCCCTCTCGAATTTTCCTCCCGCGACGACGTCCAGACAGCTGTCTCCCATCTGGAGAGGGCCATACTGGGCGCTGCCTCCCTGGCCATCCCGAGGAAAAGGTGGCACCCCCGTGCCGTTCCCGGATGGACGGAAGAGCTTACGCGCCTTAAGCGCTCGTCTAATCGCCTCCGTAGGCAATTCCAACGCGAGAGGGATCCCGCTCTCCGAGAAGAGAAACGTCGCGCGTACTCTCGGGCCCACAAGGAGTATCGGGCACTTTTCCGCACCTCCGCAAGGAGAGGATGGAGGGAGCTTGTTACCCGAATGGGCCTAGAAAATCCCTGGTCCGCCCCATACCGGACGGCGTTCGGCAAGAAGATTGCTCCGCAACTTCTTACGTCGATTTCGACCACCGGCTTAACGACCCAGAGCTGGCACGAAAGTGCCAGTGCCCTGCTCGCCGCGCTCTCCCCGGACGACTCTGCTCCGGACAGCGAGTCGCACGCCATTACGCGACGCGATTTCACTCGTGAAATCAACACCCCCGATGCCCCCGACTTCTCCCTCGCGGATCTGCACGTAATAATTGGAAATCTCGGCGACAACCGTACGCCCGGCCCCGACGGTATCGAAGTACCCGTTCTCAAACAGGCCTTCAGCCGCTCCCCCGCCCTATTTCTCAAAATTTTTAACGGGTGCTTAAAATTCGGCCTATTTTTAAATTCGTGGAAAACGGGAAAAATCAGGGCGATCCTCAAATCCCCTGATAAACCCGAAACCGCGCCCTCCTCTTACCGCCCCATATGCCTGCTTCCCGTTATTGGAAAGGTGATGGAGAAAGTTAATAATCACCGGATTAGGTGACCTAATTAACAACCATCCGCTGGCCTCGAACTCGCAGTTCGGCTTTAAGAGAGGCTTGGGGACGGACGATGCCCTGCACAGACTGCAGGGAGTCGTTCATTCGTCCAACGCCAAGCACGCGGTCGCACTCTCCTTTGATATCAAGGGAGCGTTCGACAACGTCTGGTGGCCTGCTGTTACGGCCGAGTTGCGCAACCGCGATTGTCCGCGCAATTTGTACAATGTCCTCATTGATTATTTCCGGGATCGCAAGATAGTTCTTTCCGCGGAATACTCTTCCTATTACAAACCCGTTACCAAGGGATGCCCGCAGGGCTCGGTCCTCGGCCCCTCCATTTGGAATCTCCTCTTCGACTCTTTAGTCCGCGAAATCGCGTTAATTCAAAATACGCACACTGTGGCATACGCCGATGACCTGCTTGTCGTCGTGGAAGGGAACTCTCGTGTTTCCTTAGAAATGACGTCAGCCCTGGTCACCGGCGCGCTACAGGCATGGTGCAATAAAAATAAAATGGCCATTTCCCCTCACAAAACGGTTATGCTTCGAGTGAGGGGCAGCCTTAGCATTTCTCGTCCGCCCGTTATCAAAATGGATACCGCCAGCCTTGCTTTCGCTAAGAGCCTTAGGTACCTGGGGATCGTGTACGGTCACTCGTTAAGTGTGTCCGAGCACGTAATCCGGATATCTGACCACGCGAAGGCAAAGTTCAGTGGCATCTCGGCCCTAATGGGATCCATATGGGGATACGATTTCCGTGCCCGATCTCTGCTATTCAAAAGCATCTTCCTTTCCATAATTTCCTACGGTGCGATTGGTTGGGCCCACAAGCTCACCCAAAAACACGTTTCCACTCTCCAAAGTGCGCAGCGCACTGCCCTTCTCAGAGTATGCGCTGCGTACCGCACCACGTCTAACGATGCGCTCTGCGTGCTGGGACTCCAACCCCCTATAGATTTATATCTGACGGAGAAGCGACTCCGCTTCCTCGTCAGAAAAAATATCCCTTTCGAACATCGCGGGATTATCTTCGCCCCTGGCCTCTTCGACGACCCCCGCGACCATATTTCGGCCACCCGTAAAGCCCTTCGCGACAATACCCTCGAATTGTGGCAAAACAGATGGGCCAGATCGGTCAAGGGAAGAACCACTTTCGGTTTCTTTCCAACATTGACGGAGAGGGCCCGCTGTCGCGTCCCCATCACTTTCTACACAACGCAGTTCCTCACCGGGCACGGCGATTTTCGGGAGAAACTCTGTCATTTCGGATTGACAGACTCTCCTGACTGCGACTGTGGCGAGGGAACTGAGTCATCTACCCACGTACTCCTTCATTGCAAACTGCATGCGACGGAGCGAGAACCACTGTCATCCTTAATAAATTCACTTGGGCATACATGGCCACCACCTTTTAGTATTTTCGTAAGCGACGACGTCGCCGAAGCGTTCAGCTCCTTCGCACGCAAGGTGCTGCAAAAGAAGGAGATGCGGCCGGCCACCATTGACCGCGCCGCATGACCTGCGCTAGTCCCCCCACCCTCCCTCCTCCGCGACGCGCTCCCCCCTAAACGCCGGCCCCAATAATTACATTATTGCATGGCCTTTCAGCATTTTGCATGCTCTCTATTGCCTTTAGCGGCTTTTGCAGAGCCAAGCAGGAGGGGGTGTCTTTGCGCGTTCCGCGCCTTCGCCGCTCGGTCCCCGGGTCGAAGGTGGAGGCGCGGTGCGCGGCCCCCCCTCTGACATGGTCCACCCGAGTCCATAAATCGGTACCTCGGGGTTGGGGAGCCCAGCGATCGACGAATGGCTAACAGGCTTCCGTCGATCGCCCCCCAACAATAGGCGTTGGCTTCGAGGTGGCAGTGGTGTCTGGCCCGGACCGTCAAGGGTACGAACTGGCGTTTCCATCGCTCTGCGCGCGCCTCGCGCGCGGTGGGATGAAATGTCAGCTCAAAATCGGTCAGCTAGAAGACCGTGCTCAACCAGTAGCGGCGCGAAACTGCAAATCTCGCGCCAAACTGGTACTCGAGACTTCGTCTCGAGGTGCGTTGATCGTGCATCACAACGATCCCAATCCCCGATTTCCGAACGTCTTTAGGAATAGGGGAGGGGCGGGTTGGCCAACAGGCTAAGGTACCGTCTCCGGAACCAAAACAGTAGATCTTGCAGGCTACTACAGGCGAGCCGTACAAGCAAGTATTCTGCGGATGCGAACAGGAATCGTGAAAGCTGCAGAATACAGAGCAAATGAGAATTTCTCGTCAGCAGAGAACATAAAGAAGTTATATGAAGATATAACGAATATTCCCAGCCATGTTTTTGGAGAGCACAAAGAGTGCGCGAACATAGAGTACTTCTGCGATGGGGCTAGAAAGCAAGATGAGGCAAACATTGTTGGGGAATTATTGCAGATAGGAGTGTATCAATAGATACGGGAAATAATTACACGCCTAGCGGCGAATTTAGAGTCTCCTCCAGCAAAGCAATAATAACCCGGTGGAAAGTTTCAATAACGTAATCGCAAAATACATTGGCGGAAAAAGAATAAATTTCGGCCTAAGGGGATCATACACTGCAAGATGCAATGCTGCAAGATGCAATGGAGCAATAACGCAAAAAGAGAGCCTTGACCAAAACCCAAAAGAATATCAAGAGAATACGCAAGGGGTTACTACAACGACAGATGCTGACTACGGTCCAAATGCCCAGAGGCCAAACATGGACGAATCTATGTTTCACCTGCAAAAGGAGAAACATATGGAAATCCTACGCGATTGACAAAAGGATAGAGTTAGCATTGAGCGAAGAACAATTGGACAATTCAAAAACAGCGAGTGGCTCGATAAGAAGAGAAAGTTTTTGACAGCGCCCAACTTCGGCGAAGTGAGCAACCGACTCAAAGGAACGCTGTGCGCAATGCTAGTAAAGAGATTGATGTATTCCAAGAAGGTAAACGTTCCTGCTGTCGTGTATGAACGGCGGAACGAACAGATTGCACGGGAAGAACTATCAAAAAAGGAAGGAATCGAAATCGAAAATGTGGCATTTTCATCGATACATCGATCCTATATTTGGGAGCATCGCCGGATGGTCTCGTCGGTGACGACGGCATCATGGAAATAAAATGCCCAATGAGCGCTGCAAATATGACGCCAGAAGAGGCTATTTCAACATTGCCGGGAATAAAGAAATACTTCAAAGATAGTACAGGTACTGCTATGAACGAAAAGCACAAGTACTACTATCATATGCAGGGACAGCTGCACATAACCGGCAGAAAGTACTGTCTCTTTTGTGTATGGATAAAAAATCTTTTTTGAAAGAAGACAATTAAAGTTGATAGAGACGACCAATTTTGGCTAAGTAAAATGGAGCCAAAATTGTCGCTCTTTTCATAAATTGTATGCTGCCCGAATTAGTCAACGGTAGAGATATTAGAGGCATGCTCATTCGGGAGCCGCAATATATTCTTGACGAGCGTGCGAAAAAGAAAATAACAAAAAGAAAAGTTAACACTAATCGAGGTTGAATTGCACTTGCCAGTGCAACACCACTGACTTGATCAGCTGGTGATTAAAAAGATTGTAAAGTGATTACAATCACAGCTCTAGGATCGTATACGATCCAAAAGTTGCCGGACCTCGATCTGTACACTTGCAAACAAGTGTGGAGAATCGCTGATTCTGCACACCACCAGCACGGTCGTCACCCATTTAAAATTACATTGGCCAGTAAGTATACGACACATTATCAAATATTCACTATGTACGTGTATGTTATTATTATTCTGTATGTTACAGCCCAAGCGAAATACCAATGTAGAAAATAAAAATGCAGAAGTGCCGAAATTTTCGGACAGCCAAATCGTGAGTTATTCAATAGAATCTTCTTAGTTATTTTTATTCTTCGTTGTATTTTGTTATGTTACAGAAAAAAGTCATAAAAGAGCTAAGACAACAATATAGGCGGGGGGCCGCGACGGTCGAAGACGAGAGCGCGGACGAGGACGAGGAGACGGACGAGAACGAGGACAAATTTTCATTACAAATCATAATTATTATTGTTAAAAAAATTTTTAAATATGTAAAAAATAATAATTATTATTATTATTTTATTTAATGCAAATTTTTATATTAGTATATTGTGACGTGGCAAAATAACCACGTCCCGATGATGCAATAGTAAGAAAACCCAACAGTAAAATCGCGATGACCGGACCACCCTCTAGCAGGATAATTAGGAAATCGCTAGCAGTAAGCGCTCTCTTTGGGACGTTGCAAGAACTAAGTTCCGATACTGTAGATTTGTGAACGTCGGAAAGATTGCAGGAACGTAGCGTGGGCTCAGGGAGCCCCAACGTAACCAATCGCCGGAAAAAGGAGATTCCAAGCTGCCGTCTCGAAAGCCCACTCGGAACGCCGGACCAAAATGACACCCTCTGCAGAGGAATTGAAAAGGAACCTCGAGCCCAGGCTGAACAACCTGGAGACGCCGACGAGGGACTAAGGGACCACGAAGAGAACATCGAAGAATCGTCCCGTCGACGCGACGTCTCGTCCCGCAACATTATCGGTCCCTGCAGGAGCGGCGCGAGCGGTTCTGGAATGTCTCAAGACATTCCCGGTGGAAGCGCGTCCGCCGTTATGGAAATCGGGGATTGGCAAGGTCCGGGGCCCTTCTTGTCGAGTGCCGGCCCTCCGCGCGTACGACACCGCGAGCGACAGTGATTGGTGGGCGAAAAACCGAATCAAGTAGGGGACGCCTTACTTCCGCATCCTCGAGCCACCGAAAATTCGCGTCACTGCTGCGTAGGCTCTCTGAGCGAAAAGTTGTATTGCTGCCGTAATTTTGTCAACGCGTGTGCGTCAAGTAATACATTGTAAAGGCTGCCGTTCAGCTTCGCCACCACCTGCTGCCGTTGGTAAGTGCCTACCGGATTCCTTAGAACGATTTATTGTTGATTCGCGATCATTTAAAGTGGCTCGAGCAGCGTTCGTGATTTCGTGTCGGTTTTTACGTGGGCCGTCCTTTTGACGGCCACGTGTTTCGTGTGCCGAGAATCGGCTGCCCGTTTCGTGTTCCTTTGGCGAGTTCCCAGTGAGAGCGATTAGCTAGAGTCCCGCTTGTGTAAAATACGTCGCGAATCGTTCAGTTAGCGAAATAGCCGCGCGCAGTCAAATTGTTAATTTCGGTCAATTCCATCTCGACCCCGCGCCGGCCTAACATCTCGGATCGCTGCCGACGCGGGTAATATTATTTAATCCGAGAAACGCGTGTAACATCGGGGATCTGTACGTTTCGTTCCTCGCGGATAGCTACGCACGTGCAACCGGCGTCGTACAGATTCCAACGCGGCCATCTTGCCTCCGCGAGTCGCGTACGTATCGGCTTGTTGCCGATCATGCCGATTCCACTTTTCCGATTGCCGTAACTAATAGTAAATTCCGATCTCGACTTTTCACTCGTTAGATTCCGTTTCCATATTCGATTTCTCACTATACTTTTGTTTGCCGTAAATAAATCATTCTGTTCACACTAAGTGTTGTACCAATCATTTGCGAGGTCCGTTCTCGCCGTGGAGAACGTCCTGTCCGATCCCGCGTGTAATCCTGGCCACCGACGAGATACTGTTAAAGACTGCCAGCCTTACGGGACTACGTGTCCCACGAAAATTTCGGTGTTCTCTTACGCCCTCTGGGATTTATTTTGACTGGAGTGAGAAACAGAAGCATCGACGACATTTCGTCGGTGCAGAAGACCACTGAGGAGAGATTCTCGTCGCGACGCGTCGGTGAGAAGACGAATCATCACGAAACCATATGGGTTATCATCAAATGTTATATTCTCCGCCATATTTCAGACGAGGTTTTAGTGCTGATTTTTGAGGTTTCAAATATTAAAAGTAACACTCAAGAACAAAAGATTCCTAGAAATATTGTACGTAAGAAAGTATTGAAGCATTATTTTAGAAAAATCTAGAATTCCTAATACAAATTTCATATCAAATACCTGAATGTTTAATTTAAAAATATTTCATAAATGAACATACTTCCTTACACTTTTTTAAATACATAATTGTTCCAAGAATCGATCTCTGAAAACAGAAATATCTAGAAACATGGAATAAATTTTATTTGACATGTTGTTCCGAATAAAGTTTCGACTGATTCCGATAAAGAATTATGTGGATGAATTAATATGTATAAAAAAATGCACGGAATTTGACAGTGAAGTTTCAGTTTCAACTTTAATAACAAATTGATATATTCAGTTAAAGTTGAATGTAGGTTTAGAAACTACGTTTTGTTATGAAAATTTAAGATACATAAATTTGCAGATCTTACACACTATGATTATCTGACTTTTCTCCATTAGACGGCACACTGTGCTACGTGGAAAACATATGTGGAAAAATAGCGATAATTCTAAGTGGACGTGCCCAAAGCTTGTTCTCGCATTTCGTTCCGCTTAGCGTCTTCGCAAAGAAAACATATACAACCGTCCCCTCGCGAAGAGGGAAAGTGTAGGAACGTCTAGAAATTCAAATCGCTGACAAATATAATATAATTGTAGGAGCAGAGATAGGCAAGTTTTTATTGAATTAAGAATTTCAAATAGCCAATATAAGAGATAAAAAAATTATTCGTCACGCGTCAAATAAAAATAATCCTGGTTATCTCTATTGCACGCATGAAAAATGATGTTTTATTCTACGAAAATTTATGTTTTTGCGTTGAATAAACTTTTCATTTTCATGTGTATCTTTATTGAACGGTTTATTCGACTTCGAATAATCTTCTGAGCCGCGTTCGAATGCTGTAGGAAGGACCGAGCACCCGACCAGTCAAAGAATGGAACTCACGCGTTACAATGTAGTACATATCGCGTATCGCCCAATTACACTGTCCAACAAACTTTTTTATGATGTCTCGATTCTCACTATGCAATTCTTATAGTGTTTTCGCGCTGATTTCGAATCTGGCCTTAATTTTTCTCCCAGACTCACAGTTTTTGAGAAATTTAAGTTTGAAAAAAAACACATTTTTCAACTTTGAACAAAGGTTGTGATATTATTATAAAAGATGTTGTATTGTTCTTTACAGCAAAAGATTCTCTAGATTTTCCCGAATTCAGTGATGTACAATAGTAATACATTATGATTGTTTAAACATGTTTAAACAAAACATTAAAGACGGAGATGCACCGCTTTTGCACCTTTTTTTGATGATACTTTTTAATTTATCTGAAAAAATAAGGGTCCAGTGGAAAATCAAACTACACCACGCGATAGAGCAGACTTTTATCTTGCGAAACCACCCTGTCAGACAGGGCCGCCGCGTGCGGTTGTGCAGGTTGTGCACCGCACACGGGCGCTTCATCAAAGGGGCGCCACAACATTAACAGTAAACAGATTTGCTAAGTTCAAAAAAAGGTCATTCAAATTATTTGCATGTCTAAAGAGGGCGCACTAAATTTCTTTTGCACACGGGCGACTCGTACCCACGCGGCGGCCCTGCTGTCAGATTTCGAACATCGACGTTTTTACAGAACCAGAAAGCAAAATATCATCGCAGAACACGAGTCGCCGCCAGTGGTGCTCTGCCCTAGCGTGGTCGTTTGAGGGGATACGGCGCGCGGCGCGCGGTGGTGTCTCTCCGTCTTTAATGATTGTTTATTAATGTTTAAACAATCATAACGTATTAATAATGGATATCACCGTATTCAGAAAAGTCTACAGAATCTTTTGCTGCAAAGAACAATTCAATATCTTTTATAATACCGTCACCACATTTGTTTAAAGTTGAAAAATAGGTTTTTTTTCAAAGTCATGTTTTTCAAAAACTGTGCGTGTACGAGAAAAACTAAGGGCAAATTCGGAATCAGCGCAAAAAACTCTATAAGATCCACCCATCAGTTATATGAAAACATAAAAAAAGTTGAAATTTGTTGGACAGTGTAATACACGTACTGCAAATTTCATCAAAATCGGTTGGCGTAGAAGAAAACAACACGCATAGAAAGCAGGGATTGAAAACTATTATGAAACCCAAGATGATGTTATAACTGTTATAAGAATATCGATATTGTTTTATATCGGTTACGGTTCCGGTTCCGGTTCCAGTTTCGATTCTGTCATTTTAAATTCCGTATTGTGTTCGGCATTATGTATTTATTTGGGGTGTACGGGCCGCCCGATTGTCGAGCTGCCGAAGAGAGTAACTCGACTTCGCCGGACACGTTCGGAAAGAATCGGACAAGTTCGGACGAGCGAGTTATTGCGATACCCGAGAACATCTCTGCGTTCTTATGAAATAGATAATTGCAATAATGGCATTCTATCATAACTTATAACGTAATTTTTATTATATAAACACTATTTATTATTTGAGTAGTTATTCATTGTTATTTATAATGTAAACAATTGTTACATACATTTTTTATAATTTGTTTCTACACTCCATATTTGGATTATTATTTCAATAATTTCTTGTTAAAATAATTGTTTAAATAAATTATTATGGAGATAATACTTCAAATAATAAATATAGAAATAATTAAACAAACAATTACTTTAACAAGAAACTATATTGAAATATGTAAGAGATAGCCTGGATTAAAACAGCAAATGCGAATCAACTTTATTTAAACGCATTTTCCGGAGACTGTTTCTTGTTCATTTCGTTTTCGACGTTCCGCTTCGTTTTTGACGTTCGCTTGTCGTTGGCTACGAACCGCTTGTAAATAACATTTACAATACACCGGGTGGCGTAACATGAATAACAGCAACATGAACAACAGCTTACAAATATTAGTTCAAATAATAAATATAGAAACAATTTATAAAATTTGTTTATTTAAAAAATAATTTTAAGAGTACATTAGTATTGAAATAATAATTTCAATAATGAATATAGAAACAAATTACTCAAATGTATTTATTTAAAAATTGTTTAAATTATAAATAACAATAAATAACGATGATTACAGAATATTTTTCGTTTACGAATCATTGTTTTATGTATAATTTTCAAATTAATTTTAAATTCCAATACTTTTTTAGGATATTACGTGGTAATTACTTTTGTTTTTCCTACATCTATACACTGTCGATTATAAAACGATAACTACAATGGTGAACAATAAGGGACATAAGAAAGCAATAAGAGTGCGTAATGAAATTATACAATAAAAAGTAATTTTTTTTCTAAGAATTACAGAATGTGGGTAATGTCAGCATTCTACATTTAATTATTATCTGCGGTACTGAATCTATTTACCTACGCCACTGACGCAGTTTCATGTGGTTCACGAACAAATGATTTATTTAGGTAGAGAGCGCTGACCACCAACAGTATTTTGTCGGTGGTAGAACTTTTAGCGATGTGGTCTTTCAGGTCACTGTAATTTCCACCGTTACCACCCCGCACATTGCGCCCACTTACCGGACCGCGGAATAGCACGGGCGCTGGCAGTCTTTAACAGTATCTCGTCGGTGTCCTGGCCCTTAACATGCTATTCTGGTCCTCGGGAACGTGAATTCGAAATTTCCTTAGCGCGAATAATTTTGTGGGCATTTCAGATTGCCTAGCGCCCGAAATGTTAAAGTTCTTGTCGAGAGTTTCGAATTCGCGTAGTTTATCGCGGGTGGCCTGCGTCCATCACGGCTAGACGTAGCCCGGTTCTAACCTATAAAACCCGTAGCCGCTTGTTTTTCCGCCTCTCGGTACTTGGTATCGGGACCCGGAAAAATAGGCAGCGTGATAATATATAATAAAATGCGTTATAAAGTTGTCATACGTATAATCCCGGACCATTACGATGCTTGTAGGCACACGTACACGCCGTCCGAGCGGTGTGTACGCGCCACACAGTCTCAGACGAGCACACCGACAATGCAGCGTCGGCAGCCGAACTGTGACGTCACGGTTGTTTACGAAGCCTAACTTGCTGGCTATGTACATGTTTTCTGTTTAGTGAATGCTGTCTCCGCCGGGAGCGTATCAAATGTAGAAAGTGTACACAACGCCCGCTAATTCAGCTTCATCCACCGGCCGCTCACCCAATTTAGCGTGATGATCAATTCGTCAAGGTAACGCGACCAGACGGTGCCCTTAAGTTTCAAAATGAAATACTCGTCTGTAAATTTTACCATCTTTAAACGTCTGTACCTCACTGCAACGTTAATCGATTTTGACGAAATTATCAATTCTTTTTCATTTCTGACTATACAATAATCAGTGGTATGTTTTTAAATTCTTTTACATCGCAACTGAAACAGAGACGAATTCGACGGTTACAATGTATGCGTGTGCGTCGCGTCGTGCGTCGCGCGGCTCTTATCTTATTGTTAGGAGCTTCCCACTAGTTACGTTATATATACAGGGTGTTCGACTACAGGTGGGAGAAAATTTAAGTGTTGGTTCTTAACGATGATATAAGACGAAAATGAAGAATAAAAAAATTGCGATTTCGGCTTCGTTATTTAGCTCTTAAAATTATTAATAAATTATTTGATTTTAATATTTTAGTAAAGTTCATTAATTATAAACTTTTCCCAGCGAGGTGAAAATGTTTAACAAATCGTTGGACAACATTGAACTCTTTGACGTACACAAAGTACACTTTTGTTAGACGCGTTGTTGATTTTTAATTGTTAATAGCTAAATAACGAAGCTGAAATCGCAATTTTTTAACTTCCCGATTCATAGGGAAGTTACTGTAATTACCCCGAAAATCGAAAATTGATTTTTTAGCAGATCTTCACGTTTCATGGTCATTGGAGTCATTTTAGACTATTTTTATCAAAATGTTCGTATGTGTGTGTGTGTGTGTGTGTGTGTGTGTGTGTGTGCGTATGTCCGTTTGTATGGTATCAAATTTTTCGTTAACGTTTTCTGAAAAAATAACAATGCGATCAGAATAATGAATGATGCAATCGATGTGCCCCGCTGTAACTTAGAGCTGATTAGATTTTGGTCCATATTGGTCAAGTAGTTTTTTAGATTTTTTAGTTTTTTTCGAAACAAGTTCATTCAACAATGCAAATTATACGAGAGGACGGAAATTTTCCACCGAAGAAACAAACGTAACAATTATATATAATTTTTATTTTTTTTTATTAAAAAAAAATTTTTTTTTTCATTTAAAAAAAAATTTAAAAAAAATTTATATTTTTAAATTTTATATCTATAACAAGGAACCAAGCGAGCAACGAGCATACGATGTTGGTTCAAACATTTTGATAAGTAGAAAACTATTGAACTTCCCAAAGAACGTATAATCTTCTTAAAACGTATACTAAATAAATAATGATAATAATATATTGCAACTAACGAATCGGGAAGTTCTTTGTGTGGCTCGTGGAGAGTCACACACAAAATACCATCCGTACCACTAACCCTCTCGCGAGCTCGCAAAGCGAGCGAGCTACAACACCCCTACCTGCGAAGCTCGCGAAGCGAGCGAGCAACAATAACCAGCTAGTTTTTTTAAATTTTGTTCCATAATTTTTTTGTTAATTATTTGCAGGATATTGAATTATCGAAACTTGTAGAAGGATCGCTACACTACCACTATGAGTTCTTAAAATGGTTGAGGTGGTTCCTCGAGCAGGAACCCAGCGTGATGGCGGATAAAGAAGACGTACTGGATATCCCAAGTAAAGGAAATTCTTGTCTATATCTATATCTATATCCAAACCAAAACACTTCGTGTAAAGGTTGACCAAGTTCCCCGGCCCATCCAGTGTAACAATCATTGGCCTCTGGGAATTGGTCTTTCCCCACATCACAGCCCTTATAGGCAAGAGGAACTTGGTCCATCCATCATATCACAACTTTGATAGGCGAGAGGAACTTGGTCCATCCTTCATATCACTGAAGTGGATGGGCCGGGGAACTTGGTCAACCTTTCAACGAAGTGTTTTGGTTTGGATATCATGTTATTTTTGTAAAAAATTGCCAGATATTCAGATTCACAGGCGGGAGCTAATTTGCAGAAAATAGCATGATGATGCGTCTGACTTGAGACACGCACAGTGTATTGCAATATTGTTACACAAAAGATTTATTTGTGTGGTGTCCGTTGATTAGCGTAATCCGGGCAGCTGACGTATTTAGTCTTTTGAATTTTTCAAAACAAAAAAAAAATAATAATAATGGCGGTATCTCGAGAACGGCGCGTCCTACCGCAAAAATAATGAAATTTTTAAAAGGCTGAACCCAAAGGATATAGGGTATGCCCGACCACATGACGTATTTAGTCTTTTGCATTTTTCAAAATAAAAAAAAATATCAATAATGGCTGTATCTCGGGAACGGTGCGTCCTACCGCAAAAATAACGAAATTTTCAAAAGGCTTTACGCAAAGCATATAGGGTATGCCCACCGCATGACGTATTTAGTTTTTTGAATTTTTCAAAAAAAAAAAAATATTTTTCGGGTTTTTCGATTTTTCCTGTTGGTTTGGATATAAAATACACCTGATTCCAAAATTTCAAGTTTCTAGCTTGACTGGAAGTGGGTTAGAATTAACATGATCATCATCATCCTCCTATATATATTCCAAGAATTATGCGTTTTTGGGGTATTTTTATCTCAGGTTCCAGGCTAGGTAGAAAGTTGCTTTTTACATGAGAGTTAGTTGATATTATATCTAGCTCAAATAAAAATTTTGGTTGACCTCGGTTACCGGGGAGAGCGGCAGTGGCGGT
The DNA here is from genome assembly GCA_963971365.1 of Lasioglossum villosulum. Lineage (NCBI taxonomy): Eukaryota > Metazoa > Arthropoda > Insecta > Hymenoptera > Halictidae > Lasioglossum > Lasioglossum villosulum. The sequence goes on from OZ020497.1 coordinate 24,774,395, forward strand.
GGCAATATGGCTAAAAAGCGCAAAACTATCGTACGAGAATAACTACTCGGCAGCTTAGAGGGAGCGGGAGGGGGAACTTGGTCGCGCGCTGCCGCGCGCGTTGATACGCGGGTTCTAGCCTAGCACACCACTTATCATTGTAGGTAGATTCCTGCCGTACCGGCATTTTACCTTATAGCGCGATCGTATTTTGCGGGGGCGGGGTGAGGGGGATTAGCTTATAACACAACCATATTTTGCGGGGGGCGGGGTGGGGAGGGGGTATTACCTTACAACGAGACCATATTTTGCGGGGGGAGGGGGGGGATTTTTAGTTTTCCTGGTATTGCGTTCGAGACCAGTTCCAGGTATTGCGTAAGCCTGGTATGTTTATAATAATATAAACATCCTGTCGACGGCGGGAGTAGAGATATCATTCTCACTCGGCTTATCATTTTTTAAATAAACATCCTTTGACCCAGATCTCTGTTCTCACTGACCATATTTTACGGGGGAGAGGGGGGGGGGATTTTTAGTTTTCCTGGTATTGCATTGAAGACCAATTTCCTGGTATTGCGTCCAGTCCCCTGGTATTGCGTAAGCCTGGTATGTTTATAATTTCGATGGCGGGCGTCGTGATCGCATCTCTGTTCTCACCCAGCTTATCATTTTTTAAATAAACATTCTTTGGCTCTGTTATTGCTCATTTCTCTCCTCGTCTTGTTCGTAACAGCAACACGGCGGAGTCGCGATATCTGACCACATCTGTTTTGTCTTTTCATTTCTTTTCGGGCTGATTGCAGTCGGTGGGTTGGAAGGTATCAATGAATAAATAGGGCGCGATGGATCTGTTTTAGCTCAATCTTTTCATTATCGTATTTTAAATAAACATCCTTTTTGACGACTAGTATCGAGTCGTGATATCTGATCACATCTGTTATCGCCCAGTTTTTTGACACCATCATTTTATGTTATAGCGCGACCGTATTATGCGGGGGGCGGGGAGTGGGGATTTTTTCAAGGAAGTGAATAAATAAACATCCTTTGACTCTGATCTCTGTTTTCGCTCTCCTTATCATTTCTCTCCTCGTCTTTATTGTATATTCGTAAAAGCAACTGTTCGAGCAAAAACGATCAGCCGTTAGCTATCGAGGTGCGAATGTACGAATACATTCGCACGACGTACGGTGCTGATCGCGTGTGTATGTCAACTGCCGAAAATGTACTTGTAACGAGGACTCGGCTGTTGTCGTCGCCCGTCTTCCTCTTTCCCTGCGCGCTTCGGGCGGACCGAGTAGTTCGGGGTGCGCGGCGAGGGGAGCGAGCCGCGACAATATACACAATAATCAGCCGGGACCTCGCTCTCTCTTCTTAGAATTCGCGCATCGGAAAGTCCGGATTTTATAACACGCGATATCATTGTCTTTGTCACGCACCGACCGTTACAAACGATTGTGTATCCGAAATTTCCGACTTTCGCTGCATCGCGAGTGACGGTGAACATAAATAAAATACTTAAACGCTCTCCCACAAAACCGATCTTTTGAATAAACCATCTTTATTCTTTCTATTTCGTCGGATCGTAAATTCAAGTTTCCGCGCAACGGAAACCAATAAAGATCCAAACAGCAACACGGCGGAGTCGCGATATCTGACCACATCCGTTTTCACTCAGTCTTTTCATTATCATTTATTTCCTCTTCTTTATAGAGGGAGTCGTAGAATCGCGTTCGAACGTGTTTCTTACCTATGGGGGGAGGGGTTGACCTTGATTTTTTCAAAGACAGTTTCCCACAAGAACACGTGTACTTTCGTTTAAGACGATTGACCTGAACGATGTAAGAGAGAGAGAGACCGTTTACGATGTAAGAGAGAGAGAGAGAGAGAGAGAGAGAGACCGTTCACGATGTAAGAGAGAGAGAGAGAGAGAGAGACCGTTCACGATGTAAGAGACAGAGTTTTTTAGTTAACAGAGCGATATAGAGTTTCCCCTTATCTTTTCGACGCGACTATCGCGAAATAGCGCGAGCCCGTTTCAGATCGGTATAGAGTTTCTTTTTCGATGTAAGATCATGTCCGAACATCTTTTCTAATATCGCGAGCGGAGATTTCGTTCCATCTTTTTAAAAAATTAATACGAATAAGAATTTACGTGCTCAAGATGTTTTGAATCCGGATTTTATGAATAATTTGATTAAAGTTACTTAAAAAATATTCGTTCATCGCCAGCATATTGGGAACAAAAAAAGAAAGAACAATGATCCGTCAATTGAGTAAACCCACTTTCTTTATGGCAGTGTCGGCTGCAGAAAGTTACTGGCCTGAGTTATTGCAAACATTTATGAAATATCGCAATGGCGGTAAAACATTATCTGTATAAGACGCATTCAATTTGGAATACAATACCAAAACTGATCTACAATGTATTTTTATCGGTATAAGCGGTTTAAGTAATTTTGCGAACAATGTTCGTCAATGGACTGTACTCCACGATGCGGTCGTGTATCATCAAGCAGTAGGCTGTTGTCGATGGCGGGACGTCGGTAGGTAGTAATAATAACAGAAATGAGTTTCTCCTGTAAAAAGAGTTTTTCGATTTTATTTTTAAGGTTCCTATATACAAATATTTACAAGGCTTACCTGTAAAAAGAGAAACGACATTAAATGTCAATTATTCGCTAGCCTTTTCTCTAATTACAATCTTTACTGGAGGTATTTGATTTATCGAGTTTGTTCTCTCACGTGTTTACTCTTACCATGACACATCCGTCTTTCTATCCTTCTTTTTCTCTCACTCTCTCTTGTGACCGTTATCCTAGCTTGTTTGTCAACGCGCCGTGAGTGCGCGGGATAATTCAAAAGGGAGAGTACACGTACTTTCTTTACATATTTTACAATTATTCGAATCGAATATGGATTTACAGTTTATACTTGACGAATATTCGGCGGTGAGTTATGTAACCAATTACATTAGTAAAATTGAAGGAGGTTTATCAAAATTATTAAGGGAAGTTGCTAGTGATTGTGATAATAAACAATAAGACTGTTAGAGAAAAATTTCGAAATGTTATCAATGCTTTTAAATAGTAATTTAATGTCTGCACAAGAAGCAGCCTACCATGTTTTATCATTACCTTTATCAAAGCAAAGTAGAAAGACAGTATACATTAATACCAATCCGATATCAGAACGTGTATTAATGTTAAAATCTGAGAATGCTTAAAAATTTAAATGAAGACTCCACCGAAATTTATATGAATGATATATTTGATAATTATAGTAGAAGAGATATTGATTTACATGATATGTGCCTCGCTGATTTTGCAACGAATTACCAAAAGATCATGAAAAAAGGAACAAGAGGAAGGTGATGCTGACAATAATGAGGAAAATGATGAAGTTGAATGAAATGATGAAGATCATTCACATAATTTTGTTTTATTTGATAAAGTATATATTTTTTGTCAACATAAGAGCGGTTTAAGTAATTTTTCGAACAATGTTCATTAATGAACTGTACTCCACGAAGCGGTCGTGTATCATCAAGCAGTAGGCTGTTGTCGATGGGGGAATGTTGACAAAAAATATATACTTTATCAAATAAAACAAAATTATGTGAATGATCTTATTTTTTTTATTTAAAAACAATCCACCTCCTCCTCTCTCAAACGAACTCATCTGTGCCGATGGGTAAATAATGATGATCCCATGAATGAACATCGCTTCTGGTCAAGATTCTGTTGGTACGTTCGCGGGCTGGACTGCGGCAACGTCCCGATCGGAGTCGATCCGGATACAATCCCGCCAAACCCTCGTGGTATGGATACCTGTGGAATCGCGAAAGAATCGTCGCTCGAACGTGATAAAATAAATTAAAATAATGGAAAAAACTAAAGTGTAAAATAATGAATATAAGATTTTTATTAAAAAATAATTGTAATTATAAAAATAATTCTATTGATTATATATTCAATGTTGAGCCTGTAAAAAGAAAAAATGTTATGTATTATTTTTAATTAATTAATAAATATTTAAAATTATTAATTTTTACTCACAGTATCTAAATATATACTTTTATTAAATAAAAAAGTTATACAAATTTTTATTTGTATCGTCTGTATCTAATAATAGCTGTTTGCTGCGGAAGTCTGAAATCATTTACTTCATCATTTTCCTCATTATTGTCAGCATCACCTTCCTCTTGTTCCTTTTTTCATGATCTTTTGGTAATTCGTTGCAAAATCAGCGAGGCACATATCATGTAAATCAATATCTCTTCTACTATAATTATCAAATATATCATTCATATAAATTTCGGTGGAGTCTTCATTTAAATTTTTAAGCATTCTCAGATTTTAACATTAATACACGTTCTGATATCGGATTGGTATTAATGTATACTGTCTTTCTACTTTGCTTTGATAAAGGTAATGATAAAACATGGTAGGCTGCTTCTTGTGCAGACATTAAATTACTATTTAAAAGCATTGATAACATTTCGAAATTTTTCTCTAACAGTCTTATTGTTTATTATCACAATCACTAGCAACTTCCCTTAATAATTTTGATAAACCTCCTTCAATTTTACTAATGTAATTGGTTACATAACTCACCGCCGAATATTCGTCAAGTATAAACTGTAAATCCATATTCGATTCGAATAATTGTAAAATATGTAAAGAAAGTACGTGTACTCTCCCTTTTGAATTATCCCGCGCACTCACGGCGCGTTGACAAACAAGCTAGGATAACGGTCACAAGAGAGAGTGAGAGAAAAAGAAGGATAGAAAGACGGATGTGTCATGGTAAGAGTAAACACGTGAGAGAACAAACTCGATAAATCAAATACCTCCAGTAAAGATTGTAATTAGAGAAAAGGCTAGCGAATAATTGACATTTAATGTCGTTTCTCTTTTTACAGGTAAGCCTTGTAAATATTTGTATATAGGAACCTTAAAAATAAAATCGAAAAACTCTTTTTACAGGAGAAACTCATTTCTGTTATTATTACTACCTACCGACGTCCCGCCATCGACAACAGCCTACTGCTTGATGATACACGACCGCATCGTGGAGTACAGTCCATTGACGAACATTGTTCGCAAAATTACTTAAACCGCTTATACCGATAAAAATACATTGTAGATCAGTTTTGGTATTGTATTCCAAATTGAATGCGTCTTATACAGATAATGTTTTACCGCCATTGCGATATTTCATAAATGTTTGCAATAACTCAGGCCAGTAACTTTCTGCAGCCGACACTGCCATAAAGAAAGTGGGTTTACTCAATTGACGGATCATTGTTCTTTCTTTTTTTGTTCCCAATATGCTGGCGATGAACGAATATTTTTTAAGTAACTTTAATCAAATTATTCATAAAATCCGGATTCAAAACATCTTGAGCACGTAAATTCTTATTCGTATTAATTTTTTAAAAAGATGGAACGAAATCTCCGCTCGCGATATTAGAAAAGATGTTCGGACATGATCTTACATCGAAAAAGAAACTCTATACCGATCTGAAACGGGCTCGCGCTATTTCGCGATAGTCGCGTCGAAAAGATAAGGGGAAACTCTATATCGCTCTGTTAACTAAAAAACTCTGTCTCTTACATCGTGAACGGTCTCTCTCTCTCTCTCTCTCTCTTACATCGTGAACGGTCTCTCTCTCTCTCTCTCTCTCTCTCTCTTACATCGTAAACGGTCTCTCTGTCTCTTACATCGTTCAGGTCAATCGTCTTAAACGAAAGTACACGTGTTCTTGTGGGAAACTGTCTTTGAAAAAATCAAGGTCAACCCCTCCCCCCATAGGTAAGAAACACGTTCGAACGCGATTCTACGACTCCCTCTATAAAGAAGAGGAAATAAATGATAATGAAAAGACTGAGTGAAAACGGATGTGGTCAGATATCGCGACTCCGCCGTGTTGCTTTTACGAATATACAATAAAGACGAGGAGAGAAATGATAAGGAGAGCGAAAACAGAGATCAGAGTCAAAGGATGTTTATTTATTCACTTCCTTGAAAAAATCCCCCCTCCCCGCCCCCCCGCAAAATACGGTCGCGCTATAACATAAAATGATGGTGTCAAAAGACTGGGCGATAACAGATGTGATCAGATATCACGACTTGATACTAGTCGTCAAAAAGGATGTTTATTTAAAATACGATAATGAAAAGATTGAGCTAAAACAGATCCATCGCGCCCTATTTATTCATTGATACCTTCCAACCCACCGACTGCAATCAGCCCGAAAAGAAATGAAAAGACAAAACAGATGTGGTCAGATATCGCGACTCCGCCGTGTTGCTGTTACGAACAAGACGAGGAGAGAAATGAGCAATAACAGAGCCAAAGAATGTTTATTTAAAAAATGATGAGCTGGGTGAGAACAGAGATGCGATCACGACGCCCGCCATCGAAATTATAAACATACCAGGCTTACGCAATACCAGGGAACTGGACGCAATACCAGGAAATTGGTCTTCAATGCAATACCAGTAAAATGCCGGTACGGCAGGAATCTACCTACTATGATAAGTGGTGTGCTAGAACCCGCGTATATATCCTACTAACAAGGAGAGTGCAAGGACCACGGGTCACCGATTTAGTTGAGACTGTGTATACTTATAGATCTCGATCTCCCATTTACGAATATATACCATTATAGGTGCAAACGCTCAATAGTTTTTGAGATATTCATAAACAAAGTTTTTATATTACTGCTTACATCTGCTGTTGTAGAGGAGGTATGCAACGAACGAGGATTGGTGTAGCGCAGGGCTCGGAATTTTTTCATCGCGACGGCCGAGAATCGAAGGCTCCGCCTCCTCTACCCGGCCGCGCGTCTCGCTCCCCGTAGCGATCCTAGTGCTCAGAGCTGCTCAGGCGCGTGCCATAACATAGGCGCTATTCGTGACGCATCAGGGCGACACTCGTGTCAATAGGTTTCCACATTACCATTGAGGTACTATGTTCGGATCAACATATCTGTGCGAATGCTCATTTTCAAAAATGGGCTATATTAAATCGGAATACCGCACATCCTTAAATATTTCTTCGCTCGCGTCTGCGATGCGAACAGTTACATCGAAACTTCCGGTAGATCTGACAAATTTGCAAAGCGCGTCTAAACGGGCGCGAAAATCATGATACTCCTGACAGTATTAAAATTTTTACAATAGCATTAATAACTATTTTTTAATTTATCTCAGGACTTTATTTCTTTACATTAATTTTCTACTAGTGGAATAGGCCTACAGGGGATACCACTAACAAAACAAACCCATTAGCAATAGTACCTCAATGGTAATGTGGAAACCTATTGACACGAGTGTCGCCCTGATGCGTCACGAATAGCGCCTATGTTATGGCACGCGCCTGAGCAGCTCTGAGCACTAGGATCGCTACGGGGAGCGAGACGCGCGGCCGGGTAGAGGAGGCGGAGCCTTCGATTCTCGGCCGTCGCGATGAAAAAATTCCAAGCCCTGGTGTAGCGGCAACGTACGAGACTTCCACCCGTTGGGCTAGGGTTCGATTCTCGTCTGGTGAAAATTTTTTTTTTTAATATTTATTTATATTATTTATTCGCTGTGTAACATTGACTTGTCTATATGAGATTGCACATTTATTACAAGTCAAAGAACAAAACAATTAATAAATTATAAATAAATTCGCTGTGTAACATTGACTTGTCTATATGAGATTGCACATTTATTACAAGTCAAAGAACAAAACAATTAATAAATTATAAATAAATTCAATTCGCTGTGTAACATTGACTTGTCTATATGAGATTGCACATTTATTACAAGTCAAAGAACAAAACAAGTAAAAAATTTTTTATAAAAGATACAGAACTGTACTTATTTAATAGAAAAAGGAAGAGAAATTGCAACTAGAGAAGATGCACTTAAATTACACTCTTTAATATATAAACAATTATGTGCACCAATTTTTAAACCTATGCTGGAATATGCATGGTATGCAGCCGGATTAACAGCAGAGAGACAAATTTTTCAAAACGTTAATCAAATCTGCTTTCCTGTAGAAGTGGAAAGAAGCAAGTGCCAATGCAATAATACTGCACTTATTCGATGTTCATGTTTCTGTATGTTATGTTTCGTATGCTTTTACGACATGTACCACTGTTGTAATTAAAAATATGTAAGTGCAATATTATTAAATTTATCGTATACCATATTTTCTCTTCGCATATTTACTTTATTTTTTCTGTTTTCAGACACGAGAGGGAAATTTACTATTTTATTAATTTCGGTTATTAACTTCCCGATTCATAGGGAAGTTATGGTAATTACCCCGAAAATCGAAAATCGAATTTTTAACAGATCTTCACGTTTCATGGTCATTGGATTCATTTTAGACTATTTTTATCAAAATGTCGGTATGTGTGTGTGTGTGTGTGTGTGTGTGTGTGTGTGTGTGTGCGTATGTCCGTTTCTATGGTATCAAATTTTTCGTTAACGTTTTCAGAAAAAGTACTAACGCGATCAGAATAATGAATGATGCATTGGAAGTGCCCCGCTGCAACTTAGAGCTGATTAGATTTTGGTCCATATTGGTCAAGTAGTTTTTTAGATTTTTTAGTTTTTTTCGAAACAAGTTCATTCAACAATGCAAATTATACGAGAGGACGGAAATTTTCCACCGAAGAAACAAACGTAACAATTATATATAATTTTTATTTTTTTTTTATTAAAAAAAAATTTTTTTTTCATTTAAAAAAAAATTTAAAAAAAATTTAAATGCATTTGTAATTTATTTTGCAACATTACTATGCTATAACAAGGAACCAAGCGAGCAACGAGCATACGATGTTGGTTCAAACATTTTGATAAGTAGAAAACTATTGAACTTCCCAAAGAACGTATAATCTTCTTAAAACGTATACTAAATAAATAATGATAATAATATATTGCAACTAACGAATCGGGAAGTTCTTTGTGTGGCTCGTGGAGAGTCACACACAAAATACCATCCGTACCACTAACCCTCTCGCGAGCTCGCAAAGCGAGCGAGCTACAACACCCCCACCTGCGAAGCTCGCGAAGCGAGCGAGCAACAATAACCAGCTAGTTATAATTTAAACAAATTTATTTAAAAAAAATTTTTTTTATTTTCCTTTTTTAATTATGCAACTAATGCTAATGTTACCGCTTAGAATAATCGAAAATTATCCCAATGCAAGAGTGAGTTATTCATCGCTACTGCCGAGAATACATTTTCAAAGAATATCGATGAAAGTACAAAAACATTTATATTACAATCCATTAAAAAAACAAGCAGTTCAATACGAATTATTAACTGAGATGAAATTGAAAGTTAATATAAAAAAATGGTTAATGGAGCATGCGAGCAACGAACATACGATGTTGGTTTAATGCGACGCCATACAGAAAACATTTTGATAAGTAGAAAACTATTGAACTTCCCTGAGGACGTATAATCTTCTTAAAACGTACACTAAATAATCATAATAATATACTGCAACTAACGAATCGGGAAGTTCTTTGTGTGGCTCGTGGAGAGTCACACACAAAATAACATCCGTACCACTAACCCTCTCGCGAAATCGCAAAGCGAGCTACAATACCCCCACCTGCGAAGCTCGCGAAGCGAGCGAGCAACAATAACCAGCTAGTTTATTCTTCATTTTCGTCTTATATCATCGTTAAGAACCACTCCGTAAATTTTCTCCCACCTGTAGTCGAACACTCAGTATATATATATATATATATATATATATATATATATATATATATATATATATATATATATATATATATATGAGTGGAAGAAGGCCCTAAGTTGTGCACAACTAGTTGTCCTAGCCTAGCACAAGTCAAATATCATATTTGTCGGATAAGAAGAAACCCATTTGATGATGTAGAATGGAAGCGCGAAGGACCGCGCACAAGAGTAAAGTGCCCTTTACATCGTTGTGCTGGCGAAATTGGAAGTTCTGCTGACTTGTGCTGGGCTAGCACAACTCAGACATAAGATTGTATGGCGGTACGTCGCCGCCGGGCTGCCCGCCCCACGCTACGAGGCAGGCGACGGTTAAGGGGAGGCGGGACTAGTTAAGTTCTTCCCGCCTCCCCCAGAAAAAAGGCACCCAAGTCGGGTAGTATTTTTGCACGGGGGGACCAATCCCGCCCCGCTTTCATCTGGCCCCCCTGCGGGGGACATATAGATCATTGGGTCGGATGGTAGGGGCGGGAGAGGGGGGGCAAACGCGGGTGGGGTGCCCGCCTTCGTCCCTCCTCGTCGCGCGCGGAGACCTCGTCCCTCGGCCGAGAGCCCCTTTTAAGGATGTGGATCCGCTCTCTAGTGTGAGAGACACAGCGCTAGACCCGTATACGTACACGAGAGTTGTATGGGTTCCGTATTTTTCGATCCCTGACTCTATACTGCACATTTCAGTGTTCTAGGTAGTCACAATCGCTAGATAAAAGATTAATCTAGGAGGTACGTATCCTAAGAATTGCTGCATTTTTAGTTATCGAGGCGCAATCTACATTATTCGGCAGTAGTTTATGAAAATGTCTCTCAGCAGCCACGATAGGCGGCAGCACTGTCGCTTGTTCCGTTGCTTCTCATGGCTCCGCTACTTGTTGTCGAATAATGTAAATTGCGCCTCAATAACTTAAAATGCAGCAATTCTTAGGATACGTCCCTCCTAGATCGCGATAGGTCTAAGCGTTTCGCGGGGAGAAGCGAGCGTTTCCGCGTTTCCGAGTCAACGCGTGAGAAATCACTTCATCATTGGCTCGAGTCGCGATCATTTGACAGTTGCATCAGATCAAATTGTAGTAGTTTTGCGACGCACACTGCCGGAGCGGTAAAAGAGGAAAAGAAGCCGAAACATCTATCGCCGGCGAGCGAATACCATTGGTAAGCTACTGTCGGATTTTCCGTTCTAATTCAAACTGATTTCTCTCTCGCGTTGGCTCGGTTAGCGTGGCGTGTTCGCGATCGTGTTGCGAAAAGATCGACGTAGCTTCGTGGCTGCCGTCTGCAGCGTAATTCGCGGGCGATAAGATCCGTCGAGCGACGAACGCGCGGGGAATGAATAACTAATGTGTGCCGGGCTAGTCTCTCGCGACTAGTTTCGACGACGAGAAGTCAGGTTCAACGAGTGAGTCCATCGTAATCCAGGAATAGATCGTTTGTGTCGCGTACGCCAACGCCGATATCGCATTACTGCCGGGTTCGACACGATTTTGAGAAGTTCGGAAGAACTAGGCGCGCTGGCGACCACACCATTCGTCACCGAATATTTGTCACGCGCCGATCAACCTCGAGAACGCTGCCGGCTTCAACCGTCAGCGCGATTCTGTCATCTTTTGCTTAATAAATTGTTGTTAACCGAATTATAGAAAGTGATTATTTCGTGAGAAACCTTTTCGCCGCGGGGAATGCCTCGTGATCGTCCCGCGTAGTCCCTTGTGACCGTTCGCGGAAAATCTGCGTCTCTTGCCTGTCGCCCGAATATTGTTGAAATTCACTTGTTAGCACCACTGTTTGAGAGCTCCTGGACTGTGCTTCGCCCTGGTCTCCATCGGTCGGGTGGCGAATTCGGGTCTCGATGGTACTACTTCTCTCCTTGCGTTCGAGTGGTATTGTCGCTTCCACATCTTTGGAATGACTGCTGCGCTGCTTACACTGTGTTCGTTTTTGGTTAAATAGCCGGTTGGTTCGCTATCTTCTTTTCCTCCCACTCTTCCGTCACAGGGATTTTGGTCATGTATATGGACACGGTGGCGCTGCCCTCTACCGGCCCGGATTTCTACTACTGTAGGGCCGAAAATCGCGCTGATTTTAAATGGCCTCGAGAGTTTTGGGGTTAGCTTTGCGCAGAACCCTTCGACGGCCTTTGACAGCGGGTGTTCTCACCGCATAACTTCTTTCCCAATTTTCGGTTTCCATTGGCGCCGAAGGAGGTTGTTCTATTTTTGCTGAGTTCTCGTTGCCTGTGTCCGGGAATTTCAGGCGAGTTGGTGGGCATCCGTGAGGCGTGTAATGTCGGCTTCGCGATGTTGTATGTCGTTGTTGTTGCTTTTTCTCTCCGCTTGTCTCCAGGAGGCCGGTCCGTGCACTTGGCCGCGAGTTCCCGTCCATATATTAGGTAAGCTGGTGACATTCCTGTTGATCCGTGTTTCACTGTGTTGTATCCGAAGACTGCTGCAGCTATGGTTTTGTCCCATGCTCGGTGATTGTCCGTGGTGAACTGTGCGATCGTCTTCAGTACACGGTTTGTTCGTTCCAACGGGTTGCACTGTGGTGTGTATGGCGGCGTCTTCGGGTCATCAATTTTGTATCGCTGCAGTAGGCTTCGGAACTCGCGGTTTTCGAACTGTCGGTCATTGTCTGTGATCACCAGTCGTGAGCATACATGGCGGAGGATTATTAACTCCTTGAATGCCTCGGTGACGGCTGGTGTTGTCGCTTGTCGTAGTGGTCGTACCTCGGCCCATTTTCTGAATTTACCTTGTAGCACCAATAGCGTTGTGTAGCCTTGGTTGGTGTAGGACAGAGATCCCACGAGATCGGCGGTGGCCACGTCTCACGGTCCTATGGCGGGGGTGGTGAACATATTTCCTGCTGGTGCCTGTTGCATTGCCTTGTATCGCAAGCAGCTCTGGCAGCGTCGCACATGTTTTGCTGCTTCGTTTTGCATCCGTGGCCAATACAACCGCCGCGTGGCTCGCGCTATTGTTTTTGCGGTGCCCATATGCCCGGCGGTCGGATCATCATGCATACGTCGTAGGATTTCGGCTCGTTCGGCGGTTGGGACGTATCTCTTCCATTCCCAGTCTGGATGTAGTCCCGTAGTGTCCGGTATGCAGCGATATAGTTGCCCCTGGTGCTGTTTTTATTCTGGGTATTTTTCGGGATTCCGTTTCATGCCGTCTTGTATTTTTTTGATCCATGCATCCTGCGGTTGTTCCAGGAGGCTCAGGTCGTCTGGCTGCTGTGAGAGGGCGTCGGCTACGAAGTTTTGATCGCCGCGCCGGTACTGGATTGTGAAATCGTATTGTTGTACTTCCAGTCCCCAACGTGCGAGTCTTCCGGACGGGTATTCTATCTTTCGTAGCCGTTGCAGCGCTTGGTAGTTTGTTATAACTGTGAAATGGTATCCTTCTAGGTATGGGCGCATTTTTCGGATGCTCTATACGACCGTCAAACATTCCTGTTCCGTCACCGAGTAATTCCTTTCCACGCCGTTTAGCGTGCGGCTTGCGTAAGTGATTACTATCTCCTCGTCGTCGATGTTCTGCGTTAGGACTACACCGAGACCATAGCCACTGGCGTCTGTTTGTACAACGAACGGCTTATTGAAATGTGGGTAGACCAATACTGGTGCTTATGCTGATTGTGTACGCAGTGTTTCGAACGTGTGGTTCTCGGATTCCCCCCAGCTCCATCTGCGTCGTTTTTGCAGGAGTTGGTTCAATGGTTCGGCTGTGTGCGCGAAGTGGGATATGTAACGGCGGTACCACGACACCATCCCCAGGAAGCGGAGCAACTCTCTCATACATGTGGTGGCTGGTATGCTTCTTCTGCCTGTACTTTCTGTCGGCGTGTACGCCTTTGTTCGTTACCAGATGGCCCAGGTAGCGGAGTTCGGTTCGCCCTTAGTGGCACTTGTTCCGGTTTATGCGGAGGCCTAGTTGTTATAACCGGTGCAGTACCTCCCGCAGGTTGTCCAGATATTCCTCGAATGTTCTACCCAGAACGTTTATGTAATAACGCCTTCAACGCTAGCTGTGGCCCGATGACTGTATCGAGGAGACGCTGAAAGGTCGCTGATGTGGAGTGGAGGCCGAATGGCATGACTTTAAATTGAAACAGGCCCCTTCCTGGTACTGTGAATGCTGTCACTGGGCGGCTATCTAGATGCAGGGGTACCTGCCAGTACCCATTTTCCAGATCGATAATGGAAATATAATTCGCTCCCCGCAATTTTTTCAGCGTTGCCTGAACCTGCGGGAGTGGATATGCGATTTTTTCGGTCACATTGTTGACTTTTCTAAAGTCAATGCAGAACCACGGCTTGCCATTTGCTGTTCGCACGATCATCACCGGTGAGCTCTACGGGCAGTTGATGGTTCTATGATTTCGTCCTGGAGCATTCGATCGACTTCTTCGTCGATTATTTGCTGTGTCGCCGGATTCCGTTGTATATATCGTTGCTTGATCGACTCTATTGTTTTTAGCCGGATTCGATGGACCAAGTGTGTTGTTCCCTGTAGCCTTTGGAATTTCAGTATCTCGGTGGCCAGTATTTCCTGCATTTGCTGAACTTGTTCCGGTGTGTATTCTGCGAGCCCCTCTGTCCTCTCGATGGCGTTGATTTCTTCCTGGAGTTTCCAGGTCTTTGTCCCGACGGCGATGTCTGTCCCCAGAACGGCCAATGCGTCTATTCCTATTAGTATTTCTTGGGACAGAGTTGTCAGTACTGGGCAAGTGAGTACCATCGTGTCTCCACAGAGATCGATCATGATATTTACCTCATTGTAAATCTCGACGATGGAGCCGCCGTTCGCTACGCGGACTGTTGTCTCCTTTGGGATTGTTTTTGCTCCCTGCTGCTGCCACCATTCGGCGATATCCTGGCGGAGGTAGGAGCGTGTTGCTCCTGTATTTAACAGGGGCCGGAAGTGGTGCCCATAGATCGTCACGGGGATAAATATTCGTGTGTCCTGATCGAATTCTGTGGCGGCGTCGTATTGCTTGGTTGGACGATGCCAGTTGCACCTGATCGTAGTTGTGCCGGTGGTGCCGCAACACAAGCAGAAAATCCTTGGGGTTCTGCGGCATTCTGACCGCTGATGACCCCGCTGGCCGCATCTCCAGCAGCACGTAGCTCGGTTGCACGAACTAGCAATTTCGGCCGCACTGTTTGCGCTTTTGGTGTATACCTCGCGGTTGTGTCGCTTGTTGCTGGTGCCTTTCCTCTGCGGTGATTCCTTCCAGTTTTTCGCTCGTTCTAGGAGGTCGTCAATTGTTTGGACCTCTGTTTTCCGAATTAACTTTTTCAGTTCCGTTCGGACATTTCGATATGCCCTTTCTAGTTTCTGGTGTTCTTTGAAACTACCGTAGCGGCGCATCATCGTTTCTCTCCCGGTTTTCGTATCTTGTCTCAGATATTGTCTTCCAAGTCGATGAGCCGGTTACGCGGAAGGAAATTTTTGTCGAAAGCCTTGAGGAAAATCGACCCAGATCTCCCACACTAGGTAGCGATTCCAATACCACTGCAAGGCCTCTCCACGGAACACATCGGCCAAGCAAGATAGAATGTCTTCCGGTTCGACCTTGAATCCTCTGTGCAGGTCTTTTAGGCGGTCCAGGAAATTCTCTGCGCCTTTCCCACAGTCTTAGTCGGTTCCCCAACGGCGGACCCACTGCATGATCGGCTGTGTCTGGAAAGGGGTTGGTGGGGGGTATCGTACGGTACCGTCCTGTTCTACCCCTCGTCGACGGGCTTCCTCTATGAGTTCGCTTTTACGTAGGCGGTATATCCAGCTGGTGCTCATTCGTAGTTCTCCCTGTTATAGGCAGCTCCGCCGGCTGTCCAGAGTTTTTCGTAGCCACGAATGAAGAAGATTTGGATTCGCAACGCAGGTCTCTATTACGAGCTGTGCTCTCTTTGGTTACATTGTAGACGTCGAATGGCGACGCTTGTCGATCTGTACGTTAGTCACGACGGCTTAACTTAAAAGTACCGACGGGAGCCAGAACACGAAGCGATTATCTCGCCGCAAAACGGAACGCGAGTTGAACGCATCGGCGGACACAACGCACGCCTTAAAGATAACGGCGAAAAACGGAACGCGAGTAGAACGCATCAGCGGACGCAACGCACGACTTAAAGATAACGGCGGAAAACGGAGCGCGAATAGAACGAAACGCGAGTTGAATACATCGGCGGACGGCTTAATTTCTAACGACTTATCTTATATGTATTGGTAACGGTTTACTGACGAGGACGGTCTCGGCGCCAGACGGTTGACGCAACGATGTCTTATGATCTTACAAGTGTCCGCATGAAGCAAGTACTCGGAAATTGGAGTGCTTGTAGTGTTTGCTGCCTGAGCGACGGGAATTCCCCATGCCGTGTGACACTTGAGGCCGTCGAATGGTACGCAGGGTAGGTTAGGATAGTTCGTAGTTCTTAGTGGTAGCATTCGAGAATATTCTCTAGTCGCTACACTGTAGCCCGAACTGCCTAATCACGCTTCCGCAGCCCTACTTATACGCGCACCGCTATTATTTTATTCGCGAGAATTCGCGGTCGTCGTGGTCGCCACCTCGTGGTCGGCAGCGCTTCGCGGTTTCGCGCGGCGCTCTCGCGAACGGCGCTAGGGGGGGGAGACGTCTCGCGAGAAGTATATTAATTATCGGTATATAACATTATCGGTCCCTGTTCGGGCGCCAATTTATCACGCTGCCTATTTTTCCGGTTCCCGATACCAAGTACCGAGAGGCAGAAAAACAAGCGGCTACGGGGTTTTATAGGTTAGAACCGGGCTACGTCTAGCCGTGATGGACGCAGTCCACCTGCGATAAACTACGCGAATTCGAAACTCTCGACAAGAACTTTAACATTTCGGGCGCCAGGCAATCTGAGATGGGGAAAATGAGGAGGTGAGTGTAACCTCCCTCAGGTCGGCCCAGAGGACATGTGGAAATACCTCGTCGGGGTGGAGATTTCGCCGGGGAGACCCAGGAGAGTTGGTCTCGAGGTCATCACTTACCTCAACCGACTGACGAGAGCACCACTGAAGCCCCAGCAACGCATGAAGATCCTGCGTAGCTTCCTCATTCCGCGACTCTACTACTCCCTTCTGCTTGGTAGAGTCACACTTGGTAAGCTAAGGGCTCTGGACGTACAAATCCGCGCATCAGTCCGACGATGGCATCGACTTCCAAAGGATGTGCCGGTGGCATTCATACACGCCACCATCAAGGAGGGTGGTCTGGGCATTCCATCCCTGAGCACCGCCATTCCAGGGTTCATGTTACATCGCTTAGGAACCCTGGAGCATAGCAACGCCCCACAGATCCGCGCGGTTTTCCGCGAGGAGTGGGTGCAGCGCCGACTACAGTGGGCACGTAACGCGCTCACTGTGGAAGGTCAATGCCTGTCCCAAAAAGATCAGAGGGTCAGATGGTGGGCTCAGAGGCTCCACACGTCTGTCGACGGGTGGGAGCTCAGGGAATGCCCAGAGACCAGCAACATCTCCTCGTGGTGTGTCGATGCCGGCATTCTCGCAATTCCCGGTCGTGACTTTGTCCAGTACGTTCATGTGCACGCCAATACGCTCCTCACTCGTATCAGAACATCAAGGGGGCGCGCCGTGGAACGTACCCCACCCAATGTCGTGCCGGTTGTAATGTCACCGAAACAGCCACGCACGTCATCCAGGGGTGCCACCGCACCCATGGTGGGCGCATCCAGCGACATAATGCGGTCGCAAAAACCCTAGCTGCTGGACTGTGGGACAAAGGATGGATGGTGGACGAGGAGCCCATCTTTGTCACGGCCGAGGGCAAACGAAAGCCTGACCTTGTTTGCCTACGTGGCGAGACTGCTCAGGTCATCGACGTGCAAGTAGTCAGCGGAGCAACATCCTTGGACGACGCCCACGAGCGAAAGGCGAGCTATTATAAAAATAACTCGTCACTCGTGGAGGCCCTGTCCAACAAATTACACGTTGAACAGGACTCCATCAGATTTACCTCCTGCACCATCTCATCACTCTCGCCTGAACGCTCGAAGCGAACGGACGTGCTTCGCCCCTGCTCCGTGCTCAGGTATACGACTACCTGCCGCCGCCATCTTGGACGACGCCGTTTCAGTCTACGTGGCCTTTTCGCTGACGTGGCCTTTACGCGTTTCTCGCGTTTAGCTACGAATCTCCGAAAGTCGCGTGGTGTAATTGTAGTACTAGTGCTGATTGGGACTTAAAATAGCGAGAATCAGTGCAGTGTTCAATTAAACCACATACTGACTCAACTGTGCCTACCGGTCGCGACGTCTCCGTGATTCGCGCCGATCTCTTCCCTGCCCGTCGAAAATTGCTGCTCCCTTGCAGCAACATCATTTTAGTATTATTCACTAACAAGTGCATAAACAATTTCGTGCGCGCCTGCATTTTAACAAACAATTTCGTCCGTATACAAGTTTACCGCTTGCCGCTTCGCCGTTGGCCTGCTCCGCGCGTGGGTTTTTCCAAGTGACGTGGCCGCCGCGAACAGGGACCCCTAGCCCCTACCTAGTACAATGGACAATATCGTCAACTCCAGCCCTAAACCCCAGGTAGAACGTACGAAGAAAAAGAAGGGCAAGAAAAAAAAGAAGGTGGAACCCCCAGCAGGCACAATCACATCAGAGGCACCAGGATCACCACCATCCGACGCTGACGAGTCTTCGTGCAGCGTCATGGAGATCGATCCCGCCTTGGTGCGAGATCTTCCCACCACCACCAGGAAGTGTTCCCGCTCCCAAGCCCCCACCACAGCAACCGAATGCTCGGACGAGGAGGATCTCCAACCTAGAGTCCACCTCGTCAAGCTGGAGCCCCTGGAAAAGGAGAAGGTAAATACTGGAAATTCAGTATACAGGGTGTCCCAGAATAAGTGTAACTCCCGGAAATGGGAGGTTCCTTGGGTCATTTGAAGCGACATTTTCCTTTGCAAAAATGGCGTCCGCGGCTTTGTTTAGGAGTTATTAACGAAAAACACGGACCAATCAGAGCGCGCCCTGGGCCGCCGCGCCGCGCCGCGCTCGCATCAGAGCGTTGGCGGTACGCCGTGACATCGCAACGAACAAGAGTTTCTCGATTATGTGAATGCTCTCCGATTTCAATGAGCTTTGGATATGTGGTCAAGACCACTATTCTGAACAACATTTCTCTTTAGAATTTGTGGCTGTAGGTTTTAGTTTACGAGATTATCACGAGAAACTTTACTTGTAAATCCATGGGATCGATGTACTACTAGCTTCTATCCGATTTCAATGAGCTTTGAATATGTGGTCAAGACCACTATTCTGAACAACATTTCTCTTTAGAATTTGTGGCTGTAGGTTTTAGTTTACGAGATTATCGCGAGAAACTTTACTTGTAAATTCATTATGGGTGTTCATGATAGCGGACACGGCCTGCTAATGTCTCCGAAACTAAAGCCGAACTAAAGTCAACCATTTCAAAGGAAAAAGATACTTAAAACGTCGAGTTTTATAACATTATTTCAAGGTCATTGAAATCCCGATGAAGACCCGAATCATCCTTACCCGACTTACGGCAACTTTACCCGAACGAGAAAAGAGGCAGAAACTGATTGTTTTAAAAACTTACTTATTCAGCCGTAAATCCATTTGCTGCTTCGAAATGTGTGTCAATGGGTTCTGATTTATGGCTCGATCCCTTTCGCGGAGACGAGGACCCCTGTTTTCTATCGTGGAGGAAAGGCAAGAGTCACACTGCTGCACTTTCAACTCCTGCAAAACACGTGATTTTTTAGAATGTTCCTGTATCCTCAGTTTTCCTTCGTGGTGGGGATATTCGGGGGTGTTTGCAGCTTTTTTGGGAAGCTGCAGTCAGTCTAAGTCTCTGTCGCATCATGCTCAGTTCGCAAGACAATTTCCACATAATTCTCGCTTACGGCCGCTGCGAGCGCGATGCTGCTGCCACGTTCAGGTGCATCAGGCGAGAGCGGCCACACATCCGACTCTCGTCACCAAATTACATCCGGCGTTTGGCGAACCGGTTGTATTCCACGGGGAGTTTCGATCGCCGTAGATCAGACGCCGGAAGGGGAAGAACAACGAGATCCATGCGGAATGTGGATCGTGTGCGAGAAATTGTGGAAGAGGATGGCACCGTAAGCGTGCGCGACGTCAGTCGCCAAACAGGGTAAGTCAAAGTACACCGCTATGATATTTCATTAAAGCGAAAAGAAATGTTATTTAAATAATGTTGTTGTTCTACACAGTGTCAGCCGATCGAGTGTCCACAGAATTTTGAAGGACGAATCGATGCACCCGTACAAACTTGTGCGGGTGCAAGAATTGCTACCAGCAAATTTCAACCGGCGGCTTGAGTATTGCAGGTGGCTGGTGGATGAACTGTCACGAAATCCGGCGTTCCTCACGTGCATATTGTGGACCGACGAATCACTCTTCACAAGAGAAGGGTGCTTCAACGGCCACAATTTGCATGTATGGAGCGTCGAGAATCCGATGGCAGTTCGGCAACGCGCATCACAGACCCGCTGGTCGGTCAACTTATGGGCCGGTATTTGTGGCGAGCATGTTATCGGGCCGTACAAGCTACCCGATAGACTGGACGGCCCGGCGTTTCTGACATTTTTAGAACATGCTCTGCCGGATCTCATGGACGATGTTCCTTATGCGATCCGGCAGAACATGTATTTTCAAATGGACGGTGCGCCAGCGCATTACGCCGCAAATGTCCGCGCCCATTTGAATGAAGCCTACCAGGACAGGTGGATCGGCCGCGGTGGTCCAGTTGCGTGGCCCCCACGGTCACCCGATCTCAATCCGCTGGATTTTTTCCTCTGGGGCTACTTGAAGGTAATTTCAATTTTCATTTATTTCTTCAAGTATTTTTTAATCGTTATCGTATACGTGTATACTTACGTATTGTTTTTCTTTTATAAATATCATTTCACAGGATGAGGTCTACAAGCGCCCGTTAACCACGCCTGAGGAGATGGTGGCACGAGTTCACGGTGCCATCGCGAACATAACGTCAGCCACCCTTCGCGGCGTCATGCGGGAGACGATCCGGCGAGCCAAGTTATGCATTGAGCAAAACGGAGGACACTTCGAACAATTGAGGCGTTGAGTCCAATTGTAATCGGCCCTTTTCAGGGCCCCAAACATTTAACACAGTGGCAACTCCATTTCTTTTGATCGGCCCTTTTCAGGGCCACCTACATTTGGCGCAGAACGTCAGCCGCCTATCTTGTTAATCGGTCCTTTTCAGGGCCCCAAATATTTAACGCAGGAATAACGTAGGAACTACCTGGTACGTGCTGAAGTGACAGGTGCATTGACCTGGACGCACTTGCCGTGCTGCCCTCCATTTGTAGCCCTTGGATTTGGCTGCGATCGCGTACCTGACAGCTACCACCAGCGGTGTAATTACCGGCCTGACCAGAAAAATAATTTATGGACAACGAGCGGAAGGGACACCGTATACGTGCCAAATAATTGTGAGTTCGTCGATCAGTTCGTCGATTTCGAAGGATTTTAGTGCATCGACTGTCGCCGTGAAATATTCCCACTGTAGAAACGTACGTTTGACCGTACAGTGAAAAGTGAAAGAAAAATTCGGGATGTTCTTCTTTTAGAAAGTTGTGATTTGAATTTTATTGTGCTGCAATACAAGTGATATTGCAATTGTTATTAGTGCATCTGTGTGAAAAAGACATGTGATTTATTTATCGATTTGAAAGTGAAAGTGAAAAGTCCAGATCGTTGACCGCGTATCCGTCAGGGTGTCGTATACCTGCTATCTACCACCAGCTGTGCAGTTCGTTGACTTGGCTGTACGCCCCTTGGATTGCGGTACTGTCGTATACCTGAAGACACCTGTGTGCAGTTCGTCACCGACTGACCCATTGACACACATTTCGAAGCAGCAAATGGATTTACGGCTGAATAAGTAAGTTTTTAAAACAATCAGTTTCTGCCTCTTTTCTCGTTCGGGTAAAGTTGCCGTAAGTCGGGTAAGGATGATTCGGGTCTTCATCGGGATTTCAATGACCTTGAAATAATGTTATAAAACTCGACGTTTTAAGTATCTTTTTCCTTTGAAATGGTTGACTTTAGTTCGGCTTTAGTTTCGGAGACATTAGCAGGCCGTGTCCGCTATCATGAACACCCATAATGAATTTACAAGTAAAGTTTCTCGCGATAATCTCGTAAACTAAAACCTACAGCCACAAATTCTAAAGAGAAATGTTGTTCAGAATAGTGGTCTTGACCACATATTCAAAGCTCATTGAAATCGGATAGAAGCTAGTAGTACATCGATCCCATGGATTTACAAGTAAAGTTTCTCGCGATAATCTCGTAAACTAAAACCTACAGCCACAAATTCTAAAGAGAAATGTTGTTCAGAATAGTGGTCTTGACCACATATCCAAAGCTCATTGAAATCGGAGAGCATTCACATAATCGAGAAACTCTTGTTCGTTGCGATGTCACGGCGTACCGCCAACGCTCTGATGCGAGCGCGGCGCGGCGCGGCGGCCCAGGGCGCGCTCTGATTGGTCCGTGTTTTTCGTTAATAACTCCTAAACAAAGCCGCGGACGCCATTTTTGCAAAGGAAAATGTCGCTTCAAATGACCCAAGGAACCTCCCATTTCCGGGAGTTACACTTATTCTGGGACACCCTGTATAACTTTATTGCCCCCGCTCCCGTTCCCCCCATTCCAAAACCGGCCCCCGCGAATTCCTCTGCGCCCCCCGCGAATTCCTCCGCGTCCCCCGCGTCTTTCGCTCCCCCCCCCCCCGCTGCGGTCCACTGCTGAGCTCGTCTCGCTGTCCGAGCTCACGATGGACCGCCTCACCTCCGTTTGCCTCGACGAGGCAAACAAAATCTCAAAAGCAAGTGCAGATCAAATTCTGCAACTCGCTGGCCAATTCCGCCGTATCGTTGGGGAATTGGCCCAAAATAACAGTTACATCGCGGCCAGATTGTCCGCGATGTCTGCTGCCCCCCGCGCCTCCGCGCCCACCCGGTCTTCGGCCCCAGCCGCTTCCCCGGCTCCCCACCTCCCCGCCGCTTCCCCGGCTCCCCACCTCCCCACCGCTGGCTCGTACGCCAGCGTCGCCGACCGTCGCCCGCCGCACCGCCGCGCTGCCGCGCCAGCACAATTCCCCCCGCTCCCCCCCAGCACTCGAATAAACCCCCTCGCGACCGCCCTCCCCACCGCGCAGCCCCTTCTCGCGCCGAACGGCGCTCTTCCCCGACCTCGCTTGGCAACCCAAGTGATTTCGGCCGCGAAATCGACCCCCGCCCGCCATCTCCTCCGCGTCACCCCCGCGGAACCCATCACCGGCGACGGCGCCGCCCTCAAACGCGCCGTGTTCTCCCACGTGGACCTCCGTAAGGCCAACGTGGGATTCAAATCAATTCGCGCTACCCGCGACGGTGCCCTCTTGGTCGAGGCGGCCAACGCCAAAGACCTGAGGGTCTTTACCGAGAACCAGGCCCTCCGCAAGGCCGGTTTCACGGCCTCCGCGCCCTCCCCCCAGCTCCCCCGGATTATCATCTACGATATTCCGAAGGAGCTGGAAGCCCAAGATATCGCTGAGCACATCCGTGCTCAGAATCTCACGTCCTCACCGGCCACCGATAAAGCCACCCTCCGCCCACTCTTCAAAGTGGGCCGCAAAGACAAGGAGGGCAACGACTGGGTTGTCGAGGCTTCATCCGTTATCCGCGAGTCCCTTTTGCCGAAAGGAAAAATCTTCGTTTCCTACGCCTACTGCCGAGTAGACGACTACCTCGTCGCGACACGATGCTTCAAGTGCCAGAAGTATGGGCACGTGGACAAACACTGCAAAAGCAGTGAAGCCACGTGCTCCTTCTGCGCACAAGCCGGGCATACCAACAAGGAATGCCCGAATCGCGAAGCGCCACCGTCGTGCGCGAACTGTCGCGCGCGCAAACTCCCACACGCGCATGCCGCGGGCAACCGTAACTGCCCCTCGCGCTCGTCTGCCTTGATCCTCAAGGCCTCCCGGATTAACTATTCAATATGAATAGTTATCCCCCGCGACCGGCCCCGCGAAACCCTCCCCCAGGGACACCCCCACCAACATCATCCCCCCCAGACTCACGCACTGCAGAGCGCATCCCTACTTTAAAAATTGCGCAAATCAACATGCGGCGATCCCGGCTCGTATCGTGCGAAATTGCTCGTATGATAGAGTCCGGTTGCGTCGATGTTGTTCTTGCGCAAGAACCTTACAATACCGCGGAAAGAGTCGTCGGACTCGACTCCCGGAACGTAGTAATTCACGGCGCCCCGCGTGGCGAAAATTGTCAGGCCGCGATCATTGTGAAGGGCTCGACCTTCACAATTCTTAAGCTCTCGCACCTCTCCAATACGCACACCGCCGTCATAGAATTAACCGGTCCCCTCGGCCCTCTGTACTTGGTCAGCTGCTACTTTCAGTACAAAGACCGTATAGAGGCCGGAATCGCGTCCCTCCAAAATATTATCGATTCCCTCCGCGGAAAGCCGATCTTCTTCGGAATCGACGCGAACGCCAGGTCCGCTCTGTGGCACGACCCGCTCCCCCCCAACTCAAACACGTACAACAAGCGTGCCTGGATCCGTGGGAGGGAGTTTGAGCGTTTCCTCGCGCAAAACCCCCTCCAAATCCTTAACCAGCCTGGAAATCCCCCCGCTTACAGTGGTCCCTCCGGCGTGTCTTGTATAGACGTAACGCTGCGGACTGCTGCAGCCGATTCTCTATCCTTCTCCTTGGAATGTTCTTGATGGCAGGACCTCCAGTGACCACAATGTCATCCTGCTTGAACTAAGCAGTCATAATACAATTCCAAATCCTCCCCCATCCTTGGCAGATTTGCGTGCCACAGAGCGAACTGGGACGAATTCGGAATTGAGTTCGCGCGACTTCTCTCCGAGGGCGCTCCCCCTCTCGAATTTTCCTCCCGCGACGACGTCCAGACAGCTGTCTCCCATCTGGAGAGGGCCATACTGGGCGCTGCCTCCCTGGCCATCCCGAGGAAAAGGTGGCACCCCCGTGCCGTTCCCGGATGGACGGAAGAGCTTACGCGCCTTAAGCGCTCGTCTAATCGCCTCCGTAGGCAATTCCAACGCGAGAGGGATCCCGCTCTCCGAGAAGAGAAACGTCGCGCGTACTCTCGGGCCCACAAGGAGTATCGGGCACTTTTCCGCACCTCCGCAAGGAGAGGATGGAGGGAGCTTGTTACCCGAATGGGCCTAGAAAATCCCTGGTCCGCCCCATACCGGACGGCGTTCGGCAAGAAGATTGCTCCGCAACTTCTTACGTCGATTTCGACCACCGGTTCAACGACCCAGAGCTGGCACGAAAGTGCCAGTGCCCTGCTCGCCGCGCTCTCCCCGGACGACTCTGCTCCGGACAGCGAGTCGCACGCCATTACGCGACGCGATTTCACTCGTGAAATCAACACCCCCGATGCCCCCGACTTCTCCCTCGCGGATCTGCACGTAATAATCGGAAACCTTGGCGACAACCGTACGCCCGGCCCCGACGGTATCGAAGTACCCGTTCTCAAACAGGCCTTCAGCCGCTCCCCCGCCCTATTTCTCAAAATTTTTAACGGGTGCTTAAAATTCGGCCTATTTTCAAACTCGTGGAAAACGGGAAAAATCAGGGCGATCCTCAAATCCCCTGATAAACCCGAAACCGCGCCCTCCTCATACCGCCCCATATGCCTGCTTCCCGTTATTGGAGGGGTGATGGAGAAAGTTAATAATCACCGGATTAGGTGACCTAATTAACAACCATCCGCTGGCCTCGAACTCGCAGTTCGGCTTTAAGAGAGGCTTGGGGACGGACGATGCCCTGCACAGACTGCAGGGAGTCGTTCATTCGTCCAACGCCAAGCACGCGGTCGCACTCTCCTTTGATATCAAGGGAGCGTTCGACAACGTCTGGTGGCCTGCTGTTACGGCCGAGTTGCGCAACCGCGATTGTCCGCGCAATTTGTACAATGTCCTCATTGATTATTTCCGGGATCGCAAGATAGTTCTTTCCGCGGAATACTCTTCCTATTACAAACCCGTTACCAAGGGATGCCCGCAGGGCTCGGTCCTCGGCCCCTCCATTTGGAATCTCCTCTTCGACTCTTTAGTCCGCGAAATCGCGTTAATTCAAAATACGCACACTGTGGCATACGCCGATGACCTGCTTGTCGTCGTGGAAGGGAACTCTCGTGTTTCCTTAGAAATGACGTCAGCCCTGGTCACCGGCGCGCTACAGGCATGGTGCAATAAAAATAAAATGGCCATTTCCCCTCACAAAACAGTTATGCTTCGAGTGAGGGGCGGCCTTAGCATTTCTCGTCCGCCCGTTATCAAAATGGATACCGCCAGCCTTGCTTTCGCTAAGAGCCTTAGGTACCTGGGGATCGTGTACGGTCACTCGTTAAGTGTGTCCGAGCACGTGATCCGGATATCTGACCACGCGAAGGCAAAGTTCAGTGGCATCTCGGCCCTAATGGGATCCAAATGGGGATACGATTTCCGTGCCCGATCTCTGCTATTCAAAAGCATCTTCCTTTCCATAATTTCCTACGGTGCGATTGGTTGGGCCCACAAGCTCACCCAAAAACACGTTTCCACTCTCCAAAGTGCGCAGCGCACTGCCCTTCTCAGAGTATGCGCTGCGTACCGCACCACGTCTAACGATGCGCTCTGCGTGCTGGGACTCCAACCCCCTATAGATTTATATCTGACGGAGAAGCGACTCCGCTTCCTCGTCAGAAAAAATATCCCTTTCGAACATCGCGGGATTATCTTCGCCCCTGGCCTCTTCGACGACCCCCGCGACCATATTACGGCCACCCGTAAAGCCCTTCGCGACAATACCCTCGAATTGTGGCAAAACAGATGGGCCAGCTCGGTCAAGGGAAGAACCACTTTCGGTTTCTTTCCAACATTGACGGAGAGGGCCCGCTGCCGCGTCCCCATCACTTTCTACACAACGCAGTTCCTCACCGGGCACGGCGATTTTCGGGAGAAACTCTGTCATTTCGGATTGACAGACTCTCCTGACTGCGACTGTGGCGAGGGAACTGAATCATCTACCCACGTACTCCTTCATTGCAAATTGCTTGCGACGGAGCGAGAACCACTGTCATCCTTAATAAATTCACTTGGGCATACATGGCCACCACCTTTTAGTATTTTCGTAAGCGACGACGTCGCCGAAGCGTTCAGCTCCTTCGCACGCATAGTGCTGCAAAAGAAGGAGATGCGGCCGGCCACCGTTGACCGCGCCGCATGACCTGCGCTAGTCCCCCCCATCCTCCCTCCTCCGCGACGCGCTCCCCCGTAGACGCCGGCCCCAATAATTACATTATTGCATGCCCTTTCAGCATTTTGCATGCTCTCTATTGCCTTTAGCGGCTTTTGCAGAGCCAAACAGGAGGGGGTGTCTTTGCGCGTTCCGTGCCTTCGCCGCTCGGTCCCCGGGTCGAAGGTGGAGGCGCGGTGCGCGGCCCCCCTCTGACATGGTCCACCCGAGTCCATAAATCGGTACCTCGGGGTTGGGGAGCCCAGCGATCGACGAATGGCTAATAGGCTTCCGTCGATCGCCCCCCAACAATAGGCGTTGGCTTCGAGATGGCAGTGGTGTCTGGCCCGGACCGTCAAGGGTACGAACTGGCGTTTCCATCGCTCTGCGCGCGCCTCGCGCGCGGTGGGATGAAATGTCAGCTCAAAATCGGTCAGCTAGAAGACCGTGCTCAACCAGTAGCGGCGCGAAACTGCAAATCTCGCGCCAAACTGGTACTCGAGACTTCGTCTCGAGGTGCGTTGATCGTGCATCACAACGATCCCAATCCCCGATTTCCGAACGTCTTTAGGAATAGGGGAGGGGCGGGTTGGCCAACAGGCTAAGGTACCGTCTCCGGAACCAAAACAGTGGATCTTGCACCATCTCATGGAGGGGAATCTGGTCGTCCAACTACGCTGACTCTCTTATGGGCATGGGAATAAAGAAGGGCCTTATGCGGGGCATTATCACCCGAGTCCTGCAGGGGAGTCACACGAATTGGTTGAGATGGAATCGTATGACTACGACCCACCCCGACCAAGGCGTGAGGGAGCGACAAGGTGTGGGATGAAGAGGACGACGACGACGTAAACCGGGCACCCGTCCCCTTCCATCTAGGCGGGCAAAATATATCCCCCCTCGGCCCTTTTTGGCTAGGGTCACCGACAGAGGTGTATGAAAAAATATGTAGATACAATTTTCATTAGGAGTGCGCGGATACTTGAACTCGGGCGAGTACCTGAGACATCAGAATCTTCGGGTAGCCGGAACGTGTCGGGTAGTTTGATCGCGTCGGGTGCTTGATCGTCGCGGGTAGACGGAGACATTCGATCGGTTAGATAGACAGGCCATACTCAGACGCGTTCATTTTATCCTCGAGATTGAACATATGATTCGTAATTCATGATCGCTCGCCGTTCGGTCGCGGTGCAAAAAATCAGAATAAACGATAAAGTGCGCTATTGATTGAATTCATTTTTGTGCAGGTTCTTAGCGACAGGCGACAGTTTTAGGACGATCGCCTTCAGCTACCGTCCAAGGAATTGTGAGAGACGTGTGTCAAGGCATTGTCGACACGATGAAGTCGGAATGCATGCCGACACCGACGAGGGAGCAGTGGGAGACCATTGGGAATTTCCCCAATTGCTTGGGTGCCCTCAATAGCAAGTATGTGCAGATCAAAGCGCCCAAAAACAGCGGTTCTTTGTGCTTTACAAAAAAATTACAAAAAAACCTTTTCAATCGTGTCGTTGGCCCTAGTCTACGCAAATTATAAATTTGTCGTTGTGGACGTGGGCGCTTACGGAAAAAACAACGACGGGGGAATTTTTGCCAATTTCCGCCTAGGCAGAGTCACGGCTGCCGCGAAACTGCATGTTCCGGAGGAGAGGGCATTGCCAGATACTAATCTAAAAGTGCCGTTCGCCATGGTGGCGGACGAGGCATTCCCCCTGAAAAAGTACATTATGCGGCCGTATCCAGGTGCGGTAATGGACAACGAGGTCAGGAGGATTTTTAATTATCGACTGTCCCGGGCCCGGGCCGAAGTACAGCGATACAAAGGGCAAAGATTTAATTTGGCTGAAGGTTGCGGAAAGGACGGAGAAATCAGGTAATTATGAAGAACTATATTTTTAATTAAAACAGACAATATAATATGTAAATTGCATATTATTTTGCCAGTCAACTGCTCTATGTGAGCTGACAAAATATGTTCAAATAATTATATTTATTGTTTTTTAGTGGGCGCATGCAAAAGGACGTGGGCCAACCTACGTGAAGCGTATAGGCGAGCGCTGAGAAGAAAGGCAACAAAGAGCAGACAGCCAGCGATGATTATTCGGACTTGGAAATTCGGACTGTAGTTCGGATGCCTCAAACCGTACAGCATTTTATACTCTCGCACTATCTCAATTAATTTCTCGGAATCCATTTTTCTGCCCTTTTCATATTGTAAGAATAAAGATGTTGAACTACAAGTAAATTGAATTTTGTATTATCTCCAGAAGCCTCATGAATTGCTTTCAAAGTTGGGGTGGAAAATCCTATTATATCAAATCAGCCCTTTTCAGGGTTAGGTTTTTACTTTTAGCGTGGAACAACTCCAAATAAACGGTTATCCTTACCCGAACAAATTTTCAATTACAGTTCTCACCGCACCTCGAATATCGTTGGAACTATTTCAAATTGTGATCGTAGTGTATCGTATCGTAAACTTCGACGTGGATGTCTATTCGTTTATCAAGAGAATGTCCGGTAACCGCGTGTTAAAGATTCTAGCCGCTTTTTGTTTGTGATTCGCGCTCGGCGCTGTGCATTGTATATAGTTCAAAAATTCAATAAATCGACCACGATCTAGCGATCAGTTCGGCGCGCCGTCGTCCCCGCACCGTCCCTCGTTCCCCGCGAGCTCCTCGGGTGGATCGAGCAGCTCGAGCCTCGTGGGCGCGACGGGGGGGAGTGGACGCGGTGGATCGACGCGCCCAGCTGATCGTTCAGTTCGATATTGACAACACGACATTCGTTTACGTTTTGATCAGCATTCCGAATCCTTTCGTAACCGTCTCGTCGACCCGTCAGTCGATTCCTTTAATTCAATTCTCTTTACCTTAGAGTCTCGGTATCGTCCCGATTCCGGAATCGACCGCGAATCTAAAACACCGCGTGAAGCCACGGCCTTAATCTATGACTATATAACTACATCTGTCCTTTAACTATTTATTGCTGCTGTGTAATATATTCTGTATTTTTATTGTAATTTATTTATGACTTTATAAAATATGTCTTCAGGGAAGGCGCTACATAACAGATGAGAAGATATTGGCTTTAACACGTCTGAAGTAGTCGACTTAGTCATACAAGGTTCTGAGGAGACCGTGCAATTTACCTAATGAAACTACAATGAAGAAGATGCTAAGAAAAATTCCAATCCAAACTGGATTATCACAAGTTGTGATGGAGCATCTCCACCGTCAAGCGGATACCATGAGTGATCAAGAAATGTTCTGCATACTGATGTGGGACGAGATGTCATTGAAGCCTCATGGCCTACGTGGACTTCGACGTTAGCAGTGGCAAAAGTATAGGCTTTGAAGATTGGGTCATAAGAAGAACATCAAGATTTGCCGATCACGTCCTTGTCTTCATGTTAAGAGGGGTAAAAATGCGTGGAAAATGCCCATTTCATATAATTATTGCGAAGGACAAACGCAAACACCGCAATTGCTACAGCGCATCAACAGTATAGTGATAGAACTGAAGAAAACTGGTCTACGAGTGTGTCCAGGGATCGTCAAATGTTGCTGCTATCAACACATTACAGGCAGACACTCTGAGGAAAGGATGGGAATACTTTTCCTCTATGCTCTCCTTGCCGTTCTAATATAGACATAATAGTTTCTCCCACCTTTATCACGTACATGCGTAAAACGAATCGTGCAAAACAGTAGAAAATCAGCGTTACAAAGTAGACTACAGTGTAGTTTTGAGAGGCTTTCGAAGCAGAGCCTTTTAAATATCATGCGCCAGTTTGAGTGAAATTTTGCTTTTCTAATTATATATTTCAGTTTATTTTTAACTTATTGTTACTGTTCATAAAATGACTGTGTACCCGCCAAAAGATCCAAGAAGAGATTTCAGCGTCACTGGTTCGACGCTGACGAAACTCTCAAGGTTTGGTTGGAAGAACTTCCTTCCAACGAATCGAAATGTGTCTATAAAGTCTGCAACAAAATCTTCGGTTGTAGACTTACAGAAATTCGCAAGCATTCATACACACGGACTCATAAAAATAACATGGAGCAATTGCTCTCTGTTAATACCCCTTCGGGTAATGACCCCGATGTTCAGGACAATCAACCTGACGAGTTTCTTCAGCAAGGGACATAATCGCATCCTTTCCTTCAGGGAATCAGAATCGCTGAGATCCGATATGCGGCTTTGTTTGCCGAAAACAATATCGCGATCTCAGTCGCCTCGAAATTTATTACACGCATGCAAGATATTGGTAAAACACTGCTGTCTTGCAGGGTATGAAAGTAGGCCGCACGAAGTGCGGAAACATAGTTTCTAATGTTCTGTGCGTTCGGGAAACCGAACGCATCGTAGATAACGTACGGCATACAAAATTTTCTGTTTACGAAGACGAAACTTCGGACTCCACAAACGACAAGTGGCTCTCATTAGTGGTGAGATACATTGAGCCATGTCGTTTGTCTATCAGGACAGAGCTGTTGCAGCTAATTCATCTTGACGCCAGCGACTTTTCAGCGGAAAGATTTTCAAATCTTTTGAAAATTATTTGCTAGGAAAGCAAATTCCGCTAAGGAACGTCGCTGCTCTTAGCTGCGACAACGCTTCTGTGATGATGGGAAGCCATTCTTCGTTCCAGAGCAAATTGCTCGAAAAAAATCCCAACATCGTTGTTATGCCGTGCGTTTGCCATTCCGCAGCATTGGCGGCAACTGCTGCTTGCGGTACCATCCCTAAGGAATGCGACGATTTACTTCGAGGAGTCGCATCCTTTGTTAATGGCAGCCCCAAACGGGCAGCTATTTTTCGTCAATTTCGGGAGATTTACGATAAATCTCCTGTACAAGTACTTAAATTATCCGAGACACGCTGGCTGGCAAGGCACCAGTGTGTCAAAAGGATTCTTAAAATTTGGGACGATCTCCAGGGCTATTTTTTAGAGTATATGATTTCAGAAAAGTTGGCATCTGCTGAGAAATTTTCTTCTCTGCTCAGCAGATCCGATATTAAAGGATATTTTCATTTCCTCGATTATGTCCTAAATACTCTAAATGTATTTAATGCCTCGTTCCAAGGTAGAGATACCCTGGTGCAGGAGTTGCAGCCCTCTTCTGCAAGGCTGCTTCGTTTCTTCCTGAAGAGTTTCCTTAAAAAGTCCCTTTTAGATGATCTTAAAGAAGTTCGGGAAATTGATTTTTCTTTGAAATCAAACCAAGTTCCACTTAATGAAGTGCGTCTTGGACCGGACACAGAAATTCACTTGGACGAGGCATTACGTCATGGGATGTCGGAAGTTGAGTTACACTCCTTCCGAAACAATTGCTTACAGTTTCTTATCACTGTAAGCAATGAAATTAGAAATTGTCTTCCCCATGACGATCCATTTCTTACGCAATTGACGGTTTTCAAGCCGTCAATTGCATTGAAAAATAGCGACAGGAATTCTTCTTTCCTCAACGTCGCTGCAGTGGCCCAAAAATTGGGAAATTTTAGTGCCGAAGAATTGCAAAATGAGTGGAACATTTTGTACTTCGGCACATCCCAATTCCAAAAAGATCGTTGGGCACTGCTCTCCTTCGACGGCATGTGGATGGACATCGGCATGCAAAAAAATTCGGACAACTGTCCCATTTTTCCACAACTAACAGCTTTGGTTAATGCTGTCCGATGTCTGCCACACTCTAATGCCGAGGCAGAAAGAGTTTTTTCGTTGCTCCCTGACATCAAAAATAAAAAACGGAATAAATTAGGATCTCACCTCCTAAATTCCATGTGTGTGGTGCGCACAGCCCTGAAAGCTAGACAAGAATCTAGCCGCACCATGTCCATCGATGATGGACATTTAAAGCTGATGTCAGGGAAGCATTTAAATGCAAGTCCACCGCATGCACAAAACTTTCACAAGTTAACACTGCATGCAGCTGTGGACTTGTAAGGGTTGCATTTGTTCTTCAAAACTTCTGACTTCTGGCGGCGAGTACATTTTAACATTATCGATGCAGCTACAATTTTGAGTTCGCCTTATTTTTACTAATAAGTATTTTTTAACATATACATATGTATAAATTATTTAATTAAAATATTAATATCGTTTCCTTTTCACTCCGCAGGAATTGTACGACTTGTACGTTACGAGAAGCAGTACATGGTGCTGAACGTCGAAGAAGAAGATCCGGGTATGTAAAGCAAACGCATAAATGTGATATAAACGGCATTAATATGTCGTATAATCGACGTCATTAGAATTATGTAATTTATGATATATTTAACATGGAAATTTTTATTTACACAGAAACACCACTGTCTCGCAAGGAAATAGACAACCAAGAAGAACATTGAAATTAGATCGTTGTTCAAGATTGGCGCGCCCGAGCGCCATATTGACAAACCAGCACCGCGCGATCCCGCCGAAACCGCGAGCCATATCGTATGCCATCGAGGCTTACGCGGGCAATAGATCGGCTGCGTGATTGGCCTATTCTCACTCTCGATCCTTCTGGAAGGTTCGCGAACGCTCAACCGGAACCACCGGTGCGTGACGAACTTCCAGGAGGATCGAGACAATAAAAGAGAGTGACAACCGTCATCTCACAGCTCACAGCGACAGTATACCAGCTGATTAACGTCATACAAGTGATTCCACAAAGTCATCTTTATTATAACTCATTATACATTAACTCACTATACAGTGTAACATCTCTTGACATTCATAAGTGCAAATATAGTTTATTTATATACAGATCCATACATTCTTGCTCTCAATTCCATTTATACAGTCCACTTCTCTTCCATTCAAATCCAACCGTTACCATACGCATCCATTCCTTTCAATCTTGCATCCTATCTCTCATTCCAGTCACTCTGCCATCCTGTCTCATTCTTCTCAGTCATTCCAGCAATCCAAAGTTGCACCTCGTTGGTCAACCAGACCGCTTCCTACACAATCGTCATTGCGAAAAAAGATAAGTTTGCAATACCTCGATATTTTGTAAGGTTCTACTATAATTGTATTTTTTTTATTATATATACATACAGATATGCGTATATTATTTAATTGAAATATTTATTAATAGTTTCCTTTTCACTCCGCATGAATTGTACGACTTGTACGTTACGAGATGCAGTACATGGTGCTGAACGTCGAAAAAGAAGATTCAATTTTTATTGTAATAAACGTTTCTGTGATAAATAAATATATATTTTTAACATAGTTTGTAATTTTAAATTTTTGGAAGGTTAAAAATGTAATTAAAAAAAATAAAAATGAAAATATCTGCACGGGGACTCGAAGGGTAGCTCCAGATTGCGATTCATGCGCTCGACGGCCGAATTTCAGTTTCGTTTCCGTAAAGCAATGCATGGAAAGTGCTAAAAATAGATTGTGGCTGCCATGGATGGCGCAAGCGCACAAGCAGCGCAGACGGACATAGTAGAGGTACGCTGGTGAGTGTAGCGCGCGAGCGAGTTGGAGAAGGCCAGTAGGGGCAACGGTAGGTCATAGTGGGGGGGTCTCGTACCACGGCTTAGTACCACAGTACCACGATTTCGGCATCACTGATTGCCGTTTGATAAGTGCTGACCAAGCCCCTTCTTTTGCGGATTTCAAGTGTTGTGACGTTGCAAGTTTGCGACGTCACCCCGTTTTATAAAAACGGTTACATAACCGTTAATAAGGGACCGGACCGACCTCAAACGGGCACGAAACCACTCGTCGACACAAGAGCGCTCCTGAAGGAAAGACTTCCGAAAATATGCACGCGACTAACGCCATCTATCGTGCGTGCCGAGTACGGCGACGTTTCAGGGACGTACCGAGGGCACGATTGGTCGAGAAGAAATACCGAAAGGCGCCCGCTCAAGGATCGTCCCGGGAAAACCATTGGCCATTAATTGGCGAAAATCCAGTACTGGTACCATTGGAGGAAATCTCGACCCACGGAGACGACGTACCGGGACTAAGAGATTCAGATTAATCATCGTACATGGGTGGTCCGGCCGTCGTCTCACCCCGTTCGCACTGAATCCCGGCGGGGGTGGCTGGAAGAATTCCAGGGGAGAAGAATGGCTCTTCCCCGTTCGCCGAAAAAGGCGAACATTTGGCGAGAAGTACAGGTCTGGGGCCCGAGGACCTGCCCGAGGATACGATCCTGCGATCTTCTAGTCGCGAAGCGGAGAGCGCCAATCGGGAATTCGGTAGGGCCGATAGAGTGGGGGGAGAGCGAGAATCGAAGCTCTCGATCGACGCGCATCGGGAAATCACTGTCGCACTGAATTCCGGAAGGCAAACACGCCCAAAGTAGTTCCGCAGTTCCGAAGTCCCGGTTCCGATTCCCGTGGTAAAAGTCGCGAGTGGGTTTTGATTCCCGACATTGAGATCCGGTCCAAAGTTCGGAGGCGAGACAGGCAGAGCCGAAAAAGTCATCCACGGTAAGTCGATCTGTGATTCCCCGATCTCGCGTTAGCGTTGGCTCGTCCATTTTGGTGTGAGGACGACGCGGATTCGCCTCGTCCTCGAATTTCGGCTCGCATCCGTCTTGAGGACGCTTTGAGCAAGAGTATCGTTTCCCTCCGCGAATAAGAAGTCTTCCTCAGGAGTCGCGTCGGAAATTGAATAGCGTCGCGAAATAATTACCGAATCGCGAACCGCGGCCGGGCGTCGAAATTCGCACGCGAACGCGCGGAGTCTACGAGTCCTTCCGACTCGTACGACCGCGGATTATTCAGCGCGCGTGGCGAGTCGATTCCCGTCGGCGATCGGCCGTGAAATTCCCGCGACAGTCCCGAAAATCCGTCGCGCCGTCCACCTGCGTTTCGCGAAATTCCGCCTCAGCGGAGGCAAGTAAAATCCCGACCACCTGCAATTTCGCGGACGGTACAGAACGACGAACGCGCTCCGCGAACGAACATCCGTCGCAAAAGTGTATAAGGGGCGCGGGCTCCCGGTTCGCGGCCACGTGGCCGCCCACCTGTAAATCCGGACGTTGAACAAAGTTCAATAAATGACTTCGAGCCTATTTCGTCTTGCTTACTGTCGACCTGCGTGATCCACCCTGTCGCGGGGGTAGTCCCCGTTAGTCCCTGTGTCCGAATTCCTGGCCGTTCGCGTCATTCTTTCGTTCGCGCTCCGCGGAGGCTCTCTTCGGATTCGGTTTCCCCGAATCCCGGTGCTCTATTGCCTTTCGTGCGGTACTCTCGAGTACCTGGCGCCCGAACTCGAATTTTTGCGTCTCGATTGAGCCTCTCCGGAGAAGCACTTTGTCCCGAGGGGACCGTGCCCGCGCGGCCGCGCACGGCCCGGCCTCAGAGCCCGTAAATCCCCGGGGTTGACCCTGTTCGACGGCCATAAAAAGTCGTTCGCGCGGGGCAACGTTGCAGTGTGTAACCCATTCGTGTTGGCTCGGGGGCATCTTTGCGAATCTCTGTATCGTGTCGCGCACCACGTGTCCGCCGGCGTTTCCGACGACCAGGAATAGCTCTCCCGAGAGGAACCCGAGGCCGTGGATCGTACGTCGCCGATTGTTCGAGGGTCAGATTTTATAATAGCTTTACCTGGATTTTACTTGGGTCGTTCCACGGTGGGACTACGCGACGTGTCGGGTTCATTCAATTCGCGACTTTGCCGTGGGCCTTGTCCAGTCCGTTTAGAATACGCGTCGGTCATCGGAGCTCAGCGGAATTCGTGCCGTAAAGGCTTGTAAATCACGCGAAGTCCTGTGACCGCCGAGCTTAACGTGAAAAGGAAAATTTACGCGCGATCGGCCGAACATCTGCCGGACTATATTTTCTCGCGCCGGCAACGCTACTTTGCCGTATTCCGCATACTCCTTAAATAAACGATTGTTATTACCGAAATTCCGCGTGAATTATTCCCCCTACGAGAAACGTTCCTGTCGCGGGGAATGCCCCGTTCCTTCTCCTCACGTGAAACCCTGACCGTGTTCGCGACTATTTCAGGTTATCGCGCAATTGAATAGAATAGAAGTTGAATAGAATTCGCGCCCGAATTCTGTATCGTTCAACACTTGGCTTATTTCGATTCGAATCCGCGAAGGATTGTTTGTCCCGGGAGGACCACGTGTCGCGCGACCGAGCGTGGCCCGGTCTTCAAGCCATTATTTCCCATGTTCGGTTCTCTTTTCGACTCCAAAACGAGAATCGACGTGACAGAGTTTAAGAACAAATGGAAAACTTGCTAGAGGAAGAAGAATATCTTTGTAAATAAATGTCAGCTGGTTACAAACTGACTTGAAATTAGAATTTGATTGTTATATTAATAAACCAAGTACGTCTGGCACAAAAGGCAGACCAACAAAAAAATTTGAAGACTGTAGCACGAAAGCCAAGAAGTATAAAATAAGTAACTTAATAAACGAGAGAAGTTGTGCCGAACTTAAATTTATGTTTACCAAAGAAAGCGTAGACCTGATAGTCCATGAAACATGTCAAATTGAAATTGAAATAAATACATTGTAGCAAATTGTGACGGAAATAAAGGGATGAAGAACCTTTGTAAACCATAAAATGATTATGACGATGATAGATGG
Organism: Lasioglossum villosulum; assembly: GCA_963971365.1. Classification (NCBI taxonomy): domain Eukaryota; kingdom Metazoa; phylum Arthropoda; class Insecta; order Hymenoptera; family Halictidae; genus Lasioglossum; species Lasioglossum villosulum. Next base: position 24,812,032 of record OZ020497.1, read on the forward strand.
GGAAGTGTGCAATGCATTGACTGAAACCAGTTCTAGCCAAAATTCTACATTTGGGGAGCTACTCCCAAAACTATAAACACAGAACCAGACTTAAATACGATTATTTTAGACAATTATTAGTTCGGTCTATCAACCTTGCATGGATACGGACATTCGAATGCTTTCTCCATATTAATTACAGACTAAATATTAAAGAATGGTCGGTACGAACGAAGGTCGAAAAAGAAGACATGTTAAAAAGAAAATAAAACAGAAATTTAAAGAGGAAACGGGATTGCTAGTGGATAGACCGAAAGCAGGAAGAAGTGGTTCAATAAATGATGGTAACACAACTAGACGTCTTTTCAAAAATTATAAAAATACCTCGGAAATAACTGAAATTAATGTAGAACTCCTTGAACGACTTCTTTTACATATTATCTGCTCTTTCTTTAGGTTACCATATTAATTTTGTAAATTTCAAGAAAGGGCCTAACCAATTAAGATGGTCAAAACTGCCCTTAGAGCTTTTTCAATGGCTTTTGAACCATTCGAAAGCTGACCAAGAAAAACCCCTCTCAATAAAATTTCAGCCCACTAGCTTGCCCGTGTGGGTAGTTGCAGGGTAAAGTAGATTTTACGCTTTCCGGCGCATTTTCCGATCTCGAATGCGTTCAAAAATTTCAAAGACACGCGAATTGGAGAGGAAACTGTGAAAACGATAGCAGAATATAAATCGACAGGCACGGTAAAGTCGCTGAATAAGAAAAAGCAACGCCTAACAACCTCGAAAAAACATCGAGTGCGGATATACTAGCGATTAAGCTGGTCCACACATCATCTCGTGGCGGCAACGGTAAGTAACAGTCTACATTCGAAAATTTTTTTCCAAAAAAGTTTCTGTCCTCATTTCTTATAAAAATTTAATTTTTACTACGTTGTAGATACATAGAACAAGTCCAAGCTTTTCGTGCGGAGACGTCCAATCTATTATTTGAACGAAACATGGTTCAACGCCGGCAACTGCAGAAGCCGATTGTGTGTCGACACGAGTGTTAACTCTCCAAGGAACGCCGCAGAGAGGGGCTTTACAACAAAAATACTTGGTTCCTTGAGAAAAGGGAGGCGTCTGATCATAGCTCACGTCGGGTCAAAAGACGAGTTTGTACCTGGGGACAGTGATGTCAGAATCGTGGGTTCGGGCTTTTTCCCCTCCGCTCGCTCAGCCGACTCGACCCCCCCTTCTGACGCGCCGTCGTCGCTACGTTTCTTCTACTGCGCACGCGCTACACACGAACGTACATCTACTCTGCCCGTGTGAGCAGTGATGTGAAACGGAGGCAGTCTTGCCAGACGGGGCGCTTTTTTCGCGCATGCGCGACGATTTTGACGTCATACGGCCTCAGTCAAGTACGAAAATCGGGTACCTTGGTCGCCCCGCTAATTTCGTAAAATTTATTATTTGATTAAATATTAACAATAACTTATCTGAAATTCTCGCAGCGCGCTGTTCTTTCGCGCCTCGTTGTCCTAATGGTCGTAACGGACTCCGCTAGACGTTCCCGCTAATAATAGTCTCCTACTACTTTCCCCCAATAGTTCCCCACAAACTTCGGACGTAGATCTGGCAAGACTGAACGGAGGAACCTGGAGGAACTTCCCCTCCGGCTGGGCCCCCTACTCTTACTTCTACTAATTCTACTGCACATGCGCCACACGCGACGTACCTCTGAACGTAACTCACTCGCGCAGGGCAGAGGTACGTTAGTGTGTAGCGCGTGCGCAGTAGAACTAGTAGAAGTGAATGGGGGGCTCAGCCGGAGGGACAAGTTCCTCCTTCTGGCATCACTGCGTGTGAGTGCCTGTTCGATTAAGGCCAACTCATGCGGGCGCAGGATCCAGGCGACGGCGCCGAGAATCGTAAATTTCGAGCGCTGGTTGACAGGTCGGAGCGGTCCGATACGTCCCGAACGGTCCCTGGGAGTCTCCTCGGGACCGTTCGGGACTGTTCGGGACGTATTGGACCGCTCCGACCTGTCAACCAGCGCTCGAAATTTACGATTCTCGGCGCCGTCGCCTGGATCCTGCGCCCGCATGAGTTGGCCTTTACACGCGCGCTACACCCCCAGCGTACTTCTACTATATCGACGACGATGCGTCAGAGTGAGGGCTCGAGCCGGCTGAGCGAGCGGAGTGGAAGAAGTCCAAGACCCACAATTCTGGCATCACTGTCTGGGGCCCTCCTTTGTTTCGAGGCCAAAAATAAAAAGGGGGACTATCACCATAAAATGAATGGGGATACATTCTTTGAATGGTTCAAAAAACTTTTGCCCATGCTGGCAGATGGGGCAGTCATTGTGGTCGACAATGCTCCGAATCACAGTGTAAAGAAGGAAAAATATCCGACTTTATCGTGGAAAAAGAGCGAGATTTGTACTCCACTGTACAAATTCTACAACATCAAAATTAATGAAAGTTTTTTTCCAACGACACGGCGAATGAACAAATTTTAGTTGATGACATTAGTGAAGATATCCCTAATGACGACTGTCTCATTGCCCAGCAACAAACATTAATGTGGAATGAATAGAAGTATATAAGAATTTCTCCAGGCGAAAAAAACGTACCTCAATCGTCATTTTCAGCAATTTATCTAGGAAATTTCAGGGTTTTTAAAGAACAAATAAATGCTACACCTTTCATGATAGCTACTAGTGAACAGAGGCGCGCCGATCGTCGTGGGGTCACTCCTCATCACCTGCTTTATGTTGCTATGAAAATCATGCGACAAAGAGTTCGCGATTCCTTGATCATTGCATTCAAACATATTGGAAATCATGATAAAATTACTAGACGCCAAATCGAGTCTGAGGAGTACATTAATCAGGCAATAGAAACAAATCTCGCATTTTTTAAATGTATACCAAATTCTACATACTACTGGGCTGGTAGAAAAAAAAATCATGTGCGTGAAACCACGCGCGGCAGAAGTGAAACTTCTTGCAGTCCAGTAATGTGTAGAAGCAAATTAAGATTGGAAATGTTAAAAAACAAGATCCGAAACAACCAATACAAAATCTGAAACAACTAATACAAAAAAAACAAGATCCGAAACAACCAATACAAAATCTGGAACAACTAATACAAAAAATAATACAAAAAAAATCATGGAAAAAGTTTCACTTCAAACATAATGAACGATCCAAATTTGCGACGCAAAGAAGAGGAGAGCGTAGGAGAAAGAAAGAGACAGAGTTTGTAGAGCATTTCCCATACGCTCTCCTCTTCTTTGCGTCGCAAATTTGGATCGTTCATTATGTTTGAAGTGAAACTTTTTCCATGATTTTTTTTGTATTATTTTTTGTATTAGTTGTTCCAGATTTTGTATTGGTTGTTTCGGATCTTGTTTTTTTTGTATTATTTTTTTGGGCACAGTCGTCATTAGGGATATCTTCACTAATGTCATCAACTAAAATTTGTTCATTCGCAGTGTCGTTGGAAAAAAAACTTTCATTAATTTTGATGTTGTAGAATTTGTACAGTGGAGTATCGCAGAGATACTGCAGCCAGACTTTTATATTTCTTTTGTTCACAAAACCAGTTAAGTAGCTTGATTTGTGTATCTGTTTCCGTTTGATGTGCACGTTGATGCAGTAATCATCGCTAACGTCCCTTGGTAGTGCATTTACCATGAGATTTACGTCCACAGGGACATTAATGATTTGTCCAAGAATCCCGTACTGACCGTTCATGTGACGCAATCTTCTTATTTGCATGAAGGGAATTCTCGGTGAAATAAGTCTTTCCGATATTAAATCCAACTCTGGTAAATGTGCTGGCCTATCTGGATATTTAAATCCATTTGACGTAGCATATGTTGGAATTTTGTTTCGGTTTAATGTAGAAATACAACAGTGACATGCCTTGAAATTCGTAATGTCAATCTGCGGAAATTCGCTTTGTAGTAAATCGTGATAACATTGTTTTACGATGTTTAAATCGTTCTTGAACCATAATCTATTGCAAATATTGCACACATGGCCGAAACTATTGTCTTCAAATTTTTTGCGAAATTCTTTCCGTACGTTTGCGTGGGTGTCAAAATCCCTGTAAGGCAAAATTGTTTGTCCTTGAGGTGACGCGACAGTCGGTATGTCATAAGTCTGTTGCGGCACTCGCATTGGCTGCATTCAATAATGCCTTTCTCCGCGCCCTCCACTCACGCGACCGTTGAGTGCTACTTTTTGCCGCCAATATTTCCATAGCAGAGGTGGTGCCTACTTCTTGTGGTGACGCGACTGTCGGTATGTCATAAGTCTCTGTTGCGGCACTCGCATTGGCTGCATTCAATAATGCCTTTCTCCGCGCACGAGAGTCTGCGCACTAGTCACTCCCGTCCCGTCGACTCCCGTCACATCAGAAAATTGTTACCCTCAACAAAGAAGTTTCACTTCAATATGGTTGATAGACTTTTTTCCTTATTTAACGTCGCTCTCAACTCTTAGCTAAGGTTATTTCGCGACGGGACCTACAGTTTATAAGGTGGGCTCCGAACCACTTAGGGAGGCAGTGCAGCCGGCAGCGGGACTCGAAACCGGAAAATAATTACGTCATAGACGATTACGCCAAAGAACACGGACGTACCCGTCCTACGTCTTCCCCCTTATCACTGCTAGTTGAACCCCATCGAGCTTACATAAGTAAAAGTTAAAGAATTCATAAGGGCGCGTAATGTATCGTATAATTTGAACGAAACGATACGGTTCTCTCGTGGAGAATAGTGTACGTACGTAAATCTGACGAAACAAATTTCTGCAGCAACATCAGCAGCTAATAGCCTTTTAATTTGCGTAGGAATTTTTATGCTGCACAGAAATAGAATCAGTTCTACAACTATATGATTAGCCATAGTATCTTTTCTTGAGTGGCTAAAATCTTTCAATAAAAAGTGCTATTTAGCATTTGATGGGCCAAGACTATTTAGAGCTATGTCAAACTGCTCGTTAGTAGACGTATTTTCTGAAGTAGTATCTGGTTTTGTGGATACGTTAAAGGTCATTAAAAAAATAATAAGTAGAAAGGGTAAAGGAGCGTGCAGTATTAGTGGACTTCACACATTTTACAATATCAGTAATGCGGGTGCTCATAATGCAGTTTATGATTGCAAAATGTTAAGTACAATTTCGTATAAGACAAGTGTTACTGCTACAAAATGCTAGTAAATAATGCAAAGACATTTATTGAAAAAATGCAAGACTGGAAAGATAAAGAAGAAGTTATGGAACATGTATTAACATTATTACAATTACAAAGAATTCTTGGGTTTGCAACCAAGTAGAAAGCTAGCGATTGCTGGAATAAATTTAGACATTTTAGACAATCAATTCGCTTCAAACAAACATGAAATGTCAAAATTTATTGAAGATGAACTTCAAGAAAAAAATTAAATTACATCCATTGACGATTAAACATATTATTGATTTTATCGAAATTATTTTCCATATATTTATTTTTGTATTTTTACCAATATAACAATATACAGGGTGTCCCACTGTATCGAGAACGGCAGGATATCTCGGAAGACGGTGTCGTTATCAAAAAAGTGTTCCTACAAAACACAAGCTAACAATTTACCTTCATAAAAATCAGAATAATATCATGTAGCACATCTTTGGATTCGTCTCACTACCCGCTATTATTTTTTAAAGAAAAAAATATACTATTCCATTTTAAAAAATCAAGTTGACCTTGAAATGTCCTCCACCACTCCGCCCACAAAAAAACAATTAATACCACGTAACTTAGCCCGTCATACCAAACAACTTTTGTAGGAGCACTTTTTTGATAACAACACCGTCTTCCGAGATATCCTGCCGTTCTCGATACAGTGAGACACCCTGTATAACATGATAATAATTGTCGAACGGATCTAATCCAGGGCACGGAATTTTTTACTTAACCCGACCACACGTCTCGCTCCCCGTAGCGATCCTAGTGCTCAGAGCTGCTCAGACGCATACCATGACATAGGCGCTATTCGTAACGCATCAGGGCAACACTCGTGTCAATAGGACCCCATCAAAACTTCAAAAAAGTAAAAAAATTAGGCCAAGTACAGGAAAGTGAAAAAGGAAAAAGATAGAATATAATAAACAATATAAAAAATATTGATACCTGATAAATGAACTCTAAGAATGTAGAAATATCACCCAATAAACGTGTTTAAACAATATATTTAAAAAAATTAATTTAAGCAATCCTTTCTAACTAACTATACTAACTAATATATGATTAAAAACGTTTCTTTTTATTTGTATTGTTCTCTTCCACGTCAGTATCGCTCTCTATTGCGCAATAAACGCATCGTTCTTCTAACACGGGTACCCATGTATTTTAATTTCACAAATACTCGTGTATTTATTTTACATGTGTATTTTAATATACGGAGATTTAATGTCGAACAATTTACCACGACTTTATTATTGCCTCACCTCTATCATCAACAGTCGAAATGAATTAGATCGAAAAGATATGGGAAAATGATGGAGATTGTAGTACGAACGTTTTTTAATCTTGAGAAAATTCGTTAAACTTGCACAATTTTAAGAAAAACGTGGTTTTTCCAATACCACGCGCGTAAAACATTTTTTGAAGTGAAACTTCTTGCTGAGGGTATAAATTTTCTTATGTAACGGAAGTCGAAAGTCGAGTGGCGCGAAAATTTAAACTGAGAATGAACGTAGAAAAATAATTTCTTACCCCGACGGGATCCGAACTCCGGTCTACCGATTGTTGTCCAATTTCTTAGCCACTTGGACAACCAACGATCCCAGAATGATAGCGAATGGTTAGAACAGCACGTGCAACCACGTTTTTTATTTTTATTTACATGAATTAAAGTAGTATAATTAAATATATTATAGACATATTAAAGATTTTTTTTTTAAACCACCGTGTGTGGAACAGAAAAAAAATCGTGTGCGTGGAAACCACGCGCGATAAAAGTGAAACTTATTGATTATTAGGTATAATAATTTATCTGTATCTATACCCAATAAGCAATAAGTTTAACTTTTATCGCGCGTGATTTCCACGCACACGATTTTTTTTAACATACTATACATCCTTTCTCGTAGATTTTTTCACGCTGATTTCAAATCAGGTCTCAAAATTTGTCTACAACTTCAGGATTTTGCAAAAAGTTCATTTTTGTTAACAAAATTAATGTAATAATTTTCTCGTTGAAATGATTTGATAACCCACTAGTTTGAAGGTATGTTCTATTCTCGTATATAAAACACATTCAAAATAATCATAATGGTGTATTTGAATGTTTACTTTAAGTACATATATCACTTTCCGAATGTTACAAGCAGCCTACTAGGAGTGCCAGCGACAATCGCAGAGATATATCAAGTGATCATTCGTCAAGTGATGTACTTAATACTTAAAGTAAACATTCAAATACGCGATTATGTTTATTTTTTATATGTTTTATTTATGAGAATAGAATATACCTTCAAACTAGTGAGCTATCAAACCATTTCAACGAAAAAATTATTAGATTACTACACTAGTAGCACAAAATATAATATACACATTCATATAATATTAAAAAGAGATTCAATCTTTTTTTAATATTCAAATATTCATACAATATTTATTTTATATTAGGTAACAAATATTTGTTTTTAAATATGCAGAGAATATCTATTTCATGTTACGAGAAAAATATTATTTTTTTAATATTAAATGAATCTTTATTTCATATTAGAAATAGAATATTTTTTCCTAATATATAGATAATATTCATTTCATATTATGAAAAGAATACTTTTTTCTTAGTATAAAATGAATCTTTATATTATATTAGAAGTAGAACATTTTCTAAAAATACGCAGATAATATTTATGTCATATTATGAAAAAAATTTTTTTTTCTCATTAAAAAACGAATTTTATTTTAATATTACATATAGAATATTTGTTATTAAAAATTGATTTATATTTAATATTAAATATAATTCAGTTAATATTAAAAATAGAATATTTTTTCCTAATATACAGATAATATTTCTATTTCAAACCATGAGAAAAATATTTTTTCTCATAAAATGAATCTTTAAGTAATGTTAGAAATAAAATTTTTTTTTAATATTAAGGAAATATTTTATGTTTATCATGGAAAAATATTTGTTCCATTTGTTTATTTTTAATTTACTTCGAATTCGTGTTTGTCACTCAATCGACATACATTTATGTTACAAAAACATTAATTAAGTAATGTTCTTATTATGTGCAACAAAATTATTAGTACTCGAGATATTTTCAAAAGCTATTTTTATTGAAAACGATGCTCATTATATAGTTTTCGTACTCAACTTACACAAATCAGTTTTTGTTATAACAATGTCGATACGGTATTTACGTTTACTATGTTGTCGTGAGCATCTTCAATAAAAACAGGTTTTAAAAATATCTTGAGAACAAGATAATTTAATAATTTTTTGCTACGATACCCTAATAATTTTTTACGCAGAATAAGCAGAGAAATCGATTAGTACAACAAAAAATATGCATTTCTACTTAAATAAATGATGCAATTGTTAATTGTACATGCACAGTTGCACCTAAAAAAAATCTATGGGCCTACGAATGTAACATTCTTCGAATCATTAATCTTTCTAACTTCGTAAAAAATTTCTGAATTATTAATAACTTCCTTCCGAAAACGAAGATAAATATTCCCTCAAGTAGTGCACAGAAAGTAATGTTATTATGTATAGTTTTAAATTTTTGTTATAACTTTTTCTTAAATTTGAAGATTTAATTGAACGTTATTTAAATATGGGTTTCACGTTTTTTAAATATTTACTTTATATTTTTAAAATGTGTAATTTATATTCTCTGAATATTTACCATTAATAATTTAGAATATTTTCTAAACATACAATTTACATTTCTTGTATATGTATACAATATTCAGATTTAATATTTTTCTCATATGAAAAAGTGTGGCTTAGAAAATATTTTTCCAATATTTGAAAAAAACATTTACCCAATATTTTTATGCTGTTAGGGTATTGTTCACAGGAATCAACAGCTAGAATCTTCACCCGAGTATACAAGATATCCGAGTACTCGGGTACCCATGAGACACTCGGATATACTTATTATTAAGAACAGAAATAATGTTATAACTGTTACAAAATAGAATATCAGTTCTGGCTTATTTCAATTCCGTAACTGTTATTTTTCGGGTCTGGATTTCAGTTGTGTCATTCGGTATTCTGTATTGTGTTCGGCCTCATATATTTATTATTTAAAAAGTTATTTATTAATATTTACAGTTTAAACAATTTTTAAATAAACAAATTTTATAATTTGTTTGTATATTCATTATTTTAATTATTTCAATAACAATTTACTGTACAAATACTTGGTAAATAATTAAATTTTAATAATTTGTTTCTATATTTATTTGAATTATTATTTCACTAATTATGTATTGTTATAATAATTGTTTAAATAAATAAATTTTTATAATTTGTTTCTATATCCTATACATTCAAAAATTTATTAATTTTAACAATTATATCAACAATAAATTATTATTGGGATAATAATTGAAATAATGATTATACAAACAACTCATAAAATTTTGTTTATTTAAAAATTGTTCAAACTGTAAATATTAATAAATAACTATTTAAAAAATAAATATATAAGGCCGAACACAATACAGAATACCGAATAACACAACCGAAATCCAGAACCGAAAAATAACACTTATAGAATCGAAATAAGCCAGATATAAGACAGAACCGATATTCTGTAGGTTCTAGCTCTAATGCGAACACGCGCAGTTTAAAAGTTCACAGCGCGCTACATATATGAAGGTGAACTCTATGTATTTAGCTAATCGAGCAACATAACATTGTTGTCGGAACTTGACACTCAACACGATTACGCGAGATATTGTTCGCGTGTTTCAAGAGTCATTTGTTTACGTAGCGAAGGATACGGCAAAAGTCACGATTAGGGTAGAATCAACCGGAAAATGAACGTGGCTTCGTCGATATTTTCGCAACGAGGTACCGCACGGAAATCACGGACATTTACAATAATGACACGAATTTTCTTATAGACAGAATCTTACCTGTTGGCGCATGCATAGCTGGAACAAGCACAAACCGGCAAGATGATATGTGTTAAGGCGCCGGAGGTCGGTGGATTCACGCACGTAGTGGCTACTCGTTATAGAACCTTGTCCCTTGGACGGAAGTTGATTGCTTCACGTAATCAACAGCACATCAGCGAGCTCGTCCTCTGGAGACGGCCAGGATAGAATCCTTTTCCCTTGCTCTAGTCTCCGTGTAAACATGCACCGGCTTCCGAGCACGTGTAGCGTCGTTTTTGATTTACAGATTACATCAGAGTCGCTAATTAAACGTTTAGGAGACCCACAAATTAAAAAGGTAATTACTATGCATCCTACTCTACAGTTAACCATCACGAAAATGTAAAAACAACTTTAATATCAAATCGAGAACACTATTGAGACACGTCTATCTCGATCGACAATCAAGCAGCGAAAGAGGTTTGCGAATGGCTCGATGGCGATTTCTCCCGCCAGCCTTGCCCGAGATCGGCGCTGCCAACCTCGCCGGATCATATTCTCAAGGCGCGTGCCTAAGTGTGTCTAAGGCAATAATGCGGCCTTAGTAGTAGTGATGGGCAGTAGTGATGGGCACCATCGACTGAAAACTATTGACCAAATCGATAGTAATCAACTACTATTTTCAGTTGACTAATTTTTAAAATTATCAACTAAATTTAGTAACTGATTCAGTCGTTTTAACGGCGGGAATTTTGAATGCATTTTATAAGATTTACTACTATCAAATATATCAACTTATTAGCGATATCGAATGATCGAATAATTCGCTCAGTAAGCATGTGTATGTAGTATAAATAACAATCATTTCACTATAAATATTGTACAATTATTAAATAACAATACTAGTTTTAGCGTATATACTTTTGTAAAAAGCGTGTGATCGCTCGATTTTTTTGCAAAAATAGTATTTCATAATTATACCCATAACTATTAGATTATTACTAAAGGATAAATAATAATTTATACGTTTTTAAATTATGGTTTATAGTTACTTATTACTTGTAATCGTGACTTATAGATTACAATTATTATAAATTAATGTCAATAAGAAATTTGAAAGTACAATGTTTTCGCTGTAAGAGTGAGTGAGAGACGAGGCATATACGTAGGCATAGATTATAATCTGCAATCTAGACATGACCACTGAAACGAAATTTCGGTCGACTAAAAACCATCGATTGAATATTCGATAGTATGTATAGAGATCGCGATCCGCTAATGTATGTTCAATTAATCATTTACAATTCAATCAAACATATTTTTCATTCGAATGCATTAGCTAGATAATCAAATATTTTAGAAAGTCAATTTTTCCTGACTATTTAATCTATTTAAACAAGTACAGTTTTTAAATATGTGCATATGTGAAAGTTTGTACCTAACAATCGATTTGAAACGAAGTCAGTTTGAAACAAATATTTTTTTATTAGTGAACATATTCTTGTAAACAGAATCTTGGAAGATAGTAAAATTGTTTAAACAAATACAATTTTGTAATCAAAGTGTATTTTTGCAAACAATATTTTTTGTATAAAGATCCTTTCATAAACAGAATTTTCTAGGTAAATTAAATTGTTTAAACAAATAAAATTTTTTAAACAAAGTATAATTATTCATAAACAATTTTTGTATAACCATCTATTTATAAACCGATTTTTCTGGGCATATAAAATTGTTTAAACAAACATATAAATAATCTGTTATTTTTTTAATAGATTATATTTAAATAAAGTAAAAAAACCTTCAAAGTGAATAATAAAATGCATTTTCCTATTTGCAGAGTCATCGCTATCATCATTGCCTCCCAAAAGGCCTTCACCGGCATTCGTCTAGTTAATTGTTATTGCATTCCTATCAATAGTTACTATGTATTATAATAATTATTTATTTATTTGTTTTATAATATTTGAACTGTATTTGTCTATGTATTATATTTGTTTTTATGTACATGAAATAAATGATTTTTTGATTTTAGATTAATTGTTTTGTGTCGCCATTCTTTTATTCCGACTTGCAAACTGAACATAATTTTTGAAGGTACTAAGGAATTGTAAATAGTACCTTATACATTTTCTAATTTGTTGGAAGTCGATCTTAAATGCTGTTTGCTCTTTTTTGTTTAAATAAAATTATTTATTGCGTATAACGTGTCTACTTCTGTAATTGTTCCTTTTATTTGACCCTATTGAATAATTATTTTTTGCAGATATCTGCATAAATAATTTAATACAGAATATTTCCTTCATTTCATGAAAGAGAAAGAGAGAGAAAGACGAAAATTGAAAATAATATTTAGGTAAAAATTATTTGATAGAAAGGGGATATAATACGGGTGCTGCGAATCAAACAATATAAACTAAACGTTGTGATCATGGCCAAAGACACCGACGAGAGTAAACGAGAGTGCTCACGCCCGGAATTTGGCCGTGCCCATTATAGTGCTGCCCCCTAGTCTAGTGCTTAGCCCGGATCAGCTCCTACATCGACTTTTCTAGTCCGGATAAGAACCTACATCGACTTTTTGTTTCTGGCAAGATCCTACAGCGAGTCGCTGTCAGCAACTCTCACATCGGACAAGATCCTACATCATCTTTGACCATCATCAGAACGTTTAGTTTATACAGAGAGTAAATGAGAGTGCTCACGCCCGAGATTTGGCCGTGCCCATTATAGTGCTGCCCCCTAGTCTAGTGCTTAGCCTGGATCAGCTCCTACATCGACTTTTCTAGTCCGGATAAGAACCTACATCGACTTTTTGTTTCTGGCAAGAGCCTACAGCGAGTCGCTGTAAGCAACTCTCACATCGGACAAGATCCTACATCATCTTTGACCATCATCAGAACGAAAAGTTTATATTGTTTGATTCGCAGCACCCGTATTATATTCCCTTTCTATCAAACAATTTTTACTTAAATGTTTTTTCCAATTTTCGTCTCTCTCTCTCTCTCTTTCTCCTTCATGAAATGAAGGAAATATTCTGTATTAAATTATTTATGCAGTTATCTGCAAAAAATAATTATTCAATTAGGGTCAAATGAAAGGAACAATTAAAGAAGTAGACACGTTATGCGGAATAAATAATATTATTTAAACAAGAAAGATCAGACAACATTTTAGATCGACCTCCAACAAATTAGAAAATGTATAAGGTACTATTTAGTAATTATTGATAGGAATGCAACAACAATTAACTAGGCCAAAAGTATTAACCTTTTGGCAGGCAGCTATGACAGCGATGACTATGCAAATAGGAAAATGCATTTTATTATTCACTTTGAAGGTTTTTTTTACTTTATTTAAATATAATATATTTAAAAAATAACACAGATTATTTATGTTTGTTTAAACAATTTTATATGCCCAAAAAATTCGGTTTATAAATTGTTTATGGACATTTATACTTTGTTTCAAAAATTGTATTTGTTTAAATAATTTAATTTACAACCATTAGACGCAGCTCGAAAATCTATCGAGTTTGGTATCATTCTAATCAGAAGAACGCCGCGAAATCTGCTGACATGATTCCGTGAAATTATTATGTGAAATAACAAAGTCCAGCAATTGCATTTTGGCCGTCTCATACTGATATACCTGGCTGGCTGTAGAGTTGCCCGGCCGTGTTTATTGCACCACTTGGCCGCGGCCACAAAGCCATTGTCGCCTAGGCACCTCGTCGCCCCAGTAGAAAATAAGGAAAAGGATCTTCTAGAAGTCTACGGATCCTTTCGCGAGTACATTCACGATTAGAACAACCAAGCGCAGCTCGAAAGTCTATCGAATTTGGTCTCATTCTAATCAGAAGAACGCCGCGAAATCTGCTGACATGACTCCGTGAAATAACACTGTCCAACACTAAAAATGTTTTCATATAACTGATGGGTGGATCTTATAGAGTTTTTTGCGCTGATTCTGAATCTGCCCTTAGTTTTTTTTCCTACACGCACAGTTTTTGAAAAACACGACTTTGAAAAAAAACCTATTTTTCAACTTTAAACAAACGTTGGGATGTTATTATAAAAGATATTGAATTATTCTTTGCAGCAAAAGATTCTGTAGACTTTCCTGAATACAGTGATATCCATTATTAATACGTTATGATTGTTTAAACATGACTAAATAATCATTAAAGACGGAGAGACACCACTTTTGCACCAAAATTTGATGGTATTTTTTAAATTATCTCAAAAAATAAGGGTCCAGCGGAGAATCGAAATATACCACGCGATAGAGCAGACTTTTATCTTGAGGAACCACCCTTTCAAGTTTGCAACGATGACGTTTTTACCTAACCAGAAAGCAAAATATCATCGCCCGACACGAGTTGCCGCCAGTGGCGCTCTTCCACTAGCGCGGTCTTTCACCGCGTGACGTGCCGTATCCCGACGAACGACCGCGCTAGTGGAAGAGCGCCACTGGCGGCAACTCGTGTCGGGCGATGATATTTTGCTTTCTGGTTAGGTAAAAACGTCATCGTTGCAAACTTGAAAGGGTGGTTCCTCAAGATAAAAGTCTGCTCTATCGCGTGGTATATTTCGATTCTCCGCTGGACCCTTATTTTTTTAGATAAATTAAAAAATATCATCAAATTTTGGTGCAGAAGTGGTGTCTCTCCGTCTTTAATGATTATTTAGTCATGTTTAAACAATCATAACGTATTAATAATGGATATCACTGTATTCAGGAAAGTCTACAGAATCTTTTGCTGCAAAGAATAATTCAATATCTTTTATAATAACACCCCAACGTTTGTTTAAAGTTGAAAAATAGGTTTTTTTTTCAAAGTCGTGTTTTTCAAAAACTGTGCGTGTAGGAAAAAAACTAAGGGCAGATTCGGAATCAGCGCAAAAAACTCTATAAGATCCACCCATCAGTTATATGAAAACATAAAAAAAGTTGAAATTTGTTGGACAGTGTAATTATGTGAAATAACAAAGTCCAGCAATTGCATTTTTGCCAACTCGTACCGATATACCTGACTGACCGTCGGGTTGCCCGGTCGTGTTTATTGCACCACTTGGCCGCGGCCACAGAGCGGTCAGAGCCGAGCTTGAGAGGCCTCGGTCGTCGAGAAATGTAAACATAGCTAATCCAAATTTCCAACTTCCTTATTTTTCATTATTTTTTTAGGAGACTGCGATTACCATATTTGTGGCATTTTTCTAATGCAAAATGATACCAAACATGATATAATTCCGATGATATTTAGTTATGTAATAGACAGTCAAAGTTTCGGGCGCAAGAAAGGACAGTTGCCGGCGAGCCATTGAAATGTGCTGGCGACTAGGACTCTCTGCGTCTCTTTCTTTCCCATACGCTATCCTTGCTCGTGCTCGAAACTTTAACTGTCTATTACACAAGTAAATATCATCGGAAATATATTATGTTTGGTATCATTTTGCATTAGAAAAATGCCACAAACATGGTAATCAAAGTGTCATACAAAAATAATGAAAAATAAGGAAGTTGGAAATTTGAAATAGGCGGTCTCACCGAGACACCCGAGCCGCATGATGTCATACTTCTCGGCGACCGAGGCCTCTCGAGTTTCACGGCCCCTCAAGAGGGTATACCCCGCATTTACGAATAAAATACTGTACCTGGCTGGCCGTCGCACAGTGGTCCCTTCCAGCGATTTAACTCGCCCAAATTATTTATATTGTTTAATGATCTCGCAACGTTTTCAAATCACATATAATATCATTTTTTATTTGTTTAAGTATTATAGACAGTTAAAGTTTCGGGCACGAGGAAGGATAGCGTATGGTAAAGAAAGAGACGCAGAGAGACGCAGTCGCTGGCACATTTCACAGTAAATCGTGTACAGCAATGTTCCGATTCCTGTTCAG
Organism: Lasioglossum villosulum; assembly: GCA_963971365.1. NCBI lineage: Eukaryota > Metazoa > Arthropoda > Insecta > Hymenoptera > Halictidae > Lasioglossum > Lasioglossum villosulum. Next base: position 24,828,036 of record OZ020497.1, read on the forward strand.
GGGGTGGTTCTTGGAGCGAACAGGAATCGCAACCTAGACTTGCTTTTCTGATTTACTGCTGGGTCTACTACTCCGATCGCGCCGAGCGAGACTACAATAGAGCAACAGTGTCGGCGATGGCTACAGACACAGTTTAAAGGCCCACGTGTTCTCACAATGTAATGCCAATTCAAAATGCTTTATTTTTCATTATTTTTTTATGAGACTTTCACTGACTTGTTTCTGGTATTATTCTGATTAAAACAAGACCAAACACGATATAATTTGGCCCATATTTATTCTACATGTGAGAAGCATAATTTATAATTCATCATACATTCAACATATGAAATAGCATATGTTTAAATAAACAACGGAGGAACGCGACTCTTTCTTTCCTATACAAAACTTTCACAGTCGATTAAACCAATAAATACAATTGAAATTATATCGTGTTTGGTCTTGTTTTAATCAGAAAAATGCCAGAAATACGTTTTCAAAAGTCCCATAAAAAAATAATAAAAATCAAGATGTTTGAACATTCGATTCGTTGTGTCAATGTAGTGGTGTCCACACCGATATTGTAATATTATTGAGAAGTCGTATTCTGGACAGACAACTTTTGCAGAGAGCCTTAATTTTTTGATTTATGACTGCGTCTAAAGTCCACCACGCCGACCGCGCCAAGACTTCAATCGAGAGCCGAACATAGGAAGGGCACAATGAAACACGGATCGGGCGGCTGCAGCGTTCTTTTCTGTTCGCGTCTCTTTCTTTCCCATACGCTATCCTTCCTCACGACCGAAACTTTTACAGTCGATTAAACCACTAAATTAACATAACTTAACTTATAAAGGAGTCAATATTACAGAACGAAAAAATAATATAAATAAATAAGTAAAAAAGTATTTTTCCTACGCGAGAAATGAACCCTTGTCCACCGTGTGTGAGTCTAGTACGTTGCAAATAGACCAGGACATTATTCTCATGTAAGTTTAATTAATCATTTACAATTCCATCAAATATATTTCTCATTTGAATGTATCAAACAAATAATTAAATATTTTATAAATTCAATTTTTCCTAACTATATAATCTATTTAAACAGTTTGTAACAATCGTTTTGAAACGAATTCTGTTTGAAACATATATTTTTTTTATTAGTGAACATCTTCTTGTTTGCAAGATAGTAAAATTGTTTAAAGAAATACAATTTTGTAATCAAAGTGTATTTTTGCTCAAACAATATTTTTTGTATAAAGATCGTTTCATAAGCAGAATTTTCTAGGTAAATTAAATTATTTAAACAAATACAATTTTTTAAACAAAGTATTATTATTCGTAAACAATTTTTGAATAACCATCTATTTATAAACCGAATTTTCTAGGTAAATTAAATTGTTTAAACAAATACAATTTTTTAAACAAAGTATAAATGTTCATAAACAATTTATAAACCGAATTTTCTGGGCATATAAAATTGTTTAAACAAACATAAATAATCTGTGTTATTTTTTAAATATATTATATTTAAATAAAGTAAAAAAAACCTTCAAAGTGAATAATAAAATGCATTTTCCTATTTGCATAGTCATCGCTGTCATAGCTGCCTGCCAGAAGGTTAATACTTTTGGCCTAGTTAATTGTTATTGCATTCCTATCAATAATTACTAAATAGTACCTTATATATTCTCTAATTTGTTGGAAGTCGATCTAAAATGTTGTCTGATCTTTCTTGTTTAAATAAAATTATTTATTCCGCATAACGTGTCTACTTCTTTAATTGTTCCTTTTATTTGACCCTAATTGAATAATTATTTTTTGCAGATAACTGCATAAATAATTTAATACAGAATATTTCCTTCATTTCATGAAGGAGAAAGAGAGAGAGAGAGAGACGAAAATTGGAAAAAACATTTAGGTAAAAATTGTTTGATAGAAAGGGAATATAATACGGGTGCTGCGAATCAAACAATATAAACTTTTCGTTCTGATTATGGTCAAAGATGATGTAGGATCTTGTTCAATGTGAGAGTTGCTGACAGCGACTCGCTGTGGGCTCTTGCCAGAAACAAAAAGTCGATGTAGGTTCTTATCCGGACTAGAAAAGTCGATGTAGGAGCTGATCCAGGCTAAGCACTAGACTAGGGGGCAGCACTATAATGGGCACGGCCAAATCCCGGGCGTGAGCACTCTCATTTACTCTCTGGTCTAAGACTGCAAGTCAGGGGCTCGCCAGGCTAAGCTAGGTGGCAGGCCGTGCTGACTGGAATGGTATTTTGACAGGATTATATAAGTCTGCTTTTAAGTTGAGCCAGAGAGTATATGAGAGTTCTCACGCCCGGGATTTGCCCGTGCCACTTTTGGCTGCCAATCGAGTTTAGTCCGGATCAGCTCCTACATCGACTTTTCTAGCTCGGACAAGAACCTACATCGACTTTTTGTTTCTGGCAAGAGCCCACAGCGAGTCGCTGTCAGCAACTCTCACATTGAACAAGATCTTTGACCATCATCAGAACGTTTAGTTTATATTGTTTGCTTCGCAGCACCCGTATTATATTCCCTTTCTATAAAACAATTTTAACCTAAATGTTTTTTTCCAATTTTCGTCTCTCTCTCTCTCTCTCTCTCTCTCTCTCTTTCATGAAATGAAGGAAATATTCTGTATTAAATTATTTATGCAGTTATCTGCAAAAAATAATTATTCAATTAGGGTCAAATAAAAGGAACAATTACAGAAGTAGACACGTTATACGGAATAAATAATTTTATTTAAACAAGAAAGATCAGGCAACATTTTAGATCGACTTCCAACAAATTAGAAAATGTATAAGGTACTATTTAGTAATTATTGATAGGAATCCAATAACAATTAACTAGGCGAATGCCGATGAAGTATAAACCTTTTGGCAGGCAGCTATGACAGCGATGACTGCAAATAGGAAAATGCATTTTATTATTCACTTTGAAGGTTTTTTTACTTTATTTAAATATAATCTATTTAAATCTACTAAAAAAACACGGATTATTTATGTTTTTTTAAACAATTTTATATGCCCAAAAAATTCGGTTTATCAATTGTTTATGGACATTTATACTTTGTTTCAAAAATTGTATTTGTTTAAATAATTTAATTTACAACCATTAGACGCAGCTCGAAAATCTATCGAGTTTGGTCTCATTCTAATCAGAAGAACGCCGCGAAATCTGCTGACATGATTCCGTGAAATTATTATGTGAAATAACAAAGTCCAGCAATTGCATTTTGGCCGTCTCATACTGATATACCTGGCTGGCTGTAGAGTTGCCCGGCCGTGTTTATTGCACCACTTGGCCGCGGCCACAAAGCCATTGTCGCCTAGGCACCTCGTCGCCCCAGTAGAAAATAAGGAAAAGGATCTTCTAGAAGTTTACGGATCCTTTCGCGAGTACATTCACGATTTCAACAACCATTAGACGCAGCTCGAAAGTCTATCGAGTTTGGTCTCATTTTAATCAGAAGAACGCCGCGAAATCTGCTGACATGACTCCGTGAAATAATTATGTGAAATAACAAAGTCCAGCAATTGCATTTTTGCCAACTCGTACCGATATACCTGACTGACCGTCGGGTTGCCCGGTCGTGTTTATTGCACCACTTGGCCGCGGCCACGGAGCGGTCAGAGCCGATCTTGAGAGGTCTCGGTCGTCGAGAAATGTAAACATAGCTAATCCAAATTTCCAACTTCCTTATTTTTCATTATTTTTTTAGGAGACTGCGATTACCATATTTGTGGCATTTTTCTAATGCAAAATGATACCAAACATGATATATTTCCGATGATATTTACTTGTGTAATAGACAGTTAAAGTTTCGGGCGCGAGCAAGGATAGCGTATGGGAAAGAAAGAAACGCAGAGAGTCCTAGTCGCCAGCACATTTCAATGGCTCGCCGGCAACTGTCCTTCCTTGCGCCCGAAACTTTGATTGTCTATTACACAACTAAATATCATCGGAATTATATCATGTTTGATATCATTTTGCATTAGAAAAATGCCACAAATATGGTAATCGCAGTCTCCTAAAAAAATAATGAAAAATAAGGAAGTTGGAAATTTGGATTAGCTATGTTTACATTTCTCGACGACCGAGACCTCTCAAGATCGGCTCTGACCGCTCTGTGGCCACGGCCAAGTGGTGCAATAATCACGACCGAGCAACCCGACGGTCAGTCAGGTATATCGGTACGAGTAGGCAAAAATGCAATTGCTGGACTTTGTTATTTCACATAATTATTTCACGGAGTCATGTCAGCAGATTTCGCGGCGTTCTTCTGATTAGAATGAGACCAAACTCGATAGACTTTCGAGCTGTGCTTGGTTGTTGTAATCGTGAATGTACTCGCGAGAGGATCCGTAGACTTCTAGAAGATCCTTTTCCTTATTTTCTACTGGGGCGACGAGGTGCCTAGGCGACAATGGCTTTGTGGCCGCGGCCTAGTGGTGCAATAAACACGGCCGGGCAACTCTACAGCCAGCCAGGTATATCAGTATGAGACGGCAAAAATGCAATTGCTTGACTTTGTTATTTCACATAATTATTTCACGGAGTCATGTCAGCAGATTTTGCGGCGTTCTTCTGATTAGAATGAGAACAAACTCGATAGATTTTCGAGCTGCGTCTAATGGTTGTAAATTAAATTATTTAAACAAATACAATGTTTTAAACAAAGTATAAATGTACATAAACAATTGATAAACCGAATTTTCTGGGCATATAAAATTGTTTAAACAAACATAAATAATCCGTGTTTTTTTAGTAGATTTAAATAGATTATATTTAAATAAAGTAAAAAAACCTTCAAAGTGAATAATAAAATGCATTTTCCTATTTGCAGTCATCGCTGTCATAGCTGCCTGCCAAAAGGTTTATACTTCATCGGCATTCGCCTAGTTAATTGTTATTGCATTCCTATCAATAATTACTAAATAGTACCTTATACATTTTCTAATTTGTTGGAGGTCGATCTAAAATGTTGTCTGATCTTTCTTGTTTAAATAATATTATTTATTCCGCATAACGTGTCTACTTCTTTAATTGTTCCTTTTATTTGACCCTAATTGAATAATTATTTTTTGCAGATAACTGCATACATAATTTAATACAGAATATTTCCTTCATTTCATGAAAGAGAGAGAGAGAGAGAGAGAGAGACGAAAATTGGAAAAAAATATTTAGGTAAAAATTGTTTGATAGGAAGGGAACATAATACGGGTGCTGCGAAGCAAATGGAAGCTAACAATATACACTGAACGTTCTGATCATGGCCAAAGTTGATGTAGAATCTCGTCCGGTGTGAGAGTCGCTGACAGCGCCTCGCTGTAGGCTCTTGCCAGAAACAAAAAGTCGATGTAGGTTCTTGTCTGGGGTAGAAAAGTCGATGTAGGAGCTGATCCAGGCTAAGCACTAGACTAGGGGGCAGCACTATAATGGGCACGGGCAAATCCCGGGCGTGAGCACTCTCATGTACTCTCTGGTTGAGCATTGATATATTGATAAATGTGAAATATGAATATTTTGCTATTTATTGTGATTAATTTTATAAGAAACGCAAAATGCTATTACGTATTTGGCTAATAATAAATAACAAACAAGTTGATAATTTTTGCTTTATTCCTGTTAAAGGTAAAGAACGCAACAGTCACATAAATGTTTTATTTAAAAATTGTTTGGTCTTTTGTTTCAAGCTTATACAAAATTACTGAAGCAATAGGTCTACTTTCAACATCAATATATTAAACATTGTTAAGATAGTCGGAGAATCTTTAAACACTTGATTTATATGTTTAGGTATGTCTTTTTGAACTTGTAAATCTGTACATAGATTGTATAAGAGAGTACCGTTAAACAAATCAGCTATGATTGGTTGTTCATAAGGACTTCCTAAAAGTGTATTCAAATCCATAGCATATAATAAACATATTTGAAATTGTGCGAACGCATGCACAATAGATATATTAATTTGTCGTGTACAGTGTATGTTATTTTGTGCTTGAGAATTACGTGTAAAATATTGTGCTGCTGAAGCACAATTTGTCGCATCAATTTTCCTGTAAGCCTCTATGATTATATTCTCAGAACAATTTGGTTTACAATTATGCGTCTGACTATTACTTTTTGGAAACTGTGTAGTACAGCAAATGCTGTATAAGATACAAAGAATTATCGAATATGCATAACATTTATTAGATTTGTAAAGCTTCTCTTCGTCAGACCAATACTTAATGCAAGCAATATATAACTTCCATTCTGGTAAAAGTTCATCAATACATTTCATATTCTGAATCCCGAGTGTATCATCTAAAACATCTTTGCATTTAATTATTGGAAGCTCTCTAAGACTTGATAAATTTACTGTTCTAGTCCCTTCTAATTCATTACATATTAAATTCATCTTTTCATCTCTAATTACATACATCAAACAGGTTTTCTTATTGTCTACTATCGAAGACAAAATTCCATATGTAACTTTAAGAATATTTAATCCGATAAGATTGCTTGTAGCACATTTTACATCGTCTATTTGTACAGGCAATATTGTTGCATGTTTATCCATAAAATTTAGGAGACATCCTGGAATTGTAGCTGTAGATATTTCATTTACAAACCACGTAGGCAACTTATTAATGATTGTTTCATTGCCATTTTGAGCTTTCCTGTGTTCTATAAATATATTTTTTATTTTCATTAATTCTTCTTCATTTTTGCCAATTCTTTGAAAGCGCCGTTTACGGCGTATTCTACTGAATGGGATATTTTCTATATCTCCTTCAAATTTGTAAATTATTGTAGAATCCATTGTGTATTCAGAAATATTTAACGGTTCTAGCACTGCTGCAGGTAGATTTATACATGTATAATCATTGATAACGTTTTCTATTATATCTAACGTTTGTTGTCGTATTAATTTTGGTATTCCACTTAGAATTTCAATAATTGCTTCTTCTACCGTACGTTCACTTAACCACTTTAAGGTCTTCTGTATAATATGCGTGTTTCCCGCAATTTCACGTATTTTGGCACACAAATTTTGCAACATCACTGGGTTTATTTTCTCATCTCCAAGTATGACTGCAGTTAGCGATAGTGTACGATGATCCAGCCCCTTAAAACTATTTAGTAAATCTTTATAATCATAAAGTTTACAACGGATTACTGTTTTATTCTCAGAATTTCTGATTACAGAATAACTGAATTTATCGAATGGTATATATAGTGCTCCATGCATATAAAAGTCAGAATCATTACTGAGTATAGGACATTTTAATAGTTTGGCTACTGCAGCTATTGTCTTGTCAGCTTCGAACAAACATTGCACATGACGAATATTCTTTTTTCTTAACACCTGTTTGAAAATCGTCAAAGAGTGTAAAGGAGGAATCGCTTCTCCTTCTCCATGTACAGTTAAAGACAATACCTTGTCATACCTCTGTTTACATCTTTTTAGGATTGTATCAATTTTTAAGATATCATTTGCACCATCTAGTATTACTAGTGGTCTCACCTCACACGCTTGCAGATTATCAAAGAAATTTAATATAGCCTTTTCGTATATATTGTAGTCTCCACCAAATAACGATGATGTTGTATCCATATACATGCGATATATTTGGAAACATGTGTTGTTACCATCGATGATCAAATCCGTATTCTGTAGTTCATAATCTTGCAGGCAATGACTTGAGTAGTCGCGTATGTAAGTTGCTAAACCTCGGATACCCATTTTCTGTGATTTTCACTAGCTTTTACTGAACCATAAAATCGACTGTGATTCTTTGTACTTCTTGTTAGTTTAGTAACGTGTTACCCCGCAAATGATGTGCAATATGCCTAATAGTCATTCCTTTGATGTGCCTACATATATCATTATTCCTTCACGCACAATGTTTTGCTTCCTATTGTCACCTCCTAGAAAAGAGGAAACTAGATAATCATTTTGGTAATTGGTTAATATGTTGTAAAACTCAAAATTCTGAACAACTTTTTTCTATATAATGTGACTGTTGCAGACTACGTTTTCTAAGATTGCAAGAATATGGTTCTCATTTCCTGATAATATAAATATGGGATTTTTCAATAGTCAAAAGCGCTAGATAAAAGATCAATCGAGGGTCGCGATCGTCCTGAAAAATCCTATTTTTACGTTTATGAGGGGTAATTTGCATTATACAACAGCATGTAACTATGAAAATAACTACATACACAGTTGTATGCTTCCGAATAATATAAATTACGCTGCCGAATAATACAAATTACGCCTCATAAACGTAAAAATAGGACTTTCGAGAGCGACCGCGGTCCACGATTGATCTTTTATCTAGCATTCTTGACTACCGAAAACCCCCATATTTTATTATCAGGAAATAAGATCACGAATCCAGCATCTTGCAATCCTGGAAACGGATAGAATACAGGACCGAGCAACCGGCATTCTGCTCGTCTTTCCGCCAGCAGCAAGCGCTATTTATGCGCGCGTAGCGGCCCGCCCAGGCCTGTCCAAAATTGAGCACGCGAGTTTACTGGCTACGTGCACATTCGTGGCGTGCGTATGTGTCAGCATGGTGCGGCCGTTCGTCAACTGTTTCTATAGATATGTCACGATGATTGTCGAATGATCTAAATATATACCCTGCGAACTTTTTAAAACGGTAAAAAGGTGAGGCTTTGCAAATAGAGATCCATATTTCACGTATATCTAGTGTAGCGGACCCCTTGGAGAAAAGTTAGTCGGACCCAGGTAGGCTTACTACATGCTGGCTGGGACCTTGTGCACATTTGGTCGCCAGGCCCAGGTTTTCCCGAGTGTACATTTGGTCGCCGGATATCCGTTCCTACGCGGTGGTCGGTCCAAGGGCACGAACTTTCTCCAAGGGGTACGTCTAGGAAAACGACAACCCCACTCCAGAGATTTCCTTGTTTGAAGGAAATTTCTGGGGGACACCGGAGTGTATATAAGTGCATATTTTTACGCACGCAGGACAGTCGTTGTATTCCTGCTAACGAATCACCCGTGTCGCCGTCTTGGGGAATTTCATTTTTCCATTAGACGACTACCAAATCTAGGTTTAGGTACTTAATAACATAGTTATATTAAAATATATTTCAACAAAAGGAAATGGTTTACTTTTTAATAACATCTTCATAAATTTTGTGAAAAATAGTAACATATTTCTAATTTATTAAAAAATAATACAATTTCGGTTGGATATGATTATAAGACACTGCTTAAGGGGGTAGAGTACCCACGTGACATTACTAGAATCTAACCAGAATATTACTAGAAAACAAGTGAAAACAGGGGTTTACGGGAACACACCTCACGTCGTCATATGATTATATTTTGAGCTGAGTGAGGGCTCATTCTAAAGAGGAAGGTTAAATGAAGCGCGCGTGGGTCCAACTTCAGTTACATTATGTTTATATCCAGTAATGTGACTGTCCAAAGTAGGGAAAACAAATGAAGAAAAATTCCGGATATTGTAATGTATTTTTCGATCACAATTAGATTTTTCCTGCTAATTTAGGGACCCACGCGCGCTTCATTTAACCTTTCTCTTTCGAATGAACCCTCACTCAGCTCAATATATAATCGTATGAGGATGTGAGGTGTGTTCCCGTGATCGCATTCAATTGTTCCCCAGATTCCGTTCATGAAGGGTGAGTAGAAGCAATTTTAGTTCAGCTACTTAAACGAGATGGCGCTTAGACAGGAGAATTATCAGCGTAGTTTCTTAACAACAAAAGTGTAAAGGGCATGAAGCCACTCGGATGCATTAATAGCAATAAAGATAATGATTAAAAGAAAAAAACCTGTAATATAGCGAAATTGAAGCGTTAGATTCATACAGATGTATGTTCATCACTGTTGCCAAATTGGTTTTCCGCGCGGGGGTTGGTCACAATGAAAAATACCATGGTCACGTGGGTACTCTACCCCCTTAAGAGAGAAAGAGAATGTACAGAAGTTCTGAAAATTTATATAATACATATTTTTAAATGCTACCCAGATAGCCAAGCGTGCCTCGGGTAGAAATCCAGCACGGCGTGGCGAGGTCAGGTATCTGGAATTTTACGGGCCGAACGTCGCTTGGACGTGCCGAGGGTAGCTCGTGCCTCAAATCTACCGAGGGAAGTTATGACCGTGAGGGCTCGTAAAATGCCCTCGGTAGAAACTAGGAACGACGTACCGAGGCCAGGTCCTACCACGTTTCTGCCAAATTTTAAGTAGGTCCGAGATTGTAAGAGGACAGCACGGTCGCACTAATGTGGCAAACGTCGTTATAAAATTTTGGCAGAAACAGAGAGTAAATGAGAGTGCTCACGCCCGGGATTTGCCCGTGCCCATTATAGTGCTGCCCCCTAGTCTAGTGCTTAGCCTGGATCAGCTCCTACATCGACTTTTCTACCCCAGACAAGAACCTACATCGACTTTTTGTTTCTGGCAAGAGCCTACAGCGAGGCGCTGTCAGCGACTCTCACACCGGACGAGATTCTACATCAACTTTGGCCATGATCAGAACGTTCAGTGTATATTGTTAGCTTCCATTTGCTTCGCAGCACCCGTATTATGTTCCCTTACGATCAAACAATTTTAACCTAAATGTTTTTTTCCAATTTTCGTCTCTCTCTCTCTCTTTCATGAAATGAAAGAAACATTCTGTATTAAATTATTTATGCAGTTATCTGCAAAAAATAATTATTCAATTAGGGTCAAATAAAAGGAACAATTAAAGAAGTAGACACGTTATGCGGAATAAATAATATTATTTAAACAAGAAAGATCAGACAACATTTTAGATCGACCTCCAACAAATTAGAAAATGTATAAGGTACTATTTAGTAATTATTGATAGGAATCCAATAACAATTAACTAGGCGAATGCCGATGAAGTATAAACCTTTTGTCGGCAGCTATGACAGCGACGACTATGCAAATAGGAAAATGCATTTTATTATTCACTTTGAAGGTTTTTTTACTTTATTTAAATATAATCTATTAAAATCTACTAAAAAAACACGGATTATTTATGTTTCTTTAAACAATTTTATATGCCCAGAAAATTCGGTTTATCAATTGTTTATGGACATTTATACTTTGTTTAAAACATTGTATTTGTTTAAATAATTTAATTTACAACCATTAGACGCAGCTCGAAAATCTATCGAGTTTGTTCTCATTCTAATCAGAAGAACGCCGCGAAATCTGCTGACATGACTCCGTGAAATAATTATGTGAAATAACAAAGTCAAGCAATTGCATTTTGGCCGTCTCATACTGATATACCTAACTGACCGTCGGGTTGCTCGGTCGTGTTTATTGCACCACTTGGCCGTGGCCACAGAGCGGTCAGAGCCGATCTTGAGAGGTCTCGGTCGTCGAGAAATGTAAACATAGCTAATCCAAATTTCCAACTTCCTTATTTTTCATTATTTTTTTAGGAGACTGCGATTACCATATTTGTGGCATTTTTCTAATGCAAAATGATACCAAACATGATATAATTCCGATGATATTTAGTTGTGTAATAGACAATCAAAGTTTCGGGCGCAAGGAAGGACAGTTGCCGGCGAGCCATTGAAATGTGCTGGCGACTAGGACTCTCTGCGTTTCTTTCTTTCCCATACGCTATCCTTGCTCGCGCCCGAAACTTTAACTGTCTATTACACAAGTAAATATCATCGGAAATATATCATGTTTGGTATCATTTTGCATTAGAAAAATGCCACAAATATGGTAATCGCAGTCTCCTAAAAAAATAATGAAAAATAAGGAAGTTGGAAATTTGGATTAGCTATGTTTACATTTCTCGACGACCGAGACCTCTCAAGTTCGGCTCTGACCGCTCCGTGGCCGCGGCCAAGTGGTGCAATAAACACGACCGGGCAACCCGACGGTCAGTCAGGTATATCGGTACGAGTTGGCAAAAATGCAATTGCTGGACTTTGTTATTTCACATAATTATTTCACGGAGTCATGTCAGCAGATTTCGCGGCGTTCCACAGTGGGCCAGAATCGCTCGCTAGCTGTTCATGAGCTAAAAAATGAAAGTCGTCATATCGATTTTTAACCAATGCACAGTGATTCTTAAATGTCCATTACATTCGAAAACGATAATATTAATTAAAGTTATTAAAAACTCTTGTTATAATAAGCGTTCAAAGATCAAACTTTTTCAGATACGATTTATCACCGAAAAAATTCCGTTTCTTCATGACGATGTCCTGGAAAACCTACTGAAGATTAAGTGCCCACATTTTTTTTTTATGAATAATGTATATCTATGTTGAGAACGCCCCAGGAACTAAACGTTAATGTTCATAATTTATTATTTAAAAAAATGTTTAGTCAGCTAAGGAAAATTGTCATAGTCTTTCACCTTTGACAAGGAATAAGTTAAAAGTTTGGAAGAATTTGGTGCTCTAACAAAGTGGAGCATTTTCAGCAAAGTTTCCTCTAAAAGATCCCGTAAAATTCACGTCCCCCCTCGGCCCACCCCGGAAATTATGACGGTTTGAAGCGTCGCGTGACACGCGCTCAGTGATGAGTTCGATCGAAATCGTGGCCAAAATAGGAAGGAGTACGGTGGTGTGACAAAAAAATGTTTCCTACAAAAAATAATCAGTAATCTGTACTCTACAAATCTCAGTACAAAAAATTTAAAGAATTTTTTTTTTAAATAAAAAATTGAGGTCGCGTTGATTATTTATTTATCACGATATATTTTTTATTTAATAACATTATAGCTGACGTTAAGACGAATCCAACGACCTATTTATTGTGGCCTTTAAGTTTTGAAATAATGGTGAAATAGGCCTGAACAGCCAGTTTTCAATTATTATTTATTATTCACACGATTTTTCAGACATTTCCGGTGGTGTGACAAAAAAATGTTTCGTACAAAAAGTAATCAGTAGTTAGTTTTCTACAAATTCCAATATAAAAAATTTAAAGAATTTTTTTTTTAAATAAAAAATTGAGGTCGCGTTGATTATTTATTTATCACGATATATTTTTTATTTAATAACTTTATAGCTGACGTCAAAACGAATCCAACGACCTATTTATTGTGGCCTTTAAGTTTTGAAATAATGGTGAAATAGGCGTGAACAGCTACCGAGCCATTCTGGCCCACTGTGCGTTCTTCTGATTAGAATGAGACCAAACTCGATAGATTTTCGAGCTGCGTCTAATGGTTGTAAATTAAATTATTTAAACAAATACAATTTTTGAAACAAAGTATAAATGTCCATAAACAATTGATAAACCGAATTTTTTGGGCATATAAAATTGTTTAAACAAACATAAATAATCCGTGTTTTTTTAGTAGATTTAAATAGATTATATTTAAATAAAGTAAAAAAACCTTCAAAGTGAATAATAAAATGCATTTTCCTATTTGCAGTCATCGCTGTCATAGCTGCCTGCCAAAAGGTTTATACTTCATCGGCATTCGCCTAGTTAATTGTTATTGGATTCCTATCAATAATTACTAAATAGTACCTTATACATTTTCTAATTTGTTGGAAGTCGATCTAAAATGTTGCCTGATCTTTCTTGTTTAAATAAAATTATTTATTCCGTATAACGTGTCTACTTCTGTAATTGTTCCTTTTATTTGACCCTAATTGAATAATTATTTTTTGCAGATAACTGCATAAATAATTTAATACAGAATATTTCCTTCATTTCATGAAAGAGAGAGAGAGAGAGAGAGAGAGAGACGAAAATTGGAAAAAAACATTTAGGTTAAAATTGTTTTATAGAAAGGGAATATAATACGGGTGCTGCGAAGCAAACAATATAAACTAAACGTTCTGATGATGGTCAAAGATCTTGTTCAATGTGAGAGTTGCTGACAGCGACTCGCTGTGGGTTCTTGCCAGAAACAAAAAGTCGATGTAGGTTCTTGTCCGAGCTAGAAAAGTCGATGTAGGAGCTGATCCGGACTAAACTCGATGTGCAGCCAAAAGTTGCACGGGAAAACCCGGGCGTGAGCACTCTCATTTACTCTCTGGCAGAAACGAGGAACGACGTACCGAGGGCAGGTCCTACCGCGTTTCTACCGAGGGCAGATCCTACCGCGTTTCTACCGAGGGCATTTTACGAGCCCTCACGGTCATAACTGCCCTGGGTAGATTTGAGGCATTTGGCTATCTGGGTAGTAATGAGTAGTGCTTCTTTTATTTTGAAGAACTTCGATCATTCGTTTCGACAGACTTTTATATAAATGTTTTATATATATATATTTTTGAATCAAAAATTTTGATCTAAGTCTTCTCAACCTTTCAGAATTGTTACTTTCGGCCGGACTCATACGGGCGCTCGAGAGTGTCCACGTCTTACCACGTGAAGGGGGGGGGGGTTTGGTTAGCTAGGGAATAGTACCCTAACCCTTTAAGGGGGTAGAGGCCCCACGTGACCATGGTATTTTTCATTGTGACCAACCCCCGCGCGAAAAACCAATTTGGCAACAGTGATGAACATACATTTGTATCAATCTAACGCTTCAATTTCGCTATAATTACAGGTTTTTTTCTTTTAATCATTATCTTTATTGCTATTAATGGATCCGAGTGGCTTCATGTCCTTTACACTTTTGTTGTTAAGAAACTACGCTGATAATTCTCCTGACTAAGCGCCATCTCGTCCAAGTAGCTGAACTAAAATTGCTTCAACTTGCCCTTCATGAACGGAATCTAGGGAACAATTGAATGCGATCACGGGAACACACCTCAAGTCCGCATACGATTATATATTGAGCTGAGTGAGGGCTCATTTGAAAGAGGAAGGTTAAATGAAGCGCGCGTGGGTCCCTAAATTAACAGGAAAAATCTTTTTGTGATCGAAAAATACATTAGAATATCCGGAATTTTTCTTCATTTGTTTTCCCTACTTTGGACAGTAACATTACTGGATATAAACATAATGTAACTGAAGTTGGACCCACGCGCGCTTCATTTAAGCTTCCCCTTTAGAATGAGCCCTCATTTAGCTCAAAATATAATCGTATGAGGACGTGAGGTGTGTTCCCGTAAACCCCTCTTTTTGGCCCAAAATCTAGCAATATTCTAGTTAGATTCTAGTGATGTCACGTGGGTACCCTACCCCCTTAAGACCCGGCAGAACGAAGGCGTAATGCCGGCCGCTGAACCCTCAATCTGCCTTTGTTTCAGAGAGCAGCACCGTTGCACAAAGGCAAATTGAGAGTTCAGCTGCCGGCATTCTGCCTTCGTTCTGCTCATGTCGAAATACCTGGGTTGCGTTCCGTTTCACACATTATGCGCGTAGACTGCATAGAGAACCGTTCCGTTTTATTCAATGCACACAGGGCACATAGAAATCCCCAGATTCCCACCACTTCTCGCGTATTAGCCATGCATCAGCTACCACGGGGGTGGCTCGATTAGACACAGTACGATTGGAAACTTTATTGGACACATATCTTTTAGAAACAACATCATTGGACACATGAAGGATTGGACACATCTCTATTGGACACACATAGAATTGCGCACAGTACTTTTGGACACAAATGTACCGAGACCAAATGAAATGAATGGTTTTTGGAGTGTGACAAATTTTTGGTTATGTTTTTACTCGAAATATATTTTCGATAATTTCTATTAAAATATAAAGACGATAGAAGTGTACATTAATTAAATGTAAATATAATACGTGCAACGGAATGCGTAGATTATTTAAGGTTAGGATAGGGTTAGGATAATCTTAATCGATTTAGTAGTTGGCTATCGTCACCAACGAGAGACTGTTAAAAGACATCCAGCCTTACGAGAGTTCGTGTCACTCGAATATTTCGGTGTCCTCTTACGCCCTCTAGGATATATTCTGACTGAATTGAGAAACAGAAGACCATCGAAGTGATTTCATCGGTGCAGAAGGCCACTGAGATTGACTGAGATCTTGTCAGTGACAAAGCAAATCACGTCACGGAACCATATATGTAGATTATCATGAATTATTACATTCTGCACCGAACGTATTTCAAGATATTTCAGACGATGTTTTAGTGTTCGTTTTTAAGATTTACAATCATCTAAGCAAAACTCAAGAACAAAAGTTTTCTAGAAATATTAAGAAAGTATTGAAGCATAATTTAACAATTCCGACTTTAAATTTTATATGAGATACCTGAATTTGTAATTTTAAAACATATCATAAACGAGAATTATACATAAATGTTTAAAGAATCGATATGAGGGAACAGAAATACGTTGAAGAACAAAGTAACAGTTACATCAAGACTATACTGTAAAAAAATTAGAATGATAAAAGGATTATTAATTTTTAGACATTAAACAACTAGAATCAATAAATTTATCATAGTATTATATTGAACAAATTAATGCGAATGTTTATGCTTTGGAAGTTATTCTATATTTCGAAATCTATTGCATATTTTTACTAAAAAATTAGATGATCGGATGGGTAAAGGAGTGCTGGTTAACATCGTTAGCAAAATGAATTGTTATAAACATTGATCAGCCAGAAATAATAATTTTCTCTGTAAACTGAATCGAATAAATTAATGCGCGCGAATGTTCATGTTTTAAAAGTTATTCTATATCTCGAAATCTATTGCCTATTTTTACTAAAAAATTAGATGGTCGGATGGGTAAAGGAGTGCTGGTTAACATCGTTAGCAAAATGAATTGTTATAAACATTGATCAGCCAGAAATAATAATTTTCTCTGTAAACTGAATCGAATAAATTAATGCGCGCGAATGTTCATGTTTTAAAAGTTATTCTATATCACGAAATCTATTGCCTATTTTTACAAAAAAATTAGATGGAAAGATGGTCAAGGGAGTGTTTGTGGACATCATTGGCGAAAGGAATTGTTATAAACACTGAACAGACAGAAATAACAAATTTATCAATAATTATTAACTCGGCGATCGAAGTCGGTCGATAATACACGGAGTGGGGAGGGAGGACTCGCGGAGCGCGGAGCCGCTCACTCCCGCTCAGTCAGTCGGATCGGCAGAGTCGACAGGAGCGGACGTGTTTCGTGAGCAGAGTTGCTGTAGTAAGTTTTAAATTAAATATTCTTGAATGCTTGCTTTGTCCACTCTTGGTACACCTTCAATTGTTCACTCAATTATTATTTCATCTGTTCTAATTGGAATTTCCATCGAAGAAGAAACTTTCACTCTTCAATGTTCTAAAAATTAATATTTCTGATTTGGATTTCTATTAATTTCGGTTCCGTGCAATTTTTGTTGCGATACGTGCTTGAATGAAGAAATTTATCGAATCACTTTCCGTGCAAGTGACATCATAACTTCAATAATTATAAAATTGAAAATGTAAGACCGGTTCAGTGTTGACATCATTCACGGATGGTTCCGTGAGTGAGTAAGGATGTTCTCCTGCCCTCACCTATCAGCATCAAATATTATTTCCAATATTCTAATTGAAATAACCATCGAAATAGAATCTTTCGGCCTTAGGCGTTCTGAAAATATTTTGATTCAAAATAATTTCAAGGATGGGGCTGCAATGATGTCGTTGCGTCCTCGTTTAACTAGATTCCAGTTGGGAAAGTGCTCTTTCCCTGCTTCTATTGTTCAGATTTGCACTTGCATATCTAATTTCTGGATATGGTTTGATATTGGTATTCCTCCGATCGTAGGTCCCTCAGGGGCTCACTCACGGATAGGGCCGTGAGTGAGTACGGGGACTGGCGTCCCCGGGGCTACCCGAATCGCCTATAGGTCAGGTCGCATTCGTGTTCGGTTTTCGTTTGGTTCTCTTGAACTAATCTCAGGTTTGTTCCCGTGAGCGGGTGATAGGTTTGGCTCTCGTGAGCTGGTTTTAGATTTGCTCTCTTGAGCGGGAATTACGTTTGCACCCGTGTGCGGGATTATATTTTGTGTTTCATTACTATTAGTGTGTTTCAGATAGAATACACTAAGAAGAGGACACATCACGAAGACTGAAGAACAGAAGACTGCGGCGTATAATTAAGTTGCGTTAGTTACTAAGTTATTAAGATGTTGTGTCGTCGTTGTAAATACGTCGAGTAATTATCGCCTTAACTTCACTTAGCTCGTGTTTTTAGTATTTTGCTCCGACATAGTCTTCAACTATGTCGGACGCTTTGCTCGTAAGTAGTATGTGCCAAATTGAATGGTACGGGAGTTCGCGATAAATTATTTTAATGGGGGGGGGGGTCGAGACGCGTTGTTTGGCTCTTTACCACGCTCCCGTAAAAATTTTCCATCCATGTCCGTCTCTGGCGGCAGGTGGTTGGAGTTGTTGGTATTGTAGTCGAACTCCTCTCGACCATCGCGTTACCCTGGTTTTTCTCTTTGAAAGAATCAGAGCCTTCTGCCTGATTCGCCTTTGGTCCCCGTGAATCGGAGACTTCTTCTCCGATTCACACCTTTTGCTCCGCGATAATTACTCGACGTACCTGCGTAGTTTAGTATAAGTTTCGTCGTTGTAAGAAAGGGAGCCAGAAGGAATATTGCATTCGTTCTGACTGCCTTTCCGGGTCTCTTGTGCAGCAACCTCCTCGTGGTGAGACCTGGGCAATCGACATTATCCTCTATTCGTAAGAACTTCGAGTTTCTTACGAATAAAGGATAATGTTGAGCTAATAGCTGCACGTTTACAATTCCCGATAATATTGTGTAATAGAATTTTTTTCCAGGTTGCTCACAGCCGGCCAAGTGTACATCAATGCTTTCTTCGTTTACTGTTGGCCCACTTCTAATTCGTTATTTTGAAGTATTTGTTCTGTCAGAGAACATGACACTTTTTATTTCTTAAATTCCACGTTTACACATTGGATGTTTCATAAGTTTCCCTTCGAAAAGTTTGCTCATCTTTAAAATTGGTATTCCTTCGATCGGAGGTCCCTCAGGGGCTCACTCACGGATGGGGCCGTGAGTGAGTACGGGGACTGGCGTCCCCGGGGCTACCCGAATCGCCTATAGGTCAGGTCGCATTCGTGTTCGGTTTTCGTTTGGTTCTCTTGAACTAATCTCAGGTTTGCTCCCGTGAGCGGGTGATAGGTTTGGCTCTCGTGAGCTGGTTTTAGATTTGCTCTCTTGAGCGGGAATTACGTTTGCACTCGTGTGCGGGATTATATTTTGTGTTTCATTACTATTAGTGTGTTTCAGATAGAATACACTAAGAAGAGGACACATCACGAAGACTGAAGAACAGAAGACTGCAGCGTATAATTAAGTTGCGTTAGTTACTAAGTTATTAAGATGTTATGTCGTCGTTGTAAATACGTCGAGTAATTATCGCCTTAACTTCACTTAGCTCGTGTTTTTAGTGTTTTGCTCCGACATAGTCTTCAACTATGTCGGACGCTTTGCTCGTAAGTAGTATGTGCCAAATTGAATGGTACGGGAGTTCGCGATAAATTATTTTAATGGGGGGGGGGGGTCGAGACGCGTTGTTTGGCTCTTTACCACGCTCCCGTAAAAATTTTCCACCCATGTCCGTCTCTGGCGGCAGGTGGTTGGAGTTGTTGGTATTGTAGTCGAACTCCTCTCGACCATCGCGTTACCCTAGTTGTTCTCTTTGAAAGAATCAGAGCATTCTGCCTGATTCGTCTTTGGTCCCCGTGGATCGGAGACTTCTTCTCCGATTCACACCTTTTGCTCCGCGATAATTACTCGACGTACCTGCGTAGTTTAGTATAAGTTTCGTCGTTGTAAGAAAGGGAGCCAGAAGGAATATTGCATTCGTTCTGACTGCCTTTCCGGGTCTCTTGTGCAGCAACCTCCTCGTGGTGAGACCTGGGCAATCGACATTATCCTCTATTCGTAAGAACTTGTACTATCTTACGAATAAAGGATAATGTCGAGCTAATGGCTGCATGTGTTTCAATTTTCGATAACATTTAGTAATAGAATTTAATTTCAGTCAGTGAACATGACAATTTTTAGTCCTTAAATTCTAAATGTTCACTTTGGTGAACATTCACAAGTTTCTCTTCGAAAAATTTTCACGTCTTGTTCGAAATTGGTGTTCCTTCGATCGGAGGTCCCTCAGGGGCTCACTCACGGATGGGGCCGTGAGTGAGTACGGGGACCGGCGTCCCTGGGGCTACCCGAATCGCCTATATGTGAGGTCGCACTCGTGTGCGTGGTTATTTTGGCTCTCGTGAGCAAGTTTCTCGTTTCCCCTCGTGAGATGGTTTCTCGTTTGCTCTTCTGATCTGGTTTCTTGGTTGCTCTCGTGAGCTGGTTTTAGATATGCACTCGTGTGTGGTATACTATTTTATTCTCCATTTCGCTGAATTCGCACTCGTGTGCGGGATTTTGTGTTGCGTCTAACTATCATTAGTGTGTTTCAGTTAGGATACAGCAGCCGGGCATCTTTCATCGTCGACGAAGAGGACACGCCAGGAAGAGAACTGCGGCGTATTTTTAAGTTAGTTTTATTTACCGAGCAATTATTGTCTTAGCTTCATCCTTGTTCTTTGCGAATCAAGGCTTCTGCTTTGATTCTTCCCTTTTTTGCGTTTTAGTCTTTTTTCTACAATAATTGCTCGGCTTGCGTGTGTTAATTTTTAAGATTCTGTATCGTCGTTGTAGATACGCCGAGTAATTATCGCCTTAACTTCATTTTGCTCGTATCCTTTTTACTCCGACACAGTCTTCCACTGTGTCGGATGCTTTGCTCGTATGTAGTGTGTACCAGATTAATTGGTACGGGAGTTCGCGATAAATTTTTTTAATGGGGGGGGGGGTCGAGACGCGTTGTTTGGCTCTTTACCACGCTCCCGTAAAAATTTTCCACCCATGTCCGTCTCTGGCGGCAGGTGGTTGGAGTTGTTGGTATTGTAGTCGAACTCCTCTCGACCATCGCGTTACCCTAGTTGTTCTCTTTGAAAGAATCAGAGCATTCTGCCTGATTCGTCTTTGGTCCCCGTGGATCGGAGACTTCTTCTCCGATTCACACCTTTTGCTCCGCGATAATTACTCGACGTACCTGCGTAGTTTAGTATAAGTTTCGTCGTTGTAAGAAAGGGAGCCAGAAGGAATATTGCATTCGTTCTGACTGCCTTTCCGGGTCTCTTGTGCAGCAACCTCCTCGTGGTGAGACCTGGGCAATCGACATTATCCTCTATTCGTAAGAACTTCGAGTTTCTTACGAATAAAGGATAATGTTGAGCTAATAGCTGCACGTTTACAATTCCCGATAATATTGTGTAATAGAATTTTTTTCCAGGTTGCTCACAGCCGGCCAAGTGTACATCAATACTTTCTTGGTTTACTCTTGGCAGAGTTTTAGTTCATTATGTCGCAATACTTGTTCAGTCAGTGAACATGACAATTTTTAGGCCTTAAATTCTAAATGTTCACTTTGGTGAACATTCACAAGTTTCTCTTCGGAAAATTTTCACGTCTTGTTCGAAATTGGTGTTCCTTCGATCGGAGGTCCCTCAGGGGTTCACTCACGGATGGGGCCGTGAGTGAGTACGGGGACCGGCGTCCCTGGGGCTACCCGAATCGCCTACATGTGAGGTCGCACTCGTGTGCGTGGTTATTTTGGCTCTCGTGAGCAAGTTTCTCGTTTCCCCTCGTGAGATGGTTTCTCGTTTGCTCTTCTGATCTGGTTTCTTGGTTGCTCTCGTGAGCTGGTTTTAGATATGCACTCGTGTATGGTATTCTATTTTATTCTCCATTTCGCTGAATTCGCACTCGTGTGCGGGATTTTGTGTTGCGTCTAACTATCATTAGTGTGTTTCAGTTAGGATACAGCAGCCGGGCATCTTTCATCGTCGACGAAGAGGACACGCCAGGAAGAGAACTGCGGCGTATTTTTAAGTTAGTTTTATTTACCGAGCAATTATTGTCTTAGCTTCATCCTTGTTCTTTGCGAATCAAAGCCTTCTGCTTTGATTCTTCCCTTTTTTGCGTTTTAGTCTTTTTTCTACAATAATTGCTCGGCTTGCGTGTGTTAATTTTTAAGATTCTGTATCGTCGTTGTAGATACGCCGAGTAATTATCGCCTTAACTTCATTTTGCTCGTATCCTTTTTACTCCGACACAGTCTTCCACTGTGTCGGATGCTTTGCTCGTATGTAGTGTGTACCAGATTAATTGGTACGGGAGTTCGCGATAAATTTTTTTAATGGGGGGGGGGGGGTCGAGACGCGTTGTTTGGTTCTTTACCACGCTCCCGTAAAAATTTTCCACCCATGTCCGTCTCTGGCGGCAGGTGGTTGGAGTTGTTGGTGTTGTAGTCGAACTCCTCTCGACCATCGCGTTACCCTGGTTTTTCTCTTTGAAAGAATCAGAGCCTTCTGCCTGATTCGCCTTTGGTCCCCGTGAATCGGAGACTTCTTCTCCGATTCACACCTTTTGCTCCGCGATAATTACTCGACGTACCTGCGTAGTTTAGTATAAGTTTCGTCGTTGTAAGAAAGGGAGCCAGAAGGAATATTGCATTCGTTCTGACTGCCTTTCCGGGTCTCTTGTGCAGCAACCTCCTCGTGGTGAGACCTGGGCAATCGACATTATCCTCTATTCGTAAGAACTTCGAGTTTCTTACGAATAAAGGATAATGTTGAGCTAATAGCTGCACGTTTACAATTCCCGATAATATTGTGTAATAGAATTTTTTTCCAGGTTGCTCACAGCCGGCCAAGTGTACATCAATACTTTCTTGGTTTACTCTTGGCAGAGTTTTAGTTCATTATGTCGCAATACTTGTTCAGTCAGTGAACATGACAATTTTTAGTCCTTAAATTCTAAATGTTCACTTTGGTGAACATTCACAAGTTTCTCTTCGAAAAATTTTCACGTCTTGTTCGAAATTGGTGTTCCTTCGATCGGAGGTCCCTCAGGGGCTCACTCACGGATGGGGCCGTGAGTGAGTACGGGGACCGGCGTCCCTGGGGCTACCCGAATCGCCTATATGTGAGGTCGCACTCGTGTGCGTGGTTATTTTGGCTCTCGTGAGCAAGTTTCTCGTTTCCCCTCGTGAGATGGTTTCTCGTTTGCTCTTCTGATCTGGTTTCTTGGTTGCTCTCGTGAGCTGGTTTTAGATATGCACTCGTGTGTGGTATACTATTTTATTCTCCATTTCGCTGAATTCGCACTCGTGTGCGGGATTTTGTGTTGCGTCTAACTATCATTAGTGTGTTTCAGTTAGGATACAGCAGCCGGGCATCTTTCATCGTCGACGAAGAGGACACGCCAGGAAGAGAACTGCGGCGTATTTTTAAGTTAGTTTTATTTACCGAGCAATTATTGTCTTAGCTTCATCCTTGTTCTTTGCGAATCAAGGCTTCTGCTTTGATTCTTCCCTTTTTTGCGTTTTAGTCTTTTTTCTACAATAATTGCTCGGCTTGCGTGTGTTAATTTTTAAGATTCTGTATCGTCGTTGTAGATACGCCGAGTAATTATCGCCTTAACTTCATTTTGCTCGTATCCTTTTTACTCCGACACAGTCTTCCACTGTGTCGGATGCTTTGCTCGTATGTAGTGTGTACCAGATTAATTGGTACGGGAGTTCGCGATAAATTTTTTTAATGGGGGGGGGGGGTCGAGACGCGTTGTTTGGCTCTTTACCACGCTCCCGTAAAAATTTTCCACCCATGTCCGTCTCTGGCGGCAGGTGGTTGGAGTTGTTGGTATTGTAGTCGAACTCCTCTCGACCATCGCGTTACCCTAGTTGTTCTCTTTGAAAGAATCAGAGCATTCTGCCTGATTCGTCTTTGGTCCCCGTGGATCGGAGACTTCTTCTCCGATTCACACCTTTTGCTCCGCGATAATTACTCGACGTACCTGCGTAGTTTAGTATAAGTTTCGTCGTTGTAAGAAAGGGAGCCAGAAGGAATATTGCATTCGTTCTGACTGCCTTTCCGGGTCTCTTGTGCAGCAACCTCCTCGTGGTGAGACCTGGGCAATCGACATTATCCTCTATTCGTAAGAACTTCGAGTTTCTTACGAATAAAGGATAATGTTGAGCTAATAGCTGCACGTTTACAATTCCCGATAATATTGTGTAATAGAATTTTTTTCCAGGTTGCTCACAGCCGGCCAAGTGTACATCAATACTTTCTTGGTTTACTCTTGGCAGAGTTTTAGTTCATTATGTCGCAATACTTGTTCAGTCAGTGAACATGACAATTTTTAGGCCTTAAATTCTAAATGTTCACTTTGGTGAACATTCACAAGTTTCTCTTCGGAAAATTTTCACGTCTTGTTCGAAATTGGTGTTCCTTCGATCGGAGGTCCCTCAGGGGTTCACTCACGGATGGGGCCGTGAGTGAGTACGGGGACCGGCGTCCCTGGGGCTACCCGAATCGCCTACATGTGAGGTCGCACTCGTGTGCGTGGTTATTTTGGCTCTCGTGAGCAAGTTTCTCGTTTCCCCTCGTGAGATGGTTTCTCGTTTGCTCTTCTGATCTGGTTTCTTGGTTGCTCTCGTGAGCTGGTTTTAGATATGCACTCGTGTATGGTATTCTATTTTATTCTCCATTTCGCTGAATTCGCACTCGTGTGCGGGATTTTGTGTTGCGTCTAACTATCATTAGTGTGTTTCAGTTAGGATACAGCAGCCGGGCATCTTTCATCGTCGACGAAGAGGACACGCCAGGAAGAGAACTGCGGCGTATTTTTAAGTTAGTTTTATTTACCGAGCAATTATTGTCTTAGCTTCATCCTTGTTCTTTGCGAATCAAAGCCTTCTGCTTTGATTCTTCCCTTTTTTGCGTTTTAGTCTTTTTTCTACAATAATTGCTCGGCTTGCGTGTGTTAATTTTTAAGATTCTGTATCGTCGTTGTAGATACGCCGAGTAATTATCGCCTTAACTTCATTTTGCTCGTATCCTTTTTACTCCGACACAGTCTTCCACTGTGTCGGATGCTTTGCTCGTATGTAGTGTGTACCAGATTAATTGGTACGGGAGTTCGCGATAAATTTTTTTAATGGGGGGGGGGGTCGAGACGCGTTGTTTGGTTCTTTACCACGCTCCCGTAAAAATTTTCCACCCATGTCCGTCTCTGGCGGCAGGTGGTTGGAGTTGTTGGTGTTGTAGTCGAACTCCTCTCGACCATCGCGTTACCCTGGTTTTTCTCTTTGAAAGAATCAGAGCCTTCTGCCTGATTCGCCTTTGGTCCCCGTGAATCGGAGACTTCTTCTCCGATTCACACCTTTTGCTCCGCGATAATTACTCGACGTACCTGCGTAGTTTAGTATAAGTTTCGTCGTTGTAAGAAAGGGAGCCAGAAGGAATATTGCATTCGTTCTGACTGCCTTTCCGGGTCTCTTGTGCAGCAACCTCCTCGTGGTGAGACCTGGGCAATCGACATTATCCTCTATTCGTAAGAACTTCGAGTTTCTTACGAATAAAGGATAATGTTGAGCTAATAGCTGCACGTTTACAATTCCCGATAATATTGTGTAATAGAATTTTTTTCCAGGTTGCTCACAGCCGGCCAAGTGTACATCAATACTTTCTTGGTTTACTCTTGGCAGAGTTTTAGTTCATTATGTCGCAATACTTGTTCAGTCAGTGAACATGACAATTTTTAGGCCTTAAATTCTAAATGTTCACTTTGGTGAACATTCACAAGTTTCTCTTCGGAAAATTTTCACGTCTTGTTCGAAATTGGTGTTCCTTCGATCGGAGGTCCCTCAGGGGTTCACTCACGGATGGGGCCGTGAGTGAGTACGGGGACCGGCGTCCCTGGGGCTACCCGAATCGCCTACATGTGAGGTCGCACTCGTGTGCGTGGTTATTTTGGCTCTCGTGAGCAAGTTTCTCGTTTCCCCTCGTGAGATGGTTTCTCGTTTGCTCTTCTGATCTGGTTTCTTGGTTGCTCTCGTGAGCTGGTTTTAGATATGCACTCGTGTGTGGTATTCTATTTTATTCTCCATTTCGCTGAATTCGCACTCGTGTGCGGGATTTTGTGTTGCGTCTAACTATCATTAGTGTGTTTCAGTTAGGATACAGCAGCCGGGCATCTTTCATCGTCGACGAAGAGGACACGCCAGGAAGAGAACTGCGGCGTATTTTTAAGTTAGTTTTATTTACCGAGCAATTATTGTCTTAGCTTCATCCTTGTTCTTTGCGAATCAAAGCCTTCTGCTTTGATTCTTCCCTTTTTTGCGTTTTAGTCTTTTTTCTACAATAATTGCTCGGCTTGCGTGTGTTAATTTTTAAGATTCTGTATCGTCTTTGTAGATACGCCGAGTAATTATCGCCTTAACTTCATTTTGCTCGTTTCCTTTTTACTCCGACACAGTCTTCCAATGTGTCGGATGCTTTGCTCGTATGTAGTATGTACCAGATTGATTGGTACGGGAGTTCGCGATAAATTATTTTAATGGGGGGGCCGAGACGCGTTGTTTGGCTCTTTACCACTCTCTCGTAAAAATTTTCCACCCATGTCCGTCTCTGGCGGCAGGTGGTTGGAGTTGTTGGTATTGTAGTCGAACTCCTCTCGACCATCGCGTTACCCTAGTTGTTCTCTTTGAAAGAATCAGAGCCTTCTGCCTGATTCGCCTTTGGTCCCCGTGAATCGGAGACTTCTTCTCCGATTCACACATTTTGCTCCGCGATAATTACTCGACGTACCTGCGTAACTTAGTATAAGATCGTCGTTGTAAGAAAGTGAGCCAGAAGGAATATTGCATTCGTTCTGACTGCCTTTCCGGGTCTCTTGTGCAGCAACCTCCTCGTGGTGAGACCTGGGCAATCGACATTATCCTCTATTCGTAAGAACTTCGAGTTTCTTACGAATAAAGGATAATGTTGAGCTAATAGCTGCACGTTTACAATTCCCGATAATATTGTGTAATAGAATTTTTTTCCAGGTTGCTCACAGCCGGCCAAGTGTACATCAATACTTTCTTGGTTTACTCTTGGCAGAGTTTTAGTTCATTATGTCGCAATACTTGTTCAGTCAGTGAACATGACAATTTTTAGGCCTTAAATTCTAAATGTTCACTTTGGTGAACATTCACAAGTTTCTCTTCGGAAAATTTTCACGTCTTGTTCGAAATTGGTGTTCCTTCGATCGGAGGTCCCTCAGGGGTTCACTCACGGATGGGGCCGTGAGTGAGTACGGGGACCGGCGTCCCTGGGGCTACCCGAATCGCCTACATGTGAGGTCGCACTCGTGTGCGTGGTTATTTTGGCTCTCGTGAGCAAGTTTCTCGTTTCCCCTCGTGAGATGGTTTCTCGTTTGCTCTTCTGATCTGGTTTCTTGGTTGCTCTCGTGAGCTGGTTTTAGATATGCACTCGTGTGTGGTATTCTATTTTATTCTCCATTTCGCTGAATTCGCACTCGTGTGCGGGATTTTGTGTTGCGTCTAACTATCATTAGTGTGTTTCAGTTAGGATACAGCAGCCGGGCATCTTTCATCGTCGACGAAGAGGACACGCCAGGAAGAGAACTGCGGCGTATTTTTAAGTTAGTTTTATTTACCGAGCAATTATTGTCTTAGCTTCATCCTTGTTCTTTGCGAATCAAAGCCTTCTGCTTTGATTCTTCCCTTTTTTGCGTTTTAGTCTTTTTTCTACAATAATTGCTCGGCTTGCGTGTGTTAATTTTTAAGATTCTGTATCGTCTTTGTAGATACGCCGAGTAATTATCGCCTTAACTTCATTTTGCTCGTTTCCTTTTTACTCCGACACAGTCTTCCAATGTGTCGGATGCTTTGCTCGTATGTAGTATGTACCAGATTGATTGGTACGGGAGTTCGCGATAAATTATTTTAATGGGGGGGCCGAGACGCGTTGTTTGGCTCTTTACCACTCTCTCGTAAAAATTTTCCACCCATGTCCGTCTCTGGCGGCAGGTGGTTGGAGTTGTTGGTATTGTAGTCGAACTCCTCTCGACCATCGCGTTACCCTAGTTGTTCTCTTTGAAAGAATCAGAGCCTTCTGCCTGATTCGCCTTTGGTCCCCGTGAATCGGAGACTTCTTCTCCGATTCACACATTTTGCTCCGCGATAATTACTCGACGTACCTGCGTAACTTAGTATAAGATCGTCGTTGTAAGAAAGTGAGCCAGAAGGAATATTGCATTCGTTCTGACTCCCTTTCCGGGTCTCTCGTGCAGCAACCTCCTCGTGGTGAGACCTGGGCAATCGACATTATCCTCTATTCGTAAGAACTTCTAGAATCTTACGAATGAAGGATAATGTCGAGCTAATAGCTGCACACTTTAAATTTTCGTTAATATTGCATACTAGAGTGTCAATTATTATACACGATTATTTCAAACCGTTTCCTTTCCATAACATTTTGCAATATCACGTTGCCTTAGAACAAAATATATTATTCAAGCTTGTTCATTTGATGTTTGTTACAATGCGAACAATATTGCTTCGAGCCTCGAGCTCCTACAATTCTATTACTTTCCCCAATGTCTATGTAATCATCGTGTGCTAATTGTGTTCCTCTCTGTTCCTAGCACTTCAGTACGCAGTAAGTTACACTCCTCTCTGATGCAGAATTTGACGAGGATTACGATGATTGAAATAAAAATTAGCTGCCGCTGCCTGGGGAGAGACTACCTACATTCGTATTCGCATGGATTTCGTATCTTCGTCTCCACAATGCTGCTAGACACCTTAATTTCACCTCGCCACAATACACATACATATAATATTGTAATCTTTTGATGAAAAATAAAGAATATTAGTTACAATACTTAATGTGTTCTTTCCTCCCTGCTCTCTACATGAATATGCGATAGCAGAATTAGCTTAACATCTTCGAAAATTTAAAGTAAAGCAAAATTAATTAAATCCTACAAAACTTGAGGTTTTTCGGTGTTCTGGCTCGATGTTGAGTTGTACTACTGAATTTCGTGCCATCTCCTTGTATATTTCATACTCCTATTACTAGAGTCATTTTTCTAGATTTTGGAAAATTTTCATAGATTTTCGGCCATCTGAATTGTCGTTGATTTGTACTTATGAAATTCAAAAATTCCCGAAAATTGAGTTTCACTAGTGCAACTCAACGTCAAGTCAGACGGTCGAAAATTTCCGAAAATTTTTCGACTTCCTCGAAAATTGAACTTTGTATTAGGAGAGCATGATATCGAAGGAGGTATCCAGAATTTCAGTAGTACAAGTCAACGTCAAGTCAGAGGCTCGAAAATTTTCGAAAATTCAGTAGTGCAACTCAACATCAAGTCAGACGGTCGAAAATTTCCGAAAATTTTTCGATTTCCTCGAAAATTGAACTTTGTATTAGGAGAATATGATATCGAAGGAGGTATCCGGAATTTCAGTAGTACAAGTTAACGTCAAGTCAGAAACTCGAAAATTTTCTAAAATTCAGTAGTGCAACTCAACGTCAAGTCAGACGGTCGAAAATTTCCGAAAATTTTTCGATTTCCTTAAAAATTGAACTTTGTATTAGGAGAATATGATATCGAAGGAGGTATCCGGAATTTCAGTAGTACAAGTTAACGTCAAGTCAGAAGCTCGAAAATTTTCTAAAATTCAGTAGTGCAACTCAACGTCAAGTCAGACGGTCGAAAATTTCCGAAAATTTTTCGACTTCCTCGAAAATTGAACTTTGTATTAGGAGAATATGATATCGAAGGAGGTTTCCGGAATTTCAGTAATACAATTGAATGTTGAGCCAGACATTCGGGAAGAGTAGGTGGTTCAATCAATATAAGCGGTTCTTTATGACATTGTTTTTATTTATTAATTTTATGTTCATACATAAAGTGTTGATATTGTACATATATATAACTTATATTCTATCGCATATCTATACATAAACGTAAAAGAAATTATCTACACTTTTATACTAGTGGTGGAACTTTTAGCGACGTGGTCTTTCAGGTCACTGTAATTTACATCGTTACCACCTCGCCCATTGCGCCCATTTACCGGACCGCGGAATAGCACGGGCGCTGGCAGTCTTTAACAGTATCTCGTCGGTGCTATTGTAACCATGCGATAAATATAAAACATCCGAAACTTAATCGATACTTCGACCAATATCTGAAACAATAGCGAAACCGATATCCTCACGATATGCCGATCAGAGAACAATTCAATAAGATAATTCACCTGAGACCTAATCGATACAATCGTACCTCCCACGACGCACCGATAGTATATGTATACCTGATGAGACACTGTAAGAACGCTAATTAAAAGTTAACCTTAACCACGAGCACATCTCATTTCGCATCACCTCACCTTATTAATTATAGAATATATCTCTTCGCGAGTTATTCTTTCTTTATTTTATTCGCGGCAAAGTACGAGTGTCAGTTGTTCGATAACTATATATTAGTTTTCTCCTTTCCTCGATTGTGCCGCGTAACACTATCGTGAATCTCTCATTTCTGAAGACGAAATTGCGGTTGTGTTTCCGTTTACGTCTATTCTCAGAATTCGATGAAATTTCAGAAATAGGTTTTTGTTTTACTAAAATGACGATTGCCAGAAGGATTTTTAGAGACTCACAAAAAATTTTTATCATTTCAATGTCGCTCTCTCCTTTGCCGACTTACCGACTTTCTACTTTATGTCCGTGTTGTGCTCGATAATTCTGCATGACAGCAGATACAATGCAAAGATTATGTGATCCGAATGAGTTGTGGTTAGGTCATAGTGGGGGCGGAGAGCGACCACACATACGAAAATCCAGGGTTAGTCTTTAAAAATTGAAAATTGTTTTTCGAGTCGCCAAATATCCTTCTGGCAATCGTCATTTTAGTATAAAAAGAACCTATTTTAAAAATTTATTAATGTACTAAATTATCCATTAATTTAATTTGGTCTCGGTACATTTGTGTCCAAAAGTACTAGGCGCAATTCTATTTGTGTCCAATAGAGATGTGTCCAATCCTACTTGTGTCCAATGATGTTGTTTCTAAAAGATGTGTGTCCAATTGCTAAGTTTCCAATCGTACTGTGTCTAATCGAAGGCCTCTCAGCTACTACAGCTCAGAACTGAGCGTTTGATGCGTAGTCGATGAATTAGCGGTACATTTGAAAAAAATAGATGCAAGTATTTTTTTTTACTTATAAAACAAATATATATGTTATTTACCGAAAATGTTCTATGAATACTGTTCTAGAGTAATCAGGGATAACTCATTCTCGACATAATCTTCTATATATAATATTGTATATAATATTGAATAAATTAATTCTAAAACAAAATTTACAAAAATATCTTCCAATCCATCTTCGCTGTCGCTGATATCGATAGTATCACTCAAATCACTACAATTGTCCAGTTTTTCTTTTTCAAGGTTTTATTTAACAAAAATTTGTCACCCGTGTAAACAGCCATTTTTTATTCGCATCAAATGCATAGAAAAGCGTTCCGTTTCCAAGCGCGCATCATCACGCATCATGCGCATTAATGAAACGGAACGATACCAATGCACGCATCATATTCAATGCGATCCATGCACTTGATGCGTGAAACGGATGGAAGGAGCGATGAGTACATATTACGACGATACGACACACCCAAACTAGTAATGCTGAGAAGGAGGTCCTCACATTAAACAATATAACATTCTGTGTGTGTGTGTTTATATTTATATGGTCAAATATATATATACAGGGTGTCCCAAAATTCCTCCGACACCCGAAAATGGGAGGTTCCTTGGATCGTTTGAAGCGACATTTTCCTTTACAAAAATGGCGTCCGCGGCTTTGTTTAGGAGTTATTAACGAAAAACACGGACCAATCAGAGCGCGATCAAGACGCGAGTTAGCACAGTCGGCCCGACGCGCTAACTGTCAGTTGGCCGAACGTGTCATCGCATGTCTAGATCGCGCTCTGATTGGTCCGTGTTTTTCGTTAATAACTTCTAAACAAAGCCGCGGACGCCATGTAAAGGACAATGTCGCTTCAAATGACCCAAGGAACCTCCCATTTTCGGGTGTCGGAGGAATTTTGGGACACCCTGTATATTTGACCATATAAATACATACATGGGTTAGTACTTTTTTATTACGAATGTCCAGCTGCATCGATTGACGTATTAAAAAATACCTCATTCCATTAAAAAAAATGAAGTTGACCTTCATATGTCCTTTACGCGTTCACCTACAAAAAAGCTACTAACATCAGATTAGTGCCCCCTCGATATCATACAAGTTCCATCTGATGCATTTCTTCCTAACACCAATAGCAGCCGCGTTATTCAGGTGACCTGTTTAAAATGCCCCACCCTGTATATTGTATACATTACATATTTCCTATAACACTGTCCAACAAATTTCAACTTTTTTTTGATGTTTCGATTCTCACTATGCAATTCTTATAAAGTTTTCCGCGCTGATTCCGAATCTGGTCTTAGCTTTTCTCCTAGACGCACAGTTTTTGAGTTTGAACTAGCTGGTTATTGTTGCTCGCTCGCTTCGCGAGCTCGCGGGTAGGACTGCTCTTGCGAGAGAGTTAGTGGTACGCATTACTAGTGGGGCATACAGCTATTAATGGTTTTTTTTATTTTGTGTGTGACTCTCGACGAACCACACAAAGAACTTCCCGATTCGTTAGTTGTAAGCAGTAACATTAGCATTAGTTGCATAATTAGAACAAAATTTTTTTTTAATTAAAAAAAATGAAATATATATAATTACGTTTGTTTATTCAGTGGAAAATTTCCATCCTCTCGTATAAATTGCATTCTTGAATGAACTTCTTTCGAAAAAAACTAAAAAATCTAAAAAACTACTTGACCAATATGGACCAAAATCTAATCAGCTCTAAGTTACGACGGGGCACATCGATTGCATCATTCATCATTCTGATCGCGTTGTTGCTTTTTCCGAAAACGTTAACGAAAAATTTGATAACATACAAACGGCCAAAGGCGCGCGCGTGCACACACACACACACTAACAATTTGATAAAAATAGTCTAAAATGACTCCAATGAAAAATCGATTTTCGATTTTCGGGGTAATTACAGTAACTTCCCTATGAATCGGGAAGTTCAAAAAAACATATTTTTCGACTTTGAACAAAGATTGTGATGTTATTATAAAATATATTGTATTGTTCTTTATAGCAAAAGATTCTCTAGACTTTTCCGAATCCAGAGATGTGCAATAGTAATACATTGTGTTTGTTTAAACATGTTTAAACCATTTTTGGCTGTTGGACCGTGTAATTAAACTTTATTACATAAATGTCATTTGTCATGCGAAAAGGAACTGGGACCCTTCCAGTCTCTTATTTTCACACGACCAATCACACATATGTACATATATATATACACTTAATTAACATTTTTGGACCTGTAATACTCCCCGAAGAAGTTGTCTTTAAATCGGACGGAAATTTTCTACCGAAGAAACAAACATAATAATTACATATATTTTTTTTTATAATTTAAACAAATTTATTTAAAAAAAATATTTTTTTATAATTTAAACAAATTTATTTAAAAAAAATTTTTTTTTATTTTCCTTTTTTAATTATGCAACTAATGCTAATGTTACCGCTTAGAATAATCGAAAATTATCCCAATGCAAGAGTGAGTTATTCATCGCTACTGCCGAGAATACATTTTCAAAGAATATCGATGAAAGTACAAAAACATTTATATTTCAATCCATTAAAAAAACAAGCAGTTCAATACGAATTATTAACTAAGATGAAATTGAAAGTTAATATAAAAAAATGGTTAATGGAGCATGCGAGCAACGAACATACGATGTTGGTTTAATGCGACGCCATACAGAAAACATTTTGATAAGTAGAAAACTATTGAACTTCCCTGAGGACGTATAATCTTCTTAAAACGTACACTAAATAATGATAATAATATACTGCAACTAACGAATCGGGAAGTTCTTTGTGTGGCTCGTGGAGAGTCACACACAAAATAACATCCGTACCACTAACCCTCTCGCGAAATCGCAAAGCGAGCTACAATACCGCCACCTGCGAAGCTCGCGAAGCGAGCGAGCAACAATAACCAGCTAGTTAATTATTTGGAACAACCCTATGAGGGATGCCATGAAAGAAATTCAAAAGTCGAAAATAAGAGGTCCTTCTTATTCTTAAATGACGTATGTCACTTGTCAAAAAGGGGAGGAGGGTCCAAAGTTAAGGCATTTTATATTTTGCTATTAAAACTATTAAACAATATAAAAAATTTATAAATTTGAGTAAAGTAAAATTCAGCCCATAATGTTTTATATTTAAGAAACCAAACTCTCATTATCATTTGTTGTAATAAGTCACGCGGTATATAGATCGTTCGACGATCGTATTGCTATATCTGTAGAAACAGTTGACGAGCGGTCGCATCATGCTGACACATACGTACGCACGGACGTGCACGTATATCCAAAAAATAGTATCTGCAGTTTTCCACGAATATCTCGAAAACTATTCATTTGAATCGAATCGAATTAAAGTCTTGATCTAACAAGGGGGTTACCCAATATCGATTGGGTTACGATCGTAACTCGCCGATCTTAATGAAATTTTGGTATGATCTGGATCTCAACAAAATATTTGACACGTATTTTTTTATAGCAGCTGACATTCATGTTAATGAATAATTGTTAAAGTTAAAAGAAAAGTTCACTTACTATGTACGACGAAAAAAAATTCACAATACAAAGATTCACTCTGTACGCGCGGAAACGAAAGTGTAACTACGCTTTCAGTAGTAAAACTGTTTCGTTCAGTGTATTATTTATAGACATACCTATTCCGCGTGTAGTAAATGAATCAGGATCTTCATCAGAGTAACATGCACTGCGAATAGCGTCGATCCAGTAATTGTATGGTATAATCGTAGGAAGTACTGAGAAGTCTCAACTCTCAAGTGTCCCGAACAGTGATGAGATATTGCGTTGTTTCCACAGTGTTCGGATATTGCGCACCGATTCGCACACAACGGCCACCAGATGATGGCGTCTTCAGCCTCAGTAACAGAAAAATGGGGTACCTTGAGTACCCCGCAGAATTTTACACAATTATTAGTATATACATATGAAAAGGCAAGGGGTTAAGCTACCCTTAAAACGTTAGCAATTAAGTTTCTAGATAAAACACTCGTCCCGCCAATAATACCAGTACACTCCCGGCAATATAATTGCCTCAGGGCTCTTGCCGTTCTGCTAATACCTTGTTCTAGACACGGCACTGCTTTTACCCCATCTGGTGGACGTCGCGTGCGAATCGGTGCACAATATCCGAACACTGCATCACTGTATCAGGTGGCCGTTGGTGGCCGTCGCGTGCGAATCGGTGCGCTATATCCATGAAGTAAAATAGAAGCATACCTATCTTGATAGCGTAGAGAAGAATAAAGTGATGACAAAACTTGTATCCGGCTCGGGGAGGTACGCCAAATCAGGAATGGCATGGACAGAGAATGTCAGTGTCAAACGATGAAACGGAAATGTTAGAAATACATACATGGTTATGTTATGACAGGTGAAGAACTAAGGCTTTAGACCAGGTTAGGTCCATAAGCTGGCAATTATGATACAAAACTTACTACATTCTATCCTTACGAACTAGATTAGCAGTACAAAAATTAAGATATAAAGTACAATATTGATGGTAGTGTTGGGTTAGTAGAAAATACACAGTGATGACAATAACATCATATACATAGAATAGCATTAATAGAGGTTAAAATCTTACAGCTAAAGTTTCTTTGACAAAGTAAATTAATGCCTCTTCTGGTACTAATGAGTGATATAATAAAATTATGTGCTTCTATGTATATGAGTCTAATGGCAAGCACGGACTTAAAAATTGACATTTATTTTGGTTAGGAAGTTTCTAATTGTTTTAAGTGCACTTGTGCGTAGATCTTTCACAAATGAATTAATCTGATATTTCCAGTTTCCTGTGAAAAGAATACTTTTTTTCTGTGCACTTTGGGCAGTCCCATAGGATATGGTTGAGATCTTGCTCTTTATGTCCGTACCAACATTTTTTTCTATAAGTAATACCTACTCAATTGAACAATGAGGTGAGGTAGTAGTGATTTGTCCTGTATCGACAAACCCATGATGTGAAGCGTTATATACGTAAGTAAAAGATGAAGTATATATATATGAATTACAAAATTCCATTCAAAAGAAATAAATTCTTTTCTATAAACAAACTACGTTTACATTAAGTAAAGTTAATATAATTAAATATATTACAGAGAGAAGAACACTGGACCAGAGAATCATTTACATATCTATATGGATATATAGATATAATCTGTATTTAACAAATTTGAAATCTAAATGAATAATTTACAGATTTTAGAAATTCTGTTTCTAAATTAGGAACATTTATTATAGCATTCATTATTGCACACATGTAAGTACATGCAGTTGTTACTTTATCCTCCACAATTAATAATTTACATATATTACAATTTAATTTTTTTACAACAGGATGGGACCCATAACCAGATACATAAATCATAATGGAATCATCAACGATGCAAGTGGATAAATAATCAGTGTCAAAAATTTCTGAAAAAACTGCTGACATCAACAAAAAGATTTTCACTAAGATCATTATTATCATCATCGCAATTCTTGAAATAATAATTCATTGCCTTCTTGAAAAACTAGTCATTTCATGTTATCACTATTGGTTATTATAATACTTCAATGGTTCGAAATTTCATGCTTTTCTTTATAATTGTTTATTAAATTTAAGAAACCAATAATTAGATTAGAATCAATAAACTCTCTAACTAAATTTTCATAGTTTTCAATTATTCTTTCCCTGCGCTTTACGGGATCTTTTCTTTGTAATAGCACAAGTTTTGATAGTGAATTGGAAAAAATGGAAGCATCTGCCATAAGTTTTGGACATCTCAACAAAACATTCTCCAGTAGTACACTGTTAGGAGATAGAATATCCTGATACATTTGGATATCAGTTATACTGCAAAATGCATGCTACAAACTGTAGAAAATTTTGTTGATGTCGAATTTTTATGGGGAATAGCTGTCATCCATTTTTTCCGCAATTACTCAACTTTGGGGAATAAAAATATAGAAATATAATTATCTTCTTTCAGCGTACTATCATAATTTCCCTTACAATTGAGGACACAACAATACTATGACATTATTCACTAATAAATATAGTATAAAACTTGTGAAAAGGACTATATGAAACAAATTTTCGAAAAACTCTATATGTATATAATACATATGATTTTGTAAAAATTTAGATGTGATACTATTAAAATATTTTGAATACTAAATTGAAATGTATTGAAAGAACAATAGATTCTATTAAGTAAATGTGCTAAACACGAAGATAAAGACCTAAAAAGTTAATGAATAATACTTATCTTCTTTATTGCACTTTTTTATTTTCGAAAATCAGTTATGCCACATAATAATAACACAATGTGTACTACATATTGATGAGAACATTTAAACACTACGCGGGAAACTGAGAGGCCGGCAGGGGAGATTGAGAGCTGGTTGACGCGTGCGCGCGCGCGTGTGTATGCGTGTCAGCCGGCTCTCACGGTGTTGCCATTTTACCTTCAGCAGTAGCTTTGTATGGTTTTGATCGTCGCATCGCAGTGAAGTTCACTGCGTATGATGACGTGTCTATAGCGTACCACGTGGATGGTACGCATGACACGTCGATCCCTGTTCTACAGTCCACTTCATGCCAACAGTAAACTTTACGTATTCAGTCATAAGTCGTATCGTCGTATCGTGCTGTACTGTGCTGTCGTGTGTCGTGTACAGCAGAGAACGATTACAATTGTGTAGTAGTTCCGTGGCTTCTATCGAGCACTCTGGTTTCTAAGCTTCTTCGATAGTATCTGGAAATTAAAGAGAAAGACTCGTTCACCGATAGAGTTTAAAAACGAGCACAGAAAGGAGCATTCAATAAAATGGTGAGTGGGAATTCGAGTAATTTGTTGGAATTAGACGCGTTCGAGTATGTTAGAAATCGATACATATGGTCATATTTTTCCAAAGCCGCCAGGTCCTAGCTCGACTTCCGTTGGACTCGCTGGTCGTTCGCCTAGTAAAGCCCTAGCACCTAGAACAGGTGGTAGTGGCACCGTTAGGCAAAGGAAGACTACAACAACTATTGCAACCAGGAGCAGAAATCCTGGCGCTGATTCTGGCGGTATGTGGAGGTTTTACACCGACGATTCACCTGGCATTAAAGTGTAAGTCTAACCTTTTTATTTCGATATTATACTCGACGGGTTGAACCCAATACACGGCCTAAATGAGAAACCAATTTTCCAGATGTAGCGAAAATAGAACTTTGCTTGTATTATTGTTTGACTACTCGATTCCAATTCTTAACACTAACCGTACCAGGTACAAAATGTGTCGTTTATGTGTTTTATACAAATTACAAGACCGAATTTATTTAGATTTTTCACAATTTTTATAATACCCGCTTGAATAAAAAAATGTATTAAATAATTTCTAATGGAAGAATAAAGAATGTGAAAATGGTTGTTTGATCACTCGTGGTACGGTTAGTGTTAAGAGGGTAGACTCTTATTTCCAGAATTGCAAGGATGCAGGGTACGTCTTTTCATTTCTCAATAATACAAAGGAGTTTTTTGGTAGTCAATAGCGCTAGATGAAAGATTAATCTAGGTTGTAATTGCCATTAAAAGCCCTTTTTTACATTTACGAGGCGTAATTTGCATTATTCGGAAGCATAAAGCTATGCTTGTGCTATTTTCATAAATAGATTGCAGATTTTTATGTAAAATAAAATATGACAGCAGGACATAGAAGACAAATAAAAATTATATTCTTCTTTTAATTATCCTATTAAGCTGAAACTAATATGTTGATGTCCTTAAATATTTTGAATACGTCCACTGCTTTAAATTGCAAGTGCCCATTTTTGTCATAAATGCATAAAATCCGAGTCCTGAGCAATCCTGGAAAAAGGAATCTTGGAAAAGCAAGTCTACTTCCTTAAGCTTAAGAATTCTACTAATTATATGCTGAATATTTATAGTTTGTGTAATAAAAACTTTGTTTTATAGTGGGCCGGTACCAGTGCTCGTGATGTCTCTCCTCTTCATCGCATCTGTATTTATGCTTCATATCTGGGGAAAATACACTAGATCTTAAAATTGAAAACTGAACATCTCAAGTATTATTCTTTGTGAGTTACATTTCCATGCGATGGATCTCGTTCAGATCAAATTTTTATCGAAAAGGAGCGCAAAATTTAATGCTCGATAGCAGACAGCCCAACTGGAATCGTTTACTTCGCGTTATACCGAATTTTGTAACGTTTGTATGGAGGAATCTATGAAACAATTCTATTTATGTGTAATATACGATCGAAATAAGTTATACTCGTTATTGTTTGTAATATTAACTAACGATATATAATGTATTATACTGCAATAAATTACTCTGAAACCGATTAAAAAAAGATAGTAATACAGGTAATACGGATATAGATGGTCCATGCGTTTCCCCATCATTGTATTTTGAGCTTCTATAAATTAAAATTCAAATTAGTTTCTACTTCTGTCAAAGACGACGTAAGGTAACAAAATATACTCTCTTTTAGAAGTTTATATTCAAAACAATGTTGATTATCCATAGCTATCGATAACCATGATGAAAAATGAATGATTCAAGTGGAGAATATATTCGCGAACGGTGTATCCAGAGAGTTATTATCGACGAGTTGGGATTGGGAAGGCTGCGATTGGCTCTGTGTACCTCTCTGGTGTACCTAGATTATATACTGGGTGTTTGCTAAATCCTGATACAACCAGCAAGGGGGTGATTCCACACATCAAATCTAGTCGAAAATAAGGAATATAGTTTTTTGATATAGGGCTTCATTTTTGAG
Source organism: Lasioglossum villosulum (assembly GCA_963971365.1). Lineage (NCBI taxonomy): Eukaryota > Metazoa > Arthropoda > Insecta > Hymenoptera > Halictidae > Lasioglossum > Lasioglossum villosulum. Next base: position 24,867,860 of record OZ020497.1, read on the forward strand.
AAAATCGAGATTGAAAATTCGTTAGGTACGCGTGTATTTGGACAGGGTCTGCTTTGTTCACTCGATCTATTCCCCATTTTACATTGTCGCTTGAATGTGTAAACAGTACCGTTTAGGAGATGATGGTATGTATTTTAAGTAATAATTAGCCCTAATTTCAATAATTGTTTTATTCTAGTAATTCACAAATGTTTAATATGTCTTCCTTGCTGTTGTAGGCAAATTCTTGCTCAACGAATTAATGAAGGCAAGTTATCATAGGTCAAGCAGTCTCTACATTGTTTATACACACAAGCGGCAATGGATATTGCGGGCTAGATTGAGCGAACAAAAAAAACCAGACTCCGTCCAAGTACCCAGTCAGCCAAGCCTGCCTCGAACAGATAACGAGCACAGCCTGGGTATTTAGACGCCCAGTAAACAAAATGCTCGGTTTCAGCCGAGCATCTGCGTCAGTAGCTGCAGGGTATTTTGCTGGCAAGAGCTATCGAGCAGATGAAAAACAGCTCGGTTTTGGATTCTGCCTGCGTCGCCAGAGGCGGATTTAACGGTACGCGGACTAAGCGGTCGTGGGGACCCCTGGATACCAAGTGGCCCCGAGCTCTTAAAATATCTTAACTTAAAGATTTTGGAAATGATCGAAAAGGTTCAAAAACTCCTCCATAAAATAATTGAAATTAACGGAAATTCATATAGAATAAAAAATGTATAAAATGTATGTATGTTTTTTAATAAATTTATTGAATGTCTTATGGTATGGAATTCCTGATTACTTTTCTTTTTTGTGTATAACTTAATGAGTTTTCTTGAAACTTTTTGTGGGGGGGGGGCCGAAATTTTGACCACTTAGGGTCCCCACTTGCCTTGGTCCGTCTTGGTCGCAATTTTGAGTTTCTTCTCTTGCAATCGATGCAGACAATTTTTATTTCGCATAATGATCCGCAGTCTAAGAAAAATAACATAAATATGAGAATAAGTAAAATTTGCATGTGCACAAAATAAATAATTCTGCATTCAAAAATTGGTATTTCGAATTGTCAGTAAAATGGACGAAATTTACTTTGCTGACATCTACCACATTGTGTGACCTACATTCAATCAGTACGACGCGACGGTGCTGCCCTGAAAAGCTGCATTTGCCACATCAGTCAGTGATGGGATTGTTGGCGCTTACACGCGCATGGGTGATGATTCTAGCCTGAGTACAGTCAAGTACGAAGATCGGGTACCTTGGCCGCCTCGCTAATTTCGCGTATCATACTCCCCCACTATTGTGCTCCTAATAGTTCCCCACTTTCGGACCTTAGACCATATATACCTATAGACCCGGCATAGGTATAGTATGTGCATACAATGCTGTGTGACGAGATCTAAAATTATCTGGTTCCCACAAGCCTCGATTCGAGATAATTCAAAATGGTGGATAGTGTATTAGACGAAGCGAGTGCACAGTACACAAGTATTGTATTCGACATATACATGTATATTGTTTTTACTGTGCTTTTTTTAAATAAAGTAAGTTGTGAGGAAATAAATACAGATTTCATATTATCAACTCCTATATTAAAATTTAACTTCTTCCAAATTATAATCGACAAAATGAGTTAAGCATATTTAAAATAATAAGAGTAAAGTAAAAATGAACGAGTAATAAAATAAAATACATGTATGTATATTTATACAGAATGACATGTGACGACGATTCCCCTTTCCCCTCTGCCACTTTACCTTCGCGGTACTGCGATTTCTCAACATACTATAGCACTTTTCCCACAAGCGTCGTCTGCTAGCCGGTTTAATCTCGGAACAAGGCAGAATTATCTGCGCCGGGTCTATAGGTATATATGGTCTAAGTTTCGGACGTAGACGTAGACACGGCCCTGACGAAACTCGCGCATGAGTGTGAAAAGCGCTAACAATCCCATCACTGAGAACAGGTCGTATTTGCACCATCTATGATCTGCGCTTACAGGCCAGTGTTCGGATCCGGCGCAGCGATTCAAACGTGACGGCCAAAAGATGGCAGCGTCTTCAGCTTCAGTGACAGAAAAATGGGGTACTTTGAGTACCTCGCTGAATTCTACAAAATTATTCGTATATACATATGAAAAAGCAAAGGGGTTAAGCTACCCTTAAAACGTTAGCAATTAAGTTTGAAAATGGAACACTCATCTGCTGGGATCTGCTCGTGGCAGGCCTGGTTGTCAGGGTACTTCATTAAAAAAAAGGGAATAGTAAGAATATACAGGATGTTTCCTACTTTTCCGGCAAGATAAGCCACATAACATTTTTTTCGTATTATCACTTGTAGATCACCCTCCTACAATCTTAAAATTCTTTACGCAATAAGTTTGCATCATTTTTCTAAATGTTCAAAATAATGCATAAATATACTTGTATACGGTGCTTTTATATCACTACTTATCATTTTGAATTATCTTGTCACGTGACTTGTGGGCATCAGACACTCCGTTATCTTGTAACACTGCGTCCTGTATGTGCATATCCTAACCAACGTCGGGTCTATACTTAGACCATATATGTACCTATAGACCGGGCACAGATAATTTTCCCCTCGGCAAAGATGAAGTACAGTGTGACGTTACATTTTCAAAAGATATATAAGCTATGCTCATCGACAGTGCCCACGCTCATACACAGTACACGGAAAGAATGGACAGGATAATTTCAAAGAATTTGGCATTGTTTCATAAAATAATCAATTATAAACTGTATTTGAGATACAGATATTTATCTTATATGTTATTATAACGAAGTATGAAGTAATAATCGGCGTCGGTCTGCCGTGTCAGCCATTTTGAAATTATCTTACGATTTATCTTGTAACTTCACACTGTACCTTACTTTTGCCGAGCTGAACTCTCGGTTTTCCTCTACACATATATTATACCTATGCCGGGTGTAAGGGTCTGTACGTATCTTAGACCATATATACCTATAGACCCGGCGCAGATAATTCTGCCTTGTTCCGAGATTAAACCGGCTAGCAGACGACGCTTGTGGGAAAAGTGCTATAGTATGTTGAGAAATCGCAGTACCGTGAAGGTAAAGTGGCAGAGGGGAAAGGGGAATCGTCGTTACAAGTCATTCTGTATAAATATTTATGGAAACTGTAACTGTGTAATATACATACATGTATTTTATTTTATTACTCGTTCATTTTTACTTTACTCTTATTATTTTAAATATGGTTAACTCATTTTGTCGATTATAATTTGGAAGAAGCTAAATTTTAATGTAGGCGTTGATAATATGAAATCTGTATTTATTTCCTCACAATATACTTTATTTAAAAAAAGAACAGTAAAAACAATATACATGTATATGTCGAATACAATACTTGTGTACTGTGCACTCGTTTCGTCTCGTACACTGTCCACCATTTTGAATTATTTCGAATCGAGGCTTGTGGACACCAGATAATTTTGGATCTCGTCACACAGCATCGTATGCACATACTATACCTATGCCGGGTCTATAGTTATATATATGGTCTAAGGTACGTATATATTATATCTAAGGGTGCAAGCATGCGAAACACTGTCATGGCACACCGACTAGTGCGAGAGAAAAGGGAAGAGAGAGGGGGAGAGAGAAAGAGGAGAATGCGAGGCGTTCCAGCGAAAGAAGGATGGAGCTAGGGGGGAGTGTGTGTCTGATGAGCTCGCAGTTCGACCGTCGGCTCGTAGGCACGTGATCATGGGTTTCTCGTTTTAGATTGTTTTAGACTCGACATTGAATATTTCCTCGTAGTCCTACCGCTGACTACCGCCGAGTTCGGTTCGGCGTGGAACGTCGGACAGATCCGCCCGTTTCGATCGTCGCTACGATGAGACTCCTTTCTTTCGAGGTAATCGTTGTTTCCTCTTGATCAGACGATGCACCCTCGCGTCGTCTCAGACCGAGGTTCGACACCTTGGAAATTCAACGAATATCATCGTTATTCCGTTAACAACGATTCGAGACGAGACACGACGCTCGATTCATCGATAACGACGAACACTATGAAGATTTCATTTTTTGGCGATGCTCCGCGAGAAAGTGCTGACGCTGACGCTTTGTCGGAAACGCCGAACAAGTTCGTTCTGTATCGGTTACATATCAATGGGCAACGTCACGTCGAGTCGTTTTCGAATGATCGTTCAGCTACCGTGAAATACTTATCAGTGGAACTTTCGGGGCGTTTGTTTTCGCGTCGTTTGTCGTATTCGAATCGATCGAGGTACATTGTCATTGTCTCGCGATCGTAATGCAGAAGTTTCGAATAGTCAGATTCAAGGAACGGTGAGTACTCAAACGATGATTTTTTTGACCACGTAAGATCGTTCCTGAAAGTGTTTTTGCGGTAAACATTGCCCGCGACAGATTTCACGGAACGATTCTGTATAGGGAGCGTCATTCGTCGTATTCTAATCGAACGAGGTACATTGTCTCGCGATCAAAATGCAAGCAAAAATATCGTATAGTCAGATTCAAGGAACGGTGAGTACCCAAACGACGATTTTTTTGACCGCGTAAGATGGTCCCTGAAAAAGTGTTCGTACGTGATAAACAATGTCCGTGACAAATTTCACAGAGTGAATCCCAAATGACGATTTTTCGGATCGTGTAAGATTGTTCCTGCAAGTGTTTTACGTGATAAACGTCCCTGACAGATTTCACAGAGTGGTTCTGTATAGGAACCTCTCCAAGGTGAAACATTGTATTGGTTAACGTTCGGTTACTCGCGGAAACGGCAAACGAATTGAACTGCATTGCGACGGTAGTAGCGTTGTTGGAGGTCTTGTTCGAATAATACACCGATTCTCCTGCGCCTATTCTCGGAAAACTCTAAATTCTACTTTTCTTTCGTGTAAGCAACGTAGGTGACACGAACAATATTTTTCGATTATTCGGAAATCGATTTCCATAAATATGCATGTTAGAAACGGCGACATTAAAATATGCGTCAGGGGTAATCTATAAATGATAAATGTCGTATACGTGATAGAATAGAATCGGAAACACGTCGAGTATAGAATACGAAATGTCCTCGTATCACTGCACAATGTACATACAACCTGTTCGGGTCCGATTAAAGTCTCAGCTATACTACTGGCAACGTGTATAATGTGTAGTACGTATACGAATGGAATTATCACTAGACTGCAAATCTTTATGCATTTATGGATTATGAAGATTCTTAAAAAAGGATGGAATATAAAATTTGATGGAATTTTGTACAATTTTTACTTGTTTAGATCTATAAAAGCTATGCCTATTAGAAATGGGATTTTATAACATTGCACAATCTTAAAATTTGTTTACTAAAACTGGAAAATGCAAGTGACGGTAAACCGTCATGCGGTCACAATGCGGTATAATTCACAGAATCAATGCATTTTTACAGAAATGGTTATTTTTTGTTTTTACGATGGAAACCTTTTTGAATATAAAGTCGAGTAACAAGCTGTTCAACGATTCCAGATTCGAGAATAATTCAACCAGCGGAGGGGAGGACTATCAAAAAGGATCAATGGCGATCGATATTTTGGACACCGACCACTTCGCGGTGAGCGCGATCGTCACCGTTGGCATGCAAATTATTTTCTTCACGATCGCGGCAACCTTCCAGCTGGACAAACTGACGGATTTCGCTGGTGGCACGAACTTTATCATCCTCGCCCTCCTCACGTTCTTTCTCGGCCAAATGGGAAAGGTACTCTAATTATATGGTTCGTTCGCACGATGTACGATGCATGATGCATACGAGAGTAACATAAATTACGGACTTATTGTTACCTACATACAGGGTCATCCGTTTTTAAACGGACGAACGTAAACCAGCTATAAAGAACCCCAAATGGAACAAGTTTTACCCCTGCCACTTTTTTTGTTTCGGCCTTGATTTCTAGAAAATTGCAAAAAACCATAATTTTTTTAGTTCACATAAACTTGCATATTTCGGGACTCCAGTGATGAATCTTGATGATTTTTTCTTTGTTGTGTTGAAAATAAACCTGTTCGGGTCCGATTAAAGTCTCAGCTATACTACTGGCAACGTGTATAAACAGGAGCATCTTTTTTTTTGTTCCCAAAATTTTTTTGTATGACCTTCGAATCTTGGTTTTTTCTGGATCGGACTGTAGCTATCTGAACGGTTCCAGGATGCGTGACTTCAATGGATGATATTTTCTTGGAATATATTCTATATTCTTGGAAGCAAAAAAATTTTGGGAACAAAAAAAAGATGCTCCAGTTTATTTTCAACACAACAAAGAAAAAATCATCAAGATTCATCACTGGAGTCCCGAGATATTCAAGTTTATGTGAACTAAAAAAATCATGGTTTTTTGCAATTTTCTAGAAATCAAGGCCGAAACAAAAAAAGTGGCAGGGGTAAAACTTGTTCCATTTGGGGTTCTTTATAGCTGGTTTACGTTTGTCCGTTTAAAAACGGATGACCCTGTATATTAGGTGTACTAGAGATCGCGGCTTTGAACGTGTACTAAAATCCACGTGTTCACGTGGTACGTGAACCGCGTAGTACGAAATTAAGCATCCGTGTACTTAGGATGGTTACCCTTAGTTATACTGGGTGAAAATTTCTTTGCGAGATTTTTTCACGATTCGTCCTAAAATTTTTCCATTTTGTAAGACAATAACTCCTGCAAAAGATGAAGTCGATCGGATAAGGGGAAGATATGCCACATTGACGTTGAATTTGCGAAAAACAGGAAAGGCTAAAATACGGGTCCAGTAGTGAAATTCGCCCCCGGAGGGATTTTAATCTTGGACTTGGACCATTCGATAGCCTACCCAAACAGACCCATCTCTGCCAAGTTTCAGCTCCATATTTCATCTGTAAGGGTAGTTATTGAGAAACATCGAAAAATCAGTTTTTGGCCCAATTTCCCTATTTATTGACAGTAAAAAATTCCGGAAAACATCTGACACATTTCGGATACTAAGCCACATATTACGTATCATCTTCACATTTTTTCGTTGCAAACTCTAGTTGTAAAAAATGAAAAACACGAAAAAAATAGGAAAAGTGCACAGATTTCATATAGAAATCTCAAGGTAACTATCACAGATTTAGTTTAGGAATGAAATGTTACCGTAAGTATTATGCTCAATTTTTTTCAAATTCCTGAGAGTGGTGCGCCATAGTTAAAAAAAAATAAAAAGCACTTTTCCTGAATTTTAAAAATCCATTATGTAATATTAAACGTTCCTACGCTCAGAAAATCGACTTACAGACTTTAAAACGTGCGTAGTACAAGAACGAAACACTATATATGGTATACTTCGAAGGTAATTACAACAGCGTCGATTGCTGAAGACTTTTTTGACCAGGTACGAATCCCGGTCAAGTCAATTTGTTTTCGTTAATCAGATGTTTCTGCCTAACCATATGATTGCTGTTAAACCTTTATAAATACATTTTTTACTATATTTAGGCTATTCTAAATTAATTTTTCGGAAAAATGTTTTTTGCCCACTTTCGGTCTTTAGTATCCGCCATATCCTTTATAATATGTGACACTTTCCTTTTCACTTGACAGAAACAAATACGTCAATATCTCTAGACCCTAACAAAACACTGGATTTATTATTGAATAATACACTCAGTAAAGATGAAAGACTAAAGACTGGTTTTCCATGTAAAAAATGTTAAGTAGAGCCAGTAATACATTAGTAAATGACTAAAGGCCGAAAGTACGCAAAAGATATTTTTGATATTTTCCGAAAAATTAATTTAAAATAGTCTAAACGTGGTAAAAAAATGTTTTTATAAAGGTTTAACAACAATCATATGGTTAGGCAGAAACATCTGATTAACGAAAAAAAATTGCTTTGACCGGGATTCGTACCTGGTACAAAAAGTCTTCAGCAATCGGGGCTGTTGTAATTACCTTCGAAATATTCGAATATACCATACATAGTGTTATTTTCGTTCGTTGTACCACGCACGTTTTAAAGTCTGGAAGTTGTTGTTCTGAGCGTAGAAACGTTTAATATTACATAATATATTTTTAAAATTCAGAAAAGATAAGTATAACTTAAGGAAAACGCCGAGAAAAGTGCTTTTCGTTTTTTCCGTTTAAAAATTGTATTATGTAAATAAATTGTGTGATTATATTCTGTTATTGTGATACTTAACCATTGTAAGCAGTTTTCACTCAAATCGACAAAAGTACTAAACATTTTTTAATTTTACAGAATATCCTAACTTTAAGCTTCTTGTGGCAGGGTTTAGCATAGTCCGATTAAGCTAATATTTTACACACTTACTTAGAACATGAAAAGGAATAAAATTAGACGGCGTCCTAACATTTTATCGCACCTTCGTTTGTTAAGGGACACCCTACCTAGCACATACACGGTACATACAAAAATACCATTACTGTCGTACTAAGACGTTACACTAGTAAGTAAAGGCTAACGACTTACAAGGAGAGTGCAAGGACCACGTCACACCGATTTAGTTGAGACTTTGTATATTTATAGATCTCGATCTCCCATTTACGAATATATACCATTATAGGCGCAAACGCTCAATATTTTTTGAGATATTCATAAACAAAGTTCTTACATTACTGCTTACATTTGCTATTGTAGAGGAGGTATACAACGAATAACAGCCCAATAAAGGCTTAGTGTACCGACGACGTACGAAACATCCACCCGGTGGACTAAGGTTCGATTCTCGTCTGGTGAAAAATTTGTTTTCCATATTTATTTATATTATTTATTCGCTGTGTAACATTGACTTGTCTATATCTGAGATGGCACATTCATTACAAGTTAAAGAACAAAAGAATTAATAAATTATAAATAAATTCGCTGTGTAACATTGACTTGTTTGTAACAGATTGCACATTTATTACAAGTTAAAGAACAAATTGAAGAAGGCACACACGAAGATTCTGTAGAGGATGAATAGAAAGCTCATGCAAGGAACTGATGCACCAATCACTTAAAAAATTAGTACCCAACCGTATGTGAACAAAGTATTTGTTTATTAATTCTTACTCTAATACACAACAAGTATGTTGCCCCAATTTTTAAACTTCTGCTGGAATATGCATGGTATGCTGCCGGATTAACAGCAGAGAGCTATTTTATTAATTTTGGTTACTTTATATATAATTTATTAATACTTTTGTTCTTCAACTTGTAATAAATGTGCAATCTGTTACAAACAAGTCAATGTTACACAGCGAATTTATTTATAATTTATTAATTCTTTTGTTCTTTAACTTGTAATGAATGTGCAATCTCATATATAGACATGTCAATGTTACACAGCGAATAAATAATATAAATAAATATGGAAAACAAAGTTTTCACCAGACGAGAATCGAACCTTAGTCCACCGGGTGGAAGTCTCGTACGTCGTCGGTACACCAAGCCTTATTCGTTGTATACCTCCTCTACAATAGCAAATGTAAGCAGTAATGTAAGAACTTTGTTTTGTAGGATACAGGATTGGATTTCGCTTCGCAAAATGACAGGAAATGGGAATATCTGGACATAGAATTTATTTCAAAGATTAATCTCACAATATGGGAATGTTCGTATAATTTGTAATAAACCTTAGACGAAAAACTAGCAACGAAAGGTTAGCAACGAATGGTTTAAACTAATTATACGATGGAAGAAGTTCCATCATCGGGCGTCCGGTTTATTTCAACCGTACTCTCCCTCTGAGGAAATGACGATGACTCGGAATCACCCGGTGTCTCCTGTCCGCTTGGCGGCCGGCCTTCATGGCCGTCCTCTCCGAGACGTACAGAGGAACCAGGCGTTCCTACTTTCAGGCGGCCAGAAAGCTACCCTGTTCTTTCCTCTCGGCGGGCGGCCGGCCTTCATGGCCGTCCTCTCCCATTTAACCCGAGAGGCGTCCAGGTGCAACCCCTGTCCTCTCCTGAGCTGCCGGGCGTCCGATAGCATTGCTTCGTACTCTCCCTTAACCTATGGGCGGCCGTGGTCTTACCTCGTCCTCTCCCACAGGCGCAGCTAAAGTAAGCGCTCTGCGATATTCTACTGGTATTTATACCGATTCGTTGCTAACACTATCAACAAGGTGTTGCTAAGGGTTTAGAGTTTCCCCGATTTCGCGGCTTTCTAGAATATTCGGTCGCGGTGCGATTCTTCTGTCGCTTCAGGGTGGTGTCAAGGTGGGCTGGCGCCCCTCGTTGCGTTACAGTTTATGAATATCTCAAAAACTATTGAGCGTTTGCGCCTATAATGGTATATATTCGTAAATGAGATCTATAAGTATACAAAGTCTCAACTAAATCGGTGTGACGTGGTCCTTGCACTCTCCTTGTTAGTATGACTGTAATGGTATTTCAGAGTTATTTAAATTGAAATATCTCCTGAACTACTAACTTTTCGACATACATAGGTTAGTACTTTTTTATAACGGATGTCCAGCTGCATCGATTGATGTATTAAAAAATACCTCATTCCATTTAAAAAAATGAAGTTGACCTTCATATGTCCTTTATGCGTCCACCTACTAACAAGCTACTAACATCAGATTAATCTCCCCTCGAAAACATGCAAGTTCCATCTGATGCGTCTCTTCCTAACACCAATACCAGCTGCGTTATTCAGGTGTTCTGTTTCTGCGGACTCACCCTGTATACACATGAAATAGGGATCTCTAATGTATACGTATATGTACACATACGTATCTACCTTGTAGAAACGACAGATCGATAAAAATCATGCGGCGCGGCGGTCCTATCGCGATCGCGTTTATTTTCGTAACGCTATTCTCATTCTCGCGATTCTTGTATCTTCGAAAAGGGCAGATAATTAGGCGACTGCTTGTTGTTTCACGATATGAAAAATTCTGTAAAATGTTTTTTACCGCAGATATCTTGATACAAGTGTAATAATAGCATACCTATGTATGTGTACATATGTGTGTGTATACGTGTGCGCAAGTAGTGGCAGATAGTAACAATGGTGTGGCTATAAGCCCTTTCTAATAAATTTTGTATCTATATTATAATAAAGAATTATTAATATAACAGAAAGATAACAAAACATTACAAGTTTTTTTTCTTTAGACTTACGACAGTCGGCAACTCATGGTCACCATATTCGTCTGCTTGTGGGGTCTTCGTCTGTCCTGTTATCTACTTTACCGAATCATCAAGATCGGCCGCGACAAAAGATTCGAAGATCGTCGGAGCAACGTGATTCGTTTCGCGGTGTTTTGGACGTTCCAGGTGATTCAGGACAAGAGTATTTTGCAAGATTATACATACATTGTGTCCCAGGAGGAGTGTCGAAGGGAGAATTATCCTTTACACTATTTATGGGACATCCTGCATGTCCAATGTATACGTAAATGAAAATGAAATGCTTGTTTTCAGGCAGTGTGGGTGTACATCGTGAGCCTACCTGTGATCATTATCAATTCACCACGGCATAAAATCCCTCCTGCTCCGAAAACAATGACGTCTTTGGATAGCGCGGGCACGGGCTTATTCGTGACCGGTCTGTTGGTGGAAACTTACGCGGATTTGCAAAAGTTCTCCTTCAAGCAGGATCCGATCAACAATGGCAAATGGTGCAACGATGGTACTCGAACACGGTTCACGCTATACAAGAGTTCATGCAAGGTTCACAGTATACAGTGTCTAAGAATTTTCTGCTGTTTGCCGTAGGTCTATGGCGGATGTCTAGGCATCCGAATTATTTTGGAGAGATAGTGGTTTGGTGGGGTATCTTCGTGATATCGTTGAACGTGATCGAAGGTGCGGAATGGGTAGCCATAGCTTCGCCGATCTTCACTACGTTTATTATTCTATTCCTGTCTGGAATGCCACTGTTGGAAAGGGCTTCGGACGAAAGATACCGCGAGTAAGTGGCTCCGTTTGTATGCTAAACGCTGTGTACCCTGTGCCGTAAGCAGGGATCAAAAACCTAAGGCTTCGTACAGACCTAAATGGTTTGACGAACCGCGCATTTCGCCAAACATATCGTCGCGCAAAATGGCGCGCATCGGCTAACGGCAAACGGAACGGATTTGTGCTATTCTCAGAATTTCTTGCGAACAACTATGGAATCTGCAGCGGCATATACTACACAAAGAAATACAGAAAATGTGGGCAGTTTCTTGAGCGAATTAAAGTTCAAAGTGAGATGTTCAAGTCAGGACGAAGCATTAAAGACATCAGATTGATGACTAAATCAGGGCTGTAACTTTTCCGAAGCTTCGAAGACTTCGAAGTCTTCGTAGTCTTCGTAGTCTTCGTAGTCTTCGTAGTCTTCGAAGTCTTCAAAGTCTTCGAAGTTTCGAAATTTCGCAATCTTATACTAGGGCTGTAACTTTTCCGAAGCTTTGAAATCTTCGACCTTCGAAGGTTCTGAAATCGAAGCTTCGAAATGTTCGACCTTCGAAGGAAAGTTACAGCCCTAGACTAAATGACTTGACTGTTTGGAGATGTTATGATATTTCGATGAACATTGTGCTGAACAGCGCAAATTTCGCCGCGCCAAACAGTGTCACAAACGCCGCTACGAACGACACTGCGCGAATTTCGCCACGCACGAACGCGGACAGGTAGCACATGCAAATCTGTTTCCAAGACAGATAGAGCATATCCTAAACATTCATAAGATAAAGAATAAATGTCAAGAAATAGAAAGAAATTTATAAACAAAGACATCGGTGAATTAAATTATCTGAAAACATTATACCTCTACTTCCTAATTTGTTTCAAATGATTAAAGAGGCCCTTGCTATGAAAACATTGCATTTTTTTTGTCGTTTACGGAACGCACTCTCGGAACTGAACCCTTCCGTATTTATTCTGAATATGCATCGCAGAATCATAAAAAGACAAAAATTCATCTTGTTGCAACTTCTCCAAAAATTCAAGTCATTTAGGCCGTTATTACACGAGGACACTAGTGGCGCAACCAAGTTGCGCCACCAGTGTCTCAGCACATCACGGGGCATTGAATCATATGGAGCCTATTACACGAGGCAACTTGGTTGTGCTACCAAAAATTGTTGCCGATCTAGTGGCCGGCAACAGGCAACAGCCGGGCAACATACTGGTGTTAGCATCAGTTACCAATTCATTAAATGTGCTGAGCCACTGGTGGCGCAACCAAGTTGCGCTACTAGTGTCCTCGTGTAATAACGGCCTTAGTCTCGAATCGGATGTCTTTAATGCTTCGTACTGACCTAAACATTTCACTTTGAAACTTTCATTCACTCAATAAACTGCCAACATTTTCTGTATTTCTTTCTGTTCGCCGTTCTGCGCTGCGAAATGTTTGACGAACCGCGCGGTTCGCCAAACCATTTAGGTCTGTACGAAACCTAACCCGAATCAGATTCAGTTCTCAATAACCCGCCGTAACCCGTGTAACTTGGGTAACTGGTTACTAGACGTTCAACTGTAACCCGGTTGACCCGGTAAGGGCGAGTTATGGTCGGAAAACTTTAAAAGAGGGAGCGTAACCGTAACCCGAATCGGTTTTAGTTCTTTGTAACCCGTGAAAATCTGTAACCCATACTATGAGCGGGTTTTGAGTACGAAGTTTGAACTTCTTTCCTTATTTATGATTACGCTTTAGTGCCAATCAGTTGAACTTATCTACGAATCAATTTCAAATAAAACGAGGAAAACTTATTATTGCTGTAAAGAAATTTATATTTTAGGTAATTATGAAGAGTCGAATGTTGCGTGTGTCTGATGCAATAATGGGCAAAAAATGGCTAGTATTGTGTTACTGTGGTTGGAGCGTAGTTTGGCAATTTTTAACGCGGAAAGCAGAGACCTTCTCGTGACGTCGCGAGACGCAAAATGCGAAAAGGAAAAAGAGATTGATAAATTGTTTTTTTGATTCTCTATACAGCTAACACGTTGTGTTGAAGAGATCGGTAATAGCACAGATTGCGGTCAGTTTGGTTCCTTGAATTTCTATTTAATAGTAACCCGCTCTTTCTGTGATTTAAGAACCATTCCCTCGAGGTTAATATGGATTACAGCGGGTTACAGTAACCTTCATTGGTTAACCGAGTTTGGGTTACGGTTAAGCGTCGGGTTAGAATCCCTAGCTGTAAGACTAACCGAATGGATCATTTTCCAGCAACGCCGAGTATCGTTACTACAAGCAGTCGACGTCACCGCTGATACCGATACCGCCATCATTCTACGTCGAGGTTCCGCATTTCCTGAAGTTCCTTTTCTGCTGCGAATTCCCGCTGTACGATTCATTGGATGTGAAACCACGCGCGGCCGTGACCGAGTCCACGTCGATAAGCCTCGCAGCGTCCACGTAGCTATAGCCACACGCCGGACATCGAAATTCCGAGACCGGCGTGCATTCCAGTACCACGGCTACAGCCAGCACAGCCTTCTGACCGTGTCCCTGTCTCCATTCCTCTTCCCACTCCTGTTCCTATTCCTGTTCCAGTCTTTCTCGCTTTATACTATGTCGAATATCTCAAATGTCGAATCGATCTGTCAAATTCAATCTCTCGTTCTTGTTCTCCTTCTCTTTATCGTTATCGTTATCGTTACCGTTACCGTTACCGTTACCGTTACCGTTATCGTTAACGTTCGCTTAAATCCCTCGGTGTTAAGACTTGAATGTTCGTCGTTTCACGCAGCACTAGAAGGCTGTTTGCCGCACGAGAAGCTCTACGTTGATTCAAATTTGTGAAGGGTTCACGGAATAGCGTGAATTTCGAGTTGGGAAATACTGAAGACCACGTCGAGTTCATTTGTTTGCGTACGATAAACGATAACAATGGTTCCGTAGAGAGTCTTGAGAAGCAGCACCGACACGATCGATCGAGTTCCGAATTGAACGTTCAAGAATCCTATTCAATATACGACACACGACATACGACATAAAATCTATAACATACAACACACAACATACACTATACATAACATATGTACAACGTACAATATATACAAGCGTAGGAAATGGAAAAAAACAATTGTCTACGGAAAGTTAAGTCGTAATTACACTACCTCGGGTATATATGATGCTCTCGAACTGGAGGCGAGTTCATCGTAATGTCTAGACGAATAGTTGATACAAATTGCCGAAGCAAATATGCGATATTTTTAGAAACTAACTGAAACTCTATAGTTTGCGCTACAGATTTAAGGAGAAAATTCTATATTTTTTTGTTCGATTCTTAAATGATATTTTTATGGGTAGGATATATAAAAGTTCGGTTCGAATGAAAGTAAAAGCGATTAGAGAGCACTCGGCGATTCGTTAGTTCGGTAATTGGGAATATTTTGTGACCGGTAGGGACCATGTAAACGTAGAGACACAGATACAGTCGTCCTAGGTATTATAGTTGCTACGATAGTTTTGCATACTTACCGTGTACCTACGAATCCGGCTTTCGATCTGATTTTTAAGACTCGCCAGCGAATCAGTGAATTAGGAAAATTCTGTGAACGTTACTTTGCTGCGTTGCTTGGAAAAACTCGAATCTATAACATTTACTCGAATGAAATTTAAACGTTACTTCGAAATGAAACGCAGACAATTTAGAGAAAACTATTCTATATGTAATACGTATAATATGAATAAGACCGGAGCTGCACTTGAATTCGATATTTTTCAAAATACACGACCGATCCGATGGCCTGTTGAAACTGAAAACGATCCGATATACTCGAATGGTTTTTTGGTTTCTACGTATATGCGTGTACGCGTACGTGTGCGTGTATATGTATGTGTATGTGTACGTGTATAGAACCGGCGAAAAATGTATAGACACACTTTGCCTGTTTCTATCGAGTCTGCTCTCGCGTACCAAAGTACCAAATCAAATAAGCATTAAATTATAGCAATATCAAACATATCCCAGTTCAAAGTAGATCGTCTTAAAGCATACATTTCAGTACTAATCGATAAGCGAAGAGTATTATCGGCTGTATTCTTTCAACTTAAACGCAACAAGAGTTCTTAATTTTTTATGAGAAGGATATCTCGATGTATTCGGCAGCTAGAGAGTTCAACGTTTTCGAAAGAGTACAGCCATAGGAAGAGAAAAATACGCCAAACTAGAGAAGTAAAATGTTATGTATCGCAAACGATTCCCGCGAGTCGTTTCGAACGTTCGTTGTTATGTAAATCTTCAGATTTTAGATAATAAATGATAATGATCAAGTTGGTTCGTTTATCACCATTATCATTATAATTCTACGATACCTACCTTCGAAGTTGAACGAGCCGCAGCGATGGTCGTCGCAACTACAGTAAAGTCGCGATTTAGATTCTTGAGGATCTCCACGATCACTGTTTCTTCGCCCATCCCTTCCACTGAGGGGCATCCTCGCGAGAGGCCAATAAGCTCGAGCTACCCCTAGTAGTATTTATGGTTGGCGTTTTGTTGGCCCTCCGTTGGCGGTATGCGTTGGGCAACCGTTGGAAATGTCGCTCTTTTTTGCAATTGGGCCAATAATCAGGACCAACGTTAGGCCAACGTGAAGGTGGTGTTTTGTCCTTACTTAGTCCTTACTTAGTTACTTTTGTCCTTAGATAGCCTTACTGATGAGTCTAGCGGGCCTAGGACGAAACACCACCTTCCTTTTTCCTTTTCATCTATTCCAAACATTCGGAATAGCTCAAACGTATGGTCTTAAATTTCTTAAGACCAAGAAATAGATTCAAACCCGAATCAACGTTTGTAGTACAGTAATCACTTGATTCTTGTCCCAGGGGCTGTTCGTGGAGCGGACAAGAATCGCGATGTAGACTTGTTTTTCTGATTTACGGCTGGGATTTACGCGCAGCGTGTTGCCGTCGCCGGCACAGTTTAAAGGCCCATGTGTTCTCACAATGTAATGCCAATTCAAAATACTTTATTTTTCATTATTTTTTTATGAGACTTTTATTTGCTTGTTTCTGGCAATATTCTGATTAAAACAAGACCAAACACCATATAATTTGGTCCATATTTACTCTACATGTGGGAAGCATAATTTATAATTTATCATACATTCAACATACGCTATAGCATATGTTTAAATAAACAAATAAGCATCTCGAAAATATGTTCTCAAAGAATTAAAGAATAAAAAATATTTAAATGATTACATAAACGAATACCTAACCAGATAAATTTTCATTTAATAAGTTATTAATAAATGTGTTAATCGCATTGGTATTTTAAAGAATAGAGCATACAATACAGTTTTTCTTTCCTGCTCACTCGCTATCCTCTTCCATATCCTACAGTTACACCATAAAATCAATGAAACCAAGAAGTAATAAAAAATAAATCATTTTTAATCGGCAATACACATTGTGAGAATACGCGGGCCTTCGAATTGCCGGCGACGGCGACTGTTCATGTCTCTTTCTTTCCCATACGAAACTTTTTGTTTTACCGATATTTTTAACCAGAAAAATGCCAGAAATACGTTTACAAAGTCCCATAAAAAATAATGAAAATTAAGATGTTTGAACATTCGATTCGTTGTGTTAATGTAATGGTGGTCACACCGATATACCCGGGCCGAGAACAATAGTCGCCGCCCTGCGGCGCGGGACAGCGTTGACAGGCAGTGGAGTGAGTAGGCCTGGACAAGAATCGAGTCGTCGAATCTGGGACAAGAATCAAGTGGTTACTGTACCATTCAAATTATGTTTGTAGAATCATGATCGAACCTGTGCGCCGATAACATCAATTTCTATTTGTTGATCAAATAACACCGGTAATTGATGAAGATAGCGATGAAGACTGAAAATGCCATACATGATCCCATCGCATACCAATCCCCCTACAATTATGAAAGATAATTATTCCTAATATTACTTCAAATGTACATTTCGTGACACGAAACTAATCAATCTTATTTACAGGATACACAAACAATGCACAAATCCATGTAAGAAAAATGTTTCGTAAAATGGATTCGTACCTGGTCCAAAAAGTCTTCAGCGGTTCCACAGTCGGAGACCATAGCCGCCGCATCAACCAGCGTCGTTGTAATTACTTTCGAAATATTGGAATATATCATAGATAGTGTTATTTTCATTTTTTGTACTATGCAAGTTTTAAAGTCTGAAAGATGTTTCCCTGAGCGTAGGAACGTTTAATTTTACATAATACATTTTTATTATTCAGAAAAGATAAGTATAACTTAGGATAAATGCCGAGAAAAGTGCTTTTTATTTTTTTTAACTATGGCGCACCACTCTCAGGAATTTGAAAAAAATTGAGCATAATGCTTACGGTAATATTTCATTCCTAAATTAAATCTGTGATAGTCAACTTAAGATTTCTATATAAAATCTGCATTTTTCCGATGTTTTTCGTGTTTTTCATTTTTTACAACTAGAGTTTGCAACGCAAAAATCTGAAAATGATATCTAGTATGTGGCTTAATATCCGAAATGTCACAGATTTTTTTCAGAATTTTTAAATGTCAATAAATAGGGAAAATGGGTCGAAAACTGGTTTTTCAATTTTTCTCAATAACTACCCTTACAGATGAGATATGGGGCTGAAACTTGGAAGGGTCTTTTTGGGTAGGCTATCGAATGGCCCAAGGCAATCAAACCCGGGCATAGTCTTTAGTTGCGAAGTAAACATAGGTTCATTATGTATTTTTACATACAAAATTAAAATAAAAATAATTCAGTACATACTTAGTTGAACCTCCTTTGTGTTCTATAACTTGAAATATTACACGTGGAATTAATTCAATTAGCTTTTATAACGTTTCTAATTTAACTTCGGACAACGTCTCTCTAATCCCATGTTTCAATTCTGAAACAGTGTATACAAAACACTGTACTGTTTTCCATTGTCGTATACCTTTCGTGCTAATATTTCCCAAAGATCTTCAATCTGATTTAAATCCGAACTCCTTGATGTCCAAGGAAAATCTTCAACTTCTATCCCCTCGAAGTAATTTTTAATTGTTTTTCCACGATGTATTGCTGCATTATCGCGTTTAAATATTAAATTAGGCTCACCAATCTTGTCGCCCTATTCATCCAATATCTATTCCAATAGTTCCTGATATTTTTCAGCATTGACTTTTGGAGGGAACCACATTATGGGAATCTTACCGTTCCAGCCGAATGCAGCCTAAACCATTACACATCCTCCTCCATCGACTCATGCCATTTTTATCTGGGCCGTCCAAATTAAACACTTTTACGTCGGAAAAAATCACCGTCTTCCATTTTAGGGATGTTCTGGAGGTACAATGGGAGACAAAAGTACAAAAAATTCGAAATCCATCAATATACACAGAGAGTAAATGAGAGTGCTCACGCCCGGGTTTTGCCCGTGCCACTTTTGTTTGCACATCATGTTTAGCCTGGAACAGCTCCTACATCATCTTTAGCATGGAACAGAACCTACATCATCTTTAGCAAGATACAGAACCCACTTTACTACTTACTACATATGTGACCAGGACCAGAACTAGCTTATTATTTATTATTCCGATGATATATTTACTTGTGATAGATAATTAAAGTTTTTTTATCCTGCTAAAGATGATGTAGGTTCTGTTCCAGGCTAAACATGATGTGCAAACAAAAGTGGCACGGGCAAAACCCGGGCGTGAGCACTCTCATTTACTCTCTGATATACAGTATTTTATCGATATAAGACCCTAGCACCAGTGATGCTATGCGTGGCGCTTTTTTCGCGCATGCGCGAGTTCATCAGGAACGTATCTGCGTCCGAAGTTTGTAGGGGACTATTGGGGGGAAAGTAATGGGAGACTATTATTAACGGGAACGTCTAGCGGAGTCCGTTACGACCGTTACGACACCAGGCGCGAAAGAACAGCGGACTGCGAGAATTTCAGATAAGTTATTGTTAATATTTAAACAAATAATAAATTTTTCGAAATTAGCAGGGCGACCAAGGTACCCGATTTTCGTACTCGACTGAGGCCGTCTACGTCAGAATATTCGCGCAAGCGCGAAAAAAAGCGCCACGCATAGCATCACTGCCTAGCACAGGTCTGCCGAGGGACATTTATGAGCCAGGGACACTATTCTTTGAGTTTTGCCAAACGTAGAGAAGGACAGCCGAGCTCGAGAGGCCTCGGTCGTCGAGAAATGTAAACATAGCTAATCTAAATTTTCAACTTTCTTATTTTTCGTTATTTTTGAAGTGAAACTTCTTTGCTGAGGGTAACCATTTTCTGATGTAACGGAAGTCGATGTGACGGAAGTCGAATGTCGAGTGGCGCGAAAATTTAAACTGAGAAGGAACGGAGAAAAATAATTTCATTGATGAATTTCCAGCTATCTATTGTATGGTAATATGTTTTACCTACTATGTTTTTTAAGATATTAGCAAAAATCTTTGAGATCTTATATGTGGGCCCACCAATTGATGATACAATAATACGCCATGATAAATCTTGTTTATGTGTTTTAGGTAGAGCGTGAGCCTCAGGTATATTTCTACTTATATAAATCACGTTTTACAAATTGTCTTTGATTAATTCTTACAGACGCAATACTGAAATGTTTCTAATCTTGAAGGTGGTCTGAACTGAGACCGAAACGTCGAATTAAATTTCATGTAATATTTTTGCAAACTTGCTTATTGTTCTAATTGATCGAACCAGTGCGCCGATAACATTAAATTTAGTTATGAACAATTGACGATCGAGATACAGAGAACTGTTAAAATCTGTATTGTTTAGTCCATTGTTTAAAATACTAATGTGGGGCTAACACTTTTATTAATAACTTCCTCGTGATTATCTTTCTGATTATGTAAAATAAAATACTTTTCTTTGACATTGCATAGGGAGTGTTCCACTTCCTATTGAAGTCTCGCTCGGCGCGGTCGGCGTGGTAGACGCAGCCATAAATCAGAAAAGCAAGTATCCCTCGTAAGTTGTCCCGCCAGAGACCAGTGTTTGGACAACTTACAAGGGATTACTGTACTGGCAGACCTCGTGCTACAACAGAACGCGACAGACGGACCATATTACGCGTATGTTCTAATTATAAGGGAACTGCAAGGAAAATCGCTGAAGAAGCAGGTGTTTCAGCTAACGTAAAAACTTTGCCACGTATTCTCCAAAGCAGTAATCAAATTAAACGAAAAAAACTAAAAAGAAAACCTCCTCTAAGTGTGCAACATAAAGAAGCTCGTTTAAAGTTTGCTCGCGATCATGTTTTGTGGAAAAAGAAGTGGAGGAATGTGATATTTAGTGATGAAAAGAAATAAAATTTGGACCGTCCTCATGGCTGGAACTGCTATTTCTACGATCTAAGGAAAGAAGAAGAGTATTTAAGGCGTCAACAAATGGGTGGCGAAAGTGTCATGGTGTGGGCCGGTATTGGATATCGGTAAGAAACTGATATAAATTTTTTAACAGGCCGTGTAAACGGCATAAAATATTTTGAATAAATAGACGATCAGGTAAATAAGCACGCGACTCGTATTGCAGGCAGTATGTTCATTTTTCAACATGATAATGCTGCAATACATATCGCAAGATATGTTAAAACTTATTTCAGTTCTAAAAATGTGACATGCCTCGAGTTTCCGGCCCGTTCACCCGACCTTAATATTAGTAAAAATATATGGGCAGAACTTTCAAGAAAGGTTTATGAGAATAGAAAACAATACAAAGGTGTAACGGAATTAAAACAAAGTATTGTTACAAATTGGAGTCTTTAAGACAAGAACGTATTAAAAAATTGTTTAACTCAATTCCTAATCGCTGAACAGATGTTATACAGCGAAAAGGTGGTTTTACTAAATATTAATTTGGCATTCAGCAAAATATTTCTGCTTAAACAATTGTAGTTTTTAATAATGTTCTATCATTTTGTCCGACTAAAATCAATACATGTCTATATTATTTTCTCTAATTTCTTTCGTGTACAAGATACAAACTTGCAATTCTGTATGTATACTTTGAAGGACATATTTAACATATAGGGTGAGTAATATGTACATATACCCTATTGTGTTATATGAAATATACAAATACATCAAATGTCCTATCATTTTGTCCGGCACTGTACACTTCTAAAAATGAATGGAAAAATAAAAGCAGTAAACCAGCCGATGCGGCTAGTGAACCTATCATTATTTCGGCCATTGTACTTTAATTTATTCGAGCCAATGCTCGTAGTAACAGCAAGTCGTTGCTATTCCTATGATATTACTTGTGTACCGTATTTTTGTTATAACTTCTTAATAAAGCTGTATGTGACCTATGTTTACAAAACACTTTTTTCTTATTCAGTACCACACAATATACTGACAAAGTTTGAACATTCTTAGTTCCCTTCGATCAATAATTGATTGGATAATTGTGCTGCACAAAATGAAAGCTTACAAATTCTTTTTAGACAATAATGTCTAAGGAAATTATTGGATTTTATTATTTTGAGTGAGTTGTTGGTTCATGATTAAAATTGCTGCTGTTATCGAAGGATTCTTTTAAAGAATTCTCAGCCATGAGTCGTAGGCCTTTCAATAATTATGGGATAATCACCGGTACAGGTAACGTGGTAAAACGCTACAAACCGTTATTCTCAAGGCAAATTAACCAAATCACTGCCACATTTCTCACTGTGTCAAAATCAAGAGACAACTTTACAGTAACAAGTGTACTCATATGTAACCATAAAGAATGTATTGTGTTTTGATATTAGACTTAGAATTAGTTTTGATATTGATATTAGGTTGATGGGTGACGGATTTTTTGAAACTTGCAGTATTTGAAGATGTCTTCTCGAAATGTAATTTCGCAAAGCAGTAGCGCGCGCTTATCAATATTTTCCGAGAAAATTGCATTTGATTAGCGGTTTACGCATTCATAAGCAGTTCGCGTTAACAAGTGAATAAGAAGATGAGTAACCTTAGCTAAGAGTTCAGAGCGACGTTAAATAAGGAAAAAAAAAAAAAAACCGAGGGAGTAGCGAGCATTACAAAATCGGTGGTTGCTGGTTCGAGTCTCGCTGGCGATATTTTTTTTTCTTCTAGAAATTGATACCCCTCTCACAATTTTAAGCTTCAAATCTATTATTTATAAATTATTTTTATTTTTCAAGTTCGAAATGCATGTTTTTTATTTGTAGACGTGTTCAAAATGTGTGCCAGATGCCGCAAAAATTATCGTTTTCCACGTTTTTACGACGAATATCATCCCGGCTCGTGTCATACTAGCTCGTGATTAATACAGAGAGAGAATATTCAATAATAAAGTAAATATAACATTCTGTATTATTTTTATGTTCGAATTATATCCCAATGTCCGCAAATAATAAACATGCATTTTCTACTTAAGAAATAAGAATAACTTATAAATAATAGATTTTAGGTTAAAATTGAGGGAGGGGTATCAATTTCTAGAAAAAGAAAATATTGCCAGCGAGACTCGAACCAGCAATTATTGACCTTTTAACGCGAACTCCTTATGAACGTGTAAAGCGATTTTCAAAGCAGTAACGGGTGCTTCTCAAGATTTTTTGAGAAAATTGCATTTGAAAATCTCTGTCCATAATAGTTCCTCATAAGGAGTTCACTCGTAAATCAGTAGGTCGCTGGTTCGAGTTTTACTGTGGACATTTTTTTTTAAATCATTTTTTTCAGTTTTAATCCTAAAATTTATGAAATATGCCATTAACCAATTATTTATTATATATATTGTATATATTTTATATAATTTTAAATAGAAAATGCATATTGTTTATTTGTGGGTATTGAAAAAAGATCGAACATTAATTCCCACAAATAAAAAACATGCATTTCCTGTTTAAAAAATAATCATTTAATAGCAGATTTCATAAATTTTAGGATTAAAACTGAAAAAAATGATTTTAAAAAAATGTCCACAGCAAGACTCGAACCAGCGACCTAATGATTTACCAGTCCTTCTCGCAGCGGTTCTTGCTTTTTGTTTATGACTGGGTAGAGATATTCAAATGCAATTTTCTCGAAAAAGATTGAAAAGCGCGTGTTACTGCTTTGCCAAATTACATTTCGAGAACACATCTTCAAATACTGCAAGTTTCAGAGAAATCCGTCACCCATCAACCGTGGCTTCCCCTTGTGAGAGTCTTTAATCTCATTTCCACATCCATTAGAACTCCAGTAGCTACCAATTCTTCACTTCGGAAAACCTTTACCGCTCGAGGTTTACCGACAATTGGGTTAGACTCGTTTCCAGAATTGCAAGGGTGCGGGATGCGTCTTCCTATTTCCCGATAATGCAAAGAGGTTTTTCAGTCGTTACCAAATTTCCTATTTTTAATAAGTAAGCTTAATAAGTAATTCACATTATTCGGCAGCACGTACAGCTGTCGCAGCTTTATCAATAGACTGCGAATTTCATGCACTTATTACAAAAATGGTTATATACAATGTAAAGCAGTGGACGCGTTGAAAATATTTAATGACATCAATGTATTAGTTTCAGCTTAATAGGTCGATTAAAAGAAGAGTAAAATTATGATTTGCTAGTACGCAGATCCGAATAATGCAAATTCGTTGGTATGTTGTCTTATAAATTTCGTAAAGACCATCTGATTATATTTATAAACACATTTTATTTGTTCGTATGTATATCGTTAATAAATGGTGATATAATAATAATGACAATGAAATGTATAGCGCCGAGCATAAAACGAGCAGTCATATTATTATTATTATTAATATTATCAATATTATTAATAATATTCTTCTTATAATAATCTTACTGTACTGGATGTGCCTACCTACTGTGCTTGCAACGTTTATGGTCTTGTCCAACTGTTTTTCTTTCTCACGCCACTAATTTAATATTACTTACTCGTTACATCGTAATAATCCATAATAATAATGTAACCACGGGATGTTAAACGTATGCGTTGTCCTAAGTATAAACAGCTCCACACACTAATTGTTACTTTTTTCCATACTTTTTTCACCGTTTCTTTACGTAATAATCGTAATATCGTCGTTAATAATAGTAAGCTACTTAAATATAATATATAATCCTCGTGTCTTCGTGGAATATTTGGCGGCCGCCACGTTCGTCGCGGCCTTTCGTACAAAAAACTTCAATTCCCGTTCGATAACATTATACATCAAAATGTCTGTTTTTTTCATTTTTCGTTTCATCTTTTTTTCTCGTTTTTCTTTTTTTCTTTTTTGTTCGATGCGTGAAAGACACTTTGTATAATTACGCAATGTAAAATTTCTCACACGTCCGAGGAAAAAGTCGTCTAATAATATTAAACTAACCACGGGGCAGCACAGCGTTCGTCGTTTATTATTCTTTTTTTTCCATTTCTACGTTAGTTTTTCATTTTGTTGTTCGCGTTCGTATTCGTTCGAACGTTCTTACCGAAACCAGAAAGGGAACCCAGACGGAAGAGATCGAAGTTTGCCTGCGCTTCTTTTCTCGTTTCTTTGTTTTTTTCCTCTTGTTGTCGTTCCGTGTCCAGGGGAAAGAAAAAGAAGAAACAAACACGGCAAAGTCAGCCTCGCGGTCCCCGGTGGAAAGGGGCGGGGCCTAGCTCTAGAGGGGCCCGAGGGGGTTCGCGAGGGCCCGCGAACGTTCGCAGAGATTTCCGCGGAGGCCCGTGACACGCCGGAGTCGCCCTCGCCTGCGGCAACGCTCTTTACTCGGATTGCATCCGCGTATACGTATAATAGAAAATATCTATAATAATATACAAATAATCGTAATATATAATATTTGCCGTCGATCCGTAATCGCAAATGAGTCTTCGCTCGTCGGGACGTTGTCAAGAAATCGTAAAAACAGTCAACCCGAAGGGCGCGGTACGCGTGGGAATGAATTAATCGACGCGGGTAGCCGAATACAAATACATACACGTATATATAATATACGGGGTAGCCCGTACGAGAAAGACGAGAAAGACGAAAATGATAGGACAAAGTAAAAGTAAAAAAAGGAAAGGTATAATAAGGTGAAATTTAAAAAAAATTACGGAAAACCGGTGAGCGTCCTTTTGCTTCGCGTTACGTTTCCCCAATCCGTTGCATCGATCGACTCGAGAACCCCCGAACGAAAGAACATTACGATCGAGCACCAACGAATCAGAAAGGAATGCGTCGAGTCTGCGTGTACGCGAGCTGTTGGAGTCGTATCGAATCGTATCGAATCGTATCGAATCGTACCGAGTCGTAGCGCGTTTCCGGTCGATGACGTTTTCTATCGAACGACCGATACGAAGCACCGGAACACGACTAACGGAAAAAGCACGACTAAACGAAGATCATCATAATGTGATATACGGTAAGTTGCTTGGAACGCTAGGTACGTAACTCGTGTGTTGCACAGTGAGAGCCAATGGTAGAAGCGACCGCAAGACACGCTTTTCGCCCTGAGACGTCAGGGATCAATGGGGCTTTCGGTTGCTCGTTATACGATACAATCTCGATTATAAACGATCTCGTTTCCTCTGTCTCTCGTTTCTTTTCTTTGCTCTCTTCTCCGATTCTCTATTCTTATCTTTCCTTTTTGTAAACTACTACTCGCTCGCATCTTGCAGCATACAGATCCGCGTTTGGCCACTGTTCGTAAACATCTCACACCTGCGCCAGGCTATTGCATTTGATATATTGCAAACCTACGATTCTAATGACTTGTAAGATAGCCCCGTTTCCGTTTCCATTTTTCTTCTGCGAAATCGTTTGGTGTCGCGGTAGAGGAGAGGGAGGAGGATGCAGAGTTTAAAGTTTTAGGGGGTGGAGGAGAAGGAGGAAAAAGGGGTTCTGGGCTCGGAAATACACGGTCGTTCGGTATTCGGGTGTGCTTGGGTGTCGATGAGAAATGGCGTAACGCGTTGAACGCATATAAACGAAGTATTTAACATTACGAGTCTACTAATATCTATACGTATAAGTAGAGAGCTTTCGACTTGAAATTGCCCTCCCCTTTCTTCGTACTGGGATCTATCCGTTTCGCGCATTCTCTCGTCTCTTCCCCTTAATCTTTTCCATGTTGTCTTCCACATTCTTCTTCCTTCCTTCGTCCCACCCCCTCCCCCTCCCCTTCTCATACACGGACACACATACGGACATGCGCGCACACACTTTTTCTTTTTCATTCACGCTCTCACCCTCTCTCCTTCTCCCTCCCTCTCTCTCTGGAGAGCGAACGCATACACAGCTAAACCATGCGAAATCGTTTATTGTTGGGCATTCGTGCGCAGAGGCATACGGTCGGGCAGATAGCAGACATACAGATACACAGATATACAGACACACAGACCCACGCACATTCACGCTCAGCCTCTCTCCGTGTTACTCCGTTGTCCCCCCCCCTGTCACATATTCGAATCGCACCCTCTATTTTCCACCGTAAAATCTTGCTGTTCCGAACACGACGTATTTTTGCTTGGCGTCGGCGGCTCCGAAACAGCTTATTTCCCCTCTTTCTCCTTTTCTTTGTTCTCGTCGAGCTCCTTGTCCTTCTCTTTCTCCATCTCCTTCTCCTCTTTGTCGGCTTTCTCCTTGTCGCACTCCTTCTCCTCCTTGGACTCCTTGGACTCTTTCGGTTCCTCTTTGCCCTCCTTCTCCTCTTGCTTCTCCGGCTTGGGAAGGTGCGTGTTCATGTCCAGGGTGGAGCAGATCTCGTCCCAATCCGGGAAGCATCGTTCCTTCATGCGCGAACAGTGTCCAACCAGGTTCGGGCAGTTCTCTTGCATGTAGTCTCGCAGGCTGTACACCGTGTCCTTGTCGATATAGAGGATCTGAGCGAGATGCGCGAACGCCACAACGTCCAACTGTGAACATTCGAATCAGTGGTAGGTCTAGCAATATCGTAAACCGCATTCCAATCAACTAGACGGATATAGCTACTAGAGAACACTATTCCAAGTGTATATGTATAGATACGCGTGGTACGTGAACCGTGTAGTAAGAATTTAAGGATCTGCGAATATCAATCCCAACAAAAACATACTGTAAACAGGAGCCAAGTTCTCTATGGCCGTAAAAAGTTGTGAGATCAAACAAAGTACGGCCAAGTTCGTTAGCCAAACATTAATCTTCCAACATTAGTAGGTTCCGAGATACAGGACCACAAAAATCGCTAAATTTGTCACTGACTCACTGACAGATCATCAAAACCTTTTGGGTACTTCCGATTGACCTACAAGTTTGAAATTTGGTACATAGGTCCACCATAACAAACACCCAAAGGAATAATTATCAAAGTTTGAAATTTTACTTTTTTTCTTTTTAAATTGAATTCAACCATGGACTCTTGTACGAATTAGAACTTGTACAAACAAAGTTTCAAATAATGAACTTTGAAATTTTACACGTTAAAAAAAGCGTAACCTAAGTGGTGAGGATGGTCAGCTGAACTAGTCTTAAAAAATGGCTGCATCTCGGTAACGGTTCTTTCTACCGCAAAAATAACGAAATTTTCAACAGGCTTAACTGAAAGCATATAGGGTATGCCCAACCATATTACGTATGTAGTCTTTTGAATTTCTCAAGAAAAAAAAGTAATAAAATGCATTTATTTATTTATTTACTTAATATCCGCCTTAAAGATAAAAAATGTTTAGGATTTAATGAATCAGGGATAAGAGTAATACCTACTTGATAATTGATGAAATGTAAACAAAAATTGATGAAATCCCAACAGAAACATCCTGTAAACAGGAGCCAAGTTTTCTATGGCTGTAAAAAGTTGTGAGATCAAACAAAATACGGCCAAGTTCGTTAGCTTAGAAATACCTGTTGCAATACTGATAAAAGCGTTTGTAAAAATTACTTTAAAAGAACGCTATTTAATTTTTAAAGAGTTACATGGAGAGCTAAATTATTCAAACTTGGCCGCTACAAAACACCTTTTATGGCCATTGGTTTAAAAAGTAATGGCCAAGTTTGAATAATTTAGCTCTCCATGTAACTCTTTAAAAAGTAAATAGCGTTCTTTGAAACTAATTTTTAGGTATTTCTAAGCTAACGAACTTGGTCGTATTTTGTTTGATCTCACAACTTTTTACGGCCATAGAGAACTTGGTTCCTGTTTACAGGATGTTTCTGTTGGGATTTCATCAATTTTTGTTTACATTTCATCAATTATCAAGTAGGTATTAAGGTAAAGGTACCAGTAGTTGACCATGAACGAGTAGTTGACCATTTTATAGAAAAACGTAACAAATGAGATTTTTATAAGCTGTACACTTTTGATGAAAGTGAACCTCGGATGCCATACCATCTGTTGGTTAAATTTCTCTAATACTATTCTCTATTAACTTGCAACGTCTACTCTGTTCCTCAATTCAACTTTTTATGGAATTGATTTGATTTATTTCTTATTTGATTCTTTAATTGTAATTTGTGCTGGAAATTGTTGAAATTAAATGATAGTAAAATGATTCCCAACATTATTGCTTTAACCCTCTTTCTAGTATAAGTGATCAACTACTAACGAATAAGTCAATTACTAGATTTTTCATTTTCATGAGTGGTCAACTTCTGAAGCAATTACTGAATTTCTAAATAAGTTTCTTAAAGGCCCTAGGGGTGTAAGCATAGTGAATTTGCCCTTGAAAGATGTCGGCACGATACTGAGAGGATTTTTAGGTACTAATGAGATAATAAGATCCTGAAAGTTTCAGATCTCTAACCCATTTGGTTTTTGAGAAAAAGCAATATATGTAAAAATCAGAAAAAATGAAAATTCTCTGAAACGCGTGAATCGATTTATTTGAATTTTGGATATGTTTTGGGGGTTGATGGTAGCTTATAGGAAAAAAATTATGAGCTATATCGGTTGATAAAAACCTCGAAAAAAATGACGCTTTTGTTTTAATTTTGATTTTTAACTATGATACGATCCTGGCACAATTATGAAACCATTTTTTTCGAATTCCTCATCCATTTTTCTATGGATTTATGAGCTTTTAAGATTTTTAAAAAAAGTACGCCATATTGCAAAAAAATAAAAACCATTTTTTATGCAAATATTCACTTTATTTATGTATTTTATGCCTAAATCTTTATTTTTGTCGTTCAAGTAAAAATTATAAAGTATTAATGCCAGCACTTAAGGGAAAACGAAATCAATTAACAACAGCCGAGTCTAATGCTTCAAGATATGTAACTAAAATTCGTTGGCCCGTAGAGGCAACTCATGGAATGTTAAAACAAAAATATCATTTACTTGATCAAAGAATTGACAATAAAATGCTTCCGAGAATTGGAAGTTTTTTCAAAATTGCCTCATTTCTACATAATACGTACAGTAAGCGTCTTACTTCCGACTCAGAGTTTTTGGATGAAGTCGTCGAAACAATGAAATCACAAAATAGTGTAGAAAATACGTTAGCTAATGAAGTTCAACAAAATGGCTGCCAACGTAAAAAATTGCCGTTTCAAACTATTTCATCTGAAGCTCTAGAAGACTTTCCAGAAATGACGGAAAAAGATCTGCCAATCTTTTTCACCGGTTCTTATCAATTGAAGCAGGCTGTGTCGTATTTAGCAGAAATGCTTGATGAAACAGGTAATCTTACTATTCAATATGTAAAAGACCAGTCAAACATACTCAAAGCTCAAGTTCAATCCCGTCATATCAATAAGAAGGTTTATAGATGTTTTATTGAGTATTAAAAAAACGCTATTGGTCCCAAAAGCATATTGAGGTATAGTTGTGAGTGTGCAAATGGTCTTAGAACAATTGGATGTTGCTCTCACGTCGCTGCTATTATTTATTACTTGTCACACGGAAGATATTTGACAAAAATTCTGAGGCCTGCTGAAACACTAAGCGAATTATTTAATAGAGACAATGTTGCGCCGGTGATCGAAGACGATAGTGATGAAGACTGATAAAATATGATCATAAACTTTTTCTTCCAAATATACCTTTCAAACATTTGTTGTTATTTATTTATAATTTAGCAACTAAAATCTGTTTCTTATGTTATAAGCGCACAATGTTTAAAATATTTTAGTTAATATTCATTGATATTTTAAAATTTAATTTTTGATTTAGAAATGACTATTTGAAATGAGGTTAAAAGATATATATGAACGACAAAAATAAAGATTTAGGCATAAAATACATAAATAAAGTGAATATTTGCATAAAAAATGGTTTTTATTTTTTTGCAATATGGCGTACTTTTTTTAAAAATCTTAAAAGCTCATAAATCCATAGAAAAATGGATGAGGAATTCGAAAAAAATGGTTTCATAATTGTGCCAGGATCGTATCATAGTTAAAAATCAAAATTAAAACAAAAGCGTCATTTTTTTCGAGGTTTTTATCAACCGATATAGCTCATAATTTTTTTCCTATAAGCTACCATCAACCCCCAAAACATATCCAAAATTCAAATAAATCGATTCACGCGTTTCAGAGAATTTTCATTTTTTCTGATTTTTACATATATTGCTTTTTCTCAAAAACCAAATGGGTTAGAGATCTGAAACTTTCAGGATCTTATTATCTCATTAGTACCTAAAAATCCTCTCAGTATCGTGCCGACATCTTTCAAGGGCAAATTCACTATGCTTACACCCCTAGGGCCTTTGTATAAGAAAACTTTTTCAAAAAAGTGGCCTTGGTACATAATTTAGAAGACTTAAAGAGTGTCTTCAGACATCGACTCTCGCTATTTAATGACAGAGTAAATGGTTACTATTGTTCGCGTGGAAAACTTCTCTTAACTGGTCAACTATTAGTACCTTTACCTTACTCTTATCCCTGATTCATTAAATGCAAAACATGTTTTATCTTTAAGGCGGATATTAAGTAAATAAATAAATAAATGCATTTTATTATTTTTTTTTTTAATTATTTTTTCTTGAAAAATTTAAAAGACTACATACGTAATGTGGTTGGGTATACCCTATATGCTTTCAGTTAAGTCTGTTGAAAATTTTGTTACTTTTGCGGTACAAAGAACCGTTACCGAGATACAGCCATTTTTTAAGACTAGTTCAGCTGACCATCCTCACCACCTAGGTTACGCTTTTTTTAAGGTGTAAAATTTCAAAGTTCATTATTTGAAACTTTGTTTGTACAAGTTCTAATTCGTACTAGAGTCCATGGTTGAATTCAATTTAAAAAGGAAAAAAGTAAAATTTCAAACTTTGATAATTATTCCTTTGGGTGTTTGTTATGGTGGACCTATGTACCAAATTTCAAACTTGTAGGTCAATCGGAAGTACCCAAAAGGTTTTGATGATCTGTCAGTGAGTCAGTGACAAATTTAGTGATTTTTGTGGTCCTGTATCTCGGAACCTACTAATGTTGGAAGATTAATGTTTTGCTAATATGGAGACATAATAGCACTTAACAAACGTACAAAATTACATCTCTCCATCTGCCACCAGTTCCGAGTTACAAGCCTTTAAAAAATGGCCAAGTTGTTTCGTGTAAAAGGAGGTAGTGCGAGACCTTGCCTGGTGCACTACCGTGCACCTAGATTTAAGGATCTGCGAATATGAATCCATTCAACACGTTCGAGTTCGACAACTGATGCTTATTGTTTTTCGTTCTACCGTGCCGAACTGATCCGTGGTAGACTCTTGTTTCCAGGATTGCAAGGGTACGGGATGCGCCTTCTTATTTCACGATAATACAAATTTGGGGCTTTTCGCTAGTCACAGACGCTAGATAAAAGATCGGTCTACGCCGCTATCGTCCTCAAATGTCTGATTTTTTCGTTCACGAGGAGTACTTTGCATTATTTGGAAGCATACAGTAACTATTTTCTTTCTAAAAGATCTTCTATAATCATAACTCAAAACTCTTTGACTTTCACCCCCAAGCACCTAAACCTATCTATCACACACTGAACCAAATTTTAAAAGAATTAAATTTTTCCTTCCCCAAAATATACCAAAAAAGCTTCACACCTTTCCCCCTTGGGTCAAAATGAAGTTTGAAACTAATATGAGCTTGGAAAATACCCCAAAGATTCGACAGATTCTACGGTATTTAAATCACTGCATGCAGAGATTAAACATAGTGACCTATTAGCAATAAATATATACATGCATGGCTCTAAAACAATAAATGGTACAGGGTGCTCTGTAGCAACCCCGACTGTAACAAATTTTTATCGACTAAATAACATTTGCTCAGTTTTCGGTAGCGAGATCTTAACATTATTCAAAGCACAAGAAATACTCAAAAAGTTCACTGGGAATAGATTCACAATTTTTACAGACTCAAAGAGTGCTACTATGGCCATTGAAGATTCGGAAACAACCGATTAATGTATTCAGGAAATACAAGAAATTTATAACTCGGTGGTCGAAACCGGCAAATCCATTACTTTTTGCTGGATTCCATCACATATGGGTATACAGCATACAATACAAAAATGAAACAAACCACCCATTATACCAGACTAAACGATCTCAAAAACCACTTAAATGAAATCTTTAGGAAACAGGTATTTGACAAAATTAAAAGGAATTAGATACAAAAGTATCATAATGAAGGAGCTGACCTTCGGTGGCAAAAATTTCCAAGTCCAGTAGACCGTCAAATCCAAACTTCAATTTCTAGAATAAGAATTGGGCACTCCGAAATAACCCATTCATTTTTGTTAAACAAAAAAGAAAACACGATCTGCGATGTATGTAAAGTACCAGTTAACATGAATCATCTAATAATAGAATGCCAAAAATATGAGAATGAAACAAAAAGTGCTAAGTTGCCTGGATCCATATCCATTCTGTTAGGCTCTGAGGAGTATTCGCCGGTCTTGCCCAATGTGTCAAAGATACTAAATATGTATAAAATATTGTAAGAAAATGTACTGTGTTGCTAATGACCTCAGATGTTGAAGCAATATTAAATAAATAAATGCAGTAGTACCTATTTTCATAAAGCTGCGACAGGTAATAATGCAAGTTACCAGACGCCTCGTGAGCGCAAAAATAGGAAATTTGGGGGCGATTGCGTCCTAGATTGATGTTTTATCTGACACTTTTAAAGGGGTACCGTACCCATGGATATGACTAGCATATTCCTAGAATATTACTAGAAAAACAAGTGAAAACAGTGTTTACGGGAAACCATTTTTTGTTTTTATAGAAGCATGTTACGAGTTGGGCGAGGGCTTGTTCTAAAGAGGAAGGTTCATCATAGCCCGCTCTGCTCATGATTTAAGTCAGAAAAACCGTTTTGTATTAGTAAAATACATGGGAACCTGAGGGTGGTTGTCTCGACTTGTTTGCCCTACTTTGGACGCTCATATTATTAAATATAAACATAATCTTGTTAAATCATCAGCAGAGCGGGCTATGATGAACCTTCCTCTTTAGAACAAGCCCTCACATAGCTCGTAACATGCTTGTATAAAAACGAAAAATGGTTTCCCGTAAACACGGTTTTCACTTGTTTTTCTAGTAATATTCTAGTAATACGCTAGTCATATCCATGGGTACGGTACCCTCTTAATAGCGACATTGACGCGTTAGGTTGATACAAATGTATGTTCATCACTGTTGTCAAACATCTTTTTTCAGCGTGGAGGTTGGTTACACTGATAAATACCCAGAATCAGAGGGTACGGTATCCCCTGAACTACCGAAAAGCCCCATATTTGCATTATCGAGAAATGAGAAGACGTATTCCGCACCATTGCAATCCTGGAAACGGGACGACTCACTTAAATTCGTACTACAGCTTCACACGTACCACGTGTTCACGTGTATGTATTTCGATACACGATCAAAGCTGCGATCTCTAATACCTACCGTAGTTGGGTCATCACCGAAGAAGAAGGGTTTGTCGGCCAGCATGTCCGACAGAACCTTGAGGTCGGCGCATCCAAACTGGGACACTTCCTCGGGAGTATGAACGCCCATGCCTTGAGCCTTCACCTTTTTCGCGCTCTGAAACAAATCCCACTATACTTCACTACGGATGATCACGACGCCGCGTCGTCTACGATCGACTATTCGTTTCGCCAATTTTCCGTTGACTTTCGCAGAAAGGATGGACGAAAAGTCGATGATAGAACATTTTCGAGAATAAAGGAAACGCGATTCCGATGTTTACCCTGCGGCCGTACGTGATCTTGAAGAAGAAGTTCAGGATGCCGTTGGGGATGCGGGTGCCGAGAACGTGCTGAAGGTTCACCTTGTAACCCTTCAACACCTGATCGAGATTCTTGGTGCGCCAATACATCACCACCCACATAAAGTGATTCTCGATCATCGATATCATCGCGTGAGACACGCTTCTCTGCTCGGCCGTTAGTCCGGCGTCCAGATCCTTGCCGAACTTTTGACTCAAGTCGCGCAGGATTATGGTACTGTCGGCGATCTCTTCGCCGTTCAGCTCGATGAACGGCAGCGCACCCTTCTTCGAACGGAATTTCACCTTGTGGTCGACGTTCTGTAACATTAAAATAAACGATTTTTTTATTAGTATCAGAAAATCGTGGAAATCCAATCGAATCGTTATTCTCGTTAGACGATTTGGCTGTTCTTCCGTTTATGGTACAACTCAGAATTCGATGAAATTTTGAAAATAGGTTCTTTTTTTACTAAAATGACGATTGCCAGAAGGATTTTTGGCGCATCGAAAAAAATGTTTATCATTTCAATGTCGCGCTCTACCTTACCGACTTTCTATTTTATATAGAATATCTTCAGTTAGTTGTAAAAAGGGATCATCACCAGTCCAGTTCACCTCACAACGCCATAAAAATTCACACATATCATCTATAAACGAATCCTCTTTAGTTTAAAGTAACACATATATAAGGTAAACTTGAAATTTTTAAAGACTACTCCTGGATTGTCGTGTGCGTCATCTCTCCGCCCCCACCCCGACCTAACCATAATTCATTCTAATCACATAAATAATAATATAACTAAGTAATAAATAAACTTTTCGGGTTAACCTAATCCAAATTAATTCTCATCGCTTAATCTTCCCATTGTAGATATTGGTTCACTTGGTTTAACAATTGAAATTTTCTATACATTTTACGTTAATTTCCAGAATATATATATGGCGCATGCGCACAGCACGAACATAAAGTACAAAGTCGGTAAGTCAGTAGTCGCTTAGGTAGAGCGCAACGTTGAAATGATAAACATTTTTTTTTGACGCGCCAAAAATCCTTCTGGCAATCGTCATTTTAGTAAAAAAGGAACCTATTTTCAAAATTTCATCGAATTTTGAGTTGTACCATAAACGGAAGAACAGCTAATGATATGAACATATTTGTGTATATACATACATACATACATACATACATACATACATACATACATACATACATACATACATATATATATAAATATATATGTATATATATATAAATGTGTGTGTGTGTGTGTGTGTGTGTGTGTATACAGGGTGGCCCATCTAACTCTGAACAGCTCAATATCTCGAAAACTATGCCATCGATTTTAAAGTTCTTAGTCTTACAGTAAGTAACACTAACGTCTTAGTACGATTGCAATGGTGTTTTAGAGTTATTTAAATTGTAATATCTCCTGAACTACTAACTTTTCGACATACATAGGTTAGTACTTTTTTGTAACGAATGTCCAGCTGCATCGGTTGATGTATTCAAAAATACCTAATTCCATTAAAAAAAATGGAGGTGACCTTCAAATGTCCGAAGTACGTCCACCTGCAAAAAAACTACTATCGCCACCGGATGGCCTCCTTCGTACTGTGCAATTTTATATCAGCAAATATTTCTGTGAGACTTATAGTTTCGAAGATATCTGAGGTGCTAATAGCTACTACCCCACCCTGTATATACAGGGTGTCCCAAAACTACCGTAGGAGCCGAAAATGGGAGGTTCCTTGGGTCATTTGAAGCGACATTTTCCTTTACAAAAACGGTGTCCGTGACTTTGTTTAGGAGTTATTAACGAAAAACACGGACCAATCAGAGCGCGACCTAGACATGCGGTGGCACGTTCGACCAATAGACAGTTTGTGGGCCGGGCCAATCGTGCCAACACGCGTCTAGGTCCCGCTGTGATTGGTCCGTGTTTTTCGTTAATAACTCCTAAACAAAGCCTCGGACGCCATTTTTGCAAAGGAAAAAATCGCTTCAAATGACCCAAGGAACCTCCCATTTTCCGCTCCTACACTAGTTTTGGGACACCCTGTATATATATATAATGTAGATATTATATTTTATTAACTTAAAGTATTGGGTAAGTATCTAAGAGCCATGCTAGTGCACATGTAGGAACGCTGAAAAGAGCGTCTTCGCATGTGAAGCCCGCAAGCATCGGACTCGTAGAAAAAACCCCGGGAAAAGTAAAGGAACACCGATAAGGGGCTTCGACGATGCGTCGTGGTCCCGGTAACGCGCTCCCCTTCGGTTCCACTCGCTTCGCGAGCTGGTTTTCGCGGTTCGAACTTTCAATTCTCTACGATTCTGATTCGCGTCGCACGAATACGTATTTACGCACCTGCGTGTTCCATTTTATACGCCTCGGTGGCGCACACCGAGCATATCGTAAGTCAATAAAGATATCTGGTGTCCGTTACAGGTGGATCGAATTGCGTCGACATCGATAACGGATACCTCCAGGCATGACTGCGAGGATCTCGCGCGTAAAACTCTAACTCGCCGGTTCGACGAAGCGCGATCAATGGGGATGCGATCGTGAAAAACATATCTGAAGATGACCGTAGACGCGAACGAGGACGATGCTGAAGGTGAGGGTAAGGGTGAGAGGTGTCAGCTCGATCGTAATCAACGGTCGTACATTGGTCGAGACTTTGAACCTATTTACTCGACGCAGACACAGCATACAGAATACGGAACGCGGATGTAGCATTCCACTTTCTTCAGGATACGCAATAGTTTACAATAGCGTTTTTAGAACAGTGTCAATGAGAACTGCCTAGATTTCACCAAAGCATATAATAATCAGCGACTTTCTCGGTGCTCGGCAGCATTACGTTGAAACGCAATTTCGCTACCGATCTGCGATAGGATTTTCTACTGCTTAACCCTTGTGCAGCCATTCGGGTACACGTTAACTGCATTTCTTTCAACGACTTGTTAATGCTCCTCTAAAAGTATTACGAAATTTCTCTGAATTTCTCGCTCGGTAAGGTGAAGGTACCAGTAGTTGACCATGTACGAGTAGTTGACCATTTTATAGAAAAACATAAAAAATAAGATTTTTATAAGCTGTACACATTTGATGAAAGTGAACCTCGGATACCATACCATCTGTTGGTTAAATTTCTCTATACTATTCTCTATTAACTCGCAACGTCTACTCTGTTCCTCAATTAAACTTTTTATGGAATTGATTTATTTTATTTCTTATTTCATTCTTGAATTGTAATTTGGGCTGGAAATTGTTGAAACTAAATGATAGTAACATGGTTCCCAACATTATTACTTTAACCCTCTTCCTAGTATAAGTGGTCAACTACTAACGAATAGGAGGTCAATTACTAGATTTTTCATTTTCATGAGTGGTCAACTTCTGAAGCAATCAATGAATTTTTAAATATGTTTCTTAAATTTGTATAAGTAAAGTTTTTTCAAAAAGTGGCCTTGGTACATAATTTAGAAGACTTAAAGAGTGTCTTCAGACATTGACTCTCGCTAATTAATGACAAAGTAAATGGTTACTATTGTTCGCGTGGAAAACTTCTCTTAACTGGTCAACTACTAGTACCTTTACCTTAATACACGTGTCCCATAATTTATGGCATAAATTAGGACAGGTCGATTCTTTGGCTAAAAATAAGACGAAAATCAAGAATAACGAAATTGCGTGGATATTGATATGAAAATAGCTACATGCGCTGTTGTATGCTTCCGAATAATGCAAAGTACGTCTCGTAAACGACAAATAAGGACTTTCGAGGGAGATAGCGACTTAAACCGATCTTGTATCTAGCATTTTTGACTACTGAAAAATCCCATTTTTGTATTACACAAGAAATGAGAAGGCGAATCCCGGTCCCTTGCAATCCTGGAAAAAAGAGTCCACCCTGTTGATAAATAACCGATGTCACGGATTTCACTACAAGATGCTGTTACGAACGTGTTTGTATATGGTACAATGTCAGGGCTTGTTTACTATCAGAATATGGTTATTCCCGACTCGTATCGAATTGGAACGTTATGCTCAAGTCGATAGTAACATCGGTTACTTGTCAAGGACACGTGTACTAGACATATTAAAATTTAATTTTCTTAAAAATGCAGCCTAATTTGTGCCATGAATTATGGGACACCCTCTATATTAATTTATTTTATTATTTATTATTTTATTAATTTATATTCTCGAGAATTTGTGGAAATACGTTTAATTCAAAAGGTTTCAACAATAAAATATTATTAAATAAAATAATATTATAACATATATATATATATATCAATTATTTATAATTATATATAATTATATATTAATAATAAAATATCAACAATAAACATAACAAGCACTAGAACCGATTAAAATGTTTTAGTTTATAAAAATGGCAAGACTCTACTTATTCATCGATAGAATCAATTTCCACGGAAGCAACTCATAATTTCAATCATTGCAAAACGAATAATATAAAACCAAACATTTGATCGCAGTGGAGGTTCAATGTTAAATAATCTATAGATTGTGGTTGACTACATGAGGGTTCGCAACTTTAAAAATGTCATAACAATTATCAAATGATTTCGGCGCTACGGTTCGATCATTAGAAAAACAAGATAAATAAATCAATAAGCAAATTTGAATTTACCGCCGTTGTATCGATCTATATGACCTAGATCTCTGCTAAAACGATCAGTGTCGTGAAGACAAACATGGTGAACACGCGTGTTTCACGAGTCTCACGACTCTCACATTGTTATACTTAATCACACCTAAGCAAGTGAGTAAGAAAACTTTTTGTTAAAATTTGTTTCCCTTACATTTAAACATGCAATAGTTGTTACTTTGAAAATTGTATAATAAATTAATAAGCAATTTTGCTAATAATTAAAAAAATCGATGTTTCGGTGCTGATTTGCACCATTTTCAAGATAAATTTTGAAATTGCGTCTGTAAGAAAAATGAGAACAAGAACTTTTAGAAAATAAAACAAAAGTTCTTGTTCTCATTTTTCTTACAGACGCAATTTCAAAATTTATCTTCAAAATGGTGCAAATCAGCACCGAAACGTCGATTTTTTTTATTATTAGCAAAATTGCTTATTGATTTATTTATCTTGTTTTTCTAATGATCGCACCGTAGCGCCGAAATCATTTAATAATTGTTATGAGCAATAATACGATCGATATAAACTATTTTATTTAAAAATGTCAAATAGACGCGGCTACGGATACCGAAACGGAACTTCTATTTTAAACAAAATTTTTAATGGTATCAGCGCACTGGTTCGATGAAAAACTACTTCTACGCTATTTGCTATTATAATTATATTTTAATTTACACTAAGCAAGTGAGTTACAATTATAATTTTCTTAAATTTAAAAATTTATTAAAAAAAGGTTTATAATTATATTTGCTCCACAGTACTGATAGAAATTGTCGGTTAATTTACAGACGCAAAATTTTATTAATTTCTTGAAAATGATCTAAATATAGATCGAAACGTCGAAATTTTGATTTTGTGATATTTTGCAAATAGTGTAGAAGTAGTTTTTGATCGAACCAGTGCGCCGATAGCATTAAAAATTTTGTTTAAAACCTAATTACGATCGATACTGTAGGAAATGAATGATTTGTATGATGTTATTTGTTGTTTGAATGTGAGAATCGAGAATCGTGTATGTATGCGTGAGTGCTGTGATATTGCGATTGCGACACATCTTGTTAAATCAATATTTGTTCTAGAAAATTTATAAACATTAGAAAAAGTAGGATATAAAAGGACGTGTTCACGTAGCGATTCGACTTTTTCTCGAGATACGAAACACGTCATCACGTTCGATTTAAATACGATACGTTTACGTTAATTTCATATATCAGTTGTGTATTTTCTTTTCGAATTAAAAACAGTTATACAGTTATTTAATATCTTTTCGCTTACAATACTAAGATATTATTATCATGGTACTTATATTTGTTACGAACTTCTTCGGATCTATCGGACAAATTTTGTTGTTTCTTTGAAAAATTGATGACAGTCCGAGATGGTCGTGCGAAGGAGAATTCCCTGCAACGATCGAGCGCGATGAGTGGAATCGGCGAATGGTACAATGGCTCGTCCGTCTCGCCTCTCCTCGCCTCGCGTCTATAGAAATATCTGAATTAACTACACGAAGAGACCGGGGCATCGAGCTCGGTCCCACGGAAAGGGGAACAATGTCGCGATGCATGTACGTGGAAAATGGTTCATCGGAAAGAACGCATCGACGACGCGACACGCTGCGGTGGCTTCCACTCTAGCCCTCTGTAAGGTGAAAACACCAATAGTTCACCAGTTAAGGATGTTCTGGAGCTATATAAAAACGCAACAAAATTTTTGAAAATTTGACAAGATATAATTCTTACTTTTTTTGTTAAGTGAGGTGGTTAAAGTTAAAAACAATCCACCTCTCGGAACAACCAATTTAGGAGTGCCTAAACTAGGCTCCCCGGGGACCTACTCTCCGTATTACACCCAGGATGTCTTTTTTCAGGCCAATACCACTCCTGTTCTTTTCTTATACTTTTTATTTGTTTATTTATTTCTTTTAACGTTTTTTGTTTAATTTTCTTTATATTTCGTTTTATATCTTAAACCAACTTATCTATATTTACACTATTTACAATATTATTTGCAATATGCACATTTTGGCAATTCACCTTTTTTCTTTTATTAATTTCATCTATCTTGTCTATTTATTTTTTCCAAATTTCTTTCTCTTTCATTATTTTATTCATCACAGAGTTTATTTTACTCCAATTATTTTCATTTTTTGTTATAATTTCAACGAAATTTGTAATACTAAAAGTTTCTTGTAGGTCCATCTCTAATTACAGCCCCTCGCTAGCCCATCTTTGGCAGTTAAATAATGTGTGCTCTGGTGAATCTCGCACACCACAACAAGATATAATTCTTACTAAATTAATGCAGTTACCAAAGTTTGAGTTAGATTCACTGCAACGTTTAATATTTATAGCAACTTAAAGTTTGCACATTTTAACACCTCTTCTTATGGAGAATTCATAAAATTCCACTTCAAACCCTATTTAAATCTTGAAAAAACGCAACTAGAAACTCCAGTTTTTTTATATATAGTAAAAATTATGTAATTAATTATGTTCAAGATTTATTAGGATTCAGTAAACAGTTACAGAGCAAAATATTATAAACTGTTACAAAACATGAAAATCGTGTTGTCTTTTCATTAGCATGAAAACGCGACAATACTGTAGACCACTGAATATACAGTAGCGGACAAAAGTTTAAGACCGCTCTAAAGAAGACGATAACTTTTTTAATATTGTACTATACGATTTGAACTTTTTGGGAAGCTAGAGCAATTAGTTTACTAAAGGATGTGAAAAGAAATTTTTTCAAAAATTGCAATTGATCAGAATTGTTGAAAAAATACCAAAAGTTGATTTTTTAACTATTTTATGCGGGCCTATATTGAAAATTTAAAGAATACCTTTTATAGATCTGTGTCAATTAAACATATCCTGAAAATTTCTTCAAAATTTGTCGACGTTGCAATGAGCTACAAACGTTTAAAGTTAAATTAAAATAAAGTTAATTTAAACGGTAAAAATTGCAGATTTTCACGATTTTCGGCAATAAATCAGTAGGTACTTCGGAGGTACAACAGAAGACAAAAGTACAAGAAATTCGAAATCAATTAATATATTGGCAATGAAAGCCATTCATGAATATATTTTGCATTACAAAATAGATTAATTTAAAAAGCTTTCGTTTAATTAGTGAATTTCACATTATATTTATTTTTTAATCAAATTGTCTTTATATTATAAAAAATTGTAAGTGACTTT
This sequence comes from Lasioglossum villosulum, assembly GCA_963971365.1. Lineage (NCBI taxonomy): Eukaryota > Metazoa > Arthropoda > Insecta > Hymenoptera > Halictidae > Lasioglossum > Lasioglossum villosulum. The sequence goes on from OZ020497.1 coordinate 24,910,787, forward strand.
TTCGAATGATTGTGCCCCCTGATTTGAACTTCAAGATAATAAATTTGTGATATTCAATATGTATATAATTAGGCAATAAAAAGTTGAAAATAAATAGCTAAATAAATTAAAAATACCTCAGATAGTAATATTCATGGTTATTACTGAAAATAAACATGTGAAATTTGCGTAAAATGATGTTCTGATGTGACAACACTGTACTCAGCTATCTTTTTTTGTATTTGAGAGTTGGTAGTATTGTGTACGTTTGAAAACTATCGTGATTTTGACAAGTATAAATCAATTACGACGCATAGTAGATCTAAAATTACTTGGTGAACAGTTATGGTGTATATGTCCAGGTCTGAGGTCACAACTTTCAATACGATGCCATAAATGTTTGGTTATGAACCAAGTATATGCCAGCAAGTATTCAAACGTCGCGCGCAATCATTGTCTGCACTATATGTCGATGATATAGTAGCTATATTCAGTTGTATACACTGTTGTCGCGTTTCCATGCTAGTGAGATGACAACACGATTTTGAAGTTTTGTAACAGTTTATAATATTTTGCTCTGTAACTGTTTAGTAAATCCTAATAAATTTTGAACATAATTAATTACATCATTTTTACTATATATAAAAAAAACTAGAGTTTCTAGTTGCGTTTTTTCAAAATTTAAATAGGGTTTGAAGTGGAATTTTACGAATTCTCCATAAGAAGAGGTGTTAGAATGTGCAAACTTTAAGTTGCTATAAATATTAAACGTTGCAGTGAATCTAACTCAAACTTTGGTAATTGCATTAATTTAGTAAGAATTATATCTTGTTGTGGTGTGCGAGATTCACCAGAGCACACATTATTTAACTGCCAAAGATGGGCTAGCGAGGGGCTGTAATTAGAGATGGACCTACAAGAAACTTTTAGTATTACAAATTTCGTTGAAATTATAACAAAAAATGAAAATAATTGGAGTAAAATAAACTCTGTGATGAATAAAATAATGAAAGAGAAAGAAATTTGGAAAAAATAAATAGACAAAATAGATGAAATAAATAAAAGAAAAAAGGTGAATTGCCAAAATGTGCATATTGCAAATAATATTGTAAATAGTGTAAATATAGGTAAGTTAGTTTAAGATATAAAATAAAATACAAAGAAAATTGAACAAAAAATGTTAAAAGAAATAAATAAACAAATGAAAAATATAAGAAAAGAACAGGAGTGGTATTGGCCTGAAAAAAGACATTCTGGGTGTATGTAATACGGAGAGTAGGTCCCCGGGGAGCCTAGTTTAGACACTCCTAAATTGGTTGTCCGGAGAGGTGGATTGTTTTTAACTTTAACCACCTCACTTAACAATAAAAAAGTAAGAATTATATCTTGTCAAATTTTCAAACATTTTATTCCGTTTTTATATACCTCCAGAACATCCTTAAGAGTGAGCGAATAATTTTGTGACTCACTGTATCTCTCCCACTCTCTATGTACACAGAGGAATAATACTTGAACATCACGTTCTGCATACTCAAGTATTGTTAAAACATTTGATGGGACTGGTAGTGTCAACAGAAACATTCGTGTGAGGCGTAAGACTGTTACTCATGGAGCAAATGCGAACAATACCACCGCTAAAGTTAATAAAAACTCGCATGTTAGTATAAGGCAACTTGGACGCGAAACCGGTATTAGTGTGACAAGCATATTCCGGATTCTTCATTAGAAAGTAAATTCTGCATTAATTAGCAAATTGCAGAGTTCACGGTCATTTCAAGGTCGTGCTATTAAACATGGATGAATACACTGTAATGTTTGCTATAACATACAACAACAAAAGTTGTGTGTATATGTGTAAAAAAATACGATTGACTTTGAGAAAACGATTAAAATATTACAATTTATAAAAAACCATTCTTCCATCTGATTTGTGTTTGAAACCATTTACTTTACGTTAGAAATATTTTTTGTATTTTCAGAGATAGAGGAGATATTTAGGTGTCCCGTTTTAGGCTTGTATAATCTCGGACGGCTGAAGAACACAGTGTGGTGAATCGTAAGAGATATCGGGATGAAATTTCCACTAAAATTCTTTAAAAAATTGTTCGTACCTACTTTATTGACGAAAAATATGTTTTTTTTTAAACTTGCGGGACTTAATTGTTTTTTATTGTAGATTCTTTTGCAGGGTATTCCATATTTTAGTTTTGTACGTTTTCTCTGTCGTTGACCTTGAATGACCTTGGACTAATTGTAGTCACTGAATTCCTAATGAAAGGGACTATCATTGTAGGTGTTTGAAAAAGGGTGGTTCCATTTAAAAAAGTCAAGGTGACCTTGATATCTCCAAAAAAATGACATAAAAACAAAATTTTCTTTTTGCATTGTGTCAGCCCCATTGTACCATTCAACATTGTCCTTACCATATTTTACGTATCTTTGGAAACAACGAAGATATTTGAGGTGCTAATGTTTGGTGACTCACCCTGTATATGTATGTATATGTGTTTTTTTAGAGTCTCACAAATTTTCGAGTTCGATAAAGAGAATTGCATTTTAAAAATCCGATAAATGCGATAACGCGTTTGCCGCTGCGCCGCACAGTGGGGAAACTTGACCTAACTCGAATCAACAAGGAATAACTTTTGATAAAATTTTTTTTACACACAGCTGAAACTTCACAGAACATTGGAAAAATAGGGAGATTATGGTACGAATGTTTATTAACCTCGAAAAAATTCGTCAAAGTTGCGCAATTTCGAGAAAAGTATGGTTTTTTCAGTACCACGCACAGTGTGTCGTCCAATGGAAAAAAGTCCGGAAATCAAAGTGTAAGACCAAAAAATTTATGTATGCTAAAATGTTCGTAACAAAACGTAGTTTCTGAAACTGCATTAAATTTTAACTGAATAAATCAATTTATTATTAAAATTGAGGCTGAAACTTTACTGTCAAATTCCGTGCATTATTTTAAACATGCGTCCCTCGCAAGCTATTTGGTTTTTTAATTTGATTTTTAGAGGGTGTGTTTAGCATTATAAGACCTTCAATCTCCCACAAAATTTTTTTAAAATAATCGCAATTTGTCCTAATTTTTAATGTTTAACATTTATCAACTTTGATTAGAGTTTAAAAAAAAGTACATCAAAGTACATCCGTAAATTTTTTTACAGTAATTGGTGGCATATTAAACTTTAATTTCGCGTTGGTTTAAATCTGCTCACATTTGCTCAAGGGGAGAAAATAATAAAAAACCATATAAAGACTTATAAATTATATATTTAGTTTTAAAATTGTTTAAATATTTACAATCTTCCAATTCAGTATTACAGAAAGTACCAAAAGGTTCCTTTGAGATTTTGTATTATATTAATTTAAAGCACATTAGACTTCTTTCTAGGTAAACAAACGGAATTCTTAAGGACTCTTAAGTTGTAATTCCTCGTTGTGAAGATTTACACTTAGATAAACAATGTATATAGTATAGTACTTTTTTAAAAAATTTTCGTTAAAATTGTAAACCACTTTTTATTCAATAAAAAGTCATAAAAACAAGATCATCGCAACTAAAAAATAAAATTTTTGTTTAAATAATTAAAAAAAAATTTTTTTTTTACATCATTCGATTCGGTTTTGCATTTTATTTCAAAAAGTATTAAGGTACTTTACTCGAAAATTGCATAGTTTAAGAGTTACGACTTTTTTCCCGAATTCCCATATACTCGACACACTGTGCCACGCGGGGAAAAAAGTTTTTTGGAACATGCTCTACATCATTTGTACGAATGTTTTCTAACCTTGAAAAAATAAAAGTTTAACTGTTTAACAATAATTCAATATTTTGAAAAATTCTGAGCTCGTAGAAAAATTTTCAGACCACACTTGAAATCAGCGTGAAAAAATCTATGTGAAATGATGTAGAGCATGTTCCAGAAAAATTTTTTCCGCGCGTGTTATTAGGAAAACCACAATTTTCTCGAAATTGCGCAACTTTGATGAATTTTTTCGAGGATAAAAAACGTTCGTACCATAATCTCCCTATTTTTCCCATATCCTGTGAAGTTTCTGCTGTATGTAAAACAAATTTCATTGCTCTATCTCCTTTCTATCGAAAGTTATTCTTTTTTGAATCGAGTTAGGTCAAGTTTCCCCACTGTGCGGCCCAGTGAGGCAACGTGTGTTGTTTGCCTCGTCCTGAATATTTCAAGCGTTTTTGGTGGGTAAAAGCCTCGTCTCCTGGTAAGTTTCGCCCTCTCCTGGGGGGATGGAGTCTTACGCGCGGGTACAGGGAATGCAGTATTGCTATGTAGAAAAAACGCGAAAAGCTCGCGAAATATCGGTACGTTCGGGCGTAGGGAAATCAACCAAAATTCACTCGCGACGGGACATTTGTACCGCTGTGCGAATAGCCGACCAGTGATGCCAAACGGAGGAACCTGGCGAAACTTTCCCCTCCGGCTGGGCCCCCACTTTTACTTCGACTAGTTTTACTGCGCACACGCCACGCACGAACGTACCTCTGCTCTGCCCGAGTGAGTCACGTTTAGAGGTACGTTCGTGTGTGGCGCGTGCGCAGTAGATCTAGTAGAAGTAAAAGTGGGGGGGCCCAGCCGGAGGGGAAAGTTCCTCCAGGTTCCTCCGTTTGGCATCACTGTAGGCGACGCGTGCCTCGTGTCTGCCTCGGCCCTAGGCGTAAGGGCGGGGAAACAGCGTCGTGGAAGGGCAAGGGGGAGACTAGTCTCAATCTGGTATTGCACTATAACTTCTAAACCATAAGATATATCGGGATGAAATTTCCACTAAAAGTTATTAAACAATTATTCCTACCTACTGATAACTATCGGAATACCTATATTTTTTGTAATCATTTTTTAAATCGTTCATTTGTTACTTGATTAGTAGTTTTCCAGATAATTTAAATCACCAATGTCTTTGATTATTAGCAGTGGGTCGACAAACACATGGCTCTGCGTCTGGACTGTCTCGGAAGCAATGGGTCAAAAAATGTTTGAGTTTGGGTCTGGTGCTACATTCAGAGACCTCGAAGCGAAAACGCAAACGCAAACGTGTGCGTCAAACACATATCGTAATTCGATCGACGCATGTGTGAGTGTGAGTGATGCTCTTTTGTTTTTCTTCGCAAGCGAAATACAAGGAAACACATACCAAGTCGCATCATAGGAACGCAAACTTATGCGTCCAAGGCACAGCAGAGAGTACAACGGATGCAGTATGGATAACAAAACGCTGCGTCCAGACGCGCAAAGGAGATTCCGCCTTCACATGGATCTACAAAATATACAGGGTGTGTCCGCAGAAACAGAACACCTGAATAACGCGGCTGCTATTGGTGTTAGGAAGAGATGCATCAGCTGGAACTTGCTTGGTTCGAGGGGGTATTAATCTATAAGGATTATATAATCTATAAAGGACATATGAATGTCAACTTCATTTTTTTAGATGGAATGAGGTATTTTTTAATTCATCAATCGATGCAGCTAGATATTCGTTATAAAATAGTACTAACCTATGTATGTCGAAAAGTTAGTAGTTCAGGAGATATTTCAATTTAAATAACTCTGAAATACTCTGATGAACTCTGAAATTAACGAAAAACACGGACCAATCAGAGCGCGACCTAGTCATGCGATGACACGTTCGGCCAATCGACAGTTTGTGGGCCGGGCCAACCGTGCCAACACGCGTCTAGGTCGAGCTATGATTGGTCCGTGTTTTTCGTTAATAACTCCTAAACAAAGCTGCGGACGCCATTTTTGTATTATGAGAAACTACATTTATCTATCGTGACTTTTTCGAAAGATTATTTCTTCCAGAAACATTATTTTTCACGTTTTCCTGAAGCATACTCAACCACTGATACAAGGGTCAGTTACTGATGCCTTTACCTTAATTCTAATGGAGTTCATTTTCTAATTTGCCTGCTTTTCTGAAAATTCTATAGAGATCAACGATGTAGCCCAGCGAGCAGGACTGCGAGAGGTGTTTTTACGGCGACGAGAGGGACACGAAATGTCCCTTTTCTTGTTCTAAATTTTAAACCCCAAATCCGGTTGGGAACGACCAACGACCGACAACCGAAGGGAAGCAAACAGGACGAAGGAAAAAATGAAGAGAAAAAAGAAGACGGAAGCTGACTTGTGGAAGCCGTACTCGGCTGTGCTAGCCCAACCGCTGCGCGAAAATTCGATACGACGCGACGCAGGTTCGACAACTCGTTTCAACGTTTCTCGGCAACTTCAGACCTTTCGGTCGTTGGAAAACGAGCCGGGAATCGACTCGATCGTGCGTTCGCAAGGGTAAACGATCGATCTCTGCTACTCTTTACCGATGAAGAGTAGCGAGATGAATATCGAGAGGAGAGGAGAGGAAGGAGGGGAGGGAAGAGATTTGTTGACCTTTTAAGGTCTCCGGACGCGTTGCACATATGCAACGCGGGGGTTGCAACGAATGGGTTGAACATTCTCCGGCGTAGAATCGATAGAACGGTCGGTATTAATTAATTCCGGGAATCACGGTATCTCGCAGATGGCGCTGAGGGCGTTGCGTATCCCGTCTCGGTCGATCGTTAAAACCTCGGTGTCGACCGCTTCCACCGAAAGAGCATAATAACCGAAGGGTGGTCGTCGGTGGGGAGGTGGGGAGTAGGGAGGGGGTATGGAAGGGACCAAAGAGACCAAAGGGAACCGAACAGAGAGAGCTCGCCGAGCGGGAACACCGTGGAGATGCGTGTATCAATTCGAAGAGATGAAAAGTCGAGCGGTGGCAGGCGACTGCGGTGGGTGGAGAAAGCGCGGAGTACGGACCGGAGAATGGAGAGTGGCGAATGAAGAGCGAACAGTCCTAGAGTAGAGACGAAAAATTATTGCCGAGGCAGCTGCTCTCTGCCGGTTTGCGATTCCGGTCTACTTAAGGCCAACTCATGCAGGCGCAGGATCCAGGCGACGGCGCCGAGAATCGTAAATTTCGAGCGCTGGTTGACAGGTCGGAGCGGTCCAATACGTCCCGAACGGTCCCGAACGGTCCCGAACGGTCCCGAGGAGACTCCCAGGGACCGTTCGGGACCGTTCGGACCGCTCCGACCTGTCAATCGATGCTCGAAATTTACGATTCTCGGCGCCGTCGCCTGGATCCTGCGCCTGCATGAGTCGGCCTTTAAGAGCAACTGCGCCTGCCCGCGGGATCAGGGCGTTCGAATTGATGGAAACCGATGTTCGCAAAAGATAAACACGAAGCTGCTCGCTGATTCGCGATAATCCTTTCGTGCAGGAACGACGCGGCCCTCTTTTAACCGACACGCCGCTCCCGACTTCGTCTTCACAGCCGGAGACGACGAATCACGCGAAACGGTCCCCTCCATTTCGCCAGTTGGGTCGTCTCAAAAGTACTTCGCCCTTAAGGGGGTACCAGACCCTCTGATCTGGGTATTTATCGGTGTAACCAACCTCCACACTGAAAAACAGTTTGGCAACAGTGATGAACATACGTTTGTATCAATCTAACGCTTCAATTTCGCTATCGATACAGGTTTTTTTTTTATCAATATGTTTATTGCTATTAATGGATCCGAGTGACTTCAAGCCCTTTATATTTCTGTTGTTACGAGTATACGCGGATAGTTCTCCTGTGTAAGCGCCATCTCGTTTTGAGTAGCTGAACTAAAATTGGTTGTACTTGCCCTTCATTGCCCTTCATGAACGGAATCTGAGGAACAATTGAATGCGATCACGGGAAAACATTTTTTGTCTTCATATTAGCATGTTATGAGCTGTGTGAAGGCTCGTTGTAAAGAGGAAGGTTCATCATAGCCCGCTCTGCTCATAATTTAAGTCGAAAAAATCGTTTTGTATTAAAAAAATACATTGGAATCTGCGGAATTTTTCGTCATTTGTTTTCCCTACTTTGGGCACTCATATTATTAGATGTAAACATAGTCTAACTAAATCATGAGCTGAGCGACCTGCGATCGACCTTCCTCTGTTAAAAGAACCTTTATGCAGCTCAAAATATGCTCATATGAGGACAAAAAATGTTTTCCCACAAAAACAGATTTCATCAGCAAAACAGCATTTGCGGGAAAACACTTCTTGTCCTCACATTAGCATATTATGAGTTGTGTGAGGGCTCATTGTAAAGAGGAAGGTTCATCATAGCCCGCTCTGCTCATAATTTAAGTCGAAAAAATCGTTTTGTATTAAAAAAATATTTCTTCATTTGTTTTCCCTACTTTGGACACTCACATTACTAGATATAAACATAATGTAATTTGTTTTCCCTACTTTGGACACTCACATTACTAGATATAAACATAATGTAACTAAATCATGAGCTGAGCGACCTGCGATTAATCTTCCTCTTTAGAATGAGCACGCATACAGGTCATAACATGTTCGTATGAGGACAAAAATGGTTTCCCGCAAACACTGATTTCATCGACAAGACACTGTTTGCGGGAAACCATTTTTTGTCCCCATACGAGCATATTTTGAGCTGCATAAAAGTTCTTTTGACAAAGGAAGGTTGATCGCAAGTCGCTCTGCTCATGATTTAAGTCAGAAAAAGCATTTTGTATTAGAAAAATACATGGGAACCTGAGGGTGGTTGTTTCGACTTGTTTGCCCTACTTTGGACGCTCATATTATTAAATATAAACATAATCTTGTTAAATCATGAGCAGAGCGAGCTATGATGAACCTTCCTCTTTACAATGAGCCCTCACACAGCTCGTAACATGCTTGTATAAAAACAAAAAATGGTTTCCCGTAAACACGGTTCTCACTTGTTTTTCTAGTGATATTCTAGTAATATGCTAGTAATATCCATGGGTCTGGTACCCCCTTAAGAGCGAAGTACTTTTGAGGCGACCCAACAGGCGAAATGGAGGGGACCGTTTCGCGTGATTCGTCGTCTCCGGCTGTGAAGTCGAAGTCGGGAGCGGCGCACAGTGGTCCAGAATCCCGGTTTTTGTGGCCAAAATTCAATTTTTCAAGGTTAATAGATTAAAACATTTTTTTGCTATAAACTGATAACCCTTCAAAGCTCCTTAATCCAAAATATTATTGATTTTAGGTAATTGTATAATAAGATACAGCGTTCTAAAAACAAAATCATAAAATTGAACATTCTATTAAACGTTTTAAATACCACTTATAGGATATCAGAAAACAAGTTATAATTATGATTTTTTATATGTTAGTAGATGTACTTTAGGTTCTAAATGCCATCATAAACATTTTTTAATCCATAAACAAATATTCCAAGTTTGTAACAATTTATGCTTTAAGAAGGGTTTTAAAAAAATGCTTAAAAGTGCTAAATTTTGGACTCAGTTTGTACGACAGTTTAAACATTTGTTAAAAAGAATATACAAAGTTCAGCTGCTCCCTCTTGCAACTTTTAACTCTGTATTAATTTTAATAAAGGCTTCCGAGGTATTTTTTCTTTTTTTCTATAGGATATACTAATTTAAAAAACATGGCATTAAGTATTTCAATCATATTGTTCTATGAAAGTCATGAAAAACATCGATTTACAAAATTTTTTAATTGGGTCACAATACCACCCTCTAGATCGCCATAATAACCCTGCCGTAAAAATTTGTAATTTTGAATGTCAGATTCGTTATCAGCGACTCCAAAAATTCCTAATTACAAACTTTCAGAAAATTATGACAACATTTTAAGATGTTAAGAGGGTATCAGACCCATGGATCTAGTGTATATGTATATCAGTGTAGCAAACCTTCACGCTAAAAACAGTTTGGCAACAGTGATGAACATACATTTGTATCAATCTAACGCTAATTAAACTAAGTTTCGCTATGATTACAAGTTTTTTTCTTTTTGTCAATATCTTTATTGCTATTAATGGATCCGAGTGGCCTCAAGCCCTTTATATTTTTGTTGTTAGGAGTCTGCGCTGATAGTTCTCCTGTATAAGCGCCATCTCGTTTGAGTAGCTGAACTAAAATTGGTTCCAGACTTGCTCTAGACTCTGTCTGTATGAACGAAATATGGGAAGTTGAATGTAATCACGGCAAACGGCTTTTTGTCCTCGTACGAGCATATTTTGAGCTGAGTGAGGGCTCATTGTAAAGAGGAAGGTTGATCGCGCTTCGCTCTGGTCATGATTTAAGTCAGAAAAATCGTTTTGTATTATAAAAATACATGGGAACCTGAGGGTGGTTGTCTCGATTTTTTCCCCTACTTTGAACGCTCATATTATTAAATATAAACATAATCTCGTTATGAGCAATTGCGTTTGAAAATATATATAAACAAAATGTAATGGGTAATTTTTGTTTATATATATTTTCAGACGCAATTGCTCTTGAAAATGATCCACACCTGGATCGAAACGTTGAGTTACATTTAAATATTGCTAATTTGCTTTATTTTTGATCGACACTGTGCGCCGAGAACATATAATTGATTTATATTAAAATTTACGATCGAGAAACACGTAACTACAATCTCGTTATATCATGACCAGAGCGAAGCGCGATCAACCTTCCTCTTTACAATGAGCCCTCACTCAGCTCATAATATGCTCGTGTGAGGACGAAAAGCCGTTTCCCGCAAACACTGTTTTTACTTGCTTTTCTAGTAATATTCTAGTAATATCCATGGGTCTGGTACCCTCTTAACACCTTCCGAGCCGACTGTAGGGAATCAAACCTATACGCGGCACGACCGGCTACCGAAACATAAATAGGAGCTAAACACCAGGGTACTCGAACTCGCGTTCCTCCTTGGGCCCGGTCGATCCCGACAGGAAAGTCATTTCCACGCAAGAGAACAGCTTCCGCCAGGAATCGAACAAGCTCGAAGACACCGGTCGAGCAGAGATCAACGGTCGATTTTCGGGGAAAGATTGGCAGAAGCGATGGATAAACGACGCGCTGCCATCGAATGCAACGGTGGGGAGCATGGGCTGGGAAAAAAACACAGGAAAACATATCGACGAGTCGAACGAAGCGACGAGAAGGCGAGACCGAAGAAAGCACGAAGCTCGAGAGCATCGTGGTGAGTAAAAGAAAAAAGCGGAATTGAAAGAGAGAAGAAGCGAGAGAGAAGGTGGGGGAGAAAAAGAGAGAGAGAGAGAGAAAATCAGGGAGTGGTAGAACCTCGAGAAAAGAAGGACGCGTGGGGTTAGAAACGGGCTGGGAGCAGGGAGAGACAGAAAAAAGAGAATGAGCGAGAACAAGACAAAGTCGTGCCGAGAGGAGTAGGAGGGGTGGAGGGAGGAGGACGGAGAAGGATGAACGAAGGGTGAATGGCTCGGTGGAAGGGAGAAGAAGCGAGTCGGAGGGCGATGAACTCTGGCAGTAGGCAGCTTCCGTCGCCAGGCAACGTCCTCCGCTTCCTCCGCCTCCTCCTCCCCCATCTGCCCTCCTATTCCCCTCCTACAACTCTGCCGCCGCCGCCGCCTCCTCCTGTCCCGTAGTTCCTCGCGTCTCGCTCACTCGCCAGCTCTCTCGCTCTCTCGCTCGCTGCTCGCTCCTCGCCCCGAGGTACCAAGCCGTTATGTCGTGGTATCGTACGTAGGCAATCTCGTCATGAACGTAGTAGTCGTGTCATTGTCTTCGTCGGTGACGATCATGGTAGTCGTTGCTGTATTTCCACGTAGTTGTTGTACGCAGCAACTCGCGCTGCGTATTGATCGCAAGGGATGCTGCCTGGCCGGCCTGCTGCTAACGCGCTCTGTTGCTGTTGCCGTTGCCGTTGCCGTTGCCGTTACCATTGCCATTGCTATTGTCGCTACCGCCGTTGGTACTGTTGGTTCTGCTGGCTCAACTGGCTCGGTTGGCTCCGTGGCCGCACGCTAACCAGTCTAGCCTCGACCACAGCCCTACCAAGGGGCAGATAGGACCTACCCTTCTCGTCCCTTCGCCGTTCGCCCACCTCGCCATTCTTTTCCCTCTGTTCTCCCATCTCTTTCGTTGGCTTTCTACTTGGCTCGCTCACCGCGATCGACGCCCGAAAACTGCGATAACCAATGGCTGCTACCCTTCTTTTCTTTGTCTGCTTATCGGAGCAACGAACTTTCCGCAGCGAAACGATACAGCTCGGGAGCGTTTCGTACCTGTGCGTTTCTCGCGGAACATCGTTTTCCGTAATCGCACCAGACGACTGGAACCGGAACGGTCTTCGCGCGACTATCGATCACTAAATAGCCATCGCCAATTGCGCGGACAATGCCACGGTTGCGATGTAAACGCGGATGATCCGCCGCGCACCGTCTCAGGGCCGCCGCGTGGGTACGAGTCGCCCGTGTGCAAAAGAAATTTAGTGCGCCCTTTTCGGACATGAAAATCATTTGAATGACCTTTTTTTGAATTTAGCAAATCTGTTGTGCGCCCTTTTCAGACATGAAAATTATTTGAATTTAGTAAGTCTGTTGTGCGCCCTTTTCAGACATGAAAATCATTTGAATGATTCTTTTTGAATTTAGCAAATCTGTTGTGCACCCTTTTCAGACATGAAAATCATTTGAATTACCTTTTTTTGAATTTAGCATATCTGTTGTGCGCTCTTTTCAGACATGAAAATGATTTGAATAATTTTTTTTGAATTTAGCAAATCTGTTTACTGTTAATGTTGTGACGCCCTTTTGATGAAGCGCCCGTGTGCGGCGCACAACCTGCACAAACGCACGCGGCAGACCTGCACCGTCTAATCGCGACTTTAGCATTCCTTTAGCGGGAAAAATAGGAATGTCCGTGTCGTAATCGAGGCAGGCGGAAGGGCGTGAGCGCGTAGTGTTTATTAGAAAACGGTCGTGCAACAGAGGCCAGCATAAATACTCGCGGAACAATGTTTCCATTGTTCGCAAATCGAGGAAAGCGCGCTTTAACACCTACGCCTCGTTACAACTCGACGCGACTCACAGTGGGGTATTTGGCCTTAAAAAGTGGAAAAAACTACTATAGCGTTTTTTAGAGGCTCAAAGTTATAATATTATATATCGTTGGATTCGTCTTAAAATCAGATACAACGTTATGAAATCCAAAATATATTTTAGCATTTGAAAAATCAAATTTACCTCAATTTTTTGAAAAAAAAAATTTTTTTCCAACATTCGTATATTGAAATTTGTAGATGTCTAAATACTGTTCCTCTTTTGTTTGAAACATTTTTTTCTCAGATTATCGAGAACCCATAAAAGACAGTGGCAATAATGCAATATTTGCAACGAAAAGCTGAGAAGAATTATTTTTGTACATAAATTATATTGAAATGATGTAAATTATTATTTTCTGTAGAATATGTGTATCACGAAACTTTTTAGTAAAGAAAATTTAAAATTATTACCATTAACTTTCATCAGAAAATACATCAGAAATTTCTTCCTCAGATAATGTTTCTTTTTCGTTTGAATCTGCTGATGTAGTTTCATCAGTAGGTTGAATAGGCAGAAGCATATCTATACATTCTGTAGAAAATGGTATCTTCATTCTTTTTTGCCATCTTATACTTGACAACAGGGGATCGGAACTCAATAAAAGTCTATTAATTACGTCCCTAACACACTCGGAATAAATATTATAAAAATGTTAGAAAATGTAAAAGAAAAACTAAGAAGAATAAGAACTAAAATGTAACACTTAAGAAACTAAAAATCGCACTTAATAAATCGCTCTGATCTCCCTGCTGGCAGTACAGGGTGTATGAAAATTATATGTCACGACCACTATAGCGTGATTCCACACCTCATGATCGGTGAAGATCTGTTAAAAAAACTTCCCGCAAAATTGTCCTTGACTGACTTTTTTAAGGTTTTGAAGGTCAAAATTTTTTTATGATTGCATTGTGTTCTACTCATCGAGAGGATAAAAAGTGTCAAAGGAACCATAGGTCGGCACTCGATCGTTCTCTCAAAAAACAATGTTAAATGTTCGATCATTCTTAAACTCACTGTATTCTAATGTTTTCAAAGCTTTCATAGATAATATGTTTTAAGGACGCAGTGGGAAATGTATCGTAATTCAGTACGGTATAACGGAAGTCTACTACGTCTCTAACAGAAGTTCCAGATCGGCGAGATTTTCAGCGAGTTGATCAGTAGTTTCACAACCAGAAAGTAATAATTCGTCATTTATCTACACATCGGGAAACAGGACGACCGTAAAGACGAATTGATTATCGTTTGCGCTCGTGCTGATGTATTAAATTATTTTACGTAGAATAGCATATTTAGTAAGAATCAATCATATGACAGTGCCAGTGACATGTTTCGAACTCGATGGATAGGACGGAGATCTGCTCCACATTTGTGGCATTCTCGTTCGCCAGATTTTACACTTCCGGACTTTGTTCCTTTGTTTTTAGTGCTACTGGTCGTCTACAAGTGAAATCAAATATAAGGTAAGAATATGAATCAAAAATAATTTTGTGTAAAAGTAAGTTTTCGATTTCTTTACCTCTACCATTTCTCTGTCTTCTGTTTCTTCGACGAACCCACAGGATAGCACCGTCTTGATTTATAGACCTTAAAAGTCGTGCTTGTGCACCAGCCTCGATATGGCCACCATTTTGGTCAAGGCAATTTCTTATCCTCTCTTCCATATTATTCCTCCATTTATTACCAATGTTTGGTATGGATCGAAGATGTTGGAACGCCTGTTCGATTCTACGTTTTAGTTCGTGCACATTTCGAATTTCTGTGGCTGAACGATAAACACGTTCTTTAACTGCTCCCCAAAGAAAAAAGTCCAGTGGTGTCAAATCTGGCGAACGAGGAGGCCACAAGTGTGGAGCAGGTCTCCGTCCTATCCATCGAGTTCCAAACATTTCATCCAAAAATTGACGGACTGGTCGGCTATAATGAGGAGGAGCACCATCATGCATGAAGTAAATGGAGCGACGCCTGTGTCGTGGTATAATTTGACGTAGTTCGTTTAAGAGGCGAGTCCGTAACAATCGCAGATATGTTGCACTTGTTAGACGTGGTAAATAAATAGGTCCAATAATATGATTTCCAATCATTCCTGCCCATACGTTAATGGTGAAACGTCCCTGATTATACCTTTGGATCATTGCGTGCGGATTTCTATAATCCCAAATCCTTGCATTTTGTCGATTCAGAATGCTACTGCTAGAAAAACTGCTTTCGTCTGTAAATAGCACATTCTTCAAGAAGTCTGGCTGACGTTGTAATTTATGTATTATCCACCGACAGAAACGTCGACGTGCGCCACGATCATTTGACCTCAGTGCTTGAACGCGATGAATTCGGTAAGGTCGTAAACCTTCCTCACGAATTATTCGTCGGACTGTCGTATGATTTATTCCTACTCGACGAGCTATCCCACGTAGACCCATTAACGGATAAGCACGAGCAAAGGCGATGACTTGTTCTTCCCGACGCCAATGGATGCGGGGTCTACCTGCTCCACGATGTGTAGATAAATGACGTAATATTACTTCCTGATCTTGAAACTGTTGATCAAGCCGCTGAAAATCTCGCCGATCTGGCACTTCTGTTGGACGTAACGGTCTTCCGTTATTTCGCACTGAATTACGATATATTTCCCGGGCTAAGGAGTAATTTCCCGCTGCTTCGTCAATAGCTCGAAGCATGACTCGAATATTTCGGCAACGGAACATTCTTCAGCGATTGTCAACAAGACACTAACGATAAGCGATCGATTGATCACTATTATGGTATCTATGTGCGATAATAATCCGTTCGCGATTTGATCGCTGTTTACATTCGATACACATGCAAATGTAAACACATGGTAACAGTGAAATCTCATCCAGCAGTTTAGTTAAACTTTAACATTGTTTTTTGAGAGAACGATCGAGTGCCGACCTATGGTTCCTTTGACACTTTTTATCCTCTCGATGAGTAGAACACAATGCAATCATAAAAAAATTTTGACCTTCAAAACCTTAAAAAAGTCAGTCAAGGACAATTTTGCGGGAAGTTTTTTTAACAGATCTTCACCGATCATGAGGTGTGGAATCACGCTATAGTGGTCGTGACATATAATTTTCATACACCCTGTACTTCAACTGAATGCAGAAGGAAAACTGAATGTAGAAGAAAGAAAAACCTCAGTCGAATCCTTATCTGAAAACTCTTATATACAACCAAGTGCCAGTAATATAAACTCTAGTAATATAAACCTCACCCAAAATTCCTTCAGCATTCGGAAATGGGAGGTTCCTTAGATCATTTGCAGAAACATTTCTCTTTGCAAAAATGTCGTCCGCGGCTTTGTTTAGAAGTTATTAACGAAAAATACGGACCAATCAGAGCGCGGCTACAGCGGACAGAGTCCGACACAAGGACAGGTCCCACTTAACGCGGTGTTGCCGTTGGTCGAGCCAGAATCAATCCGCTGTAGACGCACTGTGATTGGTCCTGGTTTTTCCTTAATAACTCCTAAACAAAGCTGCGTACGCTATTTTTATAAAGGAAAATATCGCTTCAAATTATCTCAGGAACCTCCCATTTCCGGATGTTGAAAGAATTTTGGGACACCCTGTATATATATGATTAATAGACTTCGAATCTTTTGACCGATCAACATGAAACTTGGCACATATATGTATTTTTTCATGGAGAAGGCTTTTACGCTACATATTTTTTTGTAACTCGGCGCTGTAGATGGCACTGCAATATATCAACTTCTATACCGTTGAACCTATCGCTATTAAAATTGGTATACATAGGTATTTGAACACGAGGTATTTTATACTGCAAAACACGTTCGGACACGTTCGGATACGTTCGGACACGTTCGGATACGTTCGGACACGTTCAAGGTCAAGTCTTCCTGGGAAAAGCATGCACGTGTCATATTACATACCGCGAAAAAACCCCCTCCCCACGCCTATGAACGAGCTTTGCATCTTTCAAATTTATATTCATTATTTTAACTATTCTTTCAACAATAAATTGTTATTAATGAATTAATAATGTTCCCCAGAGTTATCATCTATATATATATAAATGGATGTTTGTGTATATATATATATTAATATACTTAAGATCAAAAATCTAAATTCTTCTTACATTTAGCACGGACGAAGCCGTGTCGGGGGCTGCTAGTAGGCTATAAAATTTGAATTCGGACATATTCGGATTCAAACTTTCTTGGCTTATAATCACGAATCTTTACCGAATGCAATGACACCAAAACGAGCACTGAATCGTGATCAATACTATAACAAAATTGCCAATAAAGTTTTGTAATTTTTAGAAAGCTTGTAGAACGATTGGTAATATTCACATATTAATAACTATACTAATTTAATTGATAACAAAATAAAATCTATGCGCACGTGCTCTGTATACCTACCTGAAAAAAACTTTTGTAATACAAGAATTTACAAAATTTTCCTTCAAACACTTGAAAATCGCTAATGAAATCTCTTATTAAAATCTCTCGACTTTCGATGAAGTTTACGACTTCACGGGTGTACAAATAGAAAAAAAACAATAGTACAGCCTTATTCTTCAGACCTTTAACTACAACGAACAACAAAAATTTTATGTCATCCGCAAAAATTTAGAGATCGAATTTTTTCCACTTTTTAAGCCCAAATATCGCACTGTGCGACGCGCGCACACGAGAGTCGGAGATGCAGCGCGTTCGCGCGGAAATATGTCATCGCGCGTCCCCACAAAAGATCGTTTTCCGCTCTGTCTTACAATTAGAACCAGTCATCAATGGTGGGGAAACCGCGTTGGAAATACCGACACGGCAGGGTGAATGGTAGAGCGCGTGAAAATAGTTTGGTCGCAAGGCTACCGCGGTCGTAAACGACCGACGAGAACCAATCGTTGGAAAACGAAAGCAAACGCACGAGCTGACTGCCAAGTCCAATGAACCGAATCCTCGAACGAGCATACCACCCGGAAAAGTCTCTCGATTTCACACAATTCTTGACTCAAAATTGAATCAAATATTTTTTGTACGGCTATACAGGCTGCCCTGAAAGACACTTTTCCCTTGACGAGAATGTTCTCCGCGACTTTTTTAAGGAGTTATTTATGAAAAACTAGCTGACCTGACAGACGTTGTCCTGTCCAAATTTCAATAAATTTTCTAAATAATTCCTTACATCCAAACATATACCTTCAAAAAGGTATATATTTGTGTTCAATTAAACTGGAAAGTTAATTTATAAATACCATATACTCAAATAATATGGTATAGTGGCAGAAAACTATATGTGAAAATATACGAATATAAGAATTATGTTTGAATTTACCGCTCAACGTTGATCAGGTATAGATCGATCCAATATAGATTACATTGTTTCTAAATGCTCTGACATTATCGCAGTCTTACAGATGCCGGTTTGGACTAACCATCTTTAAACGTTTGTAGCTCATTGCAACATCGACCGATTTTGAAGAAATTTTCAGGATATGTTTAATTGACACAGATCTACAAAACGTATTTTTTAAATTTTCAATATAGGCCCACATAAAATAGTTAAAAAATCAACTTTTAGTATTGTTTCAACAATTCCGATCAATTGCAATTTTTAAAAAAATTTCTTTTCACATCCTTTAGTAAACTAATTGCTCTAGCTTCCCAAAAAAAGTTCAAATCGTATAGTACAATATTAAAAAAGTTATCGTCTTCTTTAGAGCGGTCTTAAACTTTTATCCGCTGCTGTATATCTATGTGACTTGCTACGATTGGTAGATCGATATCGTTTGATGGTGGTGTATACAATGTAGAGCAGCAAATTTGAAAACATTTTTAACCGAAATACATTCATATTGATACACGAACTGCGGTCACTGTATCAAAATTGTGAAATTATATCAATTTATTTAAACAATTAAACATATTGTTATGTTTAAAATTTGAAAATAATATAACGATTTCAAAAATAAGTAAAAAAGAAATTATATAATGTTTTGTGAAGCAACGTGAAATGAAAACCTTTAATGGTTAGAATCTTAAATGAAACAGAAAATTATTATTAATTATTGGAGAGATCCTCATAAGTGAACATTACTGGTTCAGTAATGTCACGTAGTAGTCATGGATCTTAGGTATTTCATACCTAAGGTTTACACTTTGCTGTTTAATCATATGGATAGTTTCTAATAATAATCTGTAATAATAAAGTGTCTCTTTGAAAAAGATCCACATAGGGATCGAAACGTTAGAAACATGTTTAAATAATTGCACATTTGCTGTTTTCTAAAAATGATTGAACCTAGCGCCGATATCATTCAATTTATTATGTTCTCACGTGATGTCGTGACCAACGAACAGCATTTCATTTTTATTATATACAGTGACTCCCATTAATAGTCGGACGCTCTAGAAAAACGATAACTGGTTAAACATTGAACTACACGACTTGAATTTTTTGGGGAAGCTAGAGCAAATAGTTTGCTGCAGAATGTGGAAAAATATTTTTTCAAAAATTGCAATTGATCGGAGTTGTAGAAAAAATACTAAAAGTTGCATTTTACAACTTTTTTATGTGGACCTATATTGAAAATTTAAAAAATACGTTTTGTAGATCTGTGTCAATTATATGCACTGCAAAAGTTTCATTGAAATCGGTTGATGCGGGAAAAAACGACAGGCCTTGAAAGATGTGAGAATCTATAGATTTACTGCAGGTATAGCCCGAAAATCGTGAAAATCTGAAATTTTTACCATCGTTAAACGTTTGTAGCTCATTGCAACGTCGAACAATATTGACGAAATTTTCAGAATATGTTTAATTGACACGGATCTACAAAACGTATTCTTTAAAATTTCAATATAGGCCCACATAAAAAAGTTGTAAAATGCAACTTTTAGTATTTTTTCTACAATTCCGATCAATTGCAATTTTTGAAACTAGCTGGTTATTGTTGCTCGCTTTGCGATTTCGCGAGAGGGTTAGTGGTACGGATGTTATTTTGTGTGTGACTCTCCACGAGTCACACAAAGAACTTCCCGATTCGTTAGTTGCAGTATATTATTATCATTATTTAGTGTACGTTTTAAGAAGATTATACGTCCTCAGGGAAGTTCAATAGTTTTCTACTTATCAAAATGTTTTCTGTATGGCGTCGCATTAAACCAACATCGTATGTTCGTTGCTCGCATGCTCCATTAACCATTTTTTTATATTAACTTTCAATTTCATCTCAGTTAATAATTCGTATTGAACTGCTTGTTTTTTTAATGGATTGTAATATAAATGTTTTTGTACTTTCATCGATATTCTTTGAAAATGTATTCTCGGCAGTAGCGATGAATAACTCACTCTTGCATTCGGATAATTTTCGATTATTCTAAGCGGTAACATTAGCATTAGTTGCATAATTAAAAAAGGAAAATAAAAAAAAAATTTTTTTAAAATAAATTTGTTTAAATTATAAAAAAAAATATATGTAATTATTATGTTTGTTTCTTCGGTGGAAAATTTCCGTCCTCTCGTATAATTTGCACTGTTGAATGAACTTCTTTCGAAAAAACTAAAAAACTACTTGACCAATATGGACCAAAATCTAATCAGCTCTAAGTTACAGCGGGGCACATCGATTGCATCATTCATCATTCTGATCGCATCGTTACTTTTTCAGAAAACATTAACGAAAAATTTGATACCATAGAAACGGACATACGCACGCACACACACACACACACACACACACACACACACCGACATTTTGATAAAAATAGTCTAAAATGACTCCAAAGACCATGAAACGAGAAGATCTGCTAAAAAATCGATTTTCGATTTTCGGGGTAATTACAGTAACTTCCCTATGAATCGGGAAGGTAAAAATAGTCTAAAATGACTCCAATGACCATGAAACGTGAAGATCTGCTAAAAAATCGATTTTCGATTTTCGGGGTAAAAAAAGAGTAATAGCTGTATGCCCCACTAGCAATGCGTACCACTAACCCTCTCGCAAGAGCAGTTCCACATGACGTATGTAGTCTTTTGAATTTTTCAAGAAAAAAAAAAATTTTTTTTTTAAAAACTAAAAAACTATTTGACCAAACTTGACCAAAATCTTATCAGCTCTAAGTTGCAGCGGGGCACTTCCAATGCATCAATCATTATTCTGTTCGCGTTATTAGTTTTTCTGAAAACGTTAACGAAAAATTTGATACCATAGAAACGGACATACGCGCGCGCGCGCGCGCACACACACACACACACACACACATACCGACATTTTGATAAAAATAGTCTAAAATGAATCCAATGACCATGAAACGTGAAGATCTGTTAAAAATTCGATTTTCGATTTTCGGGGTAATTACCATAACTTCCCTATGAATCGGGAAGTTAAAAATGTTTTTCCAAATTCTGTAGCAAACTATTTGTTCTAGCTTCTCCAAAAAATTCAAATCGTGTAGTTCAATGTTTAACCAGTTATCGTTTTTTTAGAGCGTCTGAATATTAATGGGACACCCTGTAGATGTAGAAATGTACTTTACTACAAAAAGTATCCGAACTCTTGATATGAATTGTAGGAACTAGTGCCGTGGTTACTCTGCAATAACATTGTCAAATATAAATGTGTGATGGTTTCGACGCACAGGTTCGATCAATGATACTTCTTCATTGATACCATCATTGATCGAACCTGTACTCCGAAACCATCACACATTTATTACTAACATTTCGATCGAAAAACATATTTAATCTGTTGTCAAATATCTCGTGAAGCGTTGACATTTCGACGCTCTTAGGTTAACATTTTCATACGTGTGGGATTGGTTTAACAAAACAATTGGCTTGCTTTAAAGAATAAAGTGCAATTGCACCTGGCGGGTGCATCAGTGGATTTCTTCCTCTACCATTTTTCTCTATTTTTGCTTGAAAAGGAGCAGTAACTTGTCCCAGCTCTCAGAATCACACTGTACAGCGGTGCTTTTCAGGGTAGATTAGTTTACTAATTTCAAAGTCGATGCAGTTTTCAACCTCACCCGGGCATTCGCTGCAACAACCCGTGAAAGGGTAGTTAAACCATCACGTCGACCAGTTCATAAGAAAATTGCGTTGACGAAGGGAGGAGGTTCCGAACGAATCCTCCATCGCCAACTCGGACCTGTTCGATTCACGAGGAGTCACCGTTTCGATCGAACGTGTCCTATGGCGCAGGGTCGGAATTATTATTTGATGCGAAAGGGGATGAGTCACGTTCGTATGACTCATCCGAGAAATAATGACGTGACCATTTATTTTTTCCTCAATCCGGGACATCTACTCATTTTTAGGTAATAGTATGATGAAATTAATAAAAGAAAAAAGGTGAATTGCCAAAATATGCATATTGTAAATAATATTGTGAATAGTGTAAATATAGATAAGTTAGTTTAAGATATAAAATAAAATATAAAGAAAGTTAAACAAAAAATGTCAAACGAAAAAAATAAACAAATAAAAAGTATAAGAAAAGGACAGGAGTGGTATTGGCCTGAAAAGACACCCTGGGTGCAATACGGAGAGTAGGTCCCTGGGGAGCCTAGTTTAGGCACTCCTAAGATAATACATTTGAATGATACTACAAACGTTGATTCGGGTTTGAATCTATTTATTGGTCTTAAAAATTTTTGACCACACGTTTGAGCTATTCCGAATGTTTGAAATAGATGATAAGGAAAATATTTATGATAAACATTCGGAATAGCTTAAACATGTGGTCAAAAATTTTTAAGACCAATAAATTGATTCATACCCGAATCAACGTTTGTAGTATCATTCAAATTATGTTTGTAGAATCATGATCGTACCTGGGCGCCGATAACATCAATTTCTATTTGTCTAACAACAATGTGCGATCGCGAAAAATAATTTTTAATAGTGCGTATATTCAAGAAAACGTACATTTTCTCATAGTTTCTATTTATTCATGAAAAAACAGGAATGAACACGCGAAAATACATAATTTAGGTGGATTTATATTTTTCTCAGGAACAAATTTTTGCTTCAGTGTACAGCAACCGAGAAGCAAATGAACTAGCAGGCTTCTTACACAACGTGTGAGACTTATTGGCATGCCGTCATCGATGCGCTACTAGGCACTACTAATCGGATGTTTCGATTTTTCGCGTCATTTTTGAAATTGTTACTGTGGGTTCTCTTTCTAAAAACTGCACAGTCCGGCGCCACAGTGGTCTCAAAGCCCGGAAACGTAAATGAAAAAAAAATTAGCTGCAGAATTTTGCATATTAGTTCGTACCACTATTTTTTATAATGCAGAATGGGTATTCTGCGAGCTTTGAAAGAGTATTTTCAAAAGAGTATTTGAAAACATTTACATTACTGGATTAAATTGAAAAATTATGATGTAATGTTCTCAAGGCCGTTGATTACGAATCTGAACTTAGAATTTCGAAAAACAAAATGGCCGATCCAACATGGCGGACGGGTGTTTGAAAAAATGATTTGATTTTTATAAAAATTGGTAACACGATGTTTTCGGGATCTCTGATTACGAATTTGAATTGAAAAATTTGATGAAACAGTAAGGTTGGTTCAAATATGTCATCATTTGCAATGGAGGTATGAGGCACTCACTGGTAAATAAAACTTTAGTACACCTATTATCATTGAATTGCGTTTATTGAATTATTCTAGTCGTGAAATCACTTAGAAAGAAATTTAAATTTTCGTCGTTATCTTCAAATTCGTAATCAGAGATCCCAAAAACATCGTGTTACCAATTTTTATAAAAATCGAATCATTTTTTCAAACACCCGTCTGTCATATTGGGTCGGTCATTTTGTTTTCGAAATTCTAAGTCCAGATTCGTAATCAGCGACCTCGAAAACATTGAATCACAAATTGTCAATTTAATCTAAGAACGTTTTGAGGTTTTGGCCACGTTTTCAGGCTATGGGACCACGAAGCTGTGCTTGAGGACAACGGAACAGGCTACCTAAAAACGGGACGTATGTTCACATTAGCCATACCACGCCACGTCACGCTACACCATGTCACACCACGTTACACCACGCCATAACGTGTAGTCCAATCGGTGTCGTAACCAAAATCCTCGGAAAAGTTTCCTTTCCGCATTATAATCTCGCCCTTGTAACCGGCAACCTTATCTCCTCTCATGCGCGTGTCACGAACGTGATGGTCCAACGAATTGTTTCGACGATCTCACAACCGCAAAAACGACCAACGACGACTCGGAGCAAACTCATTGACGATGCAACGGTGATTTACATTGCGAAGTTGCAAAATAAATCTAGCCCTTCCAGCAAGCAACCTTGTTTCGATGATCCCAAACAGAAAAGACGATCAACGACGCACAGTGGTCGGAAATCGCCAAAACGTGGTAAAAATAGGAAGGAGTACTGCAATTTAGTTCAACATTGATACTCATAGGTTTTTCGGGTCGCTGATTATAAATCTCAAGTAAAAATTACAAAAAACAAAATGGCGGATTCAATATGGCGGAAGCGTAACCCAACAAATTATTGGACTCTTTGAAAATTAGTTTTGTCTACGATTTAGAGCAAATTCGCCATTTCGGAACGTTACCGGTCGCTAAGGAAATGACGATAATTCATAAGATCGCAATAGCCTTAACAGCTTCTTTTCCAAAAATATGATGGCTTGATCGCGATTGATAAGCAACTTTTTCGTTAATGAAATGTAACAGACGTGTAGATTTCTATTTTTCATCTCCCAGAGCTTTAAAAAATTAAATAAAGCAATAATATCAGAATACTATATTAAATTAGGACATGCCCAATAATAGCAAGAATGATAAACCAGCGTTACAGCGCTATAATAAGTCGCAGAGGTAATTTCAATTATGATTGAAAATGCCGGTCTTCTAGAACTACTAACTTTGAACTTACGTATCTCCGATATAAGTACGTATTAAATATTGGCTGTAACAAAAAAACGTGCTCTGGAACCTTATAAATAGAGTAGTATTACATAGATTTTTAAACAACGGAAAAAATTTTGGACTTTTGACCACGATTTGACGATTTCCGACCACTGTGCGACGGCTCTAGGCAAGTTCGTTGACGATACAACGGTGGTCTACATCGCAAAGTTGCGACAATGAAAATGAAACAGCTAAAACGACCGTTGCGGAGTTTACGGTGAACCGAGTTAACCATCGCGAGAAACGGCGTCGGAACGGCGCGGCGGTGGAGATCTTGGGCACGGCTGTTTAACGCGAAAAGACCGTTCCCGTTGTTAACTGTCATATCCTACGCAAGAAAGACTGGGGAAAGGAACGGAACGATACGATACGGAAACGCGAAATTACGGTCTGAGTCGACAATAGCTGATGACGACGACGACGACGACGACGACGACGACGACGACGACAATGATACTTTCTAGAAGAATGCACGATGGACGCAAGGGGTAGCAAAAAGGGTATTAAGCCGATTTATCGCAAAAACGCGGGTCGTTCAGAAGAAGAACAGGATTTCAGACTCAAAGAACCAGACATATTTGGATCAGAATATCGATTCCAATTTCAAGTTACGACGCGTAATCCAGATACTCGGACATCCGGAGTATGAGAGCCGAACTCGCGATTAGCACCATGCGCCGCACAGTGGCCAAAACCTGGAGAAAAATCGATTTTTAACTTTTGTTTAAATGACAGAAATCAATTATGTTACGTCATTAACAATGCCCTGAAGTTTATGAAAAACAAGTAAAATGAGTTAAAAGTTATTAAGTAGAAGTAGATATTTATATTTAAGTATCGTCGTTATTTGCTCATCGCTTTAATTTAATAATATTTGTGTCTGTTCAAACTCCTCTTACACAGCTACAGTTGCATGTAAAATTATAAAAAAATTTGTTTATATGGCTCTTTGTACATTGTATCGATAAAAAATCTTAAAAATATTTTTGAATATGTTTAATAATTATTTTCGAGTTTCTTATTCGACCAGCGTATTAACTCGATTTTGAATTAAAAAAGTAAATTTCCGATGCGTAATTTTATATATTTGCCTCGTAATGCCCAAACGAAACTAGGATAAATATTTTTCTTAAAGTATCCTTAAAGTTATGAAACAAACCCCGTTTGCCGATTTTTGCCCATTGAAAAGATATTAATAATATAATACTGTACGTATTTTCATGCAGACAGTTAAGTGCGAATACCCAGAATCAAGAAAGATTATTTATCTGAATCTGTTGTAAAAAAATTAGCTTGAATTAAGTTTATTTCATGCGTTAATAACATTTTAAAGTTAATAACAAATTGTTATTAACAAATAAATATATTTAAAAATAAATATACCAGTTGATATGTGCTCGTTGACAGAAGTTGACATATAATGTACTCGTTTTTACATTCGAATTTTACATTTTGTCCGCTAGATGGAATACAGGATAACTTTAAAACTCGCAGTTGAAATTGAACAAATATTGTGAAAATCTTGAAGAACATAATATTACTATTTAGATAGAGGCAGAATAAAATTGTGTTAACTAGATAAAACATAAAATTAAATATTCCCGCATTAATATAAATACAAAGAAAAGATAAAAATTTAAAACAAAAAAATTAAAAAACACAAAAAACCTGATTTCGAATACAAATTCAAAATCAGCATCCCCGATAACTCATATATATCAATTTTCAAAAAAAATCCATTCAGTTTTAATTTTTCGGTCCGCCATATTGAATCGACCATTTTGAATTTTATAATTTTGATTAAAAATTTGAAATCTACGTCCAAAACGGATTTCGGCCACTGTGCGCCGTTATAACAAACGACCCTATCACTCGATTACGTCTACCGAGACGACAGAAAGCGAGATACAGAAACTTTTAACCGGGCGGTGACAAAAACGTGGCCATCATAAATATTCGTAACAAGCGCTCCGTCGAGATATTCGATAGATCTAAAACGAGTGGCCCTCCGAAGAACAAGGGGCCTCTTCTCGATGACCCCTTGTGGTTTCCTAATTGATGCGGTCGTGTCCCAAGCTCCGAGCTAATTTTCCCTATCTCTTCGGGTACGCGTCGTTATAGCCGTTGATCATCGTCGTCAAGCCTGCAATCTCTTCGACCCGCGCGAGCATGTTACGCGACGATATAATGGTGGACATTGCTCCCTAAATGTCCATGGACCTCGGAAATGAAAAAATTGGTAGTAAAAAATATCAATGAAAATTATTTAAAAAATATTTATACCGAAAATTTTAATAAAACTAAAGAGATTCGACTATTTTTTTTTCTTAACATCCGAAAACAGTAAAATGAATGATTCACAAACTTTATGTTGTTTCTGTAAATAGGTAGTTGAAGATTTTGATGACGATGATATAGTTGCAATTTCAGCAGCTCAAAATGTGTTGCAACTAACACAAGTTGCAGAAAATTTAATGTTTATAAAAGTACATTTACAAACTTTTCCAACTGCAATAAAAAGACCGGAAACTGTCGGTTTACTCTCAACAAATTCAATAAAAATATTCGTGGATTGTATTGAACATTATTCCTGGTAAACGTGGTGATCAAATTCGTGTTAAAGTAGATGCAGTGGTAAAAAAGAATTCTGGTTCATGCAAAATATTTAAACTCGCTAGGATATTAAGCGATGAAAATGTGTCGACTAATGCACCACAACGCTATTGGAGCAAATATAAATATGCACCCATTACATTCTGTGATGTAGAACTTGTTCAGCATATAAGTCGATATTAACTGACAAACGGCAACAACTAAGTGTTACAAACATGGAAAAATTACTAACACCTTATTGCAATGCAAGCTATGGTGTTTCTTGCATAAATAAATTGTTAATTAAAACAACTGATAACTCTCTTTGTATTAGTTCTGATCATATTTTTCGTGCATATTTGCATATGATTTTTGCATATTTTACGTGCGTAAAGATCCGCAGGTTAGGTACAACAAAATGTTACTGAATTACTCGATTCGGAACACTGTGCGACGCCAACGTCACGAAACGGCGTTCAACGAGACCGCTTAAGCAGAAATTACGGGTAATGTAAGCTCGCTCGATTAACCAGCTCGGGAATCTCGAGCTTACGCTCGCGATGCGATTAGCCTAACCCGATGCGAGACAGCAGAATGGAATCGTCCTACGCGATGCGCCAAGACGAGACAAGACGGGAGAACGTGGGACGCACCGCGCCGTTACTCCACGTCGCATACGACGAATCTGAAAAGACTACGAGCATAAATTAGTCGAAAGGAAATTTCCATTCGCGCGCTATCGTTCTCCTCCCAGCACTCGACGCGTCAACTACGACACGGCTGATTTCCCGCATGTCCTCTGCTCGAAATTCCGATCCACGATCATGCAATTAGATCGCTACCGACTGTCAACTGTCCGGCACGGCTACGCGACCCTGCATCGAAAATGGAAATCTCTAGAACGAGTTTGAAAATTGCTGCGTCAAAGATTAAGACCCCGTTCGGATACGACGGAATTTGTCAAGGGAACATATTCAGTTGATACAAACCGATACTGATGGAACTGATGCGAGATATTTCTTTGAAAAGTATTTAACACGTGTTTCTTTTAATCGGCAACCATCCACTTTGAAGCGGTGGAAGCAGCCCTGTAAGTTGGGGGTCAGAACCATATTTTTGGAAACCACAGGTCGAAACCACAGTCTGTGTTTTTTAATGTGGAAATGTAGTCGTACAAGAAAATTTGGCGAAACTTCCGTTTATAGCAAAAATCTGAATTCGATGAAATTTTGAAAATAGGTTCTTTTTTTACTAAAATGACGATTGCCAGAAGGATTTTTGGCGCATCGAAAAAATTTTTTTTATCATTTCAATGTCGCGCTCTACCTTACCGACCGACTTTCTATTTTATATAGAATATCTTCAATTAGTTGTAAAAAGGGATCGTCACCAGCCTAGTTCACCTCGCAGCGCCATAAAAAGTCACACATATCATCTATAAACGAATCTTCTGTAGTTTAAAGTAATACATATATAAGGTAAACTTGAAATTTTTAAAGACTACTCCTGGATTGTCGTGTGCGTGATCTCTCCGCCCCCACCCCGACCTAACCATAACTCATTCTAATCACATCAATAATAATATAACTAACAAGAAGAGTGCAAGGCCTTCGGGTCACCGATTTAGAAAAAAAACGCATTTTAAAAATTTTTAATATAGGCCCACATAAAAAAGTTGTAAAATGCAACTTTTAGTATTTTTTCCACAAATCCGATCAATTGCAATTGTTGAAAAAAAGTTTTTCCACATCCTGTAGCAAACTATTTGCTCTAGCTTCCCCAAAAAACTCAAGTCGTATAGTTCAATGTTTAACCGGTTATCGCTTTTTTTAGAGCGTCCGAATATTAATGGGAGTCACTGTATGTATACCAATTTTCATAGCGATAGGTTCAACGGTATAGAAGTTGATATATTGCAGCGCCATCTACAGCGGCGAGTTACAAAAAAATGTGTAGCGTAAAAACCGAATATTAATGGGAGTCACTGTATGTACAGTGAAATTATTCTAGGTTGGAAGAAATGTTTACTTTTCAAGCTAAAACAGTACCGATTGCAAACGGTAATTACGCAAGAAAGGGTCTAGCAGACTAAGAATAGTGAATCGGCCCCCCCTTGATTTTTATTGAAATTGTGTGGAAAACATTGGTTTTAGGTTGAAAGATAACCCCCCAAAATTTCAAGTCGCTAACCCTTCATATAAGGATTATACGAGGGTAAATACCCTTAACTATATCATTTTTTTCTCGGTTGTTAATTAAGATATTCAGATAAAAAAATACGAAAATACTCGTACTTACGTCCTTCATATCATATATTGTTTCCACAATTGTGATCATATTATTGAGGGTAGAAAAAAATTATTAAATTTTTTAGGGGTTGAAATTGCAAACAACCCTTCGAGTGACCACTTTCAAAAAATTCAACAACAATGTTCTGTTATCTATCTAATATATACAAAAGTTTCAAGATGGTCGGAGGGGTGGAATTATATAATGTTTTAAGTGGAACTATTATAATGATTTTGAGTTTAGGATTGAGCGATTGTGGGAGACCCAATAAAGAAACCGAATGGGTATAAGTGATAGTCGTAGCCTGAATATCTTAGAATCAATACTAAATACGTATAATCACTACTAAAATCTTCCACTAATAGTATTCCTACATTATGATGGCGTAATTTCATTTGTTTTTCAATATTTAACTGTTCTACCCCTCCGACCATCTTGAAACTTTTGTATATATTAAATAGATAACAGAACATTGTTGTTGAATTTTTTGAAAGTGGTCACTCGAAGGGTTGTTTGCAATTTCTACCCTTAATAATATGATCACAATTGTGGAAAAAATATATGACATGAAGGACGTAAGTACGAGTATTTTCGTATTTTTTTATCTGAATATTATTAACTTCCCGATTCATAGGGAAGTTATGGTAACTACCCCGAAAATCGAAAATCGAATTTTTAACAGATCTTCACGTTTCATGGTCATTGGATTCATTTTATACTATTTTTATCAAAATGTCGGTGTGTGTGTGTGTGTGTGCGTGTGTGCGCGCGTATGTCCGTTTCTATGGTATCAAATTTTTCGTTAACGTTTTCTGAAAAAGTAACGATGCGATCAGAATGATGAATGATGCAATCGATGTGCCCCGCTGTAACTTAGAGCTGATTAGATTTTGGTCCATATTGGTCAAGTAGTTTTTTAGTTTTTTTCGAAAGAAGTTCATTCAACAATGCAAATTATACGAGAGGACGGAAATTTTCCACCGAAGAAACAAACATAATAATTACATATATATTTTTTTTATAATTTAAACAAATTTATTAAAAAAAAATTTTTTTTTTATTTTCTTTTTTTAATTATGCAACTAATGCTAATGTTACCGCTTAGAATAATCGAAAATTATCCCAATGCAAGAGGAGTTATTCATCGCTACTGCCGAGAATACATTTTCAAAGAATATCGATGAAAGTACAAAAACATTTACATTACAATCCATTAAAAAAACAAGCAGTTCAATACGAATTATTAACTGAGATGAAATTGAAAGTTAATATAAAAAAATGGTTAATGGAGCTTGCGAGCAACGAACATACGATGTTGGTTTAATGCGACGCCATACAGAAAACATTTTGATAAGTAGAAAACTATTGAACTTCCCTGAGGACGTATAATCTTCTTAAAACGTACACTAAATAATGATAATAATATACTGCAACTGACGAATCGGGAAGTTCTTTGTGTGGCTCGTGGAGAGTCACACACAAAATAACATCCGTACCACTAACCCTCTCGCGAAATCGCAAAGCGAGCTACAATACCCCCACCTGCGAAGCTCGCGAAGCGAGCGAGCAACAATAACCAGCTAGTTTATCTTCATATTAGTTATCTTTCAACCTAAAACCAATGTTTTCCACACAATTTCAATAAAAATCCAGGGGGGCCGATTCACTATTCTTAGTCTGCTAGACCCTTTGCTGGAGACGCTCAATTTCGGAGGCTGCTTCGATTTCTGAAAACCACGACGAATCGGTTCCAAATTTGAAGTCTAGACAGTTCGGTTAAAATCGCATCGTCTCCGTTCCCGGCTCCTGCGGCGGAGAGTATGAGAACAATCCAGTTGGCAGGACCGGGCGAGGCCACGCGAGATCAGAAATCAGAAGAAACGAGAGACTAGACGAGTGACCAGACGAGTGACCAGACGAGGAAAGAACAAGTTGGCCCCGAACACGGAACGCGTCGGCGAGGCGGCTCGTGGAGGTCGGTGGCCGGCCTACCTCAACGTATCGACACCCGATGCCGCACATGTCGGCCAGCAGTTTAACACGTGTGTGCTCGTACACGGTTTACCTTCTCGCTTCTCGCGCCTACCGTTGCCTTTACCTCCTATCGTCGCGAACTGTTTCCGCGTCAATGTGCAACAGCGTAAACGTTCCGAGCTAACAGCCTGACCTCTCTCTCTCTCTCTCTCTCTCTCTCTCTCTCTCTGTATCTCTTTCTCTCTCCAGTTAACTCGCTTTCTCCGTTTCTCATTCGCGATATCGCGAGCGTCCAACGTCGAACACGAGACACCTTTGTCGAGAGCTAGCAAAACGCGGAACGGGCCAAACCGGTCAATAGAGAATTACCCGAGTAAAGAAAAAACGAGTCGAGCCGTGGAATTCCGAAGACATACCGGCACTCGAATAGCTAAAATTAATCGCGATTCAATTGGAGTGTCGCCAAGTTGAAATTACTAGGGGTGGGCGAGGGTGAGGAAAAAATTATATCTTTCTTGCGCTCAATTGATTTTCAGGTTTCCAACCTGACCGGACTTCCATTCCGGGTTTTCGAAATTTTCAGGTACCCGAGTATCACGAATTTACTCTATATTTTTGAGAACCTGCTCACCTCCAGAAATTAGTGCTCGAACGGAATCGCGTTTCCCAGCATTGCCGATCGTGAGATTTACGAAATTCTCCCGCTCGTGAAATTTTCGCGACGCGATGTGTTGATCTTTTGTGGCCTACCGTTTGCCGGGTCAAGGTGACCCAGACTGATCGTTGTTGTCGTTTCGGAAATGAGAATGTTTACAGAGCGATGGTAGTCCGAGTGTTTAATCGTAATTTTTGGTTGTCTTTACGGTCGTCCATAAAGAAATACATCTGTCCCTCAATTTACGCGGCACTTTTTGACGTGGTCAGATATGTATACGCATATATATTTTCCTATACGTTTTAAAATTGACAGTTCTATACAGTCAGTTATGTGAGATCGGTTGGCGGAACGTGTGACGCAGAAAGAAACTCTGTGGCGTTAGGCCTCGTACAGACCTAAACGGTTTGCCGAACCGTTTGCCGAACCGTTCGCCAAACCGTTTGACGAACCGCACATTTCGCCAAACATTTCGCCGCGCATCGGCTAACAGCAAACGGAACAGATTTGTGCTATTTTCAGAATTCTTGCGAACAACTATGGAAACTGCAGCAGCATATACTACACAAAGAAAAACAGAAATTTTTGGTAGTTTATTCAGTGAATTAAAGTTTATAAATGAAATGTTCAGGTCAGGACGAAGCATTGAAGACATCAGATTCGAGACTACACGACTTGAATTTTTGTTTGCCGATACGTTTGCCGAACCATTTGCCGAACTATTTGCCGAACCGTTTGCCAAACCGTTTGCCGAAACGTTCCCGGAGTTGATGGATCAACGGCAAACACGAATGCGCGCATTTCGCCGCGCATTTTGACGAACATTTCGGCAAACGTTTCGGCAAACGTTTCGGCAAACGGTTCGGCAAATGGTTCGGCAAACCGTTTAGGTCTGTACGAGGCCTTAGGCCCGCGCAAGGCGATGTCTTTGGCCGCTGTGCCGCACGATGGGACAAACCGATGAAATCTGTGCCAAAATCAAAGTACTTTTGATATAATAGAAATGAGATAGAACAATGAAATTTGTGTATTATTACAATTTAATTAGTTTATTATTATTTAATACATTAAAATTAAAGCTTTGCAGAATATGGAATAATTATGGAGATTGTGGTACAACGAATTTTTTGTAACTTTGACCAAGTTCGTTAAATAATTAAAAAAAAATTTTTTTTTAAAGTGTAACTTCTTTTGGCGCGGTAGGCGTAAATCGATTTGGCGATGAAACGGAAATGAGGAAAGAAAGTTAGCCAGCGCCCTGGTTCTCCCGTAAAAAATTTAAGAGGTGTTTCATTACCACAATTAATAGAATGCGGGCGGATCATTATCGTTTGGCTGCTTCATTGGCACGAGTAAATATAATTTCCAACGGTAGTTGTGGTTGTAATTAAAGCGACGAAACTTTAAACCATGTGCTTTGGCAGTGTGTAAGGTATGATGTTGAAAGGCTCAAACTTTTAGATTGTTTATGTAAAATGGGTTACCAACTGCCTCTAAGCATTGACATGTTTATAGCAAAGCCTAGCATTAAGGCTTGTGTTTGTATATATACTTTTTTGAAGGATTGTAATCTTTCCATTTAAACGTTAACTGTTCGTCAATATCAACTATTGTATGTATTAACTGTAAGTTATAATTATACAGCAGAAATAGATCTCTGTTGAGATCTGAAATGCTTAATAAAACAAAACAAAAAGTTAGCTAGCGCGCAGAATCTCGTGCGGTTCGTAGGCTAAATAAGAGAAAGAGAGGGAGGGAGGGAGGAAGAGAAAGAGAGAACGAAAACAGAAGCCTTACTGTAATTTTATGGTGTGTTACAGTTTGTATCTAACCAACGCGTCTTATTGATATATACAGGGTGGGGCAATAACTATTAGCACCTCAGATATCTTCGAAACTACAAGTTTCACAGAAATATTTGTTGAAATAAAATTGCACAGTACAATGGGGGCTATCTGGTGGCTGGAATAGTTTTTTTGCAGGTAGAGGTACTTCGGATTTTTAAAGGTCACCTCCATTTTTTTAAATGGAATGAGGTATTTTTTAATACATCAACCGATGCAGCTGGACATTCGTTATAAAAAAGTACTAACCTATGTATGTCGAAAAGTTAGTCGTTGAGGAGATATTCCAATTTAAATAACTCAAAAATACCATTACTGTCGCACTAAGACGTTAGCGTTTACTTACTAGTGTAACGCCTTAGTGCGACAGTAATGGTATTTTTGAGTTATTTAAATTGGAATATCTCCTCAACGACTAACTTTTTGACATACATAGGTTAGTACTTTTTTATAACGAATGTCCAGCTGCATCGGTTGATGTATTAAAAAATACCTCATTCCATTTTAAGAAATGGAGGTGACCTTCAAAAATCCGAAGTACCTCTACCTGCAAAAAAACTCTTCCAGCCACCAGATGGCCCCCATTGTACTGTGCAATTTTATTTCAACAAATATTTCTGTGCAACTTGTAGTTTCGAAGATATCTGAGTGCTAATAGTTATTCCCCACCCTGTATATAAACAATGATGACAAAAACAAAAACAAGTGCAGAATATAAAAAAGAATTACGTTATAGAAAACGGGCTGGGGAAAAGAAGGTGACGAAAAATACAGCAAAAGATTGAACAGAACGTGTGCGAAAATTTCGTGCTAATAAAAAGTTATTAATTGACAATGCTTTAAATTTTGATACATAAAATGACGAGCAATCGAAACGTCTTGCTGGACCATCAACAAGTGCATTATCGAGACCTATTTCTCTGTCTCACACTGATATTGAGGAACATAACCTCACATCTCATAAATCAGGCAACATGATTAACACAGAGAATCAATTTACAGCAAATAATCCATCAACAAGTTCGATATTAGATGATGTGAATGTATGTAATCCTAATTCTGGTGTTATTCAACATTATAGTGACTTTCAACGCCATAAATCAGTTCATAATCAATTTTTTTTTAAATGTTTAAATAACAAATTTGGTCTGGCTCATCAATGATTTAAAAAAGTATGCTGCAGAATATGAAGAAATTTTGAAAATAATATTACCGGATACTGAAAGGGATAAAATGTCTATCTGTTCTACTTATCAAACTGCACCGTTGAAGAAACAAATTTCTATAATGTCTTCATACAACGGTTTTAAATATCCTGCGATACCAGCGCATTTACCTCCACTGGATTTAGTGTCAGAAAGACTAATTTCTCCACGCATTCCTTTTATGCAGATAAGAAAAAACATACGCATCGAAAACCACGCGCGACAGAAGTGAAACTTTCTGCAATCTAGTAACGTTTAGAAGTAAATTAAGATTGGAAATGGTAAAACAAGCCAATTGTTTCAATGACAGAATCATAGAAAATCATAGAAAAAATTAATGAACGTTCAAAATTTGCGACGCAAAGAAGAACGTACCTTGACAACCAAAAATTTCATTTCTGCCGAGCATCTGTAAGCGCAGATGGACCCTGAATCTGCCTTTGTTTAAGAGGGCAGCACGGTCGCACTGATGTGGCAAATTTTACTTATTCTCATATTTATGTTATTTTTCTTATACTGCGGATCTTTATGCGAAATAAAAATTGTATGTATCGATTGCAAGAGATGGAAACTGTAAAAATTGCATTGTCATATCATTTTATTTACAGTTTAATTTCAATTTATTGCATTTTGAAATTAATTGCAATGTGTTCATGGCAAAAAGTGTCGTTTGACGGAAAAGAAAATTTATATTTTTTGTATGACTACTGTACACTTATTTTAATGTTTAAATATCAATAATTTTTAATTTGAACTACTCCATAATTTAATAGAAAAATTTAAATTGATATATAAATTAAATGAATTGTATATTAATTTTAAATTTATATCAGAAGTGATAATAAATTAAATAAATTGTATATCGATTTTAAATTTATATCAGAAGTGATAATAAATTAAATAAATTGTATATTCATTTTAAATTTATATCAGAAGTGATAATAAATGAATAAATTGTATATTAATTTAAAATTTATATCAGAAGTGATAATAAATTAATGAAGTTGGGAATAATGAATATTAAATTTTTTCATTTATTTTGATAATTTTCTTTATTAGTCGACTTCTAACTTCCCACAAATGTTCAAATTGTAATGTACAATATCGAAGAAGTTATCTGGATACGTATTTGGGTTCGCATCTTTGTTTTCGTTTAGTCTACAGATTACAGGAGCTGAACCAGAAATTGAACTAATCCTGCCTGATCCTGTCTTGAGCAGGTCGGACTATAGCTTCGGTCGTATTCTGCCCAATATCTGCCAAAGGCAGGATCTGCTGGGATCTGCCCGTGGCAGGCCTGGTTGTCAGGGATAGTTCATAGCATTTTCCATGCGCTCTCCTTTGCGTCGCAAATTTTGATCGTTCATTAATTTTTTTCTATGATTCTATCATTGAAACAATTGGCTTGTTTTGCCATTTCCAACCTTAATTTACTTCTAACCGTTACTAGACTGCAGGAAGTTCCGCTTCTGTCTGTGAATGAATGTGTCTGTGACCTCAGGATTTTCCAAAAAGTCGATTTTTCAGAACAAAAACCAATGAAATCATCATTTTACGTTGGAATAATTTGATAACTCACTGATTTGAACGTATGTATATTGTATTACAATTTATGGAACTAAATAAAAATGAACATAATGAAATATTTGAACGTTTGTAGTTACCGACGAATCATGAAACACTTCAAATCTCGTGAGCGCGTGACAAACTGCCATTGTCGTTGGTACTCCTTATTGAAATTATATTTATAATTGAATAGAATTTTGTATATAAATTTACTATTAATATGGAATGAATATAAATTAAAATAATATTTATAATTGAATAGAATTTTGTATATAAATTTACTATTAATATGACATGAATATAAATTAAAATAATATTTATAATTGAATAGAATTTTGCATATAAATTTACTATTACTATGAAATGAGTATAAATTAAAATAATATTTATAATCGAATAGAATTTTGTATATAAATTTACTATTAATATGAAATGAATATAAATTAAAATAATATTTATAATTGAATAGAATTTTGTATATAAATTTACTATTAATATGAAATGAATACAAATTAAAATAATATTTATAATTGAATAGAATTTTGTATATAAATTTACTATTAATATGAAATGAATATAAATTAAAATAATATTTATAATTGAATAGAATTTTGTATCTTGATTAAAATAAAGTAGATATGTATCTGTTTTCCATAATTACATTTTCATTCACACAGGAAGTAATATAAGTATTGCATCACTGTAACTTGCTTCTCATCTACGAAATTTTTAAGCACTAGTGATAAACAAGTTACAATGATGAAATACTTGTTTATCACTAGTGCTTAAAAAATTCGTAGCTGAGAAGTAAGTCACAGTGATGAAATACTTACCTTACTTCCTGTGTGAATGAAAATTTAATTATGGAAAATAGATATCTACTTTAAATTACATTAAAGTCACACACAGCCTACAAGGAGTGCCAGCAACAATGGCAGTCTGTCAAGCGCTCGCGAGATTTGAAGTGTTTCATGTTTCGTCGGTAACTCTAAACGTTCAAATATTTCATCATGTTTATTTTTATCGTGTTCCATAAATAGTAACACAATATGCATACGTCCAAATCAGTGAGTTATCAAATTGATATTTTGAGCCTGTTGAGCCTATCACTGAGATGACCAAACCACACTTCTCCCGTGTAGGACGTTATCGATTTCGAAAAAAATGTTTTTCGAACAGGTCTAGCGTGCAACGTGCAAACGATCAAAAAGTCGACAGTGTTCTGGCAGCAGCATCCTGTACGACGGATCGTCAACCGTCGAACAATGAACTTCTTTCGTGCCGGCACTCCGCGCGAACGCCAAGATAGTTCCATTGATATCCGCGCGATACGAGACTCGTAGGAAGCGATTCGTTCGAGAGGTTGGATGCTATTACGGCATCGCGTCATGGAACGAAACCTACGGGTGGCCCTCTCGTAGGAATCTCTCTCTCTCTCTCTCTCTCTCTCTCTCTCTCTCTCTCTCTCTCTCTCTCTCTTTCTTGCTTTTATCTCTTTATCTTTCTCTTCGTCCGGTAGACGCGCGATACGATACGCGGTTTCACGGCGAAGAATTCTTCGAACGAATTCCATCCGAAGACGGGATTCGCGGAATCTAATTCGCGTACGCTACGAACTCGAGTCGGAAGATGAAATTGCGGGAAAACAACGGGTCTTCCAGGTACGAAAGGTTCGTCTTCGATTCGACCGGTTTCCTGGTTTCCACTACGGTTTCGCAGCTGTTTGTCCAAAATTTATGTTTTCTGCAAAAGCTGATCGGGAAGAGTCGACGTTTACTGAATTAATTGTGATCCATGTACGTGTAAGCACATGTTCACATGTACAGTGGGTAAAAGAAGTATTGGCACACTCTGAAAAAGGCGATAACTTTTTAAATATCGTATTATACGATTTGAATTTTTTTGGGAAGCTAGAGCAATTAGTTTGCCACAGGATGCGAAAAAAAATTTTGTCAAAAATTGCAATTCATTGGAATTGTAGCAAAAATACTAAAAGTTGCATTTTACAACTTTTTTATGTGGGCCAATATTGAAAATTTAAAAAAATTTTGTCAAAAATTGCAATTCATCGGAATTGTAGCAAAAATACTAAAAGTAGCATTTTACAACTTTTTTATGTGACCCACAAAACGCATTTTTAAAATTTTCAATATTGGTCCACATAAAAAAGTTGTAAAATGCAACTTTTAGTATATTTGCTACAATTCCGATGAATTGCAATTTTTGACAAAATTTTTTTTCGCATCCTATGGCAAACTAATTGCTCTAGCTTCCCAAAAAAATTCAAATCGTGAACCTGGAGACATTATCTGATCGTAGAATAGTTTCCGACCTGAGCTTTATCTTTAACTTGTTAAATAATAACATAGACTGTCCCCCACTCCTGGGGCTAATTAATTTCTATGGAGCGTGTCTTGAGAACGAGATCAGGCTTTCAAATAACCAAATCCAAATCTTCATATGGTGCAATTAATCCGGTAAATCGCATTATTAATATCCGCAATAAATTTTATAATAGTATTGATTTCTTTAATGGCTCGTTACAGTCTTTTAAAACTAAATTGAGCTGTACTATTAGATAATATATATAATATAACTTTTAGTATTTTTGCTACAATTCCGATGAATTGCAATTTTTGACAAATTTTTTTTTCGCATCCTGTGGCAAACTAATTGCTCTAGCTTCCCCAAAAAAGTTCAAATCGTATAATACGATATTTAAAAAGTTATCGCCCGTTTAAGAGTGTGCCAATACTTTTTTTATCCACTGTATCTGTATGTATGTCGCGAACGGCCGCGAACGATAGCGGGTAGCGAGCAATGTTGGATCGGTGCAATGAACCTCGCGACAAAACGAATTTCTCGTTGCCGAGGAATGTGAGCGTTGCCCGTGGAGTCTTTCAAGCGTTCCACCGCGATAAGATAAGCAGTAATAAGGTTCAATTGGAAGATTAATTAATTAAGACCCGTTGTAAAGGGGATAAATTGGATACATTGCGGCGGTATGCAGGCGCGACGCGCGCGCGTGTGCTCGCTCCTGCACGCTTGCACGCTCGCGGTCCTCAACCAACAAACTAACAATCCGACAAACCAACGGCCCTGGGACTAAGCAGCAACCCGGGAAGAACGAGAAAGTAGAAAATAGACGGCTCGACGCGAAAGCCAAGAGAACGGTCGCGTGTTTTATAAATTGACGGAACGAACGCGGCGAGAACATCGCTCGTGATCCTTTTTTTTTTATTTATACAGGTCGCATCAATAACAAGGTCATTAGCGACCACAAAGATTATAACATATTAAGCATGAAAACAATATTATGTCCTTATATTAATAAAACATTTATAGGTATAAAATGGAAAAAAAAATTAAGAAGTTATAAGCAAGATTACAGAGTATGGTAAATTTTTGTTGATTTAAGAAATTTTAATACTTGGACTATGTTCTTACTAATGTTGAAACATTCACTTAAATTATATATTGAAATAGTTTTGCGATCGAAAAGAATTGATAATAGATAGATGGTTTCGGCGCACAGGTTCGATGAAATATAAACTAAATTTCCATGTTTTATAACAAATTTGCAAGTTGAAATCTCGACGTTTCGATCCTGATGAGGATCATTTTCAAGAGATTTTTGCGTCTGAAACAAAGTGTAACATTGCAAAAATAACTGTATTTTAAAAGAAAAGGAAAAAACAAAGTTTTGAACTCGAAAATGAACTTATTTTTCTTACATGTCATATAGGAAAGAAATTTATCTTTTATGAATAATGTGTTACTTCCATGCTGGTAGATAATGTACTAAATCCTTGTTAAAGGTTACAACAGTAAACAATGCATACTAACGGATAGAGAATTGAATTGGTTACTGTGAAACCTTTAACAAGGATTTAGTACATTATCTACCAGCATGGAAGTAACACATTATTCATAAAAGATAAATTTCTTTCCTATATAACATGTAAGAAAAATGAGTTCATTTTCGAGTTCAAAACTTTGGTTTTTCCTTTTCTTTTAAAATACAGTTATTTTTGCAATGTTACACTTTGTTTCAGACGCAAAAATCTCTTGAAAATGATCTCATCAGGATCGAAACGTCGAGATTTCAACTTGCAAATTTGTTATAAAACATGGAAATTTAGTTTATATTTGATCGAACCTGTGCGCCGAAACCATCTATCTATTCACTTGAATTATTAGCAATAGCCAAACGTCTTCTCTGGAAGGATAAAAGGGGGCATTGCAAGATGAAGTGTTCAACAGAAAGTTGTGTATTGCATCGTGAGCAAACAGGGGCGTGATCCTTTTTGTTCCAGCGCGTTTGCTTCGTTCAAGTATCGCCCGTATAACCAATTCAATTTTCAAGACGGAGTTCGACGACTCCTCCGATACAACGAAGTCAAAGTTGACCGACGTGTAACATGCAACCCGCGACAGATTACAAGAAGCAAATAAATATTTGGGATGAGCGAGTACCTGGAAAGTTAAGTTTGGATCCTGACCCGACCGAAATTACTGACCTTTGGAAACGAATCTTAGTCTTTGTTCGATTGTTATGCATTTTGGTTTTCTTTTATTCAGAAAGGATTGGACTATCGTGAAATAATTTTTCCAACCTCGATAATTAAGCGTATAATGTTGAAAAATGTGAAAAAATTCTTGCAACGGTCTCGGTTCTCCAGAGACGACTGCTCGTTGAATTTTATCGACAAAACCACTCGATTTCTGGCGCGTTTGAGGCACCATCGTTGATTTTGTTCTAATTAAAATATGTTGTAGTCCATGTGAAATTATGAGGGGTTTAAGTCATCATTTTGCCGGTTTCGAATTTTTTAAAAAATGGCAAGCCTTGAAAGTATTCAAGTTTTGTCCATTTTGGCGAAAACGGGCTTCGTTTACGAATTTTTCTCTCAGGAACTGTTTGCCCGATTGAGCTACATTTTTTTGTTTTATTCGGAAAGGACTGGGCTATTACGAAATAATTTTTTCAACTTCGAAAGTCAACTTTATAACGTCGAAAAATGTTAACAAATTCTTTTTTTACGTTTTTTTCGATGAGGGGCCAGAGTGATTTAAATTTTGCAAAAAATATGGTTATATTCCTTGGAGTTTCCCCTTTAAAATGAGCCCTTGAAAAAGATGGAGCCATAAAAATTGGCGTCGCAATGAGCTGGCAAAGTACGCCGTGTACCTCCGTTGCAGGTAAAGGCGAGTCGAGTGAAAAATTTTCTATATAAAATTATATATAAAAATTTATATATAATTCGAGCGTCGCTCGAATTTTCGGAATCCATTTCTGTCGCGAGGTTAAAGGATCTGAATGATCCGACGATGGCCATGTTGGATCTCGATGGCCAAATAAGCGAATGCATGTAGCACTTTATTAAACAGGGTATGGGCCCAGGTAATCATTCCAATAAAGTATAACAATAAGAAAAGGTAACATAACCTCAAAAACGTCACGTGTCGGAAATATTAAAAAGGAACGGGAAGACCGTTTAGAAATGACGAGTACCACGACCAGATTCGAAAAACTAAACAAAAAGAACTACGATACAGTAATGTCGCGGTCGTTGCCGCAGGAGCTGTACACGATGGTTGCCGCAGTGCCTACCCATTCCACCACCTGTCAATGCTGCGCTGGGCCACAGGGCGGCGATGTTTGATGTCGGCTCGGGTATATCGGTGTGAACACCACTACATTGACACCATGAATCGAATTTTCAAATTGCTTAATTTTCATTATTTTTTAATGAGATTTTACTGGCTTATTCCTGGCATTTTTCTGATTACAACAAGACCAAACACGATATAATTTCAATTTTATTTAGTGGTGTAATCGACGATGAGACCCATCGGTAATGTCTTGAAAGTTGTCGGAGGGCTGTACGCGAAAGTTGCCGTAGTGCCTACAAGTCAATTTTCTACTCAATATTCATTATTTTTTAATGAGATTTTACTCATGAGTAAACAATACAATTTTTCTCATTAAAAAATAATTAATATTGAGTAGAAAATTGACTAGTAGGCACTACGGCAACTTTCGCGTACAGCCCTCCGACAACTTTCAAGACATTACCGATGGGCCAAATTATACCGTGTTTGGTCTTGTTATAATCAGAAAAATGCCAGGAATATGCCAGTAAAATCTTATTTAAAAAAAATAGAGAATAAAGCATTTTTAATTGGCATTACATTGTGAGAACACGCAGGCCTTTGAACTGTGCCGGCGACGGCGACACGCTCGGCCACGCGATCATTCTGTCCTTCTCTACGTTCGGCTTTCGATTGATGTCTCGGCGCGGTAGACTGTAGAGGCCAGTCATAAATCAAAAGACGAAAAGTTGTCTTGGAAGTTGTCGCCCCAGAGAACAGCTCCTGCGGCAACGACCGCGACATTACTGTACCTGGGAATCGCAGATGAGAACCACGCTCTGCT
Source organism: Lasioglossum villosulum (assembly GCA_963971365.1). Taxonomy (NCBI): domain Eukaryota; kingdom Metazoa; phylum Arthropoda; class Insecta; order Hymenoptera; family Halictidae; genus Lasioglossum; species Lasioglossum villosulum. Next base: position 24,954,194 of record OZ020497.1, read on the forward strand.
ACCATCCAACAGGTCCAATCATAGGATTTCAACCCCAAAGCTGTGCGATGATGCTTTCAGGTTGCGCACTGAGCCCAAAGCTTGAAAATTTAGGGGAATATCGACATTCTTAAGAATATCAACATCGAAGTACAGTGGGCGTACAAAGTATTCGTACAACTCTTTCAAAATTGGACCCAACAGATTAAGTTTTTTTGTGACGCTAGCAGAATTCGTTTACTAGTTCGCGTGTACATAAATGTTTTGAGAAATTATTGGTTATTGGTCACAATTGCGAAGGAAAAAGTAAAGGTGACGATGTTTCAATTTTTGAAGTGAAACTTCTTTGCTGAGGGTAACAATTTTCTGATGTAGCGGAAGTCGATGTGACGGAAGTCGAACGTCGAGTGGCGCGAAAATTTAAACTGAGAATGAACAGAGAAAAATAATTTCTTACCCCGACGGGATTCGAACCCCGGTTCACCGATTGGTAGTCCAACTCCTTAACCGCTTGGACAACCAATGATCTCAGAATGATAGCGAATGGTTAGAACAGCACGTGCAACTACGTTTTGAAGTGAAACTTCCTTGCTGAGGGTAACAATTTTCTGATGTAACGGAAGTTAATGTGACGGAAGACGGAAGACGAATGTCGAGTGGCGCGAAAATTTAAACCGAGAAAAATAATTTCTTACCCCGGTTCACCGATTGGTAGTCCAACTCCTTAATCGCTTGGACAACCAATGATCTTATAATGACAGCGAAGATTTTGGTAGTAGTATCAAACGAAATGGTTAGAAATACATGGTTATATTACGCCTATAGACTCATAGAGATAGACTGCACCGTCTTACGGAAAGAAAGAAAGCATTAGCCGGGATCTATAGCGCTCTCTCTCACTCTTTGTAACCCGCGCCGTCATTGATGGCTTCAGCGCTTCGTACAGGCTGCGCAGAAGGTGCAGCCACGTTTTTATTTTATTGAGTGAAACTTTTTATTATTATACTAATGTGTGTTTTTATTATATATATTAGATATATATTTAAAAAAACAAGAGGTATGTGTATAAATTACAAAATTACATGTAAAATAAGAACATCATGTGCGTGGAAACCACGCGCGGCAGAATTGAAACTTATTGCTTATTAAGTATAGATACAGATAAATTGTTACACCTAATAAGCAATAAGTTTCACTGCTGCCGCGCGTGGTTTCCACGCACATAATTTTTTTTATCTGCGCCTGTGTAGAGACAGCTCGAAATCTCTAGAATAGTTTCCGTGGGATTCCGATGTGGCAGCGAGAGTCAAAGGTTAAACGACCCCAACATTCCCGAAACGAGCATCGGCCGTGAAGGAACCCGACTCGAATTAGCTCGCTATGTGGGAGCGTCTCTGGAGAAAAAGGGGACGGAACGAGAGCAAGATGGAGAAGGGAGGAAGCGGGGGAAGAAGAGCCGGAAAGGGAGCACCAGACAAAGTAGCCTCGATTGGTGGGTCATTGAAAATCAAGCTGCTCGGGTCAAGCGACGCGTTTTCTTCTTCTTTCCGTTCCGTTCCTCGCTCGTTCGATTCTGCCTTGTCCCACGGCCACAGGACGACGCGACGGATCGGCACGCTCCTCTTTGTTCTTGAGCGCGGGAGATACGCGCAATCGCGACTCGAGCGGTCTCCATGGTATTTTAAGAACAGGCTGCCCCCGCATTCGTTCCGCCGACTTTATTTCTGCCGCGATATTAAACGCGAGGAGATACGCAGCGAGAGACGTGAGACGAGACGGAATTCTCGCGTCGACGATTCAACGGCTTCAATTAACCGAGCGGAAACGATTCCACGCGAGAAACGAAAATTTCACCGAACCCTGACTCGAGAGAACGACGAAAATTGAACACGATTCGTTATGTCTGGATTAGGTATATAGTCATTGTTCGCGGTTGACCGTGCGATTTAAGCGGTCCAGCGTCGTTGGAAAGGGTATAGCCGGATAAGATGGTCAAAAATGCCCTTGAACCGAATTATATCGACGAAGTGTCATTCGATAGGGCACCAAAAAAAGCATACTGTGCAAAATTTCAACCCTGTATCTCGATCGGAAGGGTAGTTATGGGGTAAAATCGAAAAATCAGTTTTTGGACTATTTTCCCTAGTTAATTATGTTTAAAAATTCTGAGAAAAATGTGACATGTAAAGTATCCAAATGCATACTTCGCAATTGGTTTCAGATTTTTAAATTGATAATTCTGCTTGTAAAAGATCAAAAATCTTAAAAAAATCGAAAAAATGCAGATTTCACATGGAAGTTCTAGAGCGACAACTTTTATATTTTTACAGTAGCGATATATTGTTATTGGTATGATTCATGAATTTTTTCAGATTTTTGGTTTACTGTGCCGTTGTCAAAAAAATAAAAATCGATTTTTTCGACGTTTTTTCCGCGAAGAACTAAGTTAACCTTAACATTATAACGTGTTTTGCACATTATATTGTGCAAAATTTCAACCCTGTATCTCGATCGGGAGGGTAGTTTTGGGGTAAAATCGAAAAATCAGTTTTTGGACTGTTTTCCCTAGTTAAACAATATTTAAATATGTAAATATTGCTTCTAAAAGAAATCTACAAAAATACCATTGATTATTATACAGTTAGATATTAAAAAAAGAATTAATCAAGTAAAAAAAACTACAAGCATGCCGGGCGTGAACCTAGTATAGGCGTGTCAACAGACGAACGGTCAATGCGCTGGGCCAACCGATCTATTGGGAATCTGTTTAATACTTTCAGATCTAATAGGCTGACATAGTAAAAATACTAATCAAGCCGATTTCATCGTTTAATTATTTTTTAGAAATGTTCAAAGTTTATCAGAGCCAGATAGACTTAAAAAATAAATAGAACGTTATAATTTTAAGGTTAACTTATTGTTAGTTCTTCACGGAAAAAACGTCGAAAAAATCGGTTTTTATTTTTTCTGACAACGGCGCAGTAAACCAAAAAATCTGAAAAAATTCATGAACCATACCAATAATGTTGAGTATAATCAATGCGTATTTAGATATAAATTATGTTAACACAGCGTAGGCCATGAATACTTGTATTATGTTCTTCATATATTATTCTTTAGTTTTGTTTTATCGTTGCTCAGATCGCTTTGATGTATCATTCTGTCATAATATATAATTACTTTTTGGTTATTACATGTTATTACATTTAATATTATATATTCAAGATTCATAACTAACAAATAACAATATATCGCTACTGTAAAAATATAAAAGTTGTCGCTCTAGAACTTCCATGTGAAATCTGCATTTTTTCGATTTTTTTGAGGTTTTTGATTTTTTACAAGCAGAATTTTCAATTTAAAAATCTGAAACCAATTGCGAAGTATACATTTGGATACTTTACATGTGTCACATTTTTCCCGGATTTTTTAAACATAATTAACTAGAGAAAATAGTTCAAAAACTGATTTTTCGATTTTACCCCACAAGTACCCTCCCGATCGAGATACAGGGTTGAAATTTTGCACAGTATGCTTTTTTTGGTGCCCCATCGAATGACACTTCGTCGATACAATTCGGTTGAAGGGCATTTTTGACCATCTTATCTATACCCTTCAAAACCAAGTTTGTCAGATCCGTTGTCTTCCACGCCAGAGCTCGCGATAACTCGAGAGGAGAGCATATACGTCGTTTCCGCCGAAGTTCCGCGGACCCATTAAAGCCCGAGAAACTTTCGGACAGAAACGACTGGAATCCTCCTTTCAACGATGATGACGCTGCTTTTGGCCGTGCTCGTCCAGTTGAGACGCTCTTAAGCCCGATGCTCAAGGCATTTGTCCCGTCGCGTCGCGATTCGTTTCATCTTGTCTGGCATTACAATCTCCGCGAAACAGTGAACAACGTTCTAATCGAAGGCGGCGAGAACAATAATGGTAAAAAATCATAAAAACAAGAGTAGGAAAAAGATGCATGCGTTTCAGCGTCCACCGAATTTGCTATGCCGAATCGTGACTCCACCGCTAATCATGGTTGCTAAGCGGCGAGAGTCACCGTTCAGAAATCGAATAAATGCGATGACACCTTCACAACACTGGTCACCAATACTAAAGTATGCTTTGTTCATGTACTCGGATTAAGTGGTCTACATGAACGGGATCGATATCAAGATCGATATCAAGATCGACATCAAGATCAACATCAAAATCGATATCGACTATCGATGCGGTAATTCTACCAAATTGACACGCTAAAAACAATAAAAAATACAAGGCATCGGGAATATCGGGATACGGTGAAAAGTTTACTATTTGGTGCGCGTCCCTCGAAAACGTTTGCGACGGTGACCACAGAAATTTGATCGTTAAGAAACGATCTCTTCTAAGTAGGGGTGGCCAAACTTTTACGTACTACGCGTCAATCTTTCTGTTATACGAGTTCAGATGCGCCTTTCAACTCGAGCACTTTTTCTACCTGCTTACGTTCATGGCTAGGATTGGAAAATAGGAATGGTGGTAGGATCCGCTTCGCTTAGGGGAGATAAAACGATAACTTAATCACCCAACAAAATTCATTAATTTATGCCAGTTCAAAAGACACACGATTATTGGAGCATCGATCTGCAATGGTGATAAACGATCTCTTGGGCGAGATGGCGATCTCTATCATGAATTCACATCCTACAATTGTAAACTGTCAACAAATTGCGACGAACTGATGAGTAAGGTTGCAATTATAGTGGAGCGGTGAGCATCGATGATAGCGGCTGCTCCAAAATACATGTGTGTGTGTGTGTGTATATATACAGGGTGGTCCACCTAAGTAAGGCCACTTAAATATCTCTTCAGGTCATTGTGATGCAACAAATACGTAATGTGCATGGTGTCCATGGACCAATATCTGGTATGAATATTTTTTCCTAAGGTCATTTTTTTTAAGTTATCAAGGTCATCGATGTTTTTTTGAAACGTAACTACATTTTTTAAAAATTATATCGTGTAACTAATGGAAAAATACATTCAGATATGCATGGTAACATGACCTCCACATGACTCATCTCGTTGCACCGAGCAACCGAATATCAAAGTCATTTCAAGGTCCTGTTACTATACATATCTGAATTTATTTGTCCATCAGCTACACGATGCAATTAAAAAAATGTAGTTATGAATCAAAAAATACCGATGACCTTGATAACTTCGAAAACAATAACCTTAGGACAAAAATATTCTTGCCAGATATTGATCCATGGACACCATACATGTTACGTAATAAATATTTGTTGCATCACAATAACCTGCAGAGACATTTAGGTGGCCTTACTTAGGTGGACCACCCTGTATATACAGGGTTCTTCAGGCTATTACTAGTTAGCACTTTTTTGTAAATAGTAAAACTTAGAAAAAAATGATGGAGGAAAAGTAGTACTGTTTTTTATGCGCAACACAATGACATATGTTATTATTTTTATCGATCGAAAATTATTTTTAAAAATACGAGAATTAAATTTCGCGGCGCACGGTTCGATCATTTATTATTTATATTTGGCTCTACTTAGTGAATATGTCAAAGTGACATACATGTGCTATCCAATATAGTAGAGGAAAAGAAAGGTGGTGGTGTTTCGTCCTAGAACCGCAATGACATATACAGTTTTGTTTTATTTACATTATTTTGGTAGAAATAAAGGTGACCTTCAATTTTTTAAATGCAGTGCTATACATTTTTTTATGTCTTGTGAAAGCGCGTGTCAAGACGAATCCATCCATCTACTACACAAGGAGTACTATTTCCGTTTTTCGAAGTACTTATGACAGTTCGAATTCAGTCAATCAAAGTTTGAACCTGTTTGCGAGCTACTTGATCCCATCCCTACAAACGACCATTCGGAGCGCGAGTTTGTCGTGAATCGAAGACGCCGACGTCAAACGAAGAGAAGAAACAAATAAGCGCGAGACGGATCGACGGCATCGATCGTTTGAAAATAAAAATAGGTTCATGAGCTTGAATTATCGATCGATTCTACGGTTGTGTGCCACGTATTCGAAAACGTTCCTAAACGTCTAGTCAAGTGTGCTACGGTCTAATGACTACAAACGCATATTTCATCCGTAGATTTAACGAATCTTAATGAAACACACGTTGACAATATACAGGGTGGTTCCACGCAATTGTTTCAGGTCATAACTCCGTTATTATTGCATTTATGAAAAAGGCCAAAAGAGAAAGATAAATGGTTCGAAGAGCTCTACATCCGTAGGCCTTTAAATTCTTTTTAGATGCAGCAGTGCATGTGCAATTAACAATTGCATCATTTCTTTAAGTAGAAAAGCATATTCTTTTTTACACAGATCGATTGTTCTGTTCATTCTACGTAAAAAAATGATTGGGGTACCATGGCAAAGAATTATTAGATCTCGAGATATTTTCAAAAAATGTTACTACGTTGTCGTGAAGCGCTTGAGCATCTTCAATAAAGACGTTTTTTGAAAATATCTCGAGATCTAATAATTTTTTGCCATGGTATCCTAATCATTTTTTACATGGAATGAACAGAAGAATCGATCTGTGTAAAAAAGAATATGCATTTCTATTTAAAGAAATGATGCAATTTGTTAATTGCACATGCACTGCTGCAACTAAAAAGAATTCGAAGGCCGACAGATGTAGTGCTCTTTGAACCATTTACAGTGGGTAAAAAAAGTATTGGCACACTCTTAAAAACACGATATCTTTTTAAATATCGTATTATACGATTTGAATTATTTTGGGAAGCTAGAGCAATCAGTTTACTAAAGGATGTTAAAGAAATTTTTTCAAAAATTGCAACTCATCGGAATTGTAGAAAAAATACTAAAAGTTGCATTTTACAACTTTTTTATGTGGGCCAATATTGAAAATTTTAGAAGTGCGTTTTGTAGACCTGTGTCAATTAAACGTATTCTGAAAATTTCGTCAAAATCGGTCCACGTTGCAATGGGCTATAAACGTTTAAATATGTAACTGCAGATTCTTACATCTTTCAATGCCTGTCGTTTTTTTCGCATCAACAGATTTCGATGAAACTTTACCAGTGCATATAACTGACACAGATCTACAAAACGCATTTTAAAAATTTTCAATATTGGCCCACATAAAAAAGTTGTAAAATGCAACTTTTAGTATTTTTGCTACAATTCCGATTAATTGCAATTTTTGAAAAAATTTCTTTTCACATCCTTTAGTAAACTAATTGCTCCAGCTTCCCAAAGAAGTTCAAATCGTATACATAATACGATATTTAAAAAGTTATCGCCTTTTTAAGAGTGTGCCAATACTTTTTTTACCCACTGTATATATTTCGCATTGAAGTATTTTATTCACTGAAAATTTATTTACGTTGGAGTCATATAGAGTTCCATGTAAATGGTTATGTAGAAAATGCAGTTCGAGCAACTAAAGGTTAAAAGTCGCATAATTTTCTTGAAGTTGAACCACATCAGATGAAATGTTCTGACGCGTTGAAAAGGTGGTTAGACTTTTAAACAAATTGATTTCACAACGTTTAAAAAATTATGCGAATACTATTTGGATGGTAAAAATTGCAGATTTTCACGATTTCCGGCAATAAATCATGAAAATCTGCAATCTCTACCATCTTTAAACGTTTGTAGCTCATTGCAACGTCGACCGATTTTGAAGAAATTTTCAGGATACGTTTAATTGACACAGATCTGCAAAACGTATTTTTTAAATTTTCAATATAGGCCCACATAAAATAGTTGAAAAATCAACTTTTAGTATTGTTTCAACAATTCCGATCAATTGCAATTTTTGACAAAATTCTTTTTCGCATCCTGTGGCAAACAAATTGCTCTAGTTTCCCAAAAAAGTTCAAATCGTATAGTACAATATTAAAACAGTTATCGTCTTCTTTAGAGCGGTCTTAAACTTTTGTCCGCTACTGTACAAGTCCCAACATGAATAGTGGGGTTTCGAATACGATGCGGCAAGACGGGGAACGACAAGACTGATGACATCCAAAGTTGTCTAATCACACGTGTATTTCAATTATTAATAAGACCACGAGGAGCACGCCGAGCGAGAAGTAAAAGCGCGTAATACGCGAATTCCGTTGCGTTTTCGATCGACAGCCGTGAATAGGTATCGCGTTGAACAGCGTCGCGACGCGGTTTCCGCCCGAGGATTGTCCGTTTGAAGTCGCGATAGGTACGCGTTCCTCTGATCGCTATATAAAGCAGCCCCTCCGTCCGATTCGTCCCTGGTTCGGTCTCTATTCATTCGAGCTGTGTCGTTCCTGTCGCGCACCATGAATACCGATTTACCTGTCGGCTACACGAACCGACCGCTTCCCTTCTTCCCTCTTTGGTTCGCGAACGTATCCCTGTTTGCGTCTCCACGTTAAGCAGCGTCTAGAAGATTCACGCAAACGAACGAACGCTCGTTTAATTTCCCGCGGAAGTTATCGCAAATGCGAGGCGGGCGAGGCGGGGCGAGGCGATCTCAGAAGTTCCTCGTACGTGAAGCGAACGCCCGAGTATCCGCGGAATCGAGGTCGACTCGAGCCTCAAGATCTAGAGATCTTATCGAGCCGCTGGAATGTTTTCTCAGCTTGGAAATTGCTCGACGCGTTCCGTTTCTTTGTTAACCTTTAACTACGCACGCCTTTGCATTGAACGCGAGCAAACCGAGAAATTCGATGGGACGCGTTCGAAAACAATTCGAATCTGTTCGAGAACGTTGTCGTTTCACAGCCCGGTCGCTTTTCTATCCCTTCAGATGCGAGAAATTACGAACAGTTCTCTCTAGTAGCATTTACGGTTGGCCAACGGTGGCCGACGCACAGTGGTCTGGAGACACCGTTTTCGTGGCCAAAATTCAATTTTTCAACTTTAACATATTGAGAAAAATTTTTTCCTACAAAGTAACAACCCTTCAAAGCTCCCAAAACCAAAATACTATTTATTTTAGATAATTCTGTGATAAGATACAGCGTTCTAAAGACAAAGTCAGAAAATTCAAAGTAAAATAAAACGTTTTCGATTTCAATCATCGAATATCAGAAAACAGATTTTAATGATGGTTTTATACGTGTTAGTAAGCGCAATTCGTATTGTCCTTATTGTCTCATTTATGTTTGGAAACAGAAATATCTACAACCGCTAGCATAACAACAAAACCAATTGACAATGAAGATTTAGAAGAAGAGGACGAAAATGATTTGCCCATGCTTGAATATTTGGAGGATATAGAATTAGAATCAGAAATGTAATCTAAAAATCATAATATATCTATATGTTTATTACTCACATTGGTAACATTACTTAATGCTTAGACATGGTGAAAAATGTCAGTATGTACGTCTTTTTAATGCAAGCCAAGAATAACCTACTTTCGAGAGGCATTGTCCACGATTTTTCAGTTATATGTGATAATCTGACAAAAAAACGGTTTCAACAAAAGTTAACCAGCATTCAGTCTTTTATAAACGTCAATATAAAAAAATTTGGAATAAAAGTTTTTTTTCTTCAAATATCAAGGCCACCCCTATTTTTAGACGTCACTATACGTTTTTTATTTCATAATTATATAGCTGACGTCAAGACGAATTCAACGACCTACAATACTATGATTTTAACACTTGAAATAATGCTACAATACTTTTGGCCACGAAAACGGGGCTCCAGACCACTGTGCGACGATTGGGAGTTTGTTGGGGAATGGTTAGTGGTTTGCCGACAAATCCCCAACGTAGGGCCAACGACGAAAAATTATGTCAATTTGCCGACGAATACCCAACGTTGGGCCTACAGATATTACAGTTGGTTAAGTAACGTGAAATTTACAACGATTATACTATATCGGCCCAACGAAAATCTGCCAATATTTAAATATATCGTCTAACAGACGGCAGTAGTGTTGCTGCAACCAAAAATAAATTATATTCCAAATTTATTTTTTTCGTATGTCTAAATATACTTGAAATTTGTAATTTTTGCGCGATAGTTGATCCATTATAAAGTTTTATTGTGAGAGCAGCCTTGGAATTTTTTCATTTTCCAAGGGAAAGACAAAGGGGTGTTCATATAGTATAAGAAGACCCTTTTGGATTTCTTCAAAATGGGTCTTCCTTTTCATTTAGATATTTTAATTTTAATTTGTTGACGCATTTAGTAACCCTAACCATAGCATCTACGAACAACAATCATCTGTAGGTTCAGCGATAGGTCATGTACTAACTACGCAAGCGGGTCCGGGTTCAAGTCCGACGTGGGTATTATTTTAGTTTTTTCCTTTTTGCCCAAAATTTTACCGTGAAAATACATTTTTAATATGTATATTATTCATGATATACCATAAAAAAAGAAAATCAGAATGTGGGCTCTATGGGTTCGTCTTGTAGTAACGTTGGTTCTAGGTTGGATGTGATCGTTGGCCCAACGTTGGTCCTGATTGTTGGTTCAACTGCAAAAAAGAGCGACATTTCCAACGGTTGCCCAATAGGATGGTTCTTAGCTATAGGAGCCAAAAATTTTGTTCAAAATTTTTTCGGTCTTACCCCCCTAAAGTATGACACTTGGTGAAAAAATGATATCTGCAAAATTTCAGCTCGATCGGAAAATGGAAACCCGTGCCGCAAACCGCTTGAAATTTGATTATTTTTGAAAGTTGATTTTCTCCATTATAGTACATCGTAAATATACATTCCTATATATCGTTGAATTTGTTTTTTCATGCTCTATAACTATGTGCAAATAAAGTACAAAGTCATCGTAAAAAAAGATTACGTCACTTTGAAATTTCGAAAATTGGATTTAAAAAAAAATTTTTCTTCAGCATTACATTTACTTCGACTAACATTACAACTTTTGTTTGACATATTTTTTCATATGTTTATTAATAAGAAAGATGTGATTTCTCGTTAATTTGAAGTATTATGTATTGTGATCCGCTATTTTGGAAGAATTACTGAATGCTTGTGAATAAAATTAGAATTTCTTAAATATGTAATAGTTACATTTCTGTATTGCCTCCAAAAATATAAAATTTATCTTTTATTTAATTTATAATTTATATTAATAGTTTGTTCGAATCATTTTGTATATTGTGCATAGAAGTTAAGTATAATTGAAGTTTTAATAATATTTCGTGCGTGATAATACAAATTTATACAATTCTAAATAAAAGGTATTATAGATTATGGCAAATCTAACTGCATGTACATAGTGACCCCGTTATTTAAACAAATTTGTTATTGATAAATATATGGAAAAATGTGTCAAACGAAAGTTCTATTGTTAGTCGAAGTAAATATAATGCTGAAGAAAAAATTTTTTTTTAAATCCAATTTTCGAAATTTCAAAGTGACGTAATCTTTTTTTACGATGACTTTGTACTTTATTTGCACATAGTTATAGAGCATGAAAAAACAAATTCAACGATATATAGGAATGTATATTTACGATGTACTGTAATGGAGAAAATCAATTTTCAAAAATAATCAAATTTCAAGCGGTTTGCGGCACGGGTTTCCATTTTCCGATCGAGCTGAAATTTTGCACATATCATTTTTTCACCAAGTGTCATACTTTAGGGGGGGTAAGACCAAAACTTTCCGAAAGTCGAAAAATAAGGACCACCCTATTGCCCAACGCATACCGTCAGCGGAGGGCCAACAAAGCGCCAACCATAAATGCTACTAGGGTTGGCAGACTGGATCGCAACAAACCCGAACCAACCGCATCATACCTCGAGGGAAGAATACTTGTACTAATACTGGAATATTACTTATTACTTAACCCTTTGCACTCAGAGCTATTTTAACTGGAAAATTAAACCTTTCATCCGATCTCGAATATTTCCATTCCCTATGATTTTTAAAATTTTGTGGAATTGAAATAGGTATAATATCCCATACAATACCTAAATGTTTAGGAATTTATCAGATACCAATATATTTAATAATGTAAACAATATTTTGCATAACGATACAGCAATTTTTGGTAGTGCCTCGGAAGGGACAACCAAGTGCAAAGGGTTAAAATACTGGAAGAGTACTTGGTTATAGTCGAGCGAAGGTTTATGGCGACCTTGTTTTCGTTGATTCTCGAACGAAAGTGGCGCGCGATCTGTTTTAGCCCAGATTCGGAAGAGGTTAGTTTTGAACGCGTCAGCTGTTACTCCGCTCTACTCTGAAAGTCTTGATCCGGTGGGGCTGGCTCTTGCTCGTTCGTATCGCGCGACGATCAAAATGCAAGCAAGCACGCGCGCGCGCTTGGCTATATCTCGCGGAGGTATTTATGTTGTGGATTTACATTCCGAAGGATGCTTGAGAAATCATAATCGTGTCGAATAGCGACTCGTCCCACAGCCACAGCCGTAGGCCGAGACCGTTTTCGTGCGATCCTTCAATCGAACCTTAACTGGCGGCGTGAAGCTGTATGTATGAAGTTCGCTGATATGAACACACTAACTTAATCAGACACTGTGAAAGTTTCATCGCAATCGACCGATGTGGAAAACAACGACAACGTTTGAGAGAGGCAAGAATCATTATATTTACTGCAGTTGAAGGCCGAAAATCGTGAAAATCTGCAATTTTTACCATGTTTAAACGTTTGTAGCTCATTGCAACGTCGAGCGATTTTGACGAAATTTTCAGAATATGTTTAGTTGACACAGGTCTATAAAACGTATTTTTGAAATTTTCAACGTGGGTCCACATAAAAAAGTTATAAAATGCAACTTTTGGTATTTTTTTTATAATTCCGATCAATTGCAATTTTTGACAAAATTCTTTTTTCGCATCCTGTGGTAAACTAATTGCTCTAGCTTCTGAAAAAATGTTCAAATCGTATAGTACAATATTAAAACAGTTATCGTCTTTTTAAGAGTGTCCGAACATTAGTGGGAGTCATTATATACATATACATATATGATTAATAAACTTCGAAACTGTTCGACCGATCAACATGAAACGTGGCACATATATGTATTTTTTCATGGAAAAGGTTTTTACGCTACTAATTTTTTTGTAACTCGCCACTGTAGATGGCGCTGCAATATATCAACTTCTATACCGTTGAACCTATCGCTATGAAAATTGGTATACATACAGTGACTCCCATTAATATTCGGACGCTATAAAAAAAGCGATAACTGGTTTAACATTGAACTATACGACTTGAATTTTTGTTGGGAAGCTAGAGCAAATAGTTTGCTACAGAATGTGGAAAAACATTTTTTCAAAAATTGCAATTGATCGGAGTTGTAGAAAAAATACTAAAAGTTGCATTTTACAACTTTTTATGTGAACCAACGTTGAAAATTTATAAAATATGTTTTATAGAACTGTGTCAATAAAACATTCTGAAAATTTCGTCAATATTGTTCGGCGTTGCAGTGAGCTAGAAACGTTTAAGGATAGTAAAAATTTCAGATTTTCACGATTTTCGGGTTATAAACTGCAGTAAATCTGTAGATTCTCAAATCTTTCAATGCCTGTCATTTTTTCCCGCATCAACCGATTTCGATGAAACTTTTGCAGTGCATATAATTGACACAGATCTACAAAACGTATTTTTTAAATTTTCAATATAGGCCCACATAAAAAAGTTGTAAAATGCAACTTTTAGTATTTTTTCTACAACTCCGATCAATTGCAATTTTTGACAAAATGTTTTTCCACATTCTGCAGCAAACTATTTGCTCTAGCTTCTCAACAAAAATTCAAGTCGTATAGTTCAATGTTAAACCAGTTATCGTTTTTTTTATAGCGTCCGAATATTAATGGGAGTCACTGTATGTAGGTATTTGAGCACGAGCTATTTTATACTGCGAAACACGTTTAGACACGTTTAGACACGTTTAGACACGTTCGAACACGTTCAGACACGTTCAGACACGTTCGAACACGTTCGGACGCGTTCGGACGCGTTAGTCTATATTCATTATTTGAACTATTATTTCAACAATAAATTGTTATTAATGAATTAATATATATGTATATATGTATATATAGATATAGATGATAACCCTGGGGAACATTATTAATTCATTAATAACAATTTATTGTTGAAATAATAGTTCAAATAATGAATATAGACTAACGCGTCTGAACGTGTTTCGCGATATATCTATATATACACACATATTAACATACTTACGATCAAAATCTAAATTCTTCTCACATTTAGCACGGGCGAAGCCGTGTCGGGGGTTGCTAGTGTTATATAAAGTCTTATGTTTTTAGTAGAAAGATGCCGGCAGATTAATGATCGATGTATACGTATATGTAACAAGCGTTTGGAAAAGCGTGCATAAATTAAAGGGAGGAGGCGGGACGTCGCGCGACCGTGACGATTTACCGGTGAAACGCGGACGGTAACGGGGCGTTGAAATTCTTTCGGGGAACAGATTACAAAGGAAGTAATCTAAGAAGGCTCTCGGTTATGGGTTGGGCTGAGTCGGGATTTAACGAGCCGTGGAGCGAGTCGAGTCACAGGACGAGATAAACGGAGGGAGAGGAGAATATCAACCTTTGGCGGACGAGAATAAAACAATGTGTGAAAACAGGATGCATTTGGATTGGCCGAGTTGGTCGGACACCTTGTGCGACTCGCACGCGTTATCCGTTTAAGCCTTCGCGATTAAGCTATTGCTGCATTTCGGTCGAGCGACCGAATTGCATGATTGACTGATCGATCGTTCGAATCGTTGGATATATTTTGATGCGGTTAATCATGGGATTGACCTCAGTGGCTCGTTCGCTCGATAACTGACCGGCCTCCGGAGGTCATCGCCGAATCGTTTCAAGGATTGATTCCCGCTCCGAAACGAGAGCGGAGAATGGGCAAATAAATCGAACAGGAAAGAATCATTAGGATAGATCTAGACGGAGAGATCGATCCCTTGTACCTCGATATTAATCGTTATTAAGGACACCGTTAACTCGAGTAATGGTCGAGAAAAATGATTTCGTGTCTACGATAATTTCACGATATCAACGGTCCCCATTAGTTCCAATTGGCGAACGTGCTAATTCCACAATTATACTGACAAGGGAACATATTCAGGTGAAACAAACCAATCTTAACGAAACTTATGCGAGATGTAGTTCTTCGAAAAATATTTGACACGTATTTTCTTTTATTGGCAATCATCCACTTTGGAGGGGTGAAAACAGCCCTCAAAGTTCGCTGTCAGATCCATATTTTTTGATATTTTGGAAACCAGAGATCAAAAAATAAGATTTTTTTAAAAATTGTGTTTTTCTTTTAATAGAGAATGTAGTAGCGCAAAAAATTTTAACAAAATATGTTTGTTCAAACAATACGTTAAAAATTTTATCTTTTCTTTCGGATTCTCTTATATATCGTTAGTTAATTTTAATGTACACTATGTGTGATCTTTGATCCAAAATAGGGGATACATGTTTTAGGATTTCCTTCTTTATTCTATTTAACAATATTTATACATAATGAAATATGGACTTGCATCTGGTGTACGGAGGAAGGAATTCTGGCTTGTTTTACAGAAATATAAGCGTTTATTCTTAACATATTTAAACAAATATCTTTGGTTAAAATTTTTTGCACAATACGTTTCCCATTAAAAACACACAACTTAAAAAGAAAATCAATTTTTTCGACCGTTGGTTTCTGAGATATCTCAGAAAATATGACTCTGACCACGAATTTTGAGGGCTGTTTTCACCCCTTCAAAGTGGATGGTTGCCAACAAAAAAAACACGTGTCAAATATTTTTCGAAGAACTATGTCTGACATAAGTTTCGTCAAAATCGGTTTGTCTCATCTGAATAGGTTACATTGTGAGCTACAGTACATGAAATTGCATCGAGAAGACTTTCGTTGGATCGTTCAGAATGGCGTGCCATGTTTGCTTTATTGGCCCACTCGCAGATGCCGCGTCGCGCGTCGCACAGACTGGTATTTGACCGATCTAGTTGGCCAAAATTTTTTATTGCTCAAGACTGATTAAATTTATTATGTGCTTACATTAATTTAAAAAGAAACAATTTATACATTATGAACAATAGGGTTCATTCGAGGAACTACTTGGCTCTCCCAATAACATGTTGTGTTTTATCTGGGGGTAGTTCTAGGAAATTGAATTTTGGCTAGCTGGATCGGTCAAATACCAGTCTGTGCGTCGGTCCATTCCCACCGATCGAACTCAAACTCGGACTCGAAGTCAGACAAAAACTCGAACACGGACTCTGTCAGTAGAGAGAAATGCGCGGCTACTTCACGGTTGAGGCAGGTCGGTCACTTTAAATCACCGGAAACGCGCAGGTAGAGAACGCGCGGCTAAACCTCACGAGTCCCCCTGCCCGTTCCTCGCCCCTCTTTCTCCGCCCCACTCCTACCAAACGTCCGCGTTTTAAACTCTGCGCCTTTCAAAACATATGCACCTTTCTACGAACCGTATTTCGTTCAAAGTAACCCTTGCACGCGACCTTCCTTATCGTGGAAAATTAGTATATGCGAAATACAGGTGGTGGCAGTACGAAAGTACTCTAACGGTGCTCCATTCGAGTAGTAGTAATATACAGGGTGTCCCAAAATAAGTGTAACTCTCGGAAATGGGAGGTTCCTTGGGTGATTTGAAGCGACATTTTCCTTTATAAAAATTGTGTCCGCGGCTTTGTTTGGAAGTTATTATCGAAAAACACGGACCAATCAGAGCCTGGCTATAGCGAACGGAGTCCGACCCAAGGAACCTCCCATTTCCGAGAGTTACACTTATTTTGGGACACCCTGTATATATGTATACAGGGTGAGTCACCAAACGTTAGCACCTCAAATATCTTTGTAGTTTCTAAAGATACGTAAAATATGGTAAGGACAAAGTTGAATGTACAATGGGACTGACACGATGCAAAAAAAATTTTGTTCTTATGTCATTTTTTTTGCGATATCAAGGTCACTTTTATTTTTTAAAAATGGAATTAGGTATTTTTTAATACATCAATCGATGCAGCTGGACATTCGTTATCAAAAAGTACTAACCTATGTATGTCGAAAAGTTAGTAATTCAGGAGGTATTTCAATTTAACCCTTTGGTTACCCTGGACGAGATATCTCGCGCCCCGATACTTCCCGATAAACGCTCTTGACGAGATATCTCGCATCCCCACCTAGACACTATAGACAAATATATTTTATAAGTAACTCTATCCTGATTTGTATTATAAAAGGGAGAAATGAATGAAATCTTTGTTAATTTGTTGAAATAATTTTATTTACTTTCTAAAAATAGTACTTATTTACTTTCTACTGCTACCACTGGTGCTAGGTGGCGAGATATCTCGTCAAAAGCGTTAATCGAGAAGTATCGGGGCGCGAGATATTTCGTCCAGGGTAAGCAAACGGTTAAATAACTCTAAAATACCATTACAGTCATGCTAAGATGCTACACAAGTAAGTAAACACTAACGTCTTAGTACGACTGTAATTGTATTTTAGTTATTTAATTTTAAATATCTCCTGAACTACTACATTTTTGACATACATAGGTTAGTACCTTTTAGTACGTCTGTAATGGTATTTTAGTTATTTAATTTGAAATATCCCCTCAACTACTAACTTTTTGACATACATAGGTTAGTACCTTTTAGTACGACTGTAATAGTATTTTAGAATGATTTAATTTGAAATATCTCCTGAACTACTAACATTTTGACATACATAGGTTGGTACTTTTTAGTACGACCACAATGGTATTTCAGAGTTATTTAATTTGAAATATCTCCTGAACTACTAACATTTTGACATACATAAGTTAGTACTTTCTAGTACGACTGGAATGGTATTTTAGAGTGATTTAATTTGAAATATCTCCTGAACTACTAACTTTTTGACATACATAGGTTAGTACTTTTTAGTACGACTGTAATAGTATTTTAGAATGATTTAATTTAAAATATCTCCTGAACTACTAAATTTTTGACATACATACGTTAGTACTTTTTAGTACGACTGTAATGGTATTTCAGAGTTATTTAATTTGAAATATCTCTTGAAATACTAACTTTTTGACATACATACGTTAGTATTTTTTAGTACGACTGTAATGGTATTTTAATTATTTAATTTGAAATATCTTCTGAACTACTACATTTTTGACATACATAAGTTAGTACTTTTTAGTACGACTGTAATGGTATTTTAGTTATTTAATTTGAAATATCTCCTGAACTACTAACTTTTTGACATACATAGGTTAGTACTTTTTGATAACGAATGTCCAGCTGCATCGATTGCTGTATTCAAAAATACCTCATTCCATTTAAAAAATGAAGATGACCTTGATATCTCTAAAAAATGACATAAAAACAAAATTTTTTTGCATCGTGTCAGTCCCATTGTACCATTCAACATTGTCCTTACCATATGTTACGAATCTTTAGAAACAACAAAGATATTTGAGATGCTAACGTTTGGTGACACCCTGTACATGTAGAACCTTCACACACCTAACCGAATCCTCGATTCGTTTAAAACAGTACCATATAACTTAGAAATGCAACAAAATCGTTGCCGATACGTCCGTTTTCGTATCCTCGGTCTTAAGGAAAATCTCAAACAGCTTCTGTTTCCTGTCGTTCGCGCGATTTCTCAATGATTCGATAGCACGGTACGCGAGGTAGCGTTTCGTACTCGAACGAGCGAGCAAGAGGAGAGAGGAAGAGAGAGAAAGAGACGCGAGCGCGACCTCGATCGAATTTACCGGCGTTTTCTGCAACAAGATCTGCTTTCTCTCATTACTACGCCGTCATGAAAGTATAATACTTATGCTCGATGGAGCACCGAGAGATCTCGGTACACGGGCCAGACGCGTATTGGAAAAGTGCAAATGCAATTCGTTCGCGATGGCCCCCTCTCTTCTGCTTCTCTAGAAGGCCGACGTAAATACTTGCGCCTTGCTGTTCGTGTTCGCGATCGCGCGATGCAATTATAATGTATCGCTTTCGTAGTCGACTTTTCATGCTCGGTATGTAACGCGGACGCTGGTCGCCGGCAAATCGGACCGGAAACGAATTTAGCGTGCTGGAGAAACGTCGGAAACAATCGATTGTCCCGAGGCACAAATGGCTCAACTGGCAAACTTCGTGAACGCATGCGCGCCACGTACGCTCTTCGGTCTACACTCTACGGGTAAACTCGCCTCTGCCCCTGTTCCTACCCTCCTCGCAGTGCAATTGTTCACTGAAAAAATAACGATTTCGTCGATGCATTTCGCGTAACTTCAATTAAGATTAAGATAACGTCAATGAAGTCCACATGTCACCGGCATGGAACCGAACACGTTGTTCAATACTCTTTAAGAATGTAAATTAATACTTTTATAAGCATACGCAATAATGAGATATATTATTCTTGAAGATGGTCTAAACTATACACCGAAACGTTGAATTAAATTTCATTCTATTTTGCAAACTAGCTTATTGTTCCAATTGATCGAACCAGGGCGCCGATAACATTATTGTTATAAATAATTGACGATCGAGATACAGAGAACTGTCAGTTGAATGAATGTCTGGAAAAAGTGTCTATATCAATCAGGACTTTAAATTTTAAGTCTCTCGACCACTTAGAAAAGACTAAAAACTGAAAGACCTTTTTTACGGTTTGAATTATTAGATATTATTTTTGAGTTTTAAGGGGGTACCGTAACCCCTGATCTGGGTATTTATCAGTGTAAGCAACCTCCACGCTGAAAAACAGTTTGGCAACAGTGACGAACATACATTTGTATCAATCTAACGCTTCAATTTCGCTATCAATACAGGTTTTTTTCTTGTTATCAATATCTTTATTGCTAGTAATGGATCCGAGTGGCTTCAAGCCCTTTACATTTTTGTTGTTACGAATATACGCCGATAATTCTCCTGTCTAAGCGCCATCTCGTTTGAGTAGCTCAACTAAAATTAGTTCTACTTGCCCTTCAATGCCCTTCATGAACGAAATCTGGGGAACAATTGAATGCGATCACGGGAAAACATTTTTTGTCCTGATATTAGCATGTTACGAGCTGTGTGAGGGCTTATTGTAAAGAGGAAGGTTCCTCATAGTCCGCTCTGCTATTGATTTAAGTCAGAAAAACCGTTTTGTATTAGAAAAATACATGGGAACCTGAGGGTGGTTGTCTCGACTTGTTTGCCCTACTTTGGACGCTCATATTATTAAATATAAACATAATCTTGTTAAATCATCAGCAGAGCGGGCTATGATGAACCTTCCTCTTTAGAACAAGCCCTCACACAGCTCGTAACATGTTTGTATAAAAACAAAAAATGGTTTCCCGTAAACACGGTTTTCACTTGTTTTTCTAGTAATATTCTAGTAATATGCTAGTCATATCCATGGGTACGGTACCTTCTTAACGATCGTAAATGGTTGTTTATGCACAAGTGATATCGGCGCTACAGGTTCGATCAAAGATAATTATTATTTCTTAGATATTATAATAACCTGAGTTCCTGATTGCACTGCTATTAAATTTAAAAAACTATTTGCTCGATTATCGAGGAAAACAGATCGCGACCGTTAAATAACTTGTTTTAACTTATTCGACGAATGAACACGATATCTCCGCCGATCCCGCTAACTTTCCCGCCGAAAATCGCAAAGAGGTGCGAGCAGGCGCGGCGAGTTCTGCCAAGAAAGCGTGAGAGACCGATGCGAAGACGAGAATTCTGGTTTCAGAACTTTTCATAACCCACATTTGAAAGTGTTACCCGACGCCGCGTCGCTTGTGTATCCGCGCCTCTCAAGAGCCGCGCGCGCCTAACGCCTGCCTGCCTGCCTGTCTGCCTGCTTACTTACTTGCCTGCTTGCCTGCCTGCCAGCCTGCCTCATCCTTCTCTTTGTTCCGCGATGGAATGCCAGCTATGCACCGCACCATTTCAAGGACTCTGGAGAGCATGGACTATGCTCCGAGGAAAAATTAACGCTTCGCGGCTATTCGGATGTTCAGCTGTTCGAATATGCGAATGCCAGAAACTCGTTCCCGATACTCGAACAATGTCGAAACGTTGTACGGAGCTCGATCCTACAGGCCTCATAGAAGTTAGCCCCCCACTTTTTTTTTATTAAGCATTTCAGATCTCAACAGAGATCTATTTCTGCTGTACAAATATACAGTGAGTAACTTTAATATTCGGACACTATGAGATTTTTACTTTTTTTTATTATAACTTCATTCCTAATCAAAAAATGATATCCATAATAAGGTATTACATTAAGGTATGTATCTAGTAAACAATAGTATAAATTTTATTTACATAATTTACAATAGTTGTTAAGTAACACAATTTAAATGAAACGATGTCTGATTTTCGAATTACTTTAATATTCGGACACTCGATAGTGTACCATCTTTTTTGACTTTTTAAGCGTCGAAGTTGGAACTATTGTGTGTTTACGAACACGGTGGACTCGGAGAAACACGGTTCAGACGTTACGAAGCCTTCTCATATCTGTTCTATTTCGAAAATCGTAGAGTACACTTGTAAAATGCCACGCAAAGCGAATACGAGTTTTGATGTACGCCAACTTGTGATTTTTTACAATGCAAAAGGAAAATCGTATAGACAAATTGCTGTCATGCTCAATATCAGTAAGAGCACAGTGGCAGATATCGTCAGACGATTCAAACACGAAGACCGTGTAGATTCTATACCCCAAAAGGGCCGACCAAAGAAGTTGGACGTACGTGAGAAGAGGAAGCTCATTAGAAAAATAAAGAAGGATCCTACACTCGGTGCACCAAAATTGACAACAGAGCTCTTGAACGAGACTGGAAAGAAGGTACATTCTCAAACCATCCGCAGATTAATACAATTAATACATACAATAGTTGATATTGATGAACAATAAAACAGTTAAGGTTTAAATGGAAAGATTACAATCTTTCAAAAAATGATGTATATAAATACAAGCCTTAATGTTAGGTTTTGCTATAAACATGTCAATGCTTAGAGGTAGTTGGTAACCCATTTTACATAAACAATCTAAAAGTGTAAGCCTTTGAACATCATATTTTACGCACTGCCAGAGCACATGGTTTAGAGTTTCGTCACTATGATTAAGCCCCCCACTTTGTGAATTAAACAATTTCAACAGTTGTGCTATATTGTGCTCGAATATTATAACTATAATATGAAAAATTGAGAACAACGATTTTTTGAATTGCCCCCACTTTTCATTTTTTTCAATTTTCTCAATTGTGCTAAGTTGTGCTAAAGTATTACTTTAAAAAAGTTAGAAATAAAGAAGTTACAGTGAAAAAACGTTTTCAACATCTAATTAACATTTAAGTAAGAAACAGTTATCCAAACAGCATATAATCATATATCTGAGTTGTGCTAGCCTAGCACAAGTCAGCACAACTTTCAAAATCCCCAGCACAACGATATAAAGGGCACTTTACTCATAACTAAACTG
This sequence comes from Lasioglossum villosulum, assembly GCA_963971365.1. Taxonomy (NCBI): domain Eukaryota; kingdom Metazoa; phylum Arthropoda; class Insecta; order Hymenoptera; family Halictidae; genus Lasioglossum; species Lasioglossum villosulum. Next base: position 24,976,640 of record OZ020497.1, read on the forward strand.
CAGGAGAATCGATAAAACAACGAAGGGTTCAGAAACACGTGAAAATCGTGACTGTTTCTTCGTTTTCGACAAATTATCGGCAAGTACAATTTATTTTACATCGTGGAGGAAGAAAGACCGAGAACGGAGAATTCGGAAGCGTTTCTAGGTAAAACGTGGGCATCGCGCGTACCGGGGCGAAATTGGTCAAGCCGGCCAATTGATCCGGCCCACTCCGCGCCTTATTTATACCTATCTTGGTAATGATTAGTTCAATGGGTACTTCCTCTTTTGTTCCAGTTCTGTCATTGTACTATTCGAACGAGCAGCCATTACGAAAGAGTCGTCGCGATTCTTGATATGGGAATACAATCTGCAATGGGTGGCGAGAGAGATGGCATCATCTCCTTCGATCGTACCGGAATATTTTCTCTGTTAAGTATCGTCGCGCGCGATCCGTCGAAAAACGACATTCCTAAACGGGACGCTACGGCTCGCTCGCTTTCTATTACATCGTGTATTGCGGGTTATGTCGACTTGCGCGTAATGGACCAACGACCGTTGTACAATTTTCCTATCCCTCCACCACTTCCTCCTGTTCGAGTTATTCGGAGCGTTCTCGCGAAAGAGACAATAGATATGCAATGAACTATAGTAATATTCTCACACTTTTAACCCTTGGACAATGGACAATTTTTGTAGCTATAGTTCTCATGTCTGATTAATAATTTTTAAAAATTTAACGATGAAATTTAACCCTTTGGTTACCCTGGACGAGATATCTCGCGCCCCGATACTTCCCGATAAACGCTCTTGACGAGATATCTCGCATCCCCACCTAGACACTATAGACAAATATATTTTATAAGTAACTCTATCCTGATTTGTATTATAAAAGGGAGAAATGAATGAAATCTTTGTTAATTTGTTGAAATAATTATGGTTCTTTGCAATTTTCTAGAAATCAAGGCCGAAACAAAAAAAGTGGCAGGGGTAAAACTTGTTCCATTTGGAATAGCTGGTTTACGTTTGTCCGTTTAAAAACGGATGACCCTGTATATGTATATATATATATGTGTGTGTGTGTGTGTGTATATATATATATATATACAAGGTGTTCGACTACAGGTGGGAGAAAATTTAAGGGTTGGTTCTTAACGATGATATAAGACGAAAATGAAGAATAAAAAAATTGCGATTTCGGCTTCGTTATTTAGCTATTAACAACGCGACAGTCACGTATCTTGTGACAGAAGCATGCATAACTTGGTTCTGATTTGGGTTCCCAGCGAGGTGAAAATGTTTAACAAATCGTTGGACAACATTGAACTCTTTGACGTACACAACGTACACTTTTGTTAGACGCGTTCTTGATTTTTAATTGTTAATAGCTAAATAACAAAGCCGAAATCGCAATTTTTTATTCCTCATTTTCGTCTTATATCATCGTTAAGAACCACCCCTTAAATTTTCTCCCACCTGTAGTCGAACACCCTGTATATATATACAAACATTCATTTTTATATATATAGATAAGTAACTATATCCTGATTTGTAAAAGGGAGAAATGAATGAAATCTTGATTAAAATATTATTTCTTCCTAAATACTTCTAAATCTTTTTAATACAGATTTCATTCATATCTCCCTTTTACAAATCAGGATATAGTTACTTATAAAATATATTTGTCTACTATAGTGTCTAGGTGGGGATGCGAGATATCTCGTCAAGAGCGTTTATCGGGAAGTATCGGGGCGCGAGATATCTCGTCCAGGGTAACCAAAGGGTTAAAAACTCAATGAAACAGCTATTCAGTTTCGAGTAAAAAAATTTGATACGTAAATGACAATTTAGATGTTCCCGAGCAAAAATAATTTCGGCACGGTACGTACTCGGAGGTTTAAGAGAACAATTAATTTTTAAATTTCAAATCGTACGCACGACTTGGATATTTTTTGAGAAGTTGGAGCAATTAGTTTGCTACACGTTCTGAAGAACATTGCAATTGGTCGGAATTACAGAGGAAATACTAACAGTTGTTTACAGCTTTTCTATCGGGGCCTATATTGAAAATTCAAAAACTACATTGCGTAGACCTGTGTTAATTATACATCTTCCGATAAGCAAAATTTAAATGTTATCGGCGCATTGGTTCGATCATTTTAATATTTAAATAATATTTAGGTGGTAAATTCAAATTTTAGAAACGAAGCAAAATCCCTATTTCACCTTACACCTCACTAAACCCTTTGAGGTAATTAAATGATATAAACACTTCAAATGGTTTGACATCAATGAATATACTTGTAAATGCATATAACAAAAATTATTAATTAAAGAGTGACCATAAATATAGGATTTATTTAGAAAAATTGACGAAGCACTCAATGGAATTTGACCACCCTTTTGATTTTGACAATGTTAAAGTTGTGGACCATGAAACCAATCTACATCAAACGATACTGTTAGAAACGATTCATGTGATTAAACAACAAAGCGTAAATCTTAGGTATGAAACACCTAAGATACATGACGATTACGCAACATTACTGAACCAGTAATGTTTTATGATGAATTTTTCTAAATAAATCCTTTATTTGTGGTCACTCTTTAATTAATCATTTTTGTTATATATATTTACATGTATATTCATTGATGTCAAACCATTTGAAGTGTTTATATCATGTAATTACCTCAAAGGGTTTATTGAGGTGAAATAGGGATTTTGTTTCGTTTCTAAAATTTGAATTTTGGTTGAATTTTGGTTTTCCTAGTGTCTTCACGTTTCCTCACTACCGTGATAACTGTCCAGGCAGCAACATGTGGGTCCTACATAGACTTTCATATTATATAATTTTTGCAATTTAAATCTTTTGGTGACACTAAGCAAATGAGTAATACACTTATTTCAGTTTTTTCCTCTTAGAATATGATTCATTTTTGGTTTTTGTTTTTCAATTATTAAAGAAAAATGTATATATTTTTTGTTTCATTACAGACACAATGTCTTTGGTATTATTCCTTTGAAAATTATCTAAATTGAGATCGAAACGTCGGGATAAATAATTGTGATAATTTGCAAATAGTGTATTAAGTATTAAAATGATCGAACCAATGCGCCGATAACATTTAAATTTTGCTTAAAGCTTATTACGATCGCTAAACGTTAAACTGATATTCCGATAATGTCATCAATATCGATAGATGCGGAAGAAAACTGCAGACATTGAAAGATGCAAAAATCCTTAGATTTATTTCAGTTGTAGGATGGAAATTGTGAAAAACTGCATTTTTCATCATTTATAACACTAGATCTACCATGCCAGACAAAATTACTGGTTTTACAACTTCATTCTAAAATTCCGACTTCGTCTTACATTTTTTTTCGCAATGATATGAAGACTTTTTCAGCGATAGCTGAAGATGTAATATTTAATTTTTGTTTTATTTATCAAAGAATTAAAATAATTATGTATCATGACTACTTATATCAGTACCAGTCATTTTAACTAGTACTTCTCAAAGTGTAAAAGTATCCTACAATCCGTTTCTCGAACTTGAAACCGTTCATTAGATATATAGATACATTTATCGATGTTTTTGTTAGGAAATGTTATCGCACCCTATGTCTTATCTGGCACCAAAACATAAACATAGCCGTGATGTCACGTAACATAAACATCGATGCCATTTCACACGGTCATTCTGTATTTGTATACCATAACGTTTGACTGAGAATTAAAATAATATTTCGACTTACTACTTATGTTATTTGTTATACTATAATAATATTAAAATACACTGTATGAAATTATAATTGAGTATTTATTCATGAAAAAATATACAGGGTGAGGCAGTAACTATTGTCATCTACAATAACTCGGAAAGTATGATATGTAGAACCAGAGAAGTTTTCGAAACAAAAGATGCATTTGAACTTATACAAGTTGAGGGATATTAGTTCGAGCACCTACTAGCATCCAGGTAATAATTATTATACATACGGGAAATTATATCGATAATATTTCGTTAACTGTTAGATTTATGATATATGCAGGTCAATACATTTTTATACAGAATTTTGTGCTTCACTCGAATTCGAGCAAAAATATTGGGCATTCTATTTACAAAACTCAAGGTGACCTTCACATTTCTGTAGCGACTCCAACTAGGAAAAAAAGATTAACGTTATATTACAGCCCCTGTCGTCCTATGCATCTTTTGTTTCGTAAACATTTGAGCTACTACATATTATACTTTCGGAGTTATTACAGGTGGCAATAGTTACTCTGCCTCACCCTGTATATGTGTATACAGGGTGTTCAGGCTATTACTAGCCAGCATTTTTTGTGTAAATAGTAAATATTAGAAAAAAATGATGGAGGAAAAAATATTACTGTTTCTTATGTGCAACACAATGACATATGCATTTTTGTTTTATTTACATTATTTTGATAGAACTGAAGGTGACCTTCAATTTTTTAAATGGAATGAGGTATTTTTTAATACGTCAATCGATGCAGCTGGACATTCGTAATAAAAAAGTACTAACCTATGTATGTCGAAAAGTTAATCGTTCAGAAGATATTTCAATGTAAAAAACATAAAATACCATTACTGTCGTACTACACTAGTAAGTAAACGCTAACGTCTTAGTACGGCAGTAATGATATTTTTATATTTTTTACATTGAAATATCTACTGAACGCCTAACTTTTCGACATACATAGGTTAGTACTTTTTTATTACGAATGTCCAGATGCATCGATTGACGTATTAAAAAATACCTCATTCCATTTAAAAAATTGAAGGTCACCTTCAGTTCTATCAAAATAATGTAAATAAAACAAAAATGCATATGTCATTGTGTTGCACATAAGAAACAGTAATACTTTTTCCTCCATCATTTTTTTCTAATATTTACTATTTACACAAAAAATGCTGGCTAGTAATAGCCTGAACACCCTGTATATACAGTCCCAAAATAAGTGTAACTGCCGGAAATGGGAGGTTCCTTGGGTCATTTAAAGCGACATTTTCCTTTACAAAAATTGCGTCCGTGGCTTTGTTTAGGAGTTATTATCGAAAAACATGGACCAATCAGAGCCCGGCTATAGCGAACGAAGTCCCGACTCGGCGACAGGTCCCGCCCGCTTAACGTGGTGCCGCTATTGGCCGAACCAGAATCAATCCGCTGTAGCTTCGCTCTGATTGGTCTGTGTTTATCGTTAATAACTCCTAAACAAAGCCACGGACACCATTTTTGTAGAGAAAAATGTGGCTTCAAATGACCCAAGGAACCTCCCATTTCCGAGAGTTACACTTATTTTGGGACACTCTGTATATATTGATAATATATGTGAAGGCCAAGGTGATCCGAGGTGGGTCCCCTATTAGCTATATTTTTTCCATATATGTTGTCAAGGACAACATTCTGATCAACTTTTATCAATACAACTATCCGTCGCTCGATCATAGTTTTCGAGAAAATTCCAAAAAATTATTGTTAGTACTGAATTAAATTTTCTGTATTGCGTACGTATATTTTCGATTTTCGTATGGATAATAGAGCCGCCCTGAAGCCGGTCCTCTCTCTCCGCCTCCTCCACGAACCTAACCACAACTCATTCTATTCGCATAATCTTTGTATTGTAACTGTCATTCAGAATTTGATTTAATAATTAGGGATAACCTAACTCAATCCTAGCCACACCACAATTTATTTTATTTACATCATTTTTCCATTACTAGTTCAAATTCTGAATGACAGTTACAATGCGATTATGCGAATAGAATGAGTTGTGGTTAGGTTTGTGGAGGGGGCGGAGAAGGCCGACCGTGAGACGGGCTCGACAGTGCATACGAAAATCCAGAAGTAAGTAGTCTTCCAAAATTGGAAGCTCACTGTATATACATACGTATGACCAGAGTGAGACCCTGCTTTTTCTCTCATCTCCACAGCATGTTTAGAAACAAAAAGTAAACAAACGCCACGCCGGAGCAGGCATACGTTGCCACGAAGCGTACACGAATACAGAAAATTCAATTCAGTACTAGCAATAGTTTTTTGCAATGTTCTCGAAAACTATGATCGAGCGGCGAATAGATATAATGACGAATGTTGTTCAGAATGTTGTTCTTGACAACATATGTAAAGGTCAAGATGATCCGAGCTGGGCCCTCTCTTAGCTATATTTACCACAATTTACAATATACAGGGTGTCTTCTCTCCTGATTTTGACATCTTGATTTTCTCGCTATTATTACTCGCAGCAAAAAATATTTCAGCAGAGGTTTGAATGGTATCGAGTGTAGCATACTTTAATATAATTAGTTTTTTCGTGAGTGAACGCGTAAGGTCATATGAAGGTCAATTTCATTTTTTTAAATGGAATGAGGTATTTCTTAATACATCAATCGATGCAGCTGGACATTCGTTATAAAAAAGCATTAACCTATGACTTAGTACGATTGTAATGGTGTTGTAGAGTTATTTAAATTTAAATATCTCCTGAACTACTAACTTTTCGACATACATAGGTTAGTACTTTGTAGTACTTATAGTACTTTTTTTTAATGAATGTCCAGCTGCATTGATTGATGTATTTACAAATTACCTTATTCCATTTAAAAAAGAGTTAATCTTTATATGACCTTTACACGTCCACTCACGAAAAAACTAATAACATCAAACTATGCTTCGATACTATTCAAGCCTATGCTGAAAAATTTTTTGCTACGAGCAACAATAGCGAGAAAATCAAGATGTCAAAATCAGGTGAGACACCCTGTATATATAACATATAATAAATATATAATATATTATACATAATATAATAAATATATAACATAATATATATAACTAATTGTAAGCATTTTTTTAAAGACCAGTCATTTTGACTGTTTTCTGTAGAAATAGATAATTTTTATTACCAGTAAATCTAGTGTTAAACTTTTATAGCTGATTACAATATTGACCGATTTTGATGAAATTTTCAGAATGTGTATAATTGACACAGCTCTACAAAAGGTATTTTTGAAATTTTCAATATTGGTCCATTTACTATGTTCTTAAAAAGTTATCGTCCTTTTAAAAGTGTCCTAATATTACTGTGGTACGCACAGATATAAATAGAGGTGACGAAGAACAAGTTAATCGCGTTATTATAGATTACCCAAACGACAATGATTTCGTTAATCGCGCCGATGCGCTGGACGTGCCCACGGTCGTGAGCGGAGAATTCAGAAGCAGCAGAAGTGCCGGAAGCGGAGGCGTCGGTAACGCTCGACAATCACGCGACCGACGAATTACATAAAGTGTAATTGTGTCGTGGGGTGCCCAAAAATAGCCGAAAGGAGGCCACGCCCCGAATTTCAAAGAGATTGGTTCGAAAGTGAAATCGATGGAGGTCGACGCACAACGATAAACGATAAACTATATGCATTGGAGTTGCACGAACAGTCGGCAGTGGTTGGAAGGCACATTCTTTTCGGGTGAGATCGTTATCGCGACAGCTGAACGCAATAATCGGCATCGAGAAAATATCGTACCGTTGAAAATCTGTTTTAGGACGGTCTACTAACGCTATCTGGTTCCCTTTTCAAAGAAGGTAGGGGAAGAGGGGAGGGGGTGGTAAAGCGAGAACGAGAGAGTATGTTCAACAGATGTCGTGGGAAGACCCCACGCCGAACGAGTGTGCCACGGAAATTCCACTCGTCCCATTCCGATCCAACAAACATGTGCGTTTGCACGTAGCTGGCTAGTGTTTAGAAAAGTCGTTTCGAGACTCGTCGCAAGGAAACGGTCCCGACGCACAGTGGTGCAAATCGAGATATTCAGTGACTTTTGGTCCAAAAACGAACTTTCTCGTGTCGATATTTAATTAATGAACATTACTTCCCAAATGTCCATAGACCTTGGAAATGTAGAAATTAGTACAATTTAATAAATATCACAATTGTAATAAACATCACAATTGTAATAAACATCACAATTGTAATAAACATCACAATTGTAATAAACATCACAATTGTAATAAACATCACAATTGTAATAAACATCACAATTGTAATAAACATCACAATTGTAATAAACATCACAATTGTAATAAACATCACAATTGTAATAAACATCACAATTGTAATAAACATCACAATTGTAATAAACATCACAATTGTAATAAACATCACAATTGTAATAAACATCACAATTGTAATAAATATCACAATTGTAATAAATGTTGAAAGTTGGAGATTTTAAGAAGAGTATTTTTCACGAGAAAAATTGCCTCTCTTGGATGCGATGCCCTGACGACGTTCCTATGTAATATTTTCTCGCGCTTTTATTTTTAAACTGAAGAGCAGATTTTTATGATAAGAAATCGTATCTTGCATTATTAATTAGTCTGTAAAATGTCTTAGAAATTAATGCTGGACTAAATGGAGACAATTTAAAAAATTTTTTATATTCGGTAAGGAATATCTTCAAAGTCCCAGGATGTACCAGGCTCTAACAAATTGGACTAGGGTAACTGCACCAGTGAATAAACGGCCACCAGTAAACGAACGCTTTTGTATATTGCAACGAATTTGAACCCGCACGGCATACTAGCGATAAAATTGTGATTGAAGAGTTAAATAAATAGGAGAATATTGTTTAGTAATTTTGTTCATTCATTGGAGTATCGTTGTTCAATTACTGGAATGTAGTGTTCATTGACTGGTATTTTTTATATTTTTTTTGTTTAACGTTTAATGAAGACAAATAATAATAATTTCATTTTATTTGTGTTCATTCATTTTTGACAAATGAAGTATAGGGAGCCATTTGGCATATATGAGATTCCTTTATAATTCACACATTTTTTTTATATAAAATATCTTCTTGAACAATTTCTTAAATGTTCATTCACTGGTGCAGTTATCCTATTTTCAGTACATCTTCCTCTATACGATTGCGTAAAAACTATTTCCGCATACGTCCGCCTTTTTAAATTATAACTGTTTAAAACTTGTCAATGTTACTCGCGCCTCTTTACGCTTTACGGGCTACTTTTGCACTAAAAAAAATTAATTTAGAACCGGAAGCTGAAGCATTAATAAGTAAATAACAGGAAAGACAGAATTCGAAATGGACTATAAAAAATAATGCTAGACAAAACCAATTGAGAATGAAGACTGACAAATTATAAACAAATATTATTTTTTTTATATTTCATGGTATTCGTTGTATGCTATTATTTTTATATTATAAAACCGTTATTCTTATCCCATTTTTATCACAAGAGTTCTACAAAAATATTACTAAATTATTATATATTATATAGAATATTATAAATTATTATACAAAATATCTTTTGACACAGTTATGAGGCCTTTCTACCTTCTTGGTACTTTTTGTATGCGTATACATATTACAAAAAGATTCCTCAAGTTTACATTTTACCCATTCCCTAAAACATTGCATGTGTTAAACATAAATTTAAAGAAAAAATGGTTTGGGGTATTTAAACAATTCCTTTTTCAGTGAAAATTATCGATGAAAATTAATTAAAAATTATTGTTTAACAAATGAAAAAATATTAATTTGTCTATAGTTCAAATCGACTATTTTAAAATGAATTTTAATGCAAATTTCATTCCGATATCTCTTATTGTTCAAAAGTTATAACAAAAAGTCACTAAATTTCCCGATTTGGACCACTTTGCGACGTGGCGAGAAAATAAGGATATTATCAGGATTTTACGAAATCCAGGGACAATAGCGAAAATAACATAAAATGTGCTCCTGTAAACCGGAGCGGTGACGCTAACTCTGCAAGAGTCTCCAAAAAAGTGCCTGTTCGGGTAAATTCTAGCCCTCTATTTCCGTTTATTCGATTGCTGCCGCAGCTCTCCAGTGCTTGGGCGTTTCCTGGAAGGGAAAGGATCGCGTTGCCATTGCCTAGATGCACGTGGTCAGTGTGGTCAACTTGTGACATCCCTTCGTTTGAAATTTCCAACATTCGGCCATACCGACGACGAGGTTTATCCTCGGACTCTACACTACACCGGATCGAAATATACAGTGACTCCCATTAATATTCGGACGCTCTAAAAAAACGATAACTGGTTAAACATTGAACTATACGACTTGAATTTTTTGGGGAAGCTAGAGCAAATAGTTTGCTACAGGATGTGGAAAAACAATTTTTCAAAAATTGCAATTGATCTGAGTTGTAGAAAAAATACTAAAAGTTGCATTTTACAACATTTTTATGTGGGTCTATATTGAAAATTTAAAAAATACGTTTTGTAGATCTGTGTCAATTATATGCACTGCGACAGTTTCATCGAAATCGGTTGATGCGGAAAAAACGACAAGCATTGAAAGATGTGAGAATCTGCAGTTACATATTTAAACGTTTATAGCTCATTGCAACGTCGAACAATATTGACGAAATTTTCAGAATATGTTTAATTGACACAGATCTACAAAACGTATTTTTGAAATTTTCAATATAGGCCCACATAAAAACGTTGTAAAATGCAACTTTTAGTATTTTTTCTACACCTCCGATCAATTGCAATTTGTGAAAAAATGTTTTTCCACATTCTGTAGCAAACTATTTGCTCTAGCTTCCCAACAAAAATTCAAGTCGTATAGTTCAATGCTAAACCAGTTATCGTTTTTTTTATAGCATCCGAATATTAATGGGAGTCAGTGTATATCTTTTTCGAAATAACGAACGCTCTGCATGGGAAAAGTTGTGGTTCGACCTCCTTGGCAGGATCAAAATCCCGAAACTGTGCAATGGTGCCTTTAAGTTTCGCATTGAGCCCAAAGATGGAAATTTTGGGAAAATATCTACGTTTTTATCAAAATGGAAAGACTAAATGTTTATCTCTGGACTCGATGAGCAACCTGAAGGCATTGTTGTACAGGGTGTAAAGAAATGTTTGGTCCTGGCTGCCATAGGCGTATTCTACATCTTCGGATCGGTGAAGATCTGTGAAAAAAAGTTGCTGCAAAATTGTCCTTGAGCTTGAATTTTAAGGGCAAATTTTTGTATTATGGCATTTTATCCTACACATCATGGGGACAGAAAGTGTCAAGGGAACCATGAGTCAAGACTAACTCACCCATGGGTGAGAAAATTGTCATTGAGCTTGAATTTTAAGGGCAAATTTTTGTATTATGGGATTTTATTCTACGCATCATGGGGACAAAAAGTGTCAAGGGAACCATGAGTCAAAACTCAACTCGCCCATGATTCTCTTAACACTTTTTGTCCCCATGATGCGTAGAATAAAATGCCATAATACAAAAATTTGCCCTTAAAATTCAAGCTCAATGACAATTTTCTCACCCATGGGTGAGTTAGTTTTGACTCGTGGTTCCCTTGACACTTTGTCCCCATGATGCGTAGAATACAATAACACAAAAATTTGCCCTTGAAATTCAAGTTCAAGGACAATTTTGCGGCAATTTTTTTCACAGATCTTCACCGACCCGAAGATGTAGAACACGCCTATGGCAGCCAAGGCCAAACATTTCTTCACACCCTGTACAACTTTGGGATTTGAATGTTTTTGTAGCAACTGTAGCTACCTTCAGTCAACTCTCATCAATATGAACTTTCTCACTATTGTGAAGTTGCTTTTTGAATAATTTTGTTTTAAAACAAATGTTTGAAAAAGTGTTTAAAAATGTTTAATCGATAAACTGAATTCATTGGAGAAGGGTCATAGTGTTAAGATTTTAAATTCTTACTTTTAAATAATTTATTTTCAATGTTACAAGTTATAAATAAAATTAAATAGTTAATTTCAGTCTCATAAATTTATTTGAGGATCCAATTCAATAATCCCTAGTTATCCTCTAAATTTTCACTGATGCACCGAACCACAACTTTTCCCATGTGGAACGTTTTCAAAAAGAATGTTGTTTCCGATAACCGACGAGATACTCTCGTCCGGAGCACTGCAAGCCGTTTGGCCAAGGTTTGTTCATCGTGTTCGGCTAAACTAATCTGGTTTATCATCGACCCTATGCTCGCTACCACCTGGGAGAAGTGTTTTATGGCTTTCCGCGCGAAGGGGTCGTTCGCTTGGTTGCGAATCAACCGGTGTCAACGAACGGCCCTTGGCCACCTTCGCTTGGATACGATTCAATCCAATTTAAGGTACGCTGCAAGAGTCTCGAAAAGACTACCTGCCTGTCCGGGTAAATTCTAGCCGCAAGGATGTGTTTGGCTCACCGTACCTGCTATCTCTATTCATTCGTTTATCGTACTCCTCGAGGGCTTGGGTTTTTCCTACCGAAAGAAAAGCTTATTGTCCAAATCCACTTGGGCTACTCCCGACATTCTTTCCAACATTTCTACGAACCGTTTTTCGCTCTAAACGAACGACGCACCTTTTTCGTCGTTGTACTATGGTTCACGCGAAACGGAAATTATCGTTGCGTATACACGAATATAAATATTTCGATGAGAGAACGCTGGTAAACAGTCTCGGGACGGGACTGGCAGAGAGATACGGTGACCCACAAGCTCTCGATTCTTCAAAACAAGCGAGCAAATATCGCGTGTATCTCGCACAAGTAAGCGAATCGGAACCGTTAAAAATGTAAAAATACAATGAGGCGTCGCGTCGCGCGCCGCGCCGCGCCGCGCCGGGATAAAAAAAACGATCGAAGTGCCGTACAGGCTGGTTCGTTTCAGCCGAGATATCGATCGATTCGTCGAGTTCGCATTGTTTCCCGGAGCGGGCGCAGTCAGCATACATGGATACATATGTTCCAACCATGACCACGCGACTGCTCGAACGCAACCGACAAACGGTGCAACGAACCAAACACGCCGTTTAAATATTTCTTACGACATCCAACGACGCGAACGTTTGCTTCGAAAATATGCCAACGGTTTCTCAACGATTAGGTGCAGTCGACGATTCCGGTTTTGATGCCGACCAAAGGCATCTCCAACAACGATCCAACATTGCAAAACGACAAATTGTAGAATAAGACCGAAACAACTACTAGACGTGTTTCTAACTACTAGGTGTATTGCCCACGTACTGCCGAGATCTTGATGCAAAATAATCGATGCATTACGGTTACTTATTTTCTTTAACGATCTGAATAAATTTGAAGTAATACGTCAACGTTCTTAGGTTCTTTTAACGTCTTTATTGCTTTTAATTGGCCCAACTCATTTAGGCCATAATGCATAGAATCCCCAGTACACTCGTGTGATAATCGAGTATACGAGATAGCGTTTCGTATTATCACATGAAATAATCGACAGCAGATTTTCTTAACATTTGCAAGGCAATTGCTGCGAATAAGTAAAAAATCAGTTATTCAATGCACTTTCTATGGCGAGAAATACTGTGATTTCTGAACTTCGCCTCAAAATGCTAATTTTTTTAAGTAATTAATTAGTTCATACAAAAATTCGAACTTACCGAATACTTAAGTAAAGCATACGGTGCGGTCGCTCAGGTAATAATAGCTCTTGTAACCAGTTGTGAGACCTCACGAGATTCTCGGATACCCGGGAACACGGCTGTCTTACAAGATATCGAGGTAACCGGGTGTTCAGCTATCTTGCGAGATAGCCGGGTAGTTTTGTTCTATCCGGGTATCCAATGGGTACTCGAGTAGCCGGGTAAAAGTACTCCCTGTAGAAGCAACGTTAATCGAACAGCGTCGCACTCGTTGAAATTAGGATTCGCATGGAATGGCGACTTCGGGTTGGCGCGCGAATCCCGTCAATCCCGTGAAGCGGTGTGCGCCGAAAGCGCCCTACAGGGGTTCTTCGACGAGTATACGGCATATGCACGCTGTACGAGAACTTATACCATATACAGGGTGTCCCAAAATAAGTGTAACTCTCGGAAATGGGAGGTTCCTTGGGTCATTTGAAGCAACATTTTCCTTTACGAAAATGGCGTCCGAGGCTTTGTTGAAGAGTTATTAACTAAAAACACGGACCAATCAGAGAGCGGCTACAGCGGATTGATTCTGGTTCGGCCAATAGCGACACCGCGTTAAGCGGGACCTGCCGCCGAGTCGGACTCCGTTCGCTATAGCCGGGCTCTGATTGGTCCGTGTTTTTCAATAATAACTCTTAAAGTTAACCACCATTTTTGTAAAGGAAAATGTCGCTTAAAATGACCCAAGGAACCTCCCATTTCCGGGAGTTACACTTATTTTTGGGACACCCTATATACTCATAGACGCGGCATAGGTATAATATGTGTATAGGAAAACTGAGAGTTGGCCGTGGCAAAGATCGTGGTAAAAACTAAGTCACAAGATAGTTTTTAAGATAATTTCAAAATGGCTGACACGCCAGACCGACGCCGACACTACCCATTACACGTTATACCATAATCTCATGCCAAAATTAATTGCAACAATTTCAAGCGAAATTCGTATTTTTAGTAATTATATGGAACACATGTTTGATACAAGCATGCAAACTAATCATATTATTGATTCAAATACCACATTGGAAAATGTACAGTAGTAAATAGAACAAAAATACGCAGTAGATTAACTAAAGCAATATTTTGTATCAATAAGAGTAACATAATACCTGTAAGTGCATGTAACCTTCATTTAAATAAAAACTGTCTACATCGATTGCAAGAAATATAAACTAAATTGAATGTTATGATATATTGACGTTTTGAATTTTTTAAATTTTTTGGATTCATACTTCATTGTAATACCTGAATAAAACATATAGAATAAAAATTTGTATCTCAAATAAACTTGACATAAAATGATTGTTTCATGATAAAATGCCAAATTCTGTAAAATTATCCTGTCCATTTTTTCCGGGTATACCCTTATTGTATTACTCCTGTATTCGATACTACTGTATTTACTTATACTATTCATGTAAAGCATAATAAACCCACAAGGGTTTCAATGCTTATTAATTTAAAAAAATACACCCCTCAGCGACATAAGCCAAGCGTAGACGCTGTCAACGAGCATAGCTTGTACATTTTTCGAAACGGTGACTCACACATTACCGTCATCTTTGCCACAGGCCAAATTATCTGTGCCGTGTGTATAAGTATATATGGTCTAAGGAGGAGAAGCAGAACGAAGCGAAGCGACGCTAGTCGACACGTCCTTCCCTCTCCCCCTCCCGAAAAGGGAGCACGCGCAGGATCAAGACTTACGAGGGCATTTTGCTCTGTTCAACTTGGAAGCCTTCCAACGGGCTACCCTTGCTTGCTCGGTCCCCACGCGACACACCGCTGAAACCCGTTTTAAAAGTCCCTCGGAATGCGTGCCGCCTGCGGACCTTCCACCTCTTTCGCGAGAAAATGTATTTTCATGGTTTTCGATTGCTCGCGTGCTCGCGCTGGCCTTTCTCGGCACTCGGGTTCCGAGACGCGTGGAATTTTACGATGGAAAATTGAGTGAAATCGACCGGCGCCTCGAGAATTGCCATACGAATCGTACGCGTACGGTGTATGGTGACTATACGTGCCAATGTACACGTATGTACGTGTAGATTGCGTCGAATCGATTTCAAAAACAATGGGGGAACCGAAGAGAGGGCGCATCAAGTTTGACCCGACGAGTCGAACGGTATCGCGAATTTCGTATGCTCGACCGTTTCGTAACGTTCTTGTAATTCTACGGCGAATGTTTGACCCGCAGGATACTGGTTCGTTCGGGGCCGAATGTAAACACTGCATTTATATAAATATTGCGGTTCGAAACTGGGCAGTTGACCGAACATATTCACCGATCACTCGGAGACGCGATAATACTTTGTACAAGAGGCCCATGATACGCTACGTTTGGACGCGTAGAAATAAACGCGCTTCGCCGAGAAATAGATGGGTATTTACACCACGGATCGTATGTTTCGCGAAAACAAACTATCGATACTGTCGCGAAGAAATCGATCTCGCGACCGAAACCGATACGATCAACGGTATCCAACGGTTCGAGGAATACATATACGAAAACTGCGTAGAAAAGAACGAAAATAAATAAATATCAGTGCAGGGTACGCAAAGGTTGACAAGGGTCGCCATTTTGAAATACATAATCGGCGAAGGGTCCAGCTCCTGTGGTAGGTTTGCTCGTGTAGGTACACCACAGGGTCGAAAGTATCGATGCGAATAGAGATAGATAAATAGAGAGGCGTTAGAACGACCGTCATCGATTCGGATAACTCGTAAACGCGACGCAGTAAAGTCGAAGAGACGCGTTCGCGGTTGGTCGAAAGAAACGCGCCCAGCGACGCTACAGGGTAGAATCTCGGGAGCATTGTACCCGTCATCGATCACCCCGTTAACGCGAGCGCGAGTTTGAAAATTCGAGTCGATGTCCGCGCACGATCGTCGCCGTCGACGAAACGGTTTTCGAGGAAACGGGAAAATGGGAAAACGGGAGAAACGTACCTCGTATTTGATGCCGTTGAGCCGTAACCACGTCTCCACCTTGAGACAATACGGCGAGATGGAGAGCAGAACCGGTGTTCGAGGAAACTGATACAGATAAACAACGTCCTTCTCGAAGTTGGTTTTGTGTACGCTGATAGCCTTGGTTGGTGCCGGCGATGCAGCGGTGGCCGCTTGATCGGCGGTCTCCTCCTTTTTCCCAGTCTCTTCCTTCTTGGCCGCATCTTTCTCTTCTTGCTTGTTGTCCGGCGGCGATTCGTCCTTCAGTGCCTCCTTCATCTCCTTCACGTCCTTAATCTCTTTGCTCTCCGGGCCGGTATTCTCCGTCTCCGTTGCCATCGTCATGTTGACTTAGTTTTCGCACAGTCTCCGACCGGTACTCGTCGAAAATAACAGAACGCTCGGTCGTCGGCGTACGAGCGAATGAACAAGCGACTGAGAAAGAGAGAGCGAACGCGAACGAACTGTCTATCTGTCCCGGTTCTCGATCGACACCGTTCAAAATCGCCTTCGATGAGATCAGAGGAAAAGGGAGAGAGAGAACGCGCACCACACAAACGTACGACGCTGGGTACTCGGTTATTCGTCCACTCGTCCACTCGACCACTCGTCCACGCGTCCACTCGTCGATCCCTCTGCTCGCCGGCCGGTTCTTTCTCGTTACTGCCCCGTTCTGTCTTCTGCCTTCTGTCCGGCGGGCGGCCGCGGCGGATCCTACTCCTGTCCCCCCAGCTCGAGTCGATCCCTGCGCATGCGCCAGCGCCACACCCCACTGCCGTCGCCATATTTAATTGGTCCGCCACCCCTGCCCGGTCCGCGATCTCCGATCCGCGGACGGTTTCGTCTCTCTCTCTCTCTCTCCCCCTCTTTCTTTCTTCCTCTCCTTCCTCTCCCGCGAACCCCCATAAACAGAGTCCTTCGCCTATGGTTACATACTCGCAACTTGCAACTCGCACTGCCGCACGGAAGCACGGCCGCCACCGCTACCTCGAGAGGGCGTAATGTACTCGCAACTTTATATCTAGGTACCCCGGTTCCGCGACATTAACACTAAACCTGCCATCAAGTATTCAAATCTTAGACCAAATAAACTACAGATCATTTTCCTTGAAGAAAAGATCAACTGAATTTGTGACGTCATATTTTCGAAAGATGTATAGATCTAGCTATGTTCTTCGCTTGGCTTGTGGGGGAGAGGGAAGGGTTAGCGAGCGCGTTGTGCATCACATCACAGTACACAGAAAGAATGGACAGAATGATTTTAAAGAATTTGGAATTTTATCATGAACTATTCAATATATTAAGTATATTTGAGATACAAATGTTTATTCGGTAGAACAATGAAGTATAAAGTAACGATCATATTATGTAGTAACTATTTTAGGAATCCATATTTGATTCTGACAATTTTCCCATAATATGCAGATTACGGAATGTTTGGTACAAATAAATCGAATAGCATTTACAACATTTTAGCGTCAGTCTGTCGTATTAGCTATCTTGAATTATCTTAGAAATTATCTTGTGACGTCACATTTCCACTCATCTTTGCTTTACTAGATTCTCGGCTTTCCTCTTAGACCATATAACTTATAGACACGGCACAGATAATTTGGGCTATGGCAAAGATGACGGTAATGTGTGAGTCACCGTTTCGAAACATGTACAAGCTATGCTCGTTGACAGCGTCTACGCTTGGCGTATGGGGTATTATTCCGGGTATACCCGGAAAGTATGGACAGGATAATTTCAAAGAATTTGGCATTTTATAATGAAATAATCATTATGTAAAATATATTTGAGATACAAATGTTTATTCTGTATGTTTTATTCAGGTATTACAATGAAGTATGAATTAAAAAAATTTTTTAAATTGAAAACGTCAATATATGATAACATTCAATTTAGTTTATATTTCTTGCAATCGATGTAGACAGTTTTTATTTAAATAAAGGTTACATGCACTTACAGGTATTATGTTACACTTATTGATTACAAAATATTGCTTTAGTTAATCTACTGCGTATTTTTGATTTATTTACTACCGTACATTTTCCAATGTGGTGCGATCTTAAATTCCAGTATTTAAACGCTATCATTTGAATCAATAATATAATATGATTAGTTTGCATGCTTGTATCAAATACGTGTTCTATATAATTATTAAACACCGTAGTGCGAACATTGCTTAAAATTGTTGCAATTAATTTTGGCATGAGATTTTTTCGGTCGGTTTGCCGTGTCAGCCATTTTGAAATTATCTTAAGAACTATCTTGTGACTCAGCTTTTACCACGATCTTTGCTACATCCAACTCTTAGTTTTCCTATACACATACTGTACCTATGCTGTGCCTATAAGTATACAGGGTGTCCCAAAACTACCCTAGGAGCCGAAAATGGGAGGTTCCTTGGGTCATTTAAGGCGACATTTTCCTTTACAAAAATGTTGTCCGTAACTTTGTTTAGGAGTTATTAACGAAAAACACGGACCAATCAGAGCGCAGCTATAGTGAACCGAGTCCGACTCTGCGACAGGTCCCACGAGGCGTGGTGTCGCCATTGGTCGACTCAGAATCAATCCGCTGTAGCCGCGCTCTAATTGGTCCGTGTTTTTCGTTAATAACTCCTGAACAAAGTCACGGACACCATTTTTGTAAAGGAAAATGTTGCTTCAAATGACCCAAGGAAACTCCCATTTTCGGCTCCTAGGGTGGTTTTGGAACACCCTGTATATGGTCTAAGGTTTTCCTATACGCATACTATACCTATGCGGGGTCTATAAGTATAATGGTGTAAGATGTTAATAATAATAAAAATGATTTCATAAATATCTTTATTAGAACATATACCACGATAAGAACCGTACAAAGATGAAATAAATTAGATATTGTCATTTTTTAAAGACAGCATATTGCATGTTACTTTTATTTCCCAGCCGATTCCTTTTTTCTATGAATATTGTTTAAACTGACAGACTTTGCTTTCCTGTAAACGAAACATATTTTCCTCAATGTCTCTCGACAGCTTGCGAGCGAGAAATAGTGGGGGAACGTATTTCGAATATGTTCGGCACTGGACGAGAAAAACATGGTCGAATTCTCGTTTGTTTTGTAGATTTTGATTGAACTGGAGTGAATGCGCGCGCAACGCGATTAATCACTCATCGCGATTTCATCGACTGTGTACATTCGTAGTTCATGGCGAAGCAACGATCGACGGGGACGAGCACCGTAGAATCGTACCCCCGCTCTTGGAGTTCCCGGCTCCGTCAAGTCAGAGCTGCCAGACCGGGCGCTTTCTTCGCGCATGCTCGAATTTTGTCAGGAACGTATCTATACGTCCAAAGTTGGGGGTGGCTCAATTAGACACAGTACTTAGTGAATATTTTTATCGATCGTACTTTTCTTTAATAAGAATTAATATTTTTCGCAGCGCTACGGTTCGATCATTATTTACTTTACTTGGCTCTACTGTAGCGAATATGTCTCTACTAGATGGACGAGCACATGTATGTCACTTTGACATATTCACTACAGTAGAGCCAAGTAAAGTAAATAATGATCGAACCATAGCGCCGCGAAAAATATTAATTCTTATTATAGACACAGTACGATTGGAAACTTAGCTATTGGACACATATCTTTTAGAAACAACATCATTGGACACATGAAGCATTGGACACATCTCTATTGGACACAAATAGAATTGCGCACAGTACTTTTGGACACAAATGTACCGAGACCAAATGAAATGAATGGTTTTTACAGTGTAACAAATTTTTGGTTATGTTTTTACTCGAACTTTTTACTTGAACTTTTACTCGACTATTAAAATCTAAAGACGATAGAAGTGTACATTAATTAAATGTAAATATAATACGTGCAACGGAATGCGTAGATTATTTGAGGTTAGGATAGGGTTAGGATAATCTTAATCGATTTAGTAGTTGGCTATCGTGAATCTGTCATTTCTGAAGACGAAATTTCGGTTGTGTTTCCGTTTACGTCTATTCTCAGAATTCGATGAAATTTCAGAAATAGGTTTTTGTTTTACTAAAATGACGATTGCCAGAAGGATTTTTAGCGACTCACAAAAAATTTTTATCATTTCAATGTCGCTCTCTACCTTGCCGACTTACCGACTTTCTACTTTATGCCCGTGCTTTGCTCGATAATTCTGCATGACAGCAGATGCAATGCAAAGATTATATGATATTTTAAAAATTTATTAATGTACTAAATTATCCATTAATTTAATTTGGTCTCGGTACATTTGTGTCCAAAAGTACTGTGCGCAATTCTATTTGTGTCCAATAGAGGTGTGTCCAATCGTACTTGTGACCAATGATGTTGTTTCTAAAATATATGTGTCCAATAGCTAAGTTTCCAATTGTACTGTGTCTAATCGAAGGCCTCTCTCCAAAGTTTGTGGGGAAGTATTGGGGGGAAAGTAGTGGGACACATTATTAGCGGGAACAGTGTTCCGATTGAATGTGAAATTTCTCGCGCATGCGCGGCAATTTCAGCCTCAGTAACGTAACCTTTTCGATGAAATCGGGTAGCTTGAGCACCACGCAGACTTTAAAAAAATGATTAGTATATACATATGAAATATTGAAATGATAAATCGAATAAAATATTGTCCTAAAATCATGAGAACAATAATACCGGTATACTTCCGCCAATGTAACTGCCACAGGCAGTCGGGGCCCTGGCCGCTCTGCTGTGTCGTTGTAGATACGCTACTGTTTTCACCGCGCATGCGCGAGAAATTTCACATTCAACCGGAACACTGAGCGGGAATGTCTAGCGGAGTCCGTTATGACCGTTACGACACGAGGCGCGAAAGAACAGCGGGCTGCGAGAATTTCAGATAAGTTATTGTTAATATTTCATCAAATAATCAATTTTGCGAAATTACCGGGGCGATCAAGGTACCCGATTTTCGTACTTGACTGAGGCCGTCTGACGTCAGAATCGTCGCGCATGCGCGAAAAAAGCGCCCGGTATGGCAGCTCCCGGCCTCGTCCAACCAAGGTTCTCGGTTGCGTGCAGGGAGTGTCGACTCCCATATAAAAAAGTGGACACTAATTTAGTTGTAGTTCAGCCCCCTTGGGCATGGTGGCAGCACAGTAGAGACCAAAGAGTAGGGATACAAGCAGTGTGTGAGCACACGCACACCTAACTCACACATGTTCAACCTTGCATATATGTACGTGTAATCGTATTCTTCGCTAGCTATTGATGGTTATGAATTTATTTTCAGGGAAAATGAATTGGTAATGTAACATATAATAATTACATTGAACAATTACATTGAATTACATCAATAAATAAGCAGCAAATATGGAAACTCAGCAGCAGTCTGACTCCGCAACAGTTTGCAACAGTTATAAATGGCGTCAAATAGCTGAATGACGCGCAAGGCAAAGATAGGATTTACCCACCACCGAGGCACTACTGTGCTGCCACCATACCCAAGGGGGATGAATTAGAATTATATTCGTCGCTATGGGAGTCGACAGCCCCTGGTTGCGTGGAACCAGCAATGCCGTGTCAGACTGCCGTAACAACGAACCCCTCTTCGCAGATTACTTTCTTCTACTTCGTAGCCGATAAACTTCATTTCGAAAACTGCCTGCCGCGATTTGAGCTGATCCACAGTGGCGAATTCGGCCAAAGTGACCAAAATTCATATCTTGAAATCTATGATGAATTATTAACTTCCCGATTCATAGGGAAGTTATGGTAATTACCCCGAAAATCGAATTTTTAACAGATCTTCACGTTTCATGGTCATTGGATTCATTTTAGACTATTTTTATCAAAATGTCGGTGTGTGTGTGTGTGTGTGTGTGTGTGTGTGTGTGTGTGTGTGTGTGTGTGTGCGCGCGCGTATGTCCGTTTGTATGGTATCAAATTTTTCGTTAACGTTTTCTGAAAAAGTAACAATGCGATCAGAATGATGAATGATGCAATGGATGTGCCCCGTCGTAACTTAGAGCTGATTAGATTTTGGTCCATATTAGTCAAGCAGTTTTTTAGATTTTTTAGTTTTTTTCGGAAGAAGTTCATTCAACAATGCAATTTATACGAGAGGATGGAAATTTTCCACCAAATAAACAAACGTAATTATATATATTTCATTTTTTTTTAAATTATGCAGTTAATGCTAATGTTACCGCTTACAACAAACGAATCGGGAAGTTCTTTGTGTGGCTCGTGGAGAGTCACACACAAAATTAAAAAAAACCATTAATAGCTGTATGCCTCACTAGCAATGCGTACCACTAACCCTTTCGCAAGAGCAGTCCTACCCGCGAGCTCGCGAAGCGAGCGAGCAACAATAACCAGCTAGTTTATTGAAATAATTGGCAATCATTTTATAATCACAATACTCTACTTCTTTACTAAAAATATTAATTTTATATATACAGGGTGTCCACAGGTGGTTCGGAACCCACCGTAATAAAAAGTAGGTCCCGCTGAAAATTAGGCTGAAATTTGGCGATAGAGAGAGTGGAAAGAAGGGGGAGATTGGTAAAAATGGCTTGGTAAAAATTAACAAAGATTTCATTCATTTCTCCCTTTTGTAATACAAATCAGGATAGAGTTACTTATAAAATATATTTGTCTATAGTGTCTAGGTGGGGCGGCGAGATATCTCGTCCAGGGTAACCAAAGGGTTAAATTGAAATATCTCCTGAATTACTAACTTTTCGACATACATAGGTTAGTACTTTTTGATAACGAATGTCCAGCTGCATCGATTGATGTATTAAAAAATACCTAATTCCATTTTTAAAAAATAAAAGTGACCTTGATATCGCTAAAAAAATGACATAAGAACAAAATTTTTTTTGTATCGTGTCAGCCCTATTGTACATTCAACTTTGTCCTTACCATATTTTACGTATGTTTAGAAACAACAAAGATATTTGAGGTGCTAACGTTTGGTGACTCACCCTGTATACATATATACAGGGTGTCCCAAAATAAGTGTAACTCCCGGAAATGGGAGGTTCCTTGGGTCATTTGAAGCGACATTTTTCTTTACAAAAATGGCGTCAGCGGCTTTGTTTAGGAGTTATCAACGAAAAACACGGACCAATCAGAGCGCGGCTACAGCGGATTTATTCTGGTTCGGCCAATAACGACACCACGTTAAACGCAACCTGTCGCGGAGTCGGATTCCGTTCGCTATAGCCGGGCTCTGATTGATCCGTGTTTTTCGAAAATAACTCCTAAACAAAGCCGGGAACACCATTGAGGTAAAGAAAAATGTCGCTTCAAATGACCCAAGGAACCTCCCATTTCCGGGAGTTACACTTATTTTGAGACACCCTATATAGCCCCGAAAATCGGCCTAGACAAGAGTGGGGACTATTGATAAAACAGGGTTCCCGGAAACGATGCAATTTGATGCATCGTCTCCAAGTGCCCCAATCTTAATGAGTGACCTAATCTTAATGATTGCCTTAATCTGACTGATTGCCCTAATCTGAATGATTGCCTTCTTGTTCCGAATAGATCCTCTGTTTCGATTCGTGCCTCCAGAAGGGCCAAGGGTTACCAACGGTCGCTGCTGCCAAACGTAACAACGTAAATGGACCTTTCAATGAACTTGGAAATGGAGAACAAGCGTAACATCGGCAACGAATATGTATTATTACTTTTATATTACAGTATTTTATGCGTAAGTGTCCCAAAAGTCTGGCCGATAAATGTCCCAAACCTATCCCCACTACTGCAGGGTATATCCTCTTGAGGGGCCAAGAAACTCGAGAGGCCTCGGTCGCCGAGGAGTATGACATCATGCGGCTCGTGTGTCTCGGTGAGACTGCATAATCCAAATTTCCAACTTCCTTATTTTCCATTATTTTTTCCAGATCCGAGTTACAAGCCTCTAAAAAACGGCCAAGTTGTTTCGTGTAAAAGGAGGTAGTGCGAGAACTAGATTTTTTCAGATCTAAGAATATGCGAACATGTAACTCACCAAATACTGATAGACTTTTGTCTAAAACATTTTTTAATTACACCACCGGAAATGACTAAAAATTGTGACAAAACTTAACGAGTAGACACTGCATATTACAGCTGTGCGAGACGGGGTTGGGACAGGACAGGAACGGGAACTATGTTCAGGATCGGGACGAGATGGAGAAGCTTCCGGGTTTCCTGAGAATGTTTGGGTTTCCCGAAAATGTTTAGGATTTCTTACTAAATAACGTTATTAAATGATTCCGTACAGTATCAGATATGGCGAAGATTCACGGGAAACCCGAACACCCCCCCCTTTTTTTTTAGCGTGAGGGAAATGCTTTTACGCATATATACCCCGTACGAGAGATACGAGGTTATGTGGGGCTACGTGGCCAGAAGGGCTCACAATACCCACTAAAAACCTCACACGACAACCTTCCCTAAGCTAGTCGGGGGCGGCTGGGATCTCCAATGAAACACAACCAGCCACCCCCTCGCCCTTGGCCCTGTGTGGGAAAATCTGTATTTATATGATATTTGGTCCCCTCAGGATTTCAAATCTATTTATCAATCTCCCCTTCTTTCCACTCTCTCTATCGCCAAACTTTGGCATATTTCAGCCTAATTTTCAGCGGGACCTACTTTTTATTACGGTGGGTTCCGAACCACCTTTATTGCCAACAACACGCGACCGGTACCCCCCGGGCAGCCACCGCCTGGTGTATGCTCTATACCCATGCGGTCACCCATCCAAGCACCGGTCACGTCCAACGCTGTTTAACTTCGGTGATCATACGAGAACCGGTTTTTGAAGCGAGGCAATGGTCGTTGACACCCCGAACACCCCCTAGAAATCCGACATTTTCGGAATCCCGTCCCGACCCGACACGCGTTTTCCCAATTTCCCATCCCGTTCCGAGCATCGGGTCTCGGACTACCCGGGATCTCGCACACCACTAATAATTACAGATCTAATACCTAATTACCTAATACACGTAAGATTGATTGATATTCGGTATATCTAGGAATTGCAAAACATGTTTTTCTGCAGGATTCTCTTTTCTTCTTTCTTCCTCTTCGAAAATTAAGATAATTCATAAAGCACAAATTGTCACAGGCGAGCTAAACAGACTGTGGCGCAGTAAGCATCAAACCATCTATTAAAAAGAAAATTATTGCTTGATCTCGATTGCTGGACAACTATTTCATTGAAGAATCAAAGCATTTAGATGCGTCTGGTATTTTTGTTTGCTAAAACTGTAATAAATAAAATAGAGTAATAAAATCGAGATAAATATTAACTTAAATCATAATTAAGTAATATTAACAATGGTAGAGATACCCACATAGCTGACAACAAATCGCACAGCAACTTTCAAGTGTGTGGTTAGAAAAGTGGATATTACAGATACCTCAACCTTGGATTCACATATCTTTAACAGCATTACATTTGAAGTGAGTCATAAATAAAGTAGGGGACTTCGGGGAATCGTGAGCCAGCGTCATATTTTTAATAGGAGTAAGTAATGACAGCTGCGAACAACTGTTTTTGACTTGTCATATAATAAGATGATATTCGACAATCGGTTGAAGTACGCACCCGAAGCATTACCTTGTTCTGTTAGCCCATACAAATTCGTTATTCGCAATGTATAACTTTCATTTCGTGTTTGTGCCTCTACATTGTCGTTTTCTGTTTTTCTGAGCAGGTCAATTCGTTTGTAACACTCTTTCTACTTCTAGCTTTGGAAATAAATAAAGATATTGAATTATGTGAGGTTTGTTTCTTGTTTGAGACCAAGTTGTAAAAATAAGGGTTCGGGGAATTATGAGCCACTTTTCTCGGGGTATTGTGAGCCACTCCATTTTTGCCATTTAACGAGCGAACCTCACGTGTTTGATGTTCCTCAATGATTGTTTATGCAATATTCGCGCACGATCTACATTTTTGGCAATATCTAATAGATACTGTACTTGTGTTTCTCGCCGTGAGGCGGCGCTCTTACTCATACCCTACTTCATCTGGCGGCGCTACTATCGCTTATCCAAACACTGTACTACACGCAAGACACAATTACATTGTTGTTAGCAATTATTTACGTCAGTAATAAGTTTTCTATTGTTTCACCTTTATTGTCCTGTGATCGTACTTTTATATTTTCATGTGTAAGTAATCCTATATTTATACGTGCGAACTTTGCATTTAATTTTATTATTCTTAAACATTAATTCGCATTTTCTAACAAAAATTGTTATTTTTAATTGATTTTAAACGTGGCTCAAAATTCCCCGAGATTTTCCTGATTCACGAAAAAACAATTTTTTTGAAATAATCTTAAAGTCATCTAATTTGCAGATATTTGATCAAACCATTGTGTCTAAAAGAAAGGTAAACCTTCATACCACAACATGTAGCGTTGAAATATGACGAAAAACTTAATTTAGTAGCAGTTTCTTGGCAATAAAAAAAGTAGCTCACAATACCCCGCCGCACAGTGTGCAAAACGGCCGTTTTAGCTGGACCAATCGAATTTTCAAATCAACAAAAACTAACTGCGCCAATATTATCTAAAATAACCATGTATTAAAACCCTTGAACATTAAAACTTAAAATTGTTTCGTTACATGTTTACAGAGCGTGTAAAGTTCACCTAAAAGGCGGACGCCTAACCTATAAATGAATGGGCACATTGCCTCACGCGCTAGAAATATGTTACAATGTACTAAGGAGTATTTAAATTTCCTATGTATGATGGATATAGCATCTTAAAACATGTATTTTCACTGTAGTAATTCCAAATTATCGATAACTTTTCTCTATGTGTGTAAATAAAGTGTCAAAGATGACACTTGTTTTCCACAGAAACGTATATGTAACTCCACTTCGTTAATGAATTAGTATATGCCCCACGTCGCCCCACGCGATGATTTTTACATTATATAAAGTAGAGATTCTCTACTTTATTGTAGTACCCGTCTTGGCGCGCTATTCGGTGCTATACGGTACTAATTTTTACAATGAAGTTACGTCGTTTTACGTTCACGCTCGTGACAATCACAGCCCGGGCCGGGCGCGCGTTCCGAACGCAGCAATTTTGACTTGTTATCAATGCTAATAACTTCCGATCCACTAATAAATAGTTCGCGAAATCCCACAAGAAAAAATTCGAAAACTGTCCCTTGAAGTTTTTGAATTGTTAATAGAAAAATGTAGATACAGAAACAGATTCTTTATCAGAACTTGAATCTTCTGATAGAGATTCGAGCTGTGAGGAAGATTATACGTAGTTTCAGGAGGCAATCTCCTGTTATAACAGTGAAAAATATTTACTGCCTGTTATGTATTTTGTTTTTTATTTTTATTTTGCTGCAAGCCCAAATATTTGTCGTAACACAAATACATTTAGATATATTTTATTTACATTTGTTTATAAGTTATTAGTTTCTAGTAACCGAACGTTCCTATTTAATGCTTTCACTTTGATCTCTTTTATTTCTTTTGTTTTATATATATTTTTATATTTTTAATTTTATATAATTAAAAAATATAATTATATTTATATTTTTAATTTTTTATTATATTAAAATCATAAACAATAATAAGCAGTAGATTATTTATGGATTAAAACCTTATACTAAACCCAAAGAATAATTCTTTCCCGTATGTCTGAATCTCCAAAAAGTAAATTAGTAAATTATATTAACATTC
This sequence comes from Lasioglossum villosulum, assembly GCA_963971365.1. NCBI lineage: Eukaryota > Metazoa > Arthropoda > Insecta > Hymenoptera > Halictidae > Lasioglossum > Lasioglossum villosulum. Next base: position 25,004,733 of record OZ020497.1, read on the forward strand.
TTTTTGTCTATAATTAAAAATGACGTCTTCTTTGATAATATCTACTACTTGTTAAATCATTCTGTGTTACATAGAACCATTACTAACTTCGTTGTATATTATATTTAATTATAAATCACTTAAAATATATTGTTTAATTAACAAAAACTAACTAAATGTTGTAAAAAGTTAATAATTACTCATATTTTATACAACTGTAAACATAGCAATTCAAATATAGAGAAATAGGCGCTTTAGAGTTTTGTCCAGCTAGCGCGGCCGTTTTGCACACTGTGCGCCGCACCTACGTTAAACAAATTTTTCAAATTCAGATACATGTTTTTTCGACGTTTCGCCATGAATTCGGCCGAATTCATCACTGTTCGTGCGGCCGTGGGCACAAGCTCTCCTTGAATCACTCGATAGTCCCAACGTTTACTTTTGTCTTTGTATTCGGTGCTCCGATGAGATCGTCGAGTCTGTAAAACGAAATCACGCTTCTACGCAGAGTTGAAAAAAAGTATGAACAAAAACCAGCCTCATAAGAAGCCATATTTAAACGATTCGATAGAACCCTATGAAAGCTATAATCTATGTCTACAATCTGTAAGAATTACAGGGCACGGCGTGGTGTCGATATGGTCAACAATATAATCAATATTAATATATGTATTAATTAATCAACAAATATGATAAATATTAATTATTATGCGAGTCTCTCTCTCTCTCTCTCTCACTTTCTTCACCTCTCGCACACAGGGGAAAAAATTGGGCTGAAAATGAATAAAAATTTATTTACTTCTGATGTTATAATATTTCCCACATGTTCATGACAAATTCATATCGTTGGCCATAGTGTGCGCGTTAACCGTTGAAAAATCTTGTGTACAACGATCAGAAACCGCTAACAAATAATTTGTCTATGCTCGCGTTGTAAATTCGCTAAATAACGCCGACTTGACAACAACGAACGATTAACAAGATATCGAAATATTCAGATCTGGGCATTATACGAATTGAGTTATTCGGGCGGGACTTTCGAATTGCTACGCGTTCGAATTACAATATTATCTCCGTAACTGTCCAAATTTTATCCTACCCCACCAGTGAGGGTTCTCCCTTGGAACCGGTCAAGCGGTAAACGCGCTTGACGACAGAGCCAGCGGGGGATTCGAGTATGTATCGGTGAAACTCGCACTAGTGCAGGCGAAGTCAAAGAATTGCAACTTTTCTAATTGATTGATTTTTAATGAAATTTTTACTAATGCATTTGTCACGTCCTTCTCATTAAAATGACACGAAATGCGATATAATCATGATTCTAAATTCTAATTCTTCTCTACTAAAACTGTAGCACCTCTACTGACCCGACGATACGACAATTACGGAGATACTACTGTACACATGTTGTTCGGTGGAGGCTCGATCATCGAGCGACCTAAAAGATGCGTATTTGGCGATAGTACAATATAGATACAGTAATCTCTTGATTTTTGTCCCAGGTTCGACGACTCGATTTTTGTCCAGGCTTACTCATACCACTGCCTGTCAACGCTGTCCCGCGGCGACTATTGTTCTCGGCCCGCCCCCTAGTAGCATTTACGGTTGACCAACGGTGGCCGACGGTTGGGAGTTTGTTGGGGAATGGTTAGTGGTTTGCCGACAAATCCCCAACGTAGGGCCAACGACGAAAAGTTAACGTCAATTTGCTGACGAATACCCAACGTTGGGCCTACAGATATAGTTGGTTAAGAGGGTACCAGACCCATGGATCTAGTGTATATATCAGTGTAACTAACCTCCACGCTGAAAAACAGTTCGGCAACAGTGATGAACATACATTTGTATCAATCTAACGCTAATTAAACTAAGTTTCGCTATCATTACAAGTTTTTTTCTTTTTGTCAATATCTTTATTGCTATTAATGGATCCGAGTGGCTTCAAGCCCTTTATGTTTTTGTTGTTACGAATCTCCGCTGACAGTTTCTCTGACTAGGCGCCATCTGGTCTAACTAGCTGAACTAAAATTGGCTCTGGACTTGCTCTAGACCAGTGATGAGCCTTGGGGCGCAATTCGCACGCATGCGCGAGAATTCTGACGTCAGACGGCCTCAGTCAAGTACGAAAATCGGGTACTTTGGTCGCCCCGCTAATTTCGCAAAATTTATTATTTGATAAAAATTTTAACAATAACTTATCTGAAATTCTCGCAGCCCGCTGTTCTTTCGTGCCTCGTGTCGTAACGGTCGTAACGGTCGTAACGAACTCCGCTAGACGTTTCCGCTAATAATAGTCTCCCACTGCTTACCCCCCAATAGTCCCCCACAAACTTCGGACGCAGATACGTTCCTGACGAAACTCGCGCATGCGCGCGAAAAGCGCCCCACGGCTCATCACTGCTCTAGACTCTGTCTGTATGAACGAAATATGGGAAGTTGAATGCAATCACGGGAAGGCTTTTCGTCCTCATACGAGCATATTTTGAGCTGAGTGAGGGCTCATTGTAAAGAGGAAGGTTGATCGCGCTTCGCTCTGGTCATGATTTAAGTCAGAAAAATCGTTTTGTATTATGAAAATACATGGGAACCTGAGGGTGGTCGTGTCGATCTTTTCCCCTACTTTGGACACTCATATTATTAAATATAAACATAATCTCGTTATATCATGACCAGAGCGAAGCGCGATCAACCTTCCTCTTTACAATGAGCCCTCACTCAGCTCAAAATATGCTCGTATGAGGACGAAAAGCCGTTTCCCGCAAACACTGTTTTTACTTATTTTTCTAGTAATATTCTAGTAATATCCATGGGTCTGGTACCCTTTTAAGTAACGTGAAATTTACAACGATTATACTACATCGGCCCAACGAAAATCTGCCAATATTTAAATATATCGTCTAACAGACGGCAGTAGTGTTGCTGTAACCAAAAATAAATTATATTCCAAATTTTTTTTTGTATGTCTAAATATACTTGAAATTTGTAATTTTTGCGCGATAGTTTTTTTTGTTTTTGTTTTTTAATTTTTACGTTTTAAATTTTAAATTTTACGTTTTAAAATTTTTTAATTTTAATTAAACATTATAAAGTTTTATTGTGAGAGCAGCCTTGGAATTTTTTAATTTCTTTAATTTTCCATTTTCCAAGGGAAAGACAAAGGGGTGTTCATATAGTATAAGAAGACCCTTTTGGATTTCTTCAAAATGGGTCTTCCTTTTTATTTAGATATTTTAATTTTAATTTGTTGACGTATTTAGTAACCCTAATCATAGAACCTACGAACAACAATCATCTGTAGGTTCAGCGATAGGTCATGTACTAACTACGCAAGCGGGTCCGGGTTCAAGTCCGACGTGGGTATTACTTTAGTTTTTTCCTTTTTTCCCAAAATTTTACCGTGAAAATACATTTTTAATATGTATATTATTCATGATATACCATAAAAAGAGAAAATCAGAATGTGGGCTCTATGGGTTCGTCTTGTAGTAACGTTGGCTCTAGATAGAGTGTGACCGTTGGCCCAACGTTGGTCCTGATTGTTGGCTCAACTGCAGAAAAAAGCGACAATTCCAACGGTTGCCCAACGCATACCGCCAACGAAGGGCTAACAAAACGCCAACCATAAATGCTACTAGGGCGGGTATATCGGTGTGAATACCACTACATTAACACAACGAATCGAATGTTCAAACTTCTTAATTTTAATTATTTTTTTATGGGACTTTCAAAACGTATTTCTGGCATTTTTCTGATTAAAACAAGACCAAACACGATATCATTTCAATTGTATTTAGTGGTTTAATCGACTGTGAAAGTTTCGCATGGGAAAGAAAGAGACACGAACAGTCGCCGCCGGCAATTCAAAGGCCCGCGTATTCTCACAATGTGTATTGCCAATCAAAAATGATTTATTTTTCATTACTTCTTGGTTTCATTGACTTTATGGTGTACTGTAGAATATGGAAGAGGATAGTGAGTGAGGAGGAAAGAAAAACTGTATTGTATGCTCTATTCTTTAAAACATCAATGCGTTTAACACATTTATTAATAACTTATTAAATGAAAATTTTTCTGGTTAGGTATTCGTTTATGTAGTCGTTCAAATATTTTTTATTCTTTAATTCTTTGAGAACATATTTTCGAGATGTTTAGTTGTTTATTTAAACATATGCTATAGCGTATGTTGAATGTACGATAAATTATAAATTATGCTTCTCGCATGTAGAGTAAATATGGGCCAAATTATATGGTGTTTGGTCTTGTTTTAATCAGAATATTGCCAGAAACAAGCCAATAAAAGTCTCATAAAAAAATAATGATAAATAAAGCATTTTGAATTGGCAATACATCGTGAGAACACGTGCGTGCCATCACTTGCACCGTTGCTCTATCGTAGTCTCGCTCGGCGCGATCGGAGCGGTAGACCCACCCGTAAACCAGAAAAACAAATCTACATCGCGATTTTTGTCCGCTTCACGAACAGCCCCTGGGACAAAAATCAAGGGATTACTATATTATGTTCATCTCCCTCGGGACTCGTTCTTATTTAGTTTTGAAATGGAATGAAATTTCTTCCGGATCCGGATCGTTTATAAAATATACCGTACATAGAATAAATAACATTGCGTTTCTAATACTGTGTCTTTTTTTATTCGAAATAACAAATGGGTGCTCGCGACCAATTCGGACAGCGTGGTAGCTTTGCGCAGCCTAAAACGAATCTTTGTCGGTTCGGTAGGTGTTTCGCGGTATTTTCTTAAAATAGAAAATCCGTGGACAGGGACAAACAATTTAACACGATATATTTATCGCACACCATACGTTCTTGCCGCGTGCCACTGGTCGTTTGCCGTGGGGAAATTAACTTCGACTGAAAATTACGGCGCAACTTCCGTTTATAGCAAAAATCAGAATTCGATGAAATTTTGAAAATAGCTTCTTCTTTTACTAAAATGACGATTGCCAGAAGGATTTTTGGCGCATTGAAAAAAATTTTTTTTACCATTTCAATGTCGTGCTCTACCTTACCGACTTTCTGTTTTATATGTATAGAATATCTTCAATTAGCTGTAAAAAGAGATCATCACCAGCCTAGTTCACCTCACAGCGCCATAAAAATTCACACATATCATCTATAAACGAATCTTCTTTAGTTTAAAGTAATACATATTCATATAAGGTAAACTTGAAATTTTTAAAGACTACTCCTGGATTGTCGTGTGCGTCATCTCTCCGCCCCCACCCCGACCTAACCACAACTCATTCTAATCACATAAATAATAAATAAACTTTTCGGGTTAACCTAATCCAAATTAATTCTCATCGCATAATCTTCCCATTGTAGATATTGGTTCACTTGATTTAACAATTGAAGTTTTCTATATATTTTACATTAATTTCCAAAATACATATATGTCGCATGTGCACAGTACGAACATAAAGTACAAAGTCGGTAAGTCAGTAGTCGCTAAGGTAGAGCGCAACATTGAAATGATAAAAATTTTTTTTTCGACGCGCCAAAAATCCTTCTGGCAATCGTCATTTTACTAAAAAAAGAACCTATTTTTAAAATTTCATCGAATTCTGATTTTTGCCATAAACGGAAGAACAGCCAAAATTACTAAATGGTCACGACGAGATTAGCAAACACCGACGTCGATTCAGCGTTATCGTGGGACCGTACCAATAAGTTCCAAAGAAACTTTCAACTGCGCTGTATTCTAGAAGAAATTATTTTCGATCTAATGAAGACTACCTGCGACGGCGCAGTTCTGGAATGATTCGACTAAATCCGGTCAAGTTGAATCGTTTCTAGCGTACCTACACTCCTCCATAAGTATACGTGCATTTCGTAAAAAACATGGGACACCCACAAGTCGAATCGAGAACAACACAGTCCCCGTACCGAGATACAAGATCGCAAAGGATCGATCGCTCGTCTACTATGATCGATCCACTAACTGTGAATCAACGGTCGATCTCTTCGCGTCGCTGTTCGCCAAAAGAATATTAGATGTTATTCGGTGCGTATCGTTCGAGGCAATGCGTTCGCCACATATCAGGAAATAGTAAATTGCAAATTGTTTTCTATTTTTGCATTCTTTTTCTTTAAATATGACATACTGTTGCGAACGCGCACGTGCGCAATCGCGAGCATGAACGACTCATTATTACAGGAAACGCGTTCTTTGTACGCCAGATTGCACTTCGACCGTCTCCGAGTCGGACGCAACCAATCGTTAATATATCGATTATCGATTAATTGTAAAACTAAATTAAATATCGTCGATCGAATACAATGGATCGCGTTAAATACTTTTGTTAGGAGCCGCAGAAGCTACGAAAGAAATGTAATTGCACTTAATCCAGTCGAGAATAGGAAATCGGAAATCGAAACGATATCAGGCAGTTGCGATACTAGCGACATTCGAAAAGTTTCGAAGCTGTTAGCTGTTAGATCGCCGCACGTTACTGAAAATTGACAGTGTCGATTAGATACGTATGCGAAGACTATCTACTGACCCGATCGACTAATCGAAATCGGTTGAATTTGTTAAAATCATGCGGTAACGACCCAACAGCCCCTCGAGTCTCGACGAGTCTCCTTCTTCCGCTGTTGGAAATGTTTGTCGCGGTGATCGTATCGTTGACGCGAAGCGATTATCACCAAACACCGACGCGGTAAAAATTCTAGAAAATGTCGAGAGATCTTTTCGATATGGAGCGCAACTCGAGAAAATCGAAGTCGTGCGACAAGTCGCGACGAATGTTTCCAACAGCGTGTTTTGCCGAATATCGAATAGCGAATATTGAATATCGAATATCAAATGTGCACCACATTCTAAGCGTTCCATCGCTTAAAAGTTGAACCGTTGCCTTAACGCATCCATCGATTGTAATTACAGGTATGTCCTCTAGTTGCTGGGATTCACACTTTTCCGGCAAGGAAAATCTTCCGTTTACTTGCGATTAACAGGGATTTACTGTATCGTGAACGTACGAGCATACACGTGTAACATGCATATTTATCCATGGTCGTGCATGCACAGAAACGGAGAAGCTCACTTTTCCGTGAACGAATCTGGTGATCGCGATCGGTGCGATTCAACGACAATCGTTGTCGTATACGTTGCCACGCATTTTGCTGCCGATCGTTTTCAAGGGCAAGCGCAAATCATACGTAACAAACATAATTTAGGCCAAGGCGAGAATCGGTAAATCACTAAATCAATGGACGCGTTCGTTCAATCCTTAAGGGTGTAGATGCGAATTTTACCTTCACCAGAAACTTTCGAGTGTGAGAGACACACAGCGTTAGACCCGTATACGTACACGAGGATTGTAAGAGTTCAGTGTTCTAGGTACGGTACAGACTTGATTTTTGTCCCAGGTTCGACGACTCGATTTTTGTCCAGGCCTACTCACTCCACTGCCTGTCAACGCTGTCCCGCGCCGCAGGGTGGCGACTATTGTTCTCGGCCCGGGTATATCGGTGTGAACACCACTACATTAACACAACGAATCGTATGTTGAAACATCTTAATTTTAATTATTATTTTATGTGACTTTCAAAATGTATTTCTGGCATTTTTCTGATTAAAACAAGACCAAACACGATATAATTTCAATTGTATTTAGCGGTTTAATCGACTGTTAAAGTTTCGTATGCGAAAGGAAGACACACGAACAGTCGCCGTCGCCGGCAATCCAAAGGCCCCGCGTATTCTCACAATGTGTATTGCCAATTAAAAATGATTTAATTTTCATTACTTCTTGGTTTCATTGACTTTATGGTGTAACTGTAGGAGGAGGAAAGAAAAACTGTATTGTATGCTCTATTCTTTAAAATACCAATGCGATTAACGCATTTATTAATAACTTATTAAGTGAAAATTTATCTGGTTATTTAATTCTTTAATTATCTTTAATTCTTTGAGAACATATTTTCGAAATGTTTATTTGTTTATTTAAACATATGCTATAGCGTATGTTGAATGTATGATAAATTATAAATTATGCTTCTCACATGTAGAGTAAATATGGGCCAAATTATATGATGTTTAGTCTTGTTTTAATCAGAATATTGCCAGAAACAAGCCAATAAAAGTCTCATAAAAAAATAATGAAAAATAAATCATTTTGAATTGGCATTACATTGTGAAAACACGTTGCTCTATTGTAGTCTCGCTCGGCGCGATCGGAGCGGAAGATCCAGCCGTAAATCAGAAAAACAAGTCTACATCGCGATTTTTGTCCACTCCACGAACAGCCCCTGGGACAAAAATCAAGGGATTACTGTAGTCACAATCGCTAGAAAAAGATTAATCTATTAGGGACGTATCCTAAGAATGACTTAATTTTACGTATTCGAGGCAAAATTTGCAGTATTCGACAACAAGTAGCGGAGCCAAGAGAAGCAACAGGACAAGCGATAGTGCTGCCGCCTATCGTGGCTGCCGAGAGACATTTTCATAAACCTAACACCGCCGAATAATGTAAATTGCGTCTCGATAACATAAAATGCAGTCATTCTTAGGATACGTTCCCCATAGATTAATCTTTTATCTAGCGATTGTGACTACCTAGAACACTGAAATGTGCATTATAGAGTCAGGAATCGAAAACTACGGAACCTTTACAACTCTCGTGTAGGTTTATATGTGTAGCGCTGTGTGCGTCACGCACACTACAGAGCGGATCCACACCCTTAACATTCCCCACCCTTCGCGATCGACACCAACATTTCTAGAAACCTAGAAACTTGGTGGAAAATCTTGAATTGCAACAAATACGTTGTTTGCATAACATAATTTACAAAGCATAATACAAGCAGTTAGCCGATCGAACGAGAGAAACAAGTTTCAAACATGATTTCGATGTTACGTCTGTTGAGGCTTTCGGGTGTAAGTCGTGTCCTAAAGGAATAAATTTCCCAACGTTTCGCAAGCTTTGTGCAGCCAGATTCATCAGAGGGTCGGGTAAACGCACTGATACTGGGTTGTCTCGGATTTGTGATCCACTTATATGGTGGACATGGCTGATGTTCCGGTTCGGTGAGCACCAATCAAAAGTAGACTTTTTAATTGGGCGGCCGAACAATTAAAAAAGTGGGAAGAGCGTGTGCCATATTGGACTCAGATTGTAACCTATATCTCTGTTGATGTTATTAGGGTATTTCCTGATTTAAATAAATATACGAAATGCCCTTTAGTTCTAGGTAGAACTTTGGTTTCGGCTAGAACTTTGGTTTCATTGAAAATTATGGTATGTCCTGTGGTTAGCTGGTGTTCAGCCACAGCTGATTTAATGTAACCCAGCCTGACGCACCGCTTCTGTTCCTTGAGTCCAGTGCTCACGCTCCTCCGAGTTTCGCCGATGTAAACTTTGCCGCATCAGCAAGGGATTTTGTATACTTCTGGAGTACAGCAAAGTTCCGATTCCTGTTCAGTTTGGGAGGTCCCGATTCTTGTTCAGGCCTACTCACTCCACTGCCTGTCAACGCTGTCCCGCGCCGCAGGACGGTGACTATTGTCGTCGGCTCGGGTATATCGGTGTGACCACCACTACATTGACTCAATGAATCGAATCTTCAAACTTCTTAATAATCATTATTTTTTCATGGGACTTTTTGGAAACGTATTTCTGGCATCTTTCTGAGCAAAAACAAGACCAAACACGATATGTACCGTTATGCGGCATATCGTATATGTGCAGGTCATGCTGTGAGTAGAAATTCAAGTCTAATTCTTTGAGAACATATTTTCGACGTGTTAGGTTGTTTATTTATATGTCGGGGCGTGCTGACATAGGCAATGATTTGAAAATTTGTATTATTATTATTAATGTCATGTTCGTTTTATTGATTGTAATTTATAAATTTGTGTTACTGTTACGTTTGTTTCATTTTTGAAGAAATGCGAGACAAGGTCCTTTAGGAAAATGGTTTAGGTCCTTGTTGAACGTGACCACGGGTGGTAGAATGGACACGTTCCTGATGGTTACAGTGTATATGAAAACAGGACAATATCAATGAGATATTGATTGATTTGCGTTGTCAAGAGAGTAATCTTTTGATATAGATAGAATCAACTAGATATTGACAAGACAAGACGTGTAAGGATAAATTCTACAGCACCCGTGAGCTCGTTGACGCATTTTGAAATAACGAAGGTCGGCCTGCCACGACATATACATATGCTATAGCGTATGTTGAATGTATGATAGATTATAAATTATGCTTCTCACATGTAGAGTAAATATGGGCCAAATTACATATATCGTGTTTGGTCTTGTTTTAATCAGAATAATGCCAGAAACAAGCCAGTAAAAGTCTCAAGAAAATATAATGAAATATAAAGCATTTTGAATTGGCATTACATTGTGAGAATACGTGGACCTTTAACACAGTGTGGCCGTCGCCGACACCGTTGCTCTATTGTAGTCTTGCTCGGCGCTATCTGAGCGGTAGACCCAGCCATAAATCAGAAAAGCAAGGCTATCTGGTAAGTTGGTCAGTCAGAGAACAGCGTTTTTGCAACTTATCAGGATTTACTGTATTTGTCCTATTTTTGTGTGTATGATGCAGACTGTCTTGACATTGTGTTTTTTGAGGATTCTGCTATATAAGTGGAGAACAAATCCGAGACGCACCAGTATCAGTGTGTTTATCCGACCCCCTGATGAAGGTAGCTGCGATGCTTGCGAAACGTTGGGAAATTTCTTCCTTTAGGACACGGCTTACACCCCAAAGCCATAACAGACGTAACCGCATGATGCCGGGCCGTGAAAGCCTCAAATCTATGATTTTGACGTGCACGCTATCGATGCGTGTTACACCTGAAACGATGTACAATTACAATTTTACAGCGACAATAAATATACATGTACAAATTGAAAATATTAAAATGCGAAAACGCCATCTTACTTTCTACGGATTGTACAATCTATTTTCTTTTTGCCGTGACCGTAACGGATGCGACAGACACCACTCGGTGATAAAGTGTGCCTATTACAACCGATCTAGGCACAGTTTATCGTACGGTAACGCGTTTTCAATCGATTGATCAAATTCTTTCTAAAATTTGGTATTCAGTGAATAAATGATTCGACGAGAAAACATATTGCTTCGATTGCACCGAGACGCAAAGCGATAAAACAAAAGAATGGACAAAAACGTCGTGTCCAAGGCATTAGCATTTACCACCGTGGACAAAAATTAGGAATGACCCGTTATCGGATCGGCCGCTGGCCCTGCTTTATCGAGGAAGCAAATTGAAAGTGACGGACGCGACGAACGCAAAGAACACAACGAACACGACCGGACGCGGACGTGGTGGATTCGTATGAGCGTGTGTGTGTATGGATATTCGTGTGTGCGGACCGTTAAGGGTTCGAGTAAGCTGTAAATAAAAGAAACGAAAACAAAACGAAAGAGACCAATTAAATAGAAGAAAGCAGTGATCTTGATCTGCGCAACTACTTACGTTGGAAGTAATTATCACATCCTAGGAAGTCGCTATAAGGAACGAGTTATCCGGGTATAAACTTTTTACAAGTACTCCCGATTATCTCGTTTCGTTTCGGTTTCAACAATCTGCAATCAGTAAACTGATTTAAAGAACGCTGCTTTACCCCCACCGCTCAGGAGTTGCTAGATCCGATTACAAATGAAAAAGTTCGAAATTAAAAGTTAGATAACGGTTAAACGTATAGCGATCGTAATTGGCTTTAAGCAAACATTAAATGTTTTCGGCGCATCGGTTCGATCTACAGTAATTTCTCAATCGTAGTCCTCGGTCGCCTCTGCAATCGTAGTCCAGTGCCTACCCATTCCACTACATTGACTCGAGTGAATCGAATTTTCAAACTACTTAATTTTCATTATTTTTTTATGAGATTTTACTGGCTTATTCCTCGCATTTTTCTGATTAAAATCATACCAAACACGATATAATTTGGCCAATATTTAGTGGTTCCATTGACGGTATGGAGTAACTGTAGGGAATGGAAGAAGACAGCGAGTGAAAAAAAATAAAAACTAAATATTGGCCAAATTATATCGTGTTTGGTATGATTTTAATCAGAGAAATGCCACGAATATGTTGGCGAAAGTTTCATAATGATATCATCGAAAATAAAGAAGCTAAGGTCTTGGTGTTTTATTGTGATGACGCACGGGCCTTTAAACTGTGCCGGCGACGGGGACACGCTTCGGCCACGCGATCCTATTTCATTCTGTCCTTCTCTACGTTCGGCTTGTCGTTTGAAGTCTCAGCGTGGTAGGATAGACGCAGTCATAAATCAAAAAATAGCCACCCTACTTGATCGTAGTCCGTTCATAACACGGGTGTTGGGACTACGATTGAGAAATTACTGTAGTAACACTTCAAAACACTATTTGCAAGTATTCACAATATTTGATCTCGACGTTTCGATCTGAATTTAGATCATTTTCAAGAGATTAATTTAACAACATTGTGTCTGTAATGAAACCAAAACATAATTATATTCTTTAATTATTTAAACTTATAAGGATTGAACACACGCGTAATATGTTGTATTAATTAAAAGTTTAAATAATTAAAGAATATAATTATGTTTTGGTTTCATTACAGACACAATGTTGTTAAATTAATCTCTTGAAAATGATCTAAATTCAGATCGAAACGTCGAGATCAAATATTGTGAATATTTGCAAATAGTGTTTTGAAGTATTACTAGATCGAACCAATGCGCCGAAAACATTTAATTTTTGTTTAAAAGTTAGAAATTGGAAATCAGAAATTACAAAGTCGAAATTAGAAATTCAAAATTCATCGTCGCAACTATATCCATTTCACTCTCACTCTGTCCTCTTCCCTGCTTTAACCTTTTACTCACTCGAATAGCAACTTTCATCGTTGTCTCTGTTCTCGATTTCTTTTTTTCAAGATTTAAACAGTCACGCGCTAATACATTTTCAGAAGTCTCATCGTCCAAAGCGACGAGGAAGGATATTTAAAAGAATCGTAAAAGGTTAATGGAAAGTATCTTGCCAATAGTGGAAAACCGGAAAGTCATTGAAATTATAGTAAATTTCATTTGTGCGCAGATTTGTCGACGTGGACCATTGAAAGCAATATCTTCTCTTTCGCTCTTTCTCTTTCTCTCTGTGTCACTCTCTTCTTTCTCTCTGTACAATCACTTTCTCTCTCCCTCTTTCCCTCTTCCATTCTACACTTCTAAATAAGAATACTGTTGATGGATTCAGACGCGTTTTTTCTCGCAGACGCTACTGCAATTGAATTTTGGAACTCTACGCTCTACGTTGTCATGATAAGGAAAAAAGGACAAGTTTCGTTGCCTAATAGAAGTTAGCCCCCCACTTGTTGAATTAAATAACTTCAACAATTGTGCTATGTTTCTGCTATATTGTGCTCGAATATTATAATTATAATATGAAAAATAAGATGAAAATTTGAGAAAAACGATTTTTTGACTAGCCCCCCACTTTGCACTTTTCTCAATTTTCTCAATTGTGCTAACAAGGAGAGTGCAAGGACCACGCCACACCGATTTAGTTGAGACTTTGTATACTTATAGATCTCGATCTCCAATTTACGAATATATACCATTATAGGCGCCAACGCTCAATAGTTTTTGAGATATTAATAAACAAAGTTCTTACACTACTGCTTACATCTGCTATTGTAGAGGAGGTATACAACAAATAATTAATATTTCTATTCTTCAACTTGTACTAAATGTGCAATCTGTTACAAACAAGTAAATGTTACTCACCGAAGTTATTTATAATTTATTCATACTTTTTTAATTATTATATATATAATATAATAATTTTTTATTAATAGCAGATGTAAGCAGTAATGAAAGAACTTTGTTTATTAATATCTCAAAACTATTGAGCGTTGGCGCCTATAATGGTATATATGTATTCGTAAATGGGAGATTGAGATCTATAAGTATACGAAGTCTGAACTAAATCGATGTGACGTGGTCCTTGCACTCTCCTTGTAAGTTGTGCTAAGATTGTGCTAAAGTATTACTTTAAAAAAGTTATAAATAAAGAAGTTACAGCCAAAAAACGTTTTTGACAACTAATTAACATTTAAGTAAGAAACAGTTATCCAAACAGCATATAATCATATATCTGAGTTGTGCTAGCCTAGCACAACTCAGCACAACTTTCAAAATCCCCAGCACAACGATATAAAGGGCACTTTACTTTTATGCGCTGCCCTTCGCGCTAAGGTACTGTATCATTTTTGGTCTTTCTGGTCATCCGAACATAGTAATATTGCATATCTGAGTTTTGCTAGCCTAGCACAACTCAGATATATGATTATATGCTGTTTGGATAACTGTTTCTTACTTAAATGTTAATTAGTTGTCAAAAACGTTTTTTGGCTGTAACTTCTTTATTTATAACTTTTTAAAGTAATACTTTAGCACAACTTAGCACAGCTTAGCACAATTGAGAAAATTGAGAAAAGTGCAAAGTGGGGGGCCAGTCAAAAAATCGTTTTTCTCAAATTTTCATCTTATTTTTCATATTATAATTAGAATATTCGAGCACGATATAGCACAAACATAGCACAATTCAGCACAATTGTTGAAATTGTTTAATTCAACAAGTGGGGGGCTAACTTCTATTAGGCAGTTTCGTTAGCTCGTAAGACACGACTCTAAGTCGTAGATCCCCTGTCCGACGGAGTTCGCTCTATTCAATATACAATTCCTCGAATGGAATTACAATTCGATTTAAATTACAAAAAATACACAGAATGCGTAATACGTATAAAAACTGTCGTATGCGTCACATAGTTATATTAATCTATATGTATATGTATATCTATATGTATAATGTATACGTGTATGTAGAAATTCCTCGATCGTAATCAGACTTCGTAATGAAATCGTTAACGACTTTCAAAAAATCAGGTCGAAAAATAACGAGAACGACAGAAAAGTCAACGAAACATTCCAGGTCGATCAGAGATTATACAAATGTTTGTCTACCGATGCTAATAAACAATTCGTAGAAATTAAAACGCACGTAGAAAACTATTAAAATGCTGGTTCCGTCGAAGACTGATTGCATCGAAGATTCGTTCCGGTCAGACAATTTTATATTGCGTTATCAATGACCACCGGATTACAGCTAATGTAAAATGGCTATATGCTGTTAATATTGTATATCACGGGCTAGTGGTTATACGCGTAACTAAAACCATAATACAGCCGACCCCCGTATAAGACAGCATTCCTAAAACACGGCTAGAAGAACTCGAGGAAATCACCATTTACCGGCGACACTACGACGCGGCACTTGTGCCGAAGGAAGCACGACGAACTCCGAGAAAGAGCGCTACAAAATCTGCGTTGGTCCATGTTAAATTTTTCCGAGATAACCACGGCTCAAGATCGAAATCAAATACACGTTTAACGTCTACGAGAACTATCCTGTGAGAACTATGCTTACGGTGCTCGTGTAATGGATGAAAATAGAAAGGCAACAGGTACTGCAACAACATTTATGCGTAATATGTTTCGATGACTATTAATTAATTTATCGAACACGCTTCTTACAGTTATGGAAGCAAAGAGTCATGTTAGTTCTTGGATGCTAACTCTACTTTTTGTACTAGTCGTTAATTTCGTATAACGCGGCAGTTTTAAGGAACATGACCTCCATGTTATACGGGGGTTACCTGTGATCGTTATGTTATTTCTATGTGTTTTTTCGATTTATATACTATGTGCGTACTCGTCATTTTTTCTGCATCTTTTTTCCCCTCTCTCTTTCTCTCGCACACGTACACACATTCATTCTCTTTCTCTCGATCTCTCTCGCTCAATCTCTCTCTCTCTCTCTCTTCTATGTTTCTACGACGAAAGCATCAGTTGCGAACTAAAAGAATCCACTTGGCTCTGACAATGGAGTGCTTATGTTCAACGTTAATTAGCTGCCTAATGTCTGTGTATACGTGGAATTCTATACCTCTGGTGAGTTCGGTGTAGTCGCGTTGATATGATCCTGTAAACAAATTCTGAGATCCCGCTCGTCCAGTTCGCTTTCAGTGTCAACACTGAAGCTCCTCACATTTTGACTACCATGACCTGTCCAACGTTGCTTCCAACTTTCTAGCCTCATGACCTGTGGCACACAAACGATATACAATAGCGATCGTAGAACTCTGTACAGAGTATAGATTGTACATTGTTGTTCGACGTAATATAATATAATCGAATGATCCTTATGCTGGTTCCTAAAAACACAATATTTATCTACAGTTTCTAATCTGTGCAATCGCTTTGTACGATACGGTAGTCAGTTTGTACGATTTATACGCAGAGTTCTTCTCGTTTTCTTTCTACGATGAAAGACGTGAGAAATCTTATCATAATTCGTACGCATGTTCGTGAAAGCTTGTCAGACTTTCTTCGGATCCTCCTGAGATCGATTTATTCGAAAAGTGTTCCACGTGAGCAATTTTAATGTTTGGCGAGATGAACAAAGTGAATGTCATGCTTATTGAGCTTCTATGTACGACTATCTACACAAAGAAGCGCAACAAGTCTACATATGCAACCGTTGTCACCAAGTAGAGCCTATTCAAAGCAAATTTAATACTTGTGTAGCCAACCAGGTACCCGGTCACCCATTCACTGTATTTCTTTCAACAACTTCTTAATGTTCCTCTAAAAATATTATAAAATTTCTGTGAATGTCCTTTCTTTGCTCGCTAATATGTTAATTCATTAAATACAAAAGATTTTTAATAATCTATACATCTTGCTTGGCTACAGAAGGATTAAGCGATTATTTGATGACATCTGTAACGTCTATAAATATGCTCGAACAAACCGTTTTGCACGATTAGAATGTTATGCCGAAAATCCTAATGAGCAACATGCACTAGTCGATACGGTAGTTGTCACTAGTCATTTAACCCTTTGGTTACCCTGGACGAGATATCTCGCGCCCCGATACTTCCCGATAAACGCTCTTGACGAGATATCTCGCATCCCCACCTAGACACTATAGACAAATATATTTTATAAGTAACTATATCCTGATTTGTAAAAGGGAGAAATGAATGAAATCTTTATTAAAAAATTATTTCTTCCTAAATACTTTGAAATCTTTTTAATAAAGATTTCATTCATTTCTCCCTTTTACAAATCAGGATACAGTTACTTATCTATACAGGGTGTCCCAAAATTCCTCCGACACCCGAAAATGGGAGGTTCCTTGGGTCATTTGAAGCGACATTTTCCTTTACAAAAGTGTCGTCCGCGGCTTTGTTTAGGAGTTATTAACGAAAAACACGGACCAATCAGAGCGCGACCTAGACGCGAGTTAGCACAGTCGGCCCGACGCACAGTGGTCCAGGAGCCCGCTTTTTCTGGCCAAAATTCAATTTTTCGACTTTCGAATTTCAATTAAATTTTTTTTCCCTCATACTAAGAACACTTTGAAACCTCGAAATTCTAAATATTAGGTCTTTCGGATAGCTTTCCGAGCAGATATAGCGTTTGAAGTTCAGAATTATGAAATTGAAGGAACAACTAAATACTTTAATTATTCCTTACACAATGCTGAAATGAAAATTTGTACTATATTTTCGTATGTGTGAGCAAGTATATTTCAGGTATTTAATGGTAATATAAACATATTTCAATCAATATACGAAGGATATAAAGTTAAGTGCAATGTCAACTTTAGGTAGGGTTTAAAAAAATTATTGAAAAGTGTTAGCATTCAGACTTGATTTTTCTGAAAGTTTAGACCTTCAACATATACACATGTAAATTTTAGCTGCTACTTCCTGCAAGTTTTGATTCTATGTGTATTTTAACAAGTAGACGTTCGCGCGCGAAGTACGCACTCTAATGCTACGTTCTGAACGCGTCACAGATTTTAGCATTTTATTTTTCATTATGTTCATTACTATATTATATATATTTTGTCTTGTATTATATTTATTAGTATATTATAAATATGTTTTATCTTTTATTTTATTTATTACTATATTATATGGACCGTTTATTTTGAAAGTGGTGCAAGTCCATTTTCTTTAATTTATTTTTTTATTTGTTTTTTTCCATTTTTTAAGCATAAATTACGTCATATCTCATTTAAAAGAAAGGACTTACACCACTTCCAAAATAAACGGTCCACATATATTCTATCTTTTATTTTGACAAAAAATGTTTCGAACAAAAGTTGACCAGTATTCACTTTTCTACAAACTTCAATAGAAAAAATTAAAAAAAAAAAATTTTTTTTTATAAAAAATGAAGGTGACCTCAATTTTTTAAATATTAGCATATATTTTTTACATCGTAATATTCTAACTGGTATCAAGACGAATCCAACGACTTATAATAAGATCACATTAAATCTTGAAATAACGCTACAATAGTTTTGGCCATAAAAAGCGGGCTCCTGGACCACTGTGCGACGCGCCGACTGTCAATTGGCCGAACGTGTCATCGCAGATCTAGATCGCGCTCTGATTCGTCAGTGTTTTTCGTTAATAACTCCTAAACAAAGCGGCGGACGCCATTTTTCTAAAGGAAAATGTCGCTTCAAATGACCCAAGGAACCTCCCATTTTCGGGTGTCGGAGGAATTTTGGGATACCCTGTATATATAAAAATGAATGTTTGTATATGTATACATATGTAATATGATACGTGCATGCTCTTTCCAGGAAGACTTGACCTTGAACGTGTCCGAACGTGTTTCGCAGTATAAAATACCTCGTGCTCAAATACCTATGTATATCAATTTTCATAGCGATAGGTTCAACGGTATAGAAGTTGATATATTGCAGCTCCATCTACAGCGGCGAGTTACAAAAAAATGTGTAGCGTAAAAACCTTCTCCATGAAAAAATACATATATGTGCCAAGTTTCACGTTGATCGGTCAAACAGTTTCGAAGTCTATTAATCATATATATATACAGGGTGTCCCAAAATTCCTTCAACATCCGGAAATGGGAGGTTCCTGAGATAATTTGAAGCGATATTTTCCTTTATAAAAATAGTGTACGCAGCTTTGCTTAGGAGTTATTAACGAAAAACCAGGACCAATCACAGTGCGTCTACAGCGGATTGATTCTGGCTCGACCAACGGCAACACCGCGCTAAGTGGGACCTGTCCTTGTGTCGGACTCTGTCCGCTGTAGCCGCGCTCTGATTGGTCCGTATTTTTCGTTAATAACACCGAAACAAAGTCACAAACACCATTTTTGTAAAGGAAAATGTTGCTTCAAATGACCCAAGGAAACTTCCATTTTCGACTCCTAGGGTAGTTTTAGGACATCCTGTATATATGATTAATAGACTTCGAAACTGTTTGACCGATCAACATGAAACTTGGCACATATATGTATTTTTTCATGGAGAAGGTTTTTACGCTACACATTTTTTTGTAACTCGCCGCTGTAGATAGCGCTGCAATATATTATCAACTTCTATACCGTTGAACCTATCGCTATGAAAATTGGTATACATAGATATTTGAGCACGAGGTATTTTATACTGCGAAACACGTTCGGACACGTTCAAGGTCAAGTCTTCCTGGAAAGAGCATGCACGTATCATATTACATACCGCGAAAAACCCCCCTCCCCCACGCTTACGAACGAGTTTTGCATCTTTCAAGTCTATATTCATTATTTAACTATTTTTTCAACAATAAATTGTTATTAATGAATTAATAATGTTCCCCAGGGTTATCATATTTTATACCGCGAAACACGTTCAGACACGTTCGAACACGTTCGAACACGTTCGGACACGTTAGTCTATATTCATTATTTGAACTATTATTTCAACAATAAATTGTTATTAATGAATTAATAATGTTCCCCAGGGTTATCATCTATATATAAATGGATGTTTGTATATATATATTAATATACTTAAGATCAAAAATCTAAATTCTTCTCATATTTAGCACGGGCGGAGCCGTGTGGGGGGCTGCTAGTAAAATATATTTGTCTATAGTGTCTAGGTGGGGATGCAAGATATCTCGTCAAGAGCGTTTATCGGGAAGTATCGGGGCGTGAGATATCTCGTCCAGGGTAACCAAAGGGTTAATTCGGCAGTCCCTATTTCTCCTCTTTCTCTACACAGCAGTCAACGTATCTACATCACCGAACAAAGAACAGTTTCGAAGTGTCATCCGTTTCTTATCCTTACGTCTAATAAAACATTGTAACTGGCTGTAATCAAATGGATGATCCAACAACAAAAAATAAATGAGGCATGCGTGTTGTGCGTACATCGAACGCAGTAGGATATTCCATTAATCCATATGTATACGTACAGCGTAAAAGAAGAAAATCGTGTGTACTCGCACGTGTCTGTCGTTAAGGATGTTCTGGAGATACAATGGGAGACAAAAGTACAAGAAATTCGAAATCCATCAATATATTGGCAACGAAAGCCATTCACGAGAATAGTTTGCATTAAAAAAATAGATTAATTAAAAAAGCATTCGTTTAATTGGTGAATTTCATGTTATATTTATTTTTTTAAATTGTCTTCATATTATAAAAAATTGTAAATGAATTTTGTGAATAATTGTACCCTCCGAATAGTAGCTACAGTGGGTAAAAAAGTATTGGCACACTCTTAAAAAGGCGATAACTTTTTAAATATCGTATTATACGATTCGAATTTTTTTGGGAAGCTAGAGCAATTAGTTTGTCACAGGATGCAAAAAAATTTTGTCAGAAATTGCAATTCATCGGAATTGTAGCAAAAATACTAAAAGTTGCATTTTACAACTTTTTTATATGGCCCAACAAAACGCATTTTTAAAATTTTCAATATTGGTCCACACAAAAAAGTTGTAAAATGCAACTTTAGTATTTTGGCAACAATTCCGATGAATTGCAATTTTTGACAAAATTTTTTTTCGCATCCTGTGGCAAACTAATTGCTCTAGCTTCCCAAAAAAGTTCAAATTATTACTACTACATCTGTAGGCCTTTAAATTCTTTTAAGATGCAGCAGTGCATGTGCAATTAACAATTGCATCATTTCTTTAAATAGAAATGTATATTCTTTTTTATACAGATCGATTCTTCTGTTCATTCTACGTAAAAAATGATTAGGATATTATGGCAAAAAATTATAAGATCTCGAGATATTTTCAAAAAACGTCTTTATTGAAGATGCTCAAGTGCTTCACGATAACGTAGTAAACGTAAACATCCTTTTGTGAGTCTCTTCTTCAATAAAGACGTTTTTTGAAAATATCTCGAGATCTAATAATTTTTTGCCATGATACCCTAATCATTTTTTACGTAGAATGAACAGAAGAATCGATCTGTGTAAAAAAGAATATGCATTTCTATTTAACGAAATGATGCAATTGTTAATTGCACATGCACTGCTGCATCTAACAATTGTATTAACAATTGCATCATTTCTTTAAATAGAAATGCATATTCTTTTTTACACAGTTCGATTCTTCTGTTCATTCTACGTAAACAATGATTAGGGTATCATAGCAAAAAATTATTAGATCTCGAGATATTTTCAAAAAAAGTCTTTATTGAAGAAGAGGCTCACAAAAGGATGTTTACGTTTACTACGTTATCGTGAAGCACTTGAGCATCTTCAATAAAGACGTTTTTTGAAAATATCTCGAGATCTAATAATTTTTTGCCATAATATCCTAATCATTTTTTACGTAGAATGAACAGAAGAATCGATCTGTGTAAAAAAGAATATACATTTCTATTTAAAGAAATGATGCAATTGTTAATTGCACATGCACTGCTGCATCTAAAAAGAATTTAAAGGCCTACGGATGTAGTAGTAATAATTTGAACTTTTTTGGGAAGCTAGAGCAATTAGTTTGTCACAGGATGCGAAAAAAAATTTTGTCAAAAATTGCAATTCATCGGAATTGTTGCCAAAATACTAAAGTTGCATTTTACAACTTTTTTGTGTGGGCGAATATTGAAAATGTTTAAAATGCGTTTTGTACACCTGTGTCAATTAAACATATTATAATTATTTCGTCAAAATCGGTCGACGTTGCAATGAGCTATAAACGTTTAAATATGTTAAAACATGCAGATTTTCACGTTTTTCGACCTATAACTGCAGATTCTTACATCTTTCAATGCCTGTCGTTTTTTTCGCATCAACCGATTTCGATGAAACTTTACCAGTGCATACATATAACTGACGCCGATCTACAAAACGCATTTTTTAAATTTTCAGTATTGGCCCATTTAAAAAAGTTGTAAAATGCAACTTATAGTATTTTTGCTACAATTCCGATGAATTGCAATTTTTGACAAAATTCTTTTTCGCATCCTGTGGCAAACTAATTGCTCTAGCTTCCCAACAAAAGTTCAAATCGTATAATACGATATTTAAAAAGTTATCGCCTTTTTAAGAGTGTGCCAATACTTTTTTTACCCACTGTATATTCGGTGGTCTACAGTATTGTCGCGTTTTCATGCCAGTGAGATGACAACACGATAAATTTGAAGTTTTGTAACAGTTTATAATTTTTTGCTCTGTAACTGTTTAGTGAATCCTAATAAATTTTGAACATAATTAAATACATAATTTTTACTATATATACAGGGTGTCCCACATAAATGATAACACTAATAATGAAGAAAAAAATTTTTTATGTCGTGTTTTTAAATGAAATTGCAGTGTCACCGATGTTTTTTTAAATGGAATAGTATATTTTTTGCGATAGCATAATAGACAATAAAAAACTAAATTTAGTGGATACCACCATTTTGACCTTGAAATGACCTTGAGCAAGAATAATCATGTTGAAGCGGATGAAATGTGGAAGTTTAAAACTTACGTGTTTCAGCAAAGATTGCGCGTTGTTTACGTCGGCTTCAACATGATTATTCTTGCTCAAGGTCATTTCAAGGTCAAAAAGGTGGTATCCATTAAATTCAGTTTTTTATTGTCTATCATGCTATCGCAGAAAAAATATACTATTCCATTAAAAAAAACATCGGTGATATTGCAATTTTTTCTTCATTATTACATATATTGCCCCTGCAATAGCGTCACTTTGTCCTCTAAACTTTTCTGATAGGACTGTAAATACGAAAGATATTTAGGTGTTATCATTTATGTGGGACACCCTGTATAATAAAAAACTGGAGTTTCTAGTTGCGTTTTTTCAGGGTTTGAAGTGGAATTTTATGAATTCTCCATAAGATGTGTTAAAATGTGCAAACTTGAAGTTGCTATAAATATTAAACGGTGTAGTGAATCTAACTCAAACTTTGGTTATATGTATGTCTTGTCAAATTTTCAAAAATTTTGTTGCGTTTTTATATAGCTCCAAAACATCCTTAAGTTAAAAGCCACCACCGATATGAAAATTATTTTTATATATTAGGTATTAAATGTTGGATACAGTTACAGACGGCCAAACGCAAGAAAAGGATAAGCTAGTTACTCTAAAATTCGTAGAAAATTGTACCATCAAAGGACGTTGTAAAGTAATACGGTATCAGTAATATTGTAGTGCTAGTAGCGGTAATCCTATCGCGAAATATGTACAAAACTACACATCGAGAAAACTGTTTGTTTGCCTTAATGTAAACTTTCACATCGACGGCATGCTACGTATATGAAATGGATAAAAATAATGCTTACAGATGGGTAAAGACTTACTCGAGCCAGCGCCAAGGCTCAGTCTCCGGGCTGGTGATTGGCGTAGGGAACTAAGGAGACAGAGATAACACAGCAATAGAGGGTTAGTTTTACAAACACCATTAGTTTCTTCGTGTTAGTGTCTGGTACCTTCACACAATAAGAATTCAATTCAGAAAAATAATCACGTATAAATCGAATAACATCGCACCTCGTCTTCTCTCCCCTCTCTTTCTTTGAACTCCACTCACGTTGAAACTCGTTCAACAGCATTGTGATTACTAGACTGCGGATTTTATGCATTTCTGGTTAAAATTTAACATAGTGAAGAGATTACTATAATTTAAGGATGTCGATATATTATTTTCAACTCCATACAATTTACAAAGAGTCGAAAATATTTATATCCTCTCCTGTTTCTTACAATCTGCGAAGAAACTTTTTATTTCACATAGAGATCCGCAGTCTAATGATTACCCATAAAACGAGTAATATCTTTGAAGGTGTACACATTCTACCTATAATGAAAATTTTCTCTTTTCAAGTATCCTATATCGACTCGCAACTTTACATATAATCGCATTACAGAATCGTTCTCCGTGCTGTGCTAGCTCTCAACATCTAACAGAATGTTCTGGAAGCATCATCCATGTAATAAATAACAAGCTTGACTTACTGTGATTTTAGTATGTGGAATAATAAAACGAATATATGTATAACGGTAATATACATGTACATGTAGAATAATTTCTATGTTATTTCGGAGCTCTCAAAGATATAAGACCTCTTTTTCTTTACAAACAAAGATGACTTACGTTCTTACGAGTGCAGAAATAATATTTAATCAGCAGGTATCGAAATTACGATCAACATTAAGTGTGAAGCAAACTTGACATTTATAATTGATGTTACATTGCAGAAAAGACATAACAAGCTGTGAATGCAACTTATCGTAGAACCTACGAGTCGTAATTTGCATAAATTAAAGAAACGCAAAGGAATTAATAATGATTCAAAACAAGTACATGATGATACGCGATGAATTCTTAATGTGTACAGGTACCTCTGCAAGAACATGTCAGTTGTTTACGTGTTAGATGAGAAAAGGCTGTGTCGTGTTTGGCTATGTGGTTATTCGGTTATTTGGTAACAAACGTTAAAAGTATGCATTGTAATGATAACCTGTAGATTTCGATTACTGGTCAAATCTTCTTCTCGATCATTGGAGAGATGAACATTACGAGATTTCTTTACAAAAATTAACCGATATCTTTCTTCTGATAATTTGGGAAGTTTTTAACAACGTAAAAATTAATTAAAAAGAAAATACTGATCTTCAGCGTGACAGCATTACATTGCAGTAAGAGGTGCAATTTGTGCAAAACCAATTTTGTGAGTCACAGTAACACAAAAGCATAAATTACAACTTGACTTATTTTACACGTAACACCAGATGCGTTGGTGTGCATCCAATAAACACATTTAGAAGAAAAATATACATATAAATTGTTATATACATATCGTTGAAAGTTGGAATGTTCTCCGTTATGTTATGCTGGTAAATAGGTTCGGGATAATCAGTTAAAACACATTTTCAGTCAATAGTGCACCGATAACAATGTTCGCTCTTTCGAATAAAATACAAATGGATATTCATAAAATCAGAAGCATCGTAAATACAAAAATGGAATTAGCAACTGAATGATCCGAAATTATTTCGAATAAAATTGTTTGTTCTGAAAGGAAAGATATTTAAAATGCTTAAAAAATTGGTTGTAGGTTGTAAAAACTGTATAGAGATTCTGTGGAGAAATGTATACGAGTAGTATGACCATGGAGGTATGTAAAGAGTAAATCAAGACTGTATCGAGCCATCAACTGGAATCATATGCTTCTAATACCAAGTATACTTTACACGAATCATTGTATAATAATTACTTTAATCTACAAGCTTCGAAATTTAGTACTAACTTGCAGCCCAAAAGTAGATTCGATAATAATCGGACTTTACGCTATCGTGACATAATCGTAAATCTACGTTTTCATGGTCTACCGTAATTACTTCTAGCGTTAATACGTATACGCATACTGTTGATACTTTTTGATTCATTTGTCTTGTAAATAATGCGAATTCATTCAACGATTTATCTTTGTCGTGACATTCGCATTACTTATAGAGCGATCGATTAGAATCGTGAACGATCGTAAACGTGTGAACAAATAATTATACTGTGCATAATTGAAAGCATTCTTATAGTTTACGTCTACCATTCTTTGTAACAACGTCATTTCAGATGGATATGAATTCAAGTTGAAGAGAGA
Source organism: Lasioglossum villosulum (assembly GCA_963971365.1). Classification (NCBI taxonomy): domain Eukaryota; kingdom Metazoa; phylum Arthropoda; class Insecta; order Hymenoptera; family Halictidae; genus Lasioglossum; species Lasioglossum villosulum. The sequence goes on from OZ020497.1 coordinate 25,030,705, forward strand.
TTTGGTAAAACTTAGATTGCGCGACTAAAAGTGTCGTAGAATGACTTTAGATCGGTTATTATTACGTACAGTGACTCCCATTAATATTCTGACACTCTTAAAAAGATGATAACTTTTTAATAGTGTACTATACGATTTGAAGTTTTTAGGAAGCTAGAACAATTAGTTTGCTACAGGATGTGGGAAAAAATTTTTCCAAAAATTGCAATTGACCGCAATTTTGAAAAAATACTAAAAGTTACATTTTACAACTTTTTTATGTGGACCTATATTGAACATTTAAAAAATACGTTTTGTACATCTGTGTCAATCACACGTATTCTGAAAACATCGTAAAAAACGCTCGACGTTACAATGAGGTACAAACGTTTAAATATGGTCAAAATTACAGATTTCCACGATTTTGGGGCTATAACTGCAGTAAATCCAAGGATTCTTACATCTTTCAATGCCTGTCGTTTTTTTCGCATCAACTTTGACAATTATAATTGACACAGATCTACAAACCGTATTTTTCAAATTTTCAATAATGACCCACATAAAAAATTTGTAAAATGCAGCTTTTGGTATTTTTTCTACAATTCTACGAAAATGATGAATAAAAAAATTGCGATTTCGACTTCGTTGTTTAGCTATTAACAATTAAAAATCAACAACGCGTCTAACAAAAGTGTACGTTGTGTACGTCAAAGAGTTCAATGTTGTCCAACGATTTGTTAAACATTTTCACCTCGATGGGGCCCCAAATGAGAACTAATTTATGCATGCATCTGTCACTTAATACGTGACTGTCGCGTTGTTAATAGCTAAACAACGAAGCCGAAATCGCAATTTTTTTATTCTTCATTTTCGTCTTATATCATCGTTAAGAACCAACCCTTAAATTTTCTCCCACCTGTAGTCGAACACCCTGTATACATACACACGTATACTTGTTCATTTCCATGAAAAAATAAAAGTCGTTTACTTTTCGATGGTACAATTTCTATTCACCCCTTACTGCAATAGTCCTAAATCGATGCTTTCATTGATGCAGCATAAATGATGGTACAATGATGATTTTCACGTACCTCGGCTTTCAACTCTGCAACTTTATCCTGCAGTTCTCTTACTCTCTCGCTGTCGTCCAAATTATTTCTAAGCTCACCCTCTGCGTACATTTCTTCGTTCTACGAGCGATAAACAGTAAGGATTAATCTTCACGTTCAAACGATAAATATCATTTAAGCAGACTTCAGCGAACAATACCTTCAATTCGAGAATGGAGATTTTCTGGGTGAGTTCGGCCACTTGTTGCGCGTGCTCCGCATCGCGTATCCTGGCCATCATAGCTTCGTCTTTCATCTTAGACTCGAGATCGGAATACTTATGTTGTTGCTCCCTCAATTTGGCAGTAAGCTCCTTCTCCTTAGCCAAGGCAGACTCCAGCTCTTCCTTGACCTGTTTTCCTCCTTCGTCCTGTCGACGAAGCTGATTCGTCGCTACTTGTACTTGAGTTTCGAGCTCCATCACTTTCAACCTGAGTTCCTTCACCTCCGTCAATGCTTCCATTTCTCGAATCCTGGTTGTCATTAAATCTTCCTCGAACTTTTGCACTTCGTGGCCCCTATTCTCCCAAAATAGAAGCTTCTTCGGAGTGGAATCGCTCGCAGGTGTCGTTTGAGCCGAACGATGCTCTTGCAAATGCCTTTGCCAGGCAGCACTTAATTCCATCACTCTTTGACGAAGGTCCTAACAAATATCTGTTGTTACAGGTCCATCGCAATACAGTACAGTAAGTCCTCGACTTGTGAAATTCGTTTTTTGATTGCCAGAACGGGAGCTTTGTCGGTGCATGTGTGACAGAAGCGAAGATGAGTGTTTGTTTGCGTATAGCGTAGACATTCAGCTATTTACGAGTAATCAATTTTCCACGAACATAGTTGATTTATTTGAATTTTCATTTCAAGTGAGTACATGTACAAAGCAGATTATGAAAGCGCTGGAACGAATTAACCGCGTAAGTCGAGAACTTTGTGTACGATACAATATTATATTGCTACTATTACTAGACTCCGAATTTTATACATTTATAACAAAAATAAGAAAGTGCAATTTAAAACGGTGAAAATATTAAAGACTTTAAGAGTATTAATGTATTATTTTCCCCACATTAAAGTTGTTACTGAAAAATATTTTTTGCGTCTTGCAATTGATGCACAAACTTTTTATTTTGCATAAACATCCGAAGCCTAATTATTACATTCGCTTCAAGTCGAACGAAAAGAGTGGACAAAAGAAGAAGCGAGAGGACTACCTTCAAAGAGAGATTAGCTTCTGCCTCCCTGAGCTTCACGGCGATTAATTCCTCCTGCAAATGAGCAACCGAATTATCCGGCGTGGTTTCGCGCAACGTCTTTTTGTCTTCTTCCAATTCCTGAATTCTGGATCTGAGCTCCCTTATCGTCGCATCGTTTTCCGCCTCGTGCAATCGAACTCTCACCAATTCTTCTTGCAGACACTGTATCATTTCTTCTTTTTGCTTCAACGATAGCTGCAACAATAGAATTTCGTCCATAGAGGACTGCTTGGAGTTGGCATTCTCCTCGAGCAGCAACGACAGTGATCTTAGTTCTTCGTGAGCCTGCTCCAGTTGATGGCTGGTCTCCAAGTGCGTATGTCGGAGTGCCGCTAGTTCCCTTTGTACAACGAAAGCAGTTTCCTCCTCTTCTGCACGGGAAACCTGACCCCTGACCAATCTGTCCGCTAATTCAGCGGACTCAGCCTCGAGTAGCTCGGTTCTTTGCCTAAGTAATCTATTCTCCGCCCTGAGCCTACGAAGTTCGACCATCTCTTCTTGTTCCTTCATTTTCAACACGGTATAGTCTTTCTCCAGTTTCTTCATTCTTTTCGGATTGATTTTCATGCCATAGGCGAGGTTCATCAGGTCGTCAGGATCTTTTTCAGCTTTTCCGGGTAATTGTTTCTGGAAAAACTGGCACGACAACGAGTCGATTAACATTTCTACGCCGAGCAAGAGGAACGGGCAGAAATCCAGAAACGAAATCATTTCTTTATCCTACTGCACGTTAACCGCGATGATATACGTAACCCAGACGATGCAAGTGCCAAGTCTTGTATAATATTATACGGTAAAAAAATAAGTAATAAGTAGACTGCGGATCTTTATGCACTCATCGCAAAATTGAGTAAATGAAATTCAAAATTGTTGGCAAATTTTTCAAATTGAACATGTCAATATATGGTTTCTCCTCTAGTCGTATCATTAAGAGAAGAAATAACATTCAATGTAGTTTCTATTCCTTGCAATCGATGCAGGCAATTTTTATTTTGCAAGAAGATCCGCAGTCTAGTAACAAGATAACGAATGAGTGTTACCTTCAACATGCCTTCCATGTCCAAGCTCAATAGATCTTCTTTGCCTAAGTGCAACATGGCCAGTGCAACTTTGAAAATAATCTCCATGCCCTCGGACAGAAAGACGTCAAAAATGCGACAGGCCAGCGGCAGGCTCAGCGCTGTGGTGAAAAGCGTAAGGAACCAAGATGATGCGTACATTGAGGTATGAAACCCTTGAGCCATAAAATGAGCGTGTAACTCGGGATGCGTGTCAGCGACTAAATGTTCTAGCTGATACATGCACACCCCTAACTCGGCCATACTCGGCTTGAACATATCTCGCAAACGATACTCTTGCATAAGCGCTACCAGTACAGCGAAAGCTTCCTCTTCTGGCATTTGCTGTAACAATAGATCGAATACCTATTTAATTCTGAACAGTGTCGACGTAACAAGGTGTCTGTTCTTTGAACTTTTCCATATTCTTTGATGTATTGTACGTACGATATACATGATATATACTATATATATATTGTTTTTAAATATCCCTGTCTGGTTGTCAAGTATCAAAGTGTACCTGCATCAAGAGCAATCCGACGATAAATCCCGAACCTTGACAGTATCCCACTTCACGATCGTGAAGACTGTACGCTTTCATTACGTTGAACAGACTCTCTTGACCGAGTCCGTCTTTCTCCTTAAAAAAATCATGCTCGGGATACGTCCTTGCTATATCCCTTCTGATTATCCTTTCGCACGCCGACGTGGCTTTGATGTACTCGGCAAATTGCTTTTTAACGGGAGAGTCGTGAGCACCGCTCAGCAGTTGCCAAACAATACCTCTGCAATCATCAAGACGAATCGAACGATCAACGATCTCGCTCTACTCCAGCGGTTTCCAACCCGGGAGAGGCGTGGATTATTGCCAGGGGGGGTGCCAAAATTTGTTAATAAAAAATTAAAACTTTATTGTTTGTTATATTTATATTGTTGATGTATGTTATATTTAGACTGTGGATGGTTATGTAATTTGAAAATTTTATACACGCATTTTCAGAAACTATGATTAAATAAAATCTTATCTTCTGTGGTAGTAGTTAGTCCAGTCGACAGGGGCGCAGTGGCTCAGTGGGTAGAGCGCGCGCCTACGGACCCCGTGGTCGCGGGTTCGATCCCCGACGCGGCACCTCTGGAAATACTCCATGTGCTCTATAAACTGTGGTGCCCCCAGGTGGTTCGGAACCCACCTTTATAAAAACTGTAGGTCCCGTTGCGATGCGACGTAAAAAAAAAAAAAAAAAAAAAAAAAAAAAAAAAAAAAAAAAAAAAAAACGGAACAACAAACCTCTAAGGGAAAGGTCAGATGGACGGAGCTATTTGCTGAACATCGACCGGACCCGGGGATGATGGTCACATCCAAACAATCAGTCATTATTCCGAGAATGTGTCAAGCCCACCCAATGAGGCGGGAGCACGATGGAACTGATATCTATGCTCCGAAGGAGAAAGATTTCGGCGAAGTTGGAGCGACCGACCTCCGTCACCCCATCGCGTTTAGTAGGACGGCAAGTGATGACCGAATGGAGGTGATGTTCCCGCGCGAGCGGGAATTTCGCCGAAGTCGGATCGGATCCCAAGTTTGCAATATATGTACAGACATATACTAGAATCACCCCCACGAAACTCTCGCGATCGCGTCCATTGTTCTTTGCAAAGCCCGTAGAGTCACAGCTTAGCCTATCCTAACCTTGGGGAGGGAGTGGGTAAGTCGCTGGATAGCAGCGACAGAGTAGGGACGGGATTCGAACTTGACACATTCAACCAAGGAATATGGCGAAGGTGGGGGGAGCCAAAACACGGGCAGGCGAGGCACCCTGCAGGTCCGAAGGTGAGAGGGTCCGACGTTCACTCCGAGCCTTAAAACCGCTCAAAAATCCGAAAACTAGGTAGCATGGCCCTTCTCATCGATGACGACCGGACCCATCATAGTAAGTCGCAGACTCCGAAAATGGCCCGGGCCGAATAAAACGGAGGAACGGCGGAACGATGGGAAAACTGCAACCCCTAGTGGGTCGAGCTGCCGGCAGCGCCGATTATGATACTGGTGTATACCGGTGTGCCTTAAGGAAGTGAGGGGCGGACGATCCGCTACTCCTCCCCGGCAATGTAATTACTACTACTACTACTACTACTAGTCCAGTCGACAGGTCGAAAAAAAGGCGTCTACCTGGAAAATATTCCGAATTCAATGAAATTTTGACACGTCATTTAGGGGTACTCTGGGGTGTCGTATCTGAGTTTTCGACCTCGAGGACCCTGTGCTAACTTGGGGAGGGGGTAAAAACCACGATTTTTATTACCTTGCTTTGGTTTTTCGCTTATTACTAATAAACTATGGGTCCTAAGAACTTTTTGTTTTCATTTTTGGAAAGAGCATATAAATTCCTTTAAATTTCACTGTTCAATTGTAATTTTCGGCCCAATAGCCACCGAGAGACAGGTGTTCAAAATTAGGAAATGTTTTTCGAAATGACATTTTGAGCCACGCACTGTGACATTTAACAGGAAATTGCAAGTTTTTGGCTCATAACTTTAGTTTTTCAACATATCTATACAGGGTGTCTCAAAACTAGTGTAGGAGCGGAAAATGGGAGGTTCCTTAGGTCATTTGAAGCGACATTTTCCTTTACAAAAATGACGTTCAGGGCTTTGTTTAGGAGTTATTAACGAAAAACACGGACCAATCAGAGCACGAGTTAGGACAGTCGGACCGACGCGCCAACTGTCAATTGGCCGAACGTGCCATCGCATGTCTAAATCGCGCTCTGATTGGTCCGTGTTTTTCGTTAATAACTCCTAAACAAAGCCACGGACCCCAATTTTGTAAAGGAAAATGTCGCTTCAGATGACCCAAGGAACCTCCCATTTTCCGCTCCTATTCTAGTTTTGGGACACCCTGTATATAATCTTCATACTACGTATACCCCTTACATTTTCACTTTTAACTGTTTCTCGGTGCCTATTCGGTGAAAAAATACGTTTGAACAGTGAAATTTGAAGGAAATTTAATGCTCTTTCCAGAAATGAAAACAAAAAGTTCTTAGGACCCATAGTTTATTAGTAATAAGCGAAAAACCAAAGCAAGGTAATAAAAATCATGGTTTTTACCCCCTCCCCAAGTTAGCACAGGGTCCTCGAGGTCGAAAACTCAGGTACGACACCCCAGAGTACCCCTAACTGACTTGTAAAAATTTCATTGAGTTCGGAATACTTTCCAGGTAAAAGTACCTGGCGACTGGACTATTTTAGATCTGTAGTAAATTGGAATCGTACGAAATTTTGTCATACGTTAAGGTAAAGGTACCAGTAATTGACCCTGAACAAGTAGTTGACCATTTTATAGAAAAACATAAAAAATAAGATTTTTATAAGCTGTACACTTTTGATGAAAGTGAACATCGGATGCCATACGATCTGTTGGTTAAATTTCTCTAATACTATTCTCTATTAACTTGCAACGTCTACTCTGTTCCTCAATTAAACTTTCTATGGAATTGATTTGTTTTATTTCTTATTTCATTCTTTAATTGTAATTTGTGCTGAAAATTGTTGAAACTAAATGATAGTAATGTTACGTATGCGGCAGCGACCGTTGCTAACCTTTGGCCCTTCTGGAGCTGCACATCGAAATAAAGAGTCTATTCAGAACAGGGCAATCATTCAGATTAGGGCACTCATTAGGATTTTGGGGCACTTAGAGACGATACATCAATCTGCATCGTTTCTGGGAACCCTGTTTTATCAATAGTCCCCACTCTTGTCTAGGCCGATATTGGGGACTATATAAGGGCACTGAATCCCTTCATATTCGGGCTTTCATCTCAAGAGTTTTATACTGTACGCGTCGATTCACGTCGCGATTACTGTCGAGCAAGATCGAGTATTAGTTCTCTTTCGAGCAAAACTGTTAAATCTCTTCCGGTACGAATCCGAAAACGGGATTCTGTAGTAGATAGCCCCCGCATCCCTCGGTGCGTAAACAGAGAGGTTAGTCCGCGACACCGCGACCATTTACACTTTAAACATTTGTATTCCTTTCGATTCAATATTATATCATCGTGTGTTAAACTTAAAACCTAGAGTTTAGTTTAATCATAACCTTTCCTATTCGATCCCCAGTCGTTAGCATCCTACGACAATACACCTTTGCCGCTCAAGGTGTATTCTAATTATTTCAAATAAGTTACGAACCGGCGGAACCACGACCCTATCCTAACCGACAGTGACACATACGGACGACCCGGTGGTGAAAGATACATCGATGGGTTCCGGAGTGTACCAGTAAAACGGTAGTTTCACTGCACCCAAAATTCCACACACACGGACGACCCGGTGGTGAAAGAAACATCGGTGGGTCCGGAGTGTACACCTTTATACGAACGACCCGGTGGTGAAAGAAACATCGGTGGGTTCTCCTTTGTTCCGCACACACGGACGACCCGGTGGTGAAAGAAACATCGGTGGGTTCGGAGTGCACTATTCCTACTTATACCAAAACTCTTAAAATCCCAAACAATCCTCGGTTTCCGCACGCTGCCAAACCTCGGCTCGTAACAGTAAAATGATTCCCAACATTATTGCTTTAACCCTCTTTTTAGTATAAGTGGTCAACTACTAACGAATAGGAGGTTAATTACTAGATTTTTCATTTTCATGAGTGGTCAACTTCCGAAGCAATTACTGAATTTCTAAATATGTTTCTTAAATTTGTATAAGTACACTTTTTTAAAAAAGTGGCATTGGTACATAACACTGTCCAACAAATTTTAACTTTTTTTATGTTTTCATATAACAAAAGGGTGGATCTTATAGTTTTTTGCGCTGATTCCGAATCTGCCCTTAGTTTTTCTCCTACACGCACAGTTTTCAAAAAACATGACTTTGAAAAAAAAACCTATTTTTCAACTTTAAACAAATGTTGTGACGGTATGATAAAAGATTTTGAATTGTTCTTTGCAGCAAAAGATTCTGTAGACTTTTCTGAATACGGTGACATCCATTATTAATACGTTATGAGTCATAGACCGCGTGGCGCGCCGACGAACGACCGCGCTTGTGGAAGAGCGTCACTGGCAGCAACTCGTGTCAGACGATGATATTTTGCTTTCTGGAAAGGTAAAAACGTCATTTGTTGCTAACTTGAAAGGGTGGATCTTCTAGATAAAAATCTGCTCTATCGCGTGGTATATTTCGATTCTCCGCTGGACCCTTATTTTTTGAGATAATTTAAAAAATATCTTCTCTCCGTCTTTAATGATTATTTATTAATGTTTAAACAATCATAACGTGTTAATAATGGATATCACCGTATTCAGAAAAGTCTACAGAATCTTTTGCTGCAAAGAACAATTCAATATCTTTTATAATACCGTCACAACATTTGTTTAAAGTTGAAAAATAGGTTTTTTTTCAAAGTCATGTTTTTCGAAAACTGTGCGTGTAGGAGAAAAACTAAGGGCAGATTCGGAATCAGCGCAAAAAACTCTATAAGATCCACCCTTTAGTTATATGAAAACATTTTTGGTGTTGGACAGTGATAATTTAGAAGACTCAAAGAGTGTCTTTAGACATCGACTCTCACTATTTGATGACAGAGTAAATGGTTACTATTGTTCGCGTGGAAAACTTCTCTTAACTGGTCAACTACTAGTACCTTTACCTTACATCCTAGCATTTTTTGAAAATTTTCAGAAGCGATAATTACATAAAGATCCGCAGTCTAATAATATCTATTAAAAATATGAAAGGTAAGAGACGCGGGAAATTTTTTTTCAAGAAGTCGTAGTAGCGTAAAGGTTGGAAACCGCTACTTCACATCATTTACCGATCGATTTCTAAATTCTGAGGGGATTGAAACGGTTCGTTACCTAAAATGGTGAGGTATTCCTTGACGTACCAACTCCTTGACGAACTCTTTCCTCTTCTTCCAATGATAATCCCAATCCGCGACGATATGACCCCACAGAGTCCATGTATTTTCTTCACCGTCGACAGTAGCGTGGCGTCGGGGCGCAGCATCGCCGTTTCCTCCGCTGCCCCCCGACGCCACAGACACTTGCGATGTGTCCGAACCTTTCCTACTGTGATTGCTCTGTAGCGAGTTCAACGATTTTGCACCCGATTCGATAAGCCTGTTCAATTACATCGATTACATTTCAACTATATGCAATTATTTGGGGTGTGCGAGTACTCAAAATTTCAGGCTCGGGTCGGGGTCCCGAAAGTTTGCAGTGATCAAATCTATACAATACTAGCTGACCCGACACAGGTTGTCCTGTCCAAATTACAATAAATTTGGTTGTGATCATTTTGAGAATTTGTGAAAAGCTAGAGGATATATGTAAACAAAGTAAAAATGAGAAAAAAACGTATTTCGCAGTGATCATTATAGCAAACAGACGTGGATAATGTAAATTCCTATTGAAATATTGATTAGAAGCTGCGACGTTCGTTTTTTTGTTGTATTGAAATATGATTCAAAAAGCACTTTTAGTTTTCCCGAATTTTCATGTTTCCGGGCAACTTTTCCAATTTTTTGTACTCTAAAAACCTGATTAATTGAAAAAAATTAGCCAAATCGGTCCAGCCGTTCTCACGTGATGTCGTGACCAACGAACAGCATTTCATTTTGATTATACAGGGTGAGTCCGCAGAAACAGAACACCTGAATAACGCGGCTGCTATTGGTGCTAGGAAGGGATGCATCAGATGGAATTTGCATGGTTTTGAGGGGGCATTAAGCTGATGTTAGTAGCTTTTTTGTAGGTGGACGCGTAAAGGACATATGAAGGTCAACTTCATTTTTTTTAATGGAATCAGGTGTTTTTTAATACATCAATCGATGCAGCTGGCCATTCGTTATAAAAAAGGACTAATCTATGTACGTTGAAAAGTTAGTAGTTCAGGAGATATTTCAATTTAAATAACTCTGAAATAACATTACAGTCATACTAAGTCGTTAGTGTTTACTTACTAATGTAACGTCTTAGTACGACAGTAATGGTATTTTTGAGTTATTTAAATTGAAATATCTCCTGAACTACTAACTTTTCGACATACATAGGTTGGTACTTTTTTTTATAACGAATGTCCAGCTGCATCGATAGATGTATTAAAAAATACGTCATTCCATTTATCAAATGAAGTTGACCTTCATATGTCCTTTACGCGTCCACCTACAAAAAATCTTGTGCGTGGAAACCACGCGTGGCAGAAGTGAAACTTATTGCTTATTAGGTATAATAATTTATCTGTATCTATACTTAATAAGCAATAAGTTTCACTTCTGCCGCGCGTGGTTTCCACGCACATGATTTTTTTAAATATATATCTAATATACAGGGTGTCCCAAAACTAGTGTAGGAGCGGAAAATGGGAAGTTCCTTGGATCACTTGAAACGACTTTTTCTTTTACAAAAATGGCGTCCGCAGCTTTATTTAGTAGTTATTAACGAAAAACACGGACCAATCAGAGCGCGACCTAGACGCGAGTTAGCACAGTCGGCCCGACGCGCCAACTGACAATTGGCAGAACGTCATCGCATGTCTAGATCGCTCTCTGATTGGTCCGTGTTTTTCGTTAATAACTCCTAAACAAAGCTGTGGGCGCCATTTTTGTGAAGGAAAATGTCGCTTCAAATGACCCAAGGATCCTCCCATTTTCCTCTCCTAATCTAGTTTTGGGACACCCTGTATAATAAAAAACACACATTAGCATAATAATAAAATAATCACTTCAATAAAATAAAAATAAAAACGTGACTGCACGTGCTGTTGTACCATTAGACTGCGCGGCCTGTACGAAGCTCTGAAGCCCTCAATGGCGCTGGTTACAAAGAGTGAGAGAGAGCGCTATAGATCCCGGCTAATGCTTTCTTTCCGTAAGACGGTGCAACATAACCATGTATTTCTAACCATTTCGTTTGATACTACTACCAAAATCTTCGCTTTTAATTCTAAGATCATTGGTTGTCCAAGCGGTTAAGGAGTTGGACTACCAAACGGTAGACCGGGGTTCGAATCCTGTCGGGGTAAGAAATTATTTTTCTCCGTTCATTCTCAGTTTAAATTTTCGCGCCACTCGACATTCGACTTCCGCCACATCGACTTCCGTTACATCAGAAAATTGTTACCCTCAGCAAAGTTAGTTTCACTTCAAAAGCTACTAACATCAGATTAATGCCCCCTCGAAACCATGCAAGTTCCATCTGATGCATCTCTTTCTAACACCAATAGCAGCCGCGTTATTCAGGTGTTCTGTTTCTGCGGACTCACCCAGTATAGATGAAATGTGTGTATGTGTGTGTACGTGCGTGCGTCCGAGATCCCATCAATCTGATTCGGTGGGTCAGTCACACGTATTGTCCATCTGTCGGTGTTGAAATTGTCGGTGTGCGGTGGTTGTAAATGATTGGCCCGTTCAGAACTGATCCGTGCGCGTTTTCTGTCTATCATAACAACCTTTTCAGGTACGGTAATCCCTCGATTCTCGTCTAAGGGGCTTTCCTAGAGCGGACAAGAATCGCAATCTAGACTTACTTGTCTGATTTATGGCTGGGTCTACCGGTCCGGTCGCGCGGTAAATAAACAATTAAACATCTCGAAAATATGTTCTCAAAGAATTAGACTTGAATTTTGCAAATTAACGGAGTTGCAGCTCCTAGAAGCACAGCGCGACCTGCACATACAATATTGCGTATAACTGTACAGGGTGTAAAAAAATGTTTGGTCCTGGCTGCCATCAGCGTATTCTACATTTTCGGATCGGTGAAGATCTGTGAAAAAAAGTTGCCGCAAAATTGTCCTTAACCTTGCATTTTAAGGGCAAATTTTTGGATTATTGCATTTTATTCTACGCATCATGGGAACAAAAAGTGTCAAGAGAACCATGAGCGAGTTGAGTTTTGACCCATCGTTCCCTTGACACTTTTTGTCCCCATGATGCAATAAAGTGCAGAATAAAATGAAATAATACAAAAATTTGCCCTTAAAATGCAAAGTCAAGGACAATTTTGCGGCAACTTTTTTTCACAGATCTTCACCGATCCGAAGATGTAGAATACGCCTATGGCAGCCAGGACCAAACATTTTTTTACACCCTGTACATTTTGATCTCTTCGTACAAGAAGCCTCCCTTTGGCGGGTCTGGTCAGTCCTGGTAAATTATCTACACATTTGGCGACCATATCCATGCAGGTCTAATCCTCTCCTATGCCTCTTCCAGGTTCGACTTTTTTTAGGTATACAACGTCAAAGAAAAGGAAACTCCCGTAACAAATATTTAAACGACTTATTTTACATAATCAGAAAAATAATCACGAGAATGTTATTAATAAAAGTGTTAGCGTCACATTGGTGTTTTAAACAATGGACTAAACAGTACAGTTTTTCTTCCTTTTTACACTCGCTATCCTCTTCCATATCCTTCAGTTACTCCATGAAGTCAATGAATCCAAAAAACAATGAAAATAATGCATTTTTAAGTGGCGTTACATTGTGAGAACACGCGGGACTTTGAATTGTGCTGGCGACGGCGACTGTCCGCGTCTCTTTGTTTCCTATACGCTTTCCTTCTTTGCGACCGAAACTTTCACAGTCGATCAAACCACTAAATGTGTACAATTGAAATTATATTTGGTCTTGTTTGGATCAGAAAAATGCCAGAAATACGTTTTTGAAAGTCCCATCAGAGAGTAAATGAGAGTGCTCACGCCCGGGTTTTGCCCGTGCCACTTTTGTTTGCACATCATGTTTAGCCTGGAACAGCTCCTACATCATCTTTAGCATGGAACAGAGCCTACATCATCTTTAACAAGATACAGAACCCACTTTACTACTTACTACATATGTGACCAGGACCAGAACTAGCTTATTATTTATTATTCCGATGATACATTTACTTGTGATAGATAATTAAAGTTTTTTTATCCTGCTAAAGATGATGTAGGTTCTGTTCCATGCTAAAGATGATGTAGGAGCTGTTCCAAGCTAAACATGATGTGCAAACAAAAGTGGCACGGGCAAAACCCGGGCGTGAGCACTCTCATTTACTCTCTGGTCCCATAAAATATAATGAAAATTAAGCTGTTTGAACGTTGCGTTAATGTAGTGGTGTTCACACCGATATACCCGAGCCGAGAACAATAGTCGCCGCCCTGCGGCGCGAGACAGCGGCAGTAGAGTGAGTAGGCCTGGACAAAAATCGAGTCGTCGAACCTGGGACAAAAATCAAGAGATTACTGTATACCGCCAGTGGACGAACGCAACAGACCCGGAAGGCCGATAAACAACTCTATGCATACTTAGATGTCCAATTATCGGTTCTAATAATATTTCAATTTGTAGTAAACACTGTTTACTATACGCTGACTTGAAAGCAGAAATTCCCCAGCTTTAACTTCAAATACCCTGCAAACTTTCGGGACCCCGACTCGACCCGAGGCTCGGGTACTCGCACACCCCTAGTAATTATACAGAATGAGTCTCGTAACGTGACGATCTCAATCTCTCTCGGCATTTTATTTGAAAAAAATGAAGGTGATCTTCATATCTTAATAAAAAATCAGATTGCAGCACTGTATGTTCCCCTAGGAACCATGCAACATTTGTTCGAACATTTTTTTGTACAACAAATAACTTACGAATTATTTGAGATCGTCGCGTTACGAGACTCACCTTGTATATTGTAATTCGATTATTTTGTATCCATTTCGCTAATGGTTGTATGTACGATACGCGAATATGCGAATGTACATATGCTTATACATAATTTAACCCTTGTGTAGCCAACCGTGTGCCCATGTACCCATTTATTGCATTTCTTTCAACAATTTGTTAATGTTCCTCTAAAAATATTACAAAATTTCTGTGAATGTCCACTCATTGCTCGCTGGTATATTAATTTATAGTTTTAAAATGAGAATTAGTGCAAATATATATTAAATAGAAGCGGTTTCAAATAATCTACACATTTTGGCTACATAAGGGTTCAAAACTTAGTAGTGGGAGGAATGAAATCTCGATTAGTACAAATACTAACTGTCACGCGTTAGTCGAATCGCTAGGAGAGACCAAATGACTCTCTGATCGATTTTATAGCGCTAACATGACAATGGCAATAAAATAAAGAGAAAAAAGAAGAGGGAGAATGCTTGAATGTTGAAAGCTTCGTTTGTTTCGGTCGCACACGCAGCGACGAACACGGTTGAGGTTGATCAGCACGATAATTCACCTATTGGCTTCCTCCAGCTTAGCTAATAGAGCCAGCTCGTCGGTAGATATTTCCTGCGTTGCAGTTATCCTCTCTTCCACGGATGGAACCGGTGGCAAGCTGGGAAGTATTTTGCTAACCTGGTTCTTGTTCTGAGCGGACTGGTGCTGTACAGTGGTGCATAAACACAACGCGCTCATCACCTGCGGTCCATAACGCGACAATCCCAACTGTCCGGTAGTCTGACCGTTCTCTTCGACCCTGAAACAAACAATCGGTCCCGCTTCAGATTATCTTCGAATTAGATTACGGAAAAAAAGAAAGCGTCCGTTTCTTCCATTGCAATGAAATGATTTTCCACGCGGCTCGGCGCAACGAGAGAGATCAACGGATAACGTCGTCTACGGGCCTCTCACCTTCGAGAAACGACGCGCTTTTATGTTGCGCGTATTACTACACGAACGAAATTCTCTACAACAAATTTCATCGAAGAACGCGTACTACATACATCGGAAAATTAAGGGGTACGGTACCCATGAATCTTACTAGCATGTTACTAGAACATTACTAGAAAAACAAGTGAAAACAGTGATTGCGGGAAACCACTTTTTATCCTTATACGAGCATGTTAAGAGTTGTGTGAGGGCTTATTCTAAAGAAGAAGGTTGATCGCAAGTCGCTCTGCTCACGATTATATGCTAAACCTTTCAGGAAGTTTTTTGAAATTTTTCTTGCTATCCAATAAGCTGCACTAATGACAACAATCATCATGTTGACAAATCAATATTAAGAAGCTAAAGGTGTAGGGAGCAGCAGCTCTAGGAAACTTTTATAACCAACCTTAAGATTAAAAACCCAGGTGCAAACCTGTAAAAAAAAACAAGTCGCTCTGCTCATGATTTTGTTAGATTACGTTTATATCTAGTAATATGAGCGTTCAAAGTAGGGGAAACAAATGAAGAAAAATTCCGCAGATTCTAATGTATTTTTCTAATACAAAACTCTTGATTTTTTCGAGCCCTCACACAGCTCGTAATATGCTCATATGAGGACAAAAACTAGTTTCCCGTGATTGCATTGAACTTTCCCATATTTCGTTCATACAGACAGAGTTTAGGCAAGTCCAGAGCCAATTTTAGTTCAGCTAGTTAGACCAGATGGAGTCTAGTCAAGAGAACTGTCAGCGGAGATTCGTAACAACAAAAATATAAAGGGCTTGAAGCCACTCGGACCCATTAATAGCAATAAAAATATTGACAAAAAGAAAAAAAATCGTGTGCGTGGAAACCACACGCGATAGAAGTGAAACTTATTGCTTATTAGATATAGATACAGATAAATTATTATACCTAATAAGCAATAAGTTTCACTTCTATCGCGCGTGGTTTCCACGCACACGATTTTTTTTCTGTTCCACGCACGGTAGTTTAAAAAAGATGTATATATATATATATATATATATATATATATATATATATATATATCTAATATGTCTATAATATATTTAATTATATTGAATTCATGTAAATAAAAATAAAAACGTGGTTGCACGTGATGTTCTAACCATTTGCTAGTTAAGAAGTTGGACTACCAATCGGTAGAAAGGGGTTTGGATCCCGTCGGGGTAAGAAATTATTTTTCTCCGTTCATTCTCAGTTTAAATTTTCGCGCCACTCGACTTGTGACTTCCGTAACATCGATTTCCGTTACATCAGAAAATTGTTATCCTCAGCAAAGAAGTTTCACTTCAAAAACCTGTAATGATAGCCAAACTTATTTTAATTAGCGTTAGAATGATATAAATATATGTTCATCTCTGTTGCCAAAATGTATTTCTGCGTGGAGGTTGGTTACACTGATAAATAACCTAGAATCCATGGGTACCATACCCCCTGAAGGGGGTACCAGACCCACGGATATGACTAGCATATTACTAGATTATTACTAGAAAAACAAGTGAAAACTGTGTTTACGGGAAACCATTTTTTGTTTTTATACAAGCATGTTACGATCTGTGTGAGGACTCATTGTAAAGAGGAAGGTTCATCATAGCCCGCTCTGCTCATAATTTAACAAGATTATGTTTATATTTAATAATATGAGCGTCCAAAGTAGGGAAAACAAATTGAAGAAAAATTCCGCAGATTCTAATGTATTTTTCTAATACAAAACGATTTTTTCGACTTAAATTATGAGCAGAGCGGGCTATGATGAACCTTCCTCTTTACAATGAGCCCTCCGACAGCTCATATTAGCATATTCTGAGCTGTGTGTGGTCTTATTCTAAAGAGGAAGGTTGATCATAGCCCACTCTGCTCATGATTTAGATAGATTATGATTATATCTAATAATTTGAGTGTCCAAAGTAGGGGAAACAAATGAAGAAAAATTCCGCAGATTCTAATGTATTTTTCTAATACAAGACGATTTTTTTCTACTTAAATTATGAGCAGAGCGGGCTATGATGAACCTTCCTCTTTACAATGAGCCCCCACACAGCTCGTAACATGCTAATATGAGGTAAACAAATGTTTTCCCGTGATTGCATTCAACTTCCCATATTTCGTTCATACAGAGAGTGTCTAGAGGAAGTCTAGAACCAATTTTAGTTTAGCTACTCGAACGAGATGGCGCTTAGACAGGAGAACTATCAGCATAGACTCGTAACAACAAAAATATAAAGGGTTTGAAGCCACTCGGATCCATTAATAGCAATAAAGATATTGATAAAAAGAAAAAAACCTGTATTGATAGCGAAATTGAAGCGTTAGATTGATACAAATGTATGTTCATCAGTGTTGCAAAACTGTTTTTCAGCGTGGAGGTTGGTTACACTGATAAATACCGGGTCTGGGGTCCAAATCAGAGGGTCTGGATAGGGTTAGGTCCAACCTCCACGCTGAAAAACAGTTTGGCAACAGTGATGAACATACATTTGTATCAATCTAACGCTTTAATTTCGCTATCAATACAGGTTTTTTCTTTTTATCAATATCTTTATTGCTATTAATGGATTCAAGCCCTTTATATTTCTGTTGTTACGAATCTACGCTGATAGTTCTTTAGAATAATTACGAGAACTTTAGAATTAAGATTTAAAGTATGATTCGCTTTAATGATTAAATTTTATATAATCATGTGCAAATGTACGATAAATATAAACGTTCTATCACGTCGCTAGGTCGAGTTAAAAGAATGAATAACAACAGTTGCCGCTTGGCACCAGGAAGAATTCTCCTGTTTCTTTGCCATGACAACTGTTGTCAATTAACAACGACAGTTGTGAATAGCGATACAAGGAATATTCGATTTCGCGCCGCTAGGGATATTTCGCACCGCTATGGATATTCCCCACAGTTCTCCTGTCTAAGCGCCATCTCGTTTGAGTAGCTGAACTAAAATTGGTTCTACTTGCCCTTCATTGCCCTTCATCAACGGAATCTGGGGAACAATTGAATGCGATCACAGGAAAACATTTTTTGTCCTCATATTAGCATGTTATGAACTGTGTGAGGGCTCATTATAAAGAGGAAGGTTCATCATAGCCCGCTCTGCTCATGATTTAAGTCGAAAAAATCATTTTGTATTAGAAAAATATATTAGAATCTCCGGAATTTTTCTTCATTTGTTTCGCCTATTTTGGACACTCATATTACTTCATATAAACATAATCTTAAAAAAACATGAGAAGAGCGCACTGCGTGTAATCTTCCACTTTCGAATGAGCCCTCACTCAGCTCAAAATATAATCGTATGAGGGCATGAATTGTTCCCGCGTACACCCCTGTTTTGGACCAAAATCTAGTTAGATTCTGGTTAGATTCTAGTGATGTCACGTGGGTACTCCATCCTCTTAAGAGGGTAGGGGCCCCACGTGACTATGGTATTTTTCATTGTGACCAACCCCCGCGCGAAAAACCAATTTGGCAACAGTGATGAACATACATTTGCATCAATCTAACGCTTCAATTTCGCTATAATTACAGGTTTTTTTCTTTTAATCATTATCTTTATTGCTATTAACGCATCCGAGTGGCTTCATGCCCTTTACACTTTTGTTGTTAAGAAACTACGCTGATAATTCTCCAGATTAAGCGCCATCTCGTCCAAGTAGCTGAACTAAAATTGCTTCTACTTGCCCTTCATTACCCTTCATGAACGGAATCTGGGGAACAATTGAATGCGATAACGGGAACACACCTCACGTCCTCATACGATTATGTATTGAACTGAGTGAGGGCTCATTTGAAAGAGGAAAGTTAAATGAAGCGCGCGTGGGTCTCTAAATTAGCAGGAAAAATCTTTTTGTGATCGAAAAATACATTAGAATATAAAATATGTTTATGATATCGGCGCCATGTTCGATCATTTCCATCATTGAAATGATCGAACCTGACGCCGATATCATAAACATTTTATATTTCAATTTTCGATCGATAAGAATTATTTCCTTTATACATTAGAATCTCCGGAATTTTTCTTCATTTGTTTTCTCTACTTTGGACACTCACATTACTACATATAAACATAATGTAACTAAAGTTGGACCCACGCGCGCTTCATTTAACCTTCCTCTTTAGAATGAGCCCTCACTCAGCTCAAAATATAATCATATGATGACGTGAGGTGTGTTCACGTAAACCCCTGTTTCGCCCAAAATCTAGTTAGATTCTGGTTAGATTCTAGTGATGTCACGTGGGTACTCTATCCTCTTAAGAGGGTAGGGTACCCACGTGACTATGGTATTTTTCATTGTGACCAACCTCCGCGCGGAAAACCAATTTGGCAACAGTGATGAACATACATCTGTACGAATCTAACGCTTCAATTTCGCTATAATTACAGGTTTTTTTCTTTTAATCATTATCTTTATTGCTATTAATGCATCCGAGTGGCTTCATGCCCTTTACACTTTTGTTGTTAAGAAACTACGCTGATAATTCTCCTGACTAAGCGCCATCTCGTCCAAGTAGCTGAACTAAAATTGCTTCTACTCACCCTTCATGAAGGGAATCTGGGAAACAATTGAATGCGATCACGGGAACACACCTCACATCCTCATACGATTATATATTGAGCTGAGTGAGGGCTCATTTGAAAGAGGAAGGTTAAATGAAGCGCGCGTGGGTCCCTAAATTAGCAGGAAAAATCTTTTTGTGATCGAAAAATACATTAGAATATCCGGAATTTTTCTTCATTTGTTTTCCCTACTTTGGACAGTCACATTACTGGATACAAACATAATGTAACTGAAGTTGGACCCACGCGCGCTTCATTTAACCTTCCTCTTCCAAATGAGCCCTCACTCAGCTCAATATATAATCGTATGAGGATGTGAGGTGTGTTCCCGTAAACCCCTGTTTTCACTTGTTTTCTAGTAATATTCTGGTTAGATTCTAGTAATGTCACGTGGGTATTCTATCCTCTTAACAAGCTGCAGGAGAAGCGGAAGTGGAAGCTGGAGCGTGGACAAGAGATTATCAAAGTCCAGTTAGAGTTTAAGAATATGCTCGCGCTCTTCGATCCCCAACGGATTCTAAAAAGTCTCGATGAACACGTTCGTTAGGCATTCCGCGGTCCTCCTTCTGTTCCTCCTCGTCCTCCTCCTCAGCCCCATCAGTCACACAAGCCCGCCAACCCTCTCTTTCCTTTCTCTCTTAACGCTGTCAGAAGTTCGTTAAACCTCAATTAACGTGTTCATTCTACCTTTTCGAGGTTTTATTTCGTGTCCATCGCGCCGCCGCCGGTGCCAGCAAGCCACGAAGAACCATCGAGAAATTGTTGGCTCCTCGGTCGCTCGCGAAACTTTCGATAACGGACAACTAGTCAGGTTCGGGCCTGCCCGCTCGTGTATAGTAGTTGTACTATATACTAGTTCCGCGATTACATTCGATTCTTCCGCGAACGGACGTTACGCGTCACGGCTTCCAATACTCCGGCAATTTTCCGGGAAACTATTTCGACTTCCGCGGAGAGACACATTTCTGAATATTCGACGCCACACGCCGCTCGAATACTCTCGCCCGATCCGATCTCGATCGAACTACGGAAATCAATACTAGAACGGATCGCGGAAATTCTTCGCGAAAACTTTCCAAATTTCCGAGTATGTGCGTACACTTCCGTCTATAAGTCACCGAACTCTTATTCAAACGTGAATGCAAACGATTTGTTGTTATTAAAGAAACTATGTACGTTACGAAATCATAATGGTATTTACTAATTTGTTCTAATGTAGTTGTAAGTCAAATCTGACCGAAATATCCTATATTTTCTAAATTTTATTTATTACTTTTATATTTTCTAATTGTTAAGAGTTAAGCGAGGTAATTGCTTTCTAATTTGGGTTCTAGAGCTGTCCATAATCATCTGACGGTTTCTCAATATCTTTTTTTCAACATTTATTCACAAATAATATACGTATATATTTAATTTTATAATAGCTACGTTTAATCAAAATGAAACAATAAAATCAAGCTGAAAGCTTGTATTCTTTAATTACTATTTTGTTGAAGATTGTAATTTCCGGTGATTCATAGACGGGAGTGTATATGTACTCTATTTCAAGGATGGTATCCTCTCGTCGAGCGATATACGAATAATGGATAATATTTTATAATGTATTATACTATACATATAATATTGTATACAGGGTGTCCCAAAATAAGTGTAACTCCCGGAAATGGGAGGTTCCTTGGGTCATTTGAAGAGACATTTTCCTTTACAAAAATGGCGTCCGCGGCTTTGTTTAAGAGTTATTAACGAAAAACACGGACCAATCAGAGCGCGGCTACAGCGGATTGATTCTGGTTCGGCCAATAGCGGCACCACGTTAAGCGGGACTTGTCGCCGAGTCGGACTCCGTTCGCTATAGCCGGGTTCTGATTGGACCGTGTTTTTCGATAATAACTCCTAAACAAAGCCGCAGACGCAATTTTTGTAAAGGAAAATGTTGATTCAAATGACCCAAGGAACCTCCTATTTCCGGGAGTTACACTTATTTTGGGACACCCTGTATATTATAAAATATAATATTGGATACGAATAATGGATACGTATTATCCGATGTTTAATACGGATTACGGAACTAAATTCGAGGCGCTCGAACGCAAGCAAACGCGTAACAGATGACGAAAGGTCGAGAAGAAAGCCAAGCAATTAGCGCGTGCGAATGAATTAGCGAACGAAAGAGTAGGCGAACAAGTGCAGGCGCGAAACACTCGCGGCTTATGCAGCGTGCACCGGCTGTGCGAGATAGGATAATTTACATTTCTCGGTAGCCTGAATTCCCGTAGAATTTAAAGTGCGCCGGGCGATAACCACAGATTAACCGCTAAAAATTGCGATTACACGAGACTCATAACCGATTTACAGATTCTTCATTTTTCGATTTGTCTATTTTCATCGGTTCGTACGAACCGGTACTATAGTCCAACGAATTCGCTGTGACTACCACGTTTGTCCATTTATCTCATTTTTTTTAGTCGAAATCGTCCAAGTTCTCACGCTCTACATTCACTTCGACACATTTCGGATCATATGATACCACATACTTCTCGCATATCAACCTTTTCGTATAAAATCTAACGGGAAAAAAAAACAAATTTTGAATTTTTTGAATACAGAGAGTGTATAGATGAAGAATAACACAAAATTCCCTTGCAAGGACAGCTATAAAGGAGAAGTACGATTGCTGTTATTCGTATTACTAACGAATAAAACAAATTCCAAATTTAACTAATATCCTTAACTCTTGATTAAATTCAGAGAGTACATAGATAAGGAATAACACAAAATTCCCTTGCAAGGACAGCTATAAACGGGGAGTACGATTGCTGTTACTCGTATTACTAACGAATAAAACGAATTCCAAATTTAATTAATATCCGTAATTCTTAATCGAATTCAGAGAGTAAATAGATGAAGAATAACACAAAATTCCCTTGCAAGGACAGCTATAAACGGGAAGTACGATTACTGCTACTCCTACTACTAACGAATGAAACAACAAATTCCAAAGTTAACTAATATCCGTAATTCTTAATCGAATTCAAAGAGTACACAGATGAAGAATAACACAAAATTCCCTTGCATGGACAGCTATAAACGAGGAGTACGATTGCTGTTATTCGTATTACTAACGAATCAAAACAACAAATTCCAAATTTAACTGATATCCTTAACTCTTGATTAAATTCAGAGAAAACATAGATAAGGAATAACACAAAATTCCCTTGCAAGGACAGCTATAAACAGGGAGTACGATTGCTGTTACTCGTATTACTAACGAATAAAACAACAAATTCCAAATTTAACTAATATCCGTAGTTCTTAATCGAATTCAGAGAATAAATAGATAAGGAATAACACAAAATTCTCTTGCAAGGACAGCTATCAACGAGGAATACGATTACTGTTAGTCGTATTACTAACGAATAAAACAACAAATTCCAAAATTAACTAATATCCTTAACTCTTGATTGAATTCAGAGAGTAAATAGATGAAAAATAACACAAAATTCCCTTGCAAGGACAGCTATAAACGGGGAGTACGATTGCTGTTACTCGTATTATTAACGGACGAAACAACAAACAACAAATTCCGAATTTTTCGATCTGAATTTCAGAGAGTACATAGACGAAGAATAATACAAAATCCTCTGGCAAGAACAATTATAAACGGGGCGTACGATTGTTGTTACTCGTATTATTGGGAAACACTTCTGTACCGTGTCAAGTGGTCCAAAGAGACTGAAATAACAGGGGCAGGCGAAGAGGTTATGTGATACACCCTGTGTGCAGTGTAAGTACGGTGTACACAGTGCAATGCAGTATAATAGTATAATCTGTAAATAGTTTACGGTATCAGAGTATGTAGGGTACGACTACATGTAGAAAATGTCTATTCCGACGTGATGGTATTACGGTGTACAATTGCTCGCGGAACATATTAATGTTTTGTCTTCGAAAGGAGATACGCAGGTAGAATAGCGAGCGGAATCGGATCAGGATCCAGTTACGAGATGTAATTGTTGAAAGTTTAGAGAATTGGCAAACCGGCAGAAAGTAATAGCGATATCGCGATGTCACGGATAACGATCGATCCCGAAAGTCTGGCAGCGCGGTCGTTTGACAAGGGCCACCGGTTAACCGGCCAATAGACGCTGATTTTATCGTTCCCTTCTCGATTAACCGACACAGTATGATCGTTAAACACGTACTGGAAAGTACGAAATGGTTTGAGGGTCGATGGAGCCCGCGCAGGCTAGGATGCTCCACATGCGCACCGACCTCTCTTTCGTAACATGTAAATAAAAGAACCAGACCGAGGGTGAGTGTCTTATTTCCTGACAAATCGAACTGGCTGCGGTTTAAAACAGAAAACGGATCTCTCTACGGCATAACTTTTAAATTAACCCGTACGTACATCCACAATGGGCAACTCACGCAATTCAATTTACGTTCAAACGTAATTATTACAAATCTATGTAATTCGGCCCAACTCTTCTAGTTACGCGAATACTAAGTTATTGTAATTCAGGGGTTTTCAACTTTTATGCTACTACGCATAATATTATTTCAATAGATATAATGATATAGACACGTTTTAAATAATAACTTGTATTTGTTTGTAGATATTGTTTAATTTTCATTGGTAAATTTTCGCGCCTCCCAGGTTATAAACCGCCGTTGTAATCGTTGAAAAAGAAATATGAAATAAAAGAAATTGGAAATTCCGTGTACGCACCGCCAATTTATAGGGGAACTAAAGTCATGATTACGGCGGTAACGGAAATTTAATGATATACAGAAGTGCCTACTACTCGAGCATCTCGGAAACTGTATGCAATAATGTTGCGCCGCCGCGAAAGTTTGCATTCGATCGCGAAACGTCGACAATGTGTTTCCAGGCTAGGAAAAGGAAAGAAAAGGGGCGCGGGAAATAACGAGCCGTGGAAGCACCGGTTGTACGCGTGTAGTATTCTGTCGAAATGAAATTCGTCGTATTCTCTCGTTAATTCGAATTAGAAGGGGCTCGTGCGCGCGACGGTTTTTCCACCGCGTTCATTACAATATGGTTTTCCTAATTGTTCCGTGGCGATGAATGACTGATCGCTTTACCGTTACGATTACACAACGCGCGGCGAGCCCAGCGAGCGTGTGGCGTGTACCGGCGCGGCGTCCACGTATCGCTTGTTTCGCTTGTATCGTTTGTACGCGTATACGTGGAAAGCAATCGTCCAAATGCGTGCGCGAACAAAGCGATCGAAATGAAAGAGGTTGTGCACCATGTCGCGGAACGCGATCATTTTAAAGCATTCCCGTGATTTCCGCGACTCTCTTCCTTTTTCTTCCTGTACGTTTTACACTTCGTTTCAACGCAGCGTCGTTTCTTCCAACATCAACGCTTGCAACTTTTAGGATACCGCTGATTCGCGACATTTACAATTTCAATGGAGTTACACCGGTTCTTCAGACTGTCGCAAACTGAAACTTCTATAATAATGTTTCTACGGGATTCATTGATTTGCACAAGCAGATTTATAAATTAACCAATTACCTGCTCTTACTCTACACCGAGACTCTAGGGTGTTGACCAACAGATTCCCAAATAGATTCCAAATAAAAGGACAGCGTTACGTGCATTTAAATTTGTTGTCTCTCGTTCGATGAAGTAAAGCGTTGTGTAATTTACGCAGGATGGAATTTGTAGATGATCCTCGTTAACCGTGTGTACCTAGCTCATGAATATTTAGGTGCTCGAATGCAACGGATCAGTTGAAATTTATACTTGTAAACTTATACAGATTTAATAAGCTCCAAAGTAGCGAGAACAAGTTTGGAAAGCTTGCTCTTATACGCTTAAATAAACATACGATAACAACATATTGTCTGTCTCTTATTTACATTTTCCACACAGCTTGCTGTAGAAAACATTGAAAGGCAAATACCAAAAGCATACTACGTCCAATTTACAAACATTTACAAGGAAAGTAAATTCACAGATAGAATAAAACATGTGTTTTGACATTTTGTAAGATAAATGTGGGAAATTTTAATGTTTTGGTTAACACCAGGCTTCAATGCTGATACTATTTCTTATGAATATTTCTATAATCAGCTAGGACGTTATGTCAGTTTTTTATTTAATCTCGTTTTGAAAGAGATTCGAATTTAGGATATTCGAAGCGACTTCGCAACAGAAGAAATAAATATTTTCAACGTGACATCATTAATCGCTCTCTCCTATGTAATTTCTCGGATCACGGCGCTTTTTGTCTGAACGAAATGTCTGTAAGCAACAATATGCCATGAATCGAGAAAATCG
The DNA here is from genome assembly GCA_963971365.1 of Lasioglossum villosulum. Taxonomy (NCBI): domain Eukaryota; kingdom Metazoa; phylum Arthropoda; class Insecta; order Hymenoptera; family Halictidae; genus Lasioglossum; species Lasioglossum villosulum. The sequence continues at coordinate 25,056,642 of OZ020497.1, forward strand.
AACGCAAATGTTTGGTAACAGGTGCCTAACAATACAACGACGAAAAAGGAAAACTGTCAGAGTGGCACTTGCCCATATTAACGAATTGTCAGGGTACCGAATTTACAACTGCCATCTGTTTCGAATATGTACGAGAACTGCTGGTAATGACTCACCTGCGAACCGATTAATATTCCATATGCTCTGCAACGAACGAATCAAACACCGTGTCCAAAAATTAAGATTTCCATCAGCAAAATCATTCGGAACGCCGCTTCGTGTGCAACGAGCAGGCACATACGCGGCTGTCACCACTTAAAATTGTCATCACGGATAGATCTATTCGCACGCACTGTTGCCAACATAAACACAACCGGCAGAAAACACGTGAATAGTGTTTCTCTCAGGTATTGGATCGTCGAGACATATTCCTCGATACTGTCTTTTTCATAAGGGAAAACAGTCCGGCGTCATTAACGATTCCTGGAATATAGAATTGAAAAATGTTTTCCAGTAATTAAGTACATTTCCATTCCCGTATGCTATTTGCTACAGTGAACACATTTGTACACGCACGCGCACTGGGAGAATAGAAGTAGGAAGCATACTTACTTACAATTAGAGTCTTACTGTTTACAGGTGCACACGGGTGCACACTTAGACCATATATACTTATATACACGGCATAGGTATAGTATGTGTATAGACAACTGAGAGTTGGCTGTGGCAAAGATCGTGATAAAAGCTGAGTCATAAGATAGTTTTTAAGATAATTTCAAAATGGCTGACACTACCCATTACACGTTATACCATAATCTCATGCCAAAATTAATTGCAACAATTTCAAGCAAAATTCGTATTTTTAGTAATTATATGGAACACATGTTTGATACAAACATGCAAACTAACTATATTATAGTATTGTTCAAATGATAGCGTTCAATTGGAAAATGTACAGTAGCAGCAGAGAGTACATGAGAGTGCTCACGCCCGGGATTTGCCCGTGCCACTTTTGGCTGCACATCGAGTTTAGTCCGGATCAGCTCCTACATCGACTTTTCTAGCTCGGACAAGAACCTACATCGACTTTTTGTTTCTGGCAAGAGCCCACAGCGAGTCGCTGTCAGCAACTCTCACATTGAACAAGATCTTTGACCATCATCAGAACGTTTAGTTTATATTGTTTGCTTCGCAGCACCCGTATTATATTCCCTTTCTATAAAACAATTTTAACCTAAATGTTTTTTTCCAATTTTCGTCTCTCTCTCTCTCTCTCTCTCTTTCATGAAATGAAGGAAATATTCTGTATTAAATTATTTATGCAGTTATCTGCAAAAAATAATTATTCAATTAGGGTCAAATAAAAGGAACAATTACAGAAGTAGACACGTTATACGGAATAAATAATTTTATTTAAACAAGAAAGATCAGGCAACATTTTAGATCGACTTCCAACAAATTAGAAAATGTATAAGGTACTATTTAGTAATTATTGATAGGAATCCAATAACAATTAACTAGGCGAATGCCGATGAAGTATAAACCTTTTGGCAGGCAGCTATGACAGCGATGACTGCAAATAGGAAAATGCATTTTATTATTCACTTTGAAGGTTTTTTTACTTTATTTAAATATAATCTATTTAAATCTACTAAAAAAACACGGATTATTTATGTTTGTTTAAACAATTTTATATGCCCAGAAAATTCGGTTTATCAATTGTTTATGGACATTTATACTTTGTTTAAAACATTGTATTTGTTTAAATAATTTAATTTACAACCATTAGACGCAGCTCGAAAATCTATCGAGTTTGTTCTCATTCTAATCAGAAGAACGCCGCAAAATCTGCTGACATGACTCCGTGAAATAATTATGTGAAATAACAAAGTCAAGCAATTGCATTTTTGCCGTCTCATACTGATATACCTGGCTGGCTGTAGAGTTGCCCGGCCGTGTTTATTGCACCACTTGGCCGCGGCCACAGAGCGGTCAGAGCCGAGCTTGAGAGGCTGTCGAGAAATGTAAACATAGCTAATCCAAATTTCCAACTTCCTTATTTTTCATTATTTTTTTAGGAGACTGCGATTACCATATTTGTGGCATTTTTCTAATGCAAAATGATACCAAACATGCTATAATTCCGATGATATTTAGTTGTGTAATAGACAGTCAATGTTTCGGGCGCAAGGATGGACAGTTGCCGGCGAGCCATTGAAATGTGCTGGCGACTAGGACTCTCTGCGTCTCTTTCTTTCCCATACGCTATCCTTGCTCGCGCCCGAAACTTTAACTGTCTATTACACAAGTAAATATCATCGGAAATATATCATGTTTGGTATCATTTTGCATTAGAAAAATGCCACAAATATGGTAATCGCAGTCTCCTAAAAAAATAATGAAAAATAAGGAAGTTGGAACTTTGGATTAGCTATGTTTACATTTCTCGACAGCCTCTCAAGCTCGGCTCTGACCGCTCTGTGGCCGCGGCCAAGTGGTGCAATAAACACGACCGAGCAACCCGACGGTTGCAAAAATGCAATTGCTAAACTTTGTTATTTCACATAATTATTTCACGGAGTCATGTCAGCAGATTTCGCGGCGTTCTTCTGATTAGAATGAGACCAAACTCGATAGACTTTCGAGCTGCGCTTGGTTGTTGTAATCGTGAATGTACTCGCGAAAGGATCCGTAGACTTCTAGAAGATCCTTTTCCTTATTTTCTACTGGGGCGACGAGGTGCCTAGGCGACAATGGCTTTGTGGCCGCGGCCAAGTGGTGCAATAAACACGGCCGGGCAACTCTACAGCCAGCCAGGTATATCAGTATGAGACGGCAAAAATGCAATTGCTAAACTTTGTTATTTCACATAATTATTTCGCGGAGTGATGTCAGCAGATTTCGCGGCGTTCTTCTGATTAGAATGAGACCAAACTCAATAGATTTTCGAGCTGCCTCTAATGGTTGTAAATTAAATTATTTAAACAAATACAATTTTTTAAACAAAGTATAAATGTTCATAAACAATTTATAAACCGAATTTTCTGGGCATATAAAATTGTTTAAACAAACATAAATAATCCGTGTTTTTTTAGTAGATTTAAATAGATTATATTTAAATAAAGTAAAAAAAACCTTCAAAGTGAATAATAAAATGCATTTTCCTATTTGCATAGTCGTCGCTGTCATAGCTGCCTGCCAAAAGGTTAATACTTTTGGCCTAGTTAATTGTTATTGCATTCCTATCAATAATTACTAAATAGTACCTTATACATTTTCTAATTTGTTGGAAGTCGATCTAAAATGTTGCCTGATCTTTCTGCGTTAAATAAAATTATTTATTCCGTATAACGTGTCTACTTCTGTAATTGTTCCCTTTATTTGACCCTAATTGAATAATTATTTTTTGCAGATAACTGCATAAATAATTTAATACAGAATATTTCCTTCATTTCATGAAAGAGAGAGAGAGAAACGAAAATCGGAAAAAAATATTTAGGTAAAAATTGTTTGATAGGAAGGGAATATAATACGGGTGCTGCGAAGCAAACAATATACACTGAACGTTCTGATCATGGCCAAAGTTGATGTAGAATCTCGTCCGGTGTGAGAGTCGCTGACAGCGCCTCGCTGTAGGCTCTTGCCAGAAACAAAAAGTCGATGTAGGTTCTTGTCCGAGCTAGAAAAGTCGATGTAGGAGCTGATCAGAGCTGATCCAGGCTAAGCACTAGACTAGGGGGCAGCACTATAATGGGCACGGCCAAAACCCGGGCGTGAGCACTCTCATGCACTCTCATTTACTCTCTGACAGTAGTAAATAGAACAAAAATACGCATAGTAGATTACCGAAAGCAATATTATTTTGTAGTCAATAAGTGTAACCTTATAATACCTGTAAGTGTATGTAACCTTTAACCTTTATTTAAATAAAAATTGTCTACATCGATTGCAAGAAATATAAACTAAATTGAATGTTATCATATATTGACGTTTTCAATTTAAAAAATTTTTTAAATTCATACTTCATTGTAATACCTGAATAAAACACATAGAATAAACATTTGTATCTCAAATATACTTTACATAATGATTATTTCATGATAAAATGCCAAATTATCCTGACCCATCTTTCTGGGTATACCCCCCTCACCCTCATAAACCAAGCGTAGGCGCTGTCGATGAGCATAGCTTGTACATTTTTCGTCATCTTTGCCATAGGCCAAATTATCTGTGCCGTGTCGAGACACCAAGTCCCATAAGATGATAGGTCTATCCTATATCTAGTCGGTGCTGCGACTTCTCAACAAACTATAGCACTTTTGCCCACATCCGTCATCTGGTAAATGCAGTAATCATAGAACACGACATGTTATCCGAAGCCGGGTCTATAAACATTATATGGTCTATGCTTCATGGCTTCAAACGAATCGGCGATAGGGATAGGCCGATGGACTTGCATCAACTTGTATGAACTGATTTCTATGTATTTATTGACGCCATCGATCGATCAACGATGATACATCGCTTGAAGCGATGACTTTCGATGTTTACAAACGTTGCACAATCTTTTTCTTACCAATAATCAAAAGTTGCAAGTTTGCTTTGTGGGTAAATGAAAATTCGGCATAACTGCATGCACGTGTTTTGAAAATGACGTCCGTAGTATTTACATGAGTACAAGTTGATACATTTTCGTCAAAATAAGAATGTATCGATTGGAAAGCTTTTATAAACATTGCCATTCGATGTAACGAAGCTTTGATAAAATGTCCTTAAGAAAATATATGCACTATAGGAATAGATATAAAAAAGTACCGGACTTTAAACAACTTGCATTATTGTATCCTGCTTTCCGTAATGTTGTTAATGTAGTAAGTGTGTTATGCATTCAAACAATATTTCAATCACGTACAAATATAATCGTTTATCGATTTTTAGGATTTGACTGGCAAAGTGAAGATTGATTTTAAAAATGAAGATTGTCTACGAATACTGACAGAAGTATTATTGAAGCATGACTTCAATCTAGACATACAAATACCTCCAAATAAATTGATACCAACTTTGCCATTACGTTTGAATTATGTGTTATGGATAGAAGATTTGATAAAACACTCCTCTCTTTGCGAAATGAAGGAAGCTGTTGGCATAGACATTGGTATCTCCTATAGATATTGTATAAATATTTAGCTGTAAAGCTCCTTAAATATATATAGCGATTGTTTGTAGGCACTGGTGCAGTTTCTATATATCCTTTATTATTTGCAAAGATGTATGGAAATCAAATGATTGGTACAGAAGTCGACGAAACTAGTTTACAAACAGCTACTCGACAAATTGAAAATAACAATTTGCAGCATTTAATAAAAGGTAGTAACTTCGGCTAATAGTACACTGTAGAACTCGTTATATATTTATGCCTCATAAAAATTTTCAAAAAACGCTAGAGTATGGAAAGGACTTAATACGATTTTTATTTATTATCGATCTAGAAAAGCTTTTTTAAAGTTTGTCTACAAACTTGAAAATTGCATAAACATCCATAGTCTAATTATTAGATACATAACATTTATATGTTTCTCCAATATTTGATCTTTGCAGTATCAAAAGTGGAAGGACAAACAGTCTTCCGAGACATTGTAAAGGAAGATGAAATCTATCATTTTACAATGTGTAATCCACCTTTTTTCGAGACAGAAGGATCTAAGAGAGTGGAGAAACGTTTGCCACCTAGAAATGCTCCAACTGGAAATAACTCTGAACTGACGATTCATGGTGGCGAGAGGGCATTTGTCATGCAAATGATAGACGAAAGTGTAGAGATGAAAGATAAAATAAAAATTTATACTACAATGTTTGGTCGGAGAAGCAACATATTATTTTTATTAAAGTTAATGAAAAAAAGGAACATAGAGAATTCTACGTGGACAGAATTTTGTCAAGGTCATACTAAACGGTAAATTCACTATTTTATTGAGTAGTATTCTATCATAGAAAACGATAAAGTTCTCTTTATTACGTACTTGTTCCATAGGTGGGGATTAGCATGGACGTTTTTACCAAAAGATATAGTTGACTTGACAACTGCTCCTGTTATTAGGAAAAGCGGAGACTATGTTGCAAAGCTATTAAAAAAGAAACGTCCAACAGAGATACAATTTCCAATGGGAGATAAAGTCTCCTCCTTTGACCATTTGATCAGTTTCATAGAGGAGTCGATGGAAGAATTACATGTAATATTGTATAATTTACTTGGATTCCAATATGTTGCAGAATTTGAACTTGTATTCTTTTCTTTGTGTAGATAGATGTTAAGGAATTAGATTTGCCTATCGATGATTTTAATGGTTGGTCTTGTCAGTTGATCGCAAAAAATGATTCCTGGACGCATGCACGTAGGAAACGACGATTAGCTCAGAGAAAAATGAACCAAAGCAGAGATTGTAATATTACGGAGGAAACGAGTGGTGATAACGATACGAAAATTACCAATGATCAAATAAAAGAAGCAGATTGTTCTTATATCAAGGAGCCTTTCTTAATATGTAACTTTTTCGTCGAATTGATCGAGAAAGAAGAAGAATCTGGAAGCGACAGTATAAGAATGTCGATGTTCTTTGAAAAAGGAAGCGGTGGTAAAAACGCTTTAGAAACCTTCAAGCAGTATCTGATAAACAAATTAAATATTAGAGACTGCTGTCAAAAGCAACATGCAGTATCACCGACGAAGAAAAAAAGAAAACGAAAGAGAAGCGGCGAAAACGATACGCGCGATTGCAACGTTGATCAAAGCAGTAGCTCGCATGAACAGAACGTGGAATCTTTGTGAAAGGGTTCGGTCATGTTCCGTACACAATGATTTTTATTTGACGCGCCGACTCAATGAAGTTACTTTAACAGGTAGTATATGTAAATCAAGTATTTAACTTTATTTATAATCAATAGTCCTTATTAACTAGCATTTTGTATCGTACATTTTGACTAACAATTGCAATACAATGTTTCATATTATAAAGTATACGAATAGTTGAACAGAAACCATCACGACATGGCCATTCATCCGCGTTTTGTTGTCAGTAAAAACGTAACTGATACATAGAACACAAAATAGCGTTTTCTTTGAAACACGCATAACGGATTACCGACAGTTGTCTTCCAACGGAATTTGATTTCTTCGTAATGAAATTTGAACGCTGGACACGCTGTCCGTTGCGTCCGTTCTCCGAACGGACGCCATTAACATGATTCAGAAACAGAAACTTGTAAATTAACATTCGAGTAACAGTTGACTTTTTCTTCTTACAATTCTAGTACTAACTGCGGCACCTCTAATAGTTAATAGTAAATTGACGCTACTTTTATAGTAACTTGACTAATGCGCTGTTTCCGATAACTTTTATCAACGATCATGAATGTAACAATGCATTCACCTGTCATTGTACCATCGTCCTGCTGCCACCAATTTTTTCATTCGAAAACATCTGTATCCGTTCGTATAAATTCGAAAGAAAATATCTCTAAAATTCAATAATTCCTTTCAGATTGAACTTCTTTTACGAAGGAGGTAAATGAACTTTACGATGCGATGTATGCGACGAGATAGAAACCAAAATAATAAATTGTTCTTGTTGAATGCAATACAAATACTTGTACTTTTTCGCAGAGCTTTCACTAGTGTACACCTTGTTCGTTTCACTTTTACAAGGAAGCTCTCCGATTGGGTGAGAATTTATCAAAGATATGTATCCACGTATTTGCGTTGAACACAACAAATTCAATTGCACGTTGGTACAGATTGAAAAATATTGTGTATTCTCATGTATTCGACGCTGATGCTCGGCTGGTATCGATGGCAAGTAGAATGGGAAAATGACAGCGACGTCTAGCTCGCACAAAACAGTGATCTCAAATGTGTGCTAATAAAATAGACTATCGAAAACGTACAAAAAAAAGAGAGAGAGAGAAAAGAAAAAAACGATTGACTTATAATCTACGATAATAAACGTCCATTATTTGTTTTTTATAGAAATCGTTGTACCGTTCGATTCTTTTTCGGTACCTCGCGTTTCGCTTCGAGATTAGCAACACTTGCGTAGGATGCTGGAGCTGATGCTAATTATTATTTTGTCGATTAGTAGAAGAGTAACGTGGTGGGTAATACCGACAGCCTTTGTTGTCACGAAGTACGATTAATTGAGCCTTTCGAGTTTCAAGATATCCGTGAAACCATGGCAATTCCATGGTAAATCGATTAAAATTTGTGGAGTCAACCAAATCGTGAACCGTCGCGACGACAAACATGCGAATCACTCTTTTCTTTTCGTTTCGAATTATTTACACAAGTGAAAATTCAGTTTTTCTATGCAGTCGTAATTCATCAGTCAAAGAAATTCTGCGGCTTTGCGTAAAATTGAGAATCGAGAACCGCGAATAGAGAACAGAGAATCGAGAATCGCACGTGCCCTGGTAATAATGCTGGTAATTCCAGAGGGGCTTCACGTTAACACCGGCGCACCATGGAAGGGATCGTGTCTGATAGCAGCACGTTGCAAATGTGTACGGTACATTGAACGATACTCGGTCGTTCGATCGAGCAACCACTGCCATCCCAATATTCATCCCAATCAATTTAGCATACCGTACTCGCGTTATTCTTAAGAAGACTGGTCGCGGGCAGGGAAAGACTAGGATTCTGAGAGAAAAAAAAACTACTAAGTATGATCGTAGACGCGTTGAAACAAGCTCAGCTCTCTGCGACTACCGGTTCTAACGTAGCGTTGTTCTCCTCCAACTTCTTCGATTCAACTTGCTGCGCTTCGATCTTCTTCTCTATTTTCTTGTTCTCCTTCTCTTCTTTCTTGTTCTCTTTGTCTTCCTTCTTACCCTCTTTCTCGTTCTTCTTATTCTCTTTCTCTTCCTCCTTCTTATTAGTCTCTTTCTCTTCCTTCTTATTGTTATCTTTCTCCTCCTTCTTGTTTTCCTTCTCGTTTTTCTTGTTCTCATTCTGAATAGCTTTCGTCTCTCCGTCGGGAGTCTGTTCTTTCTGTCTCTTCTCTATCTCAGCTTTAAAATGTTCGATATCTTGCTGGCTGATTTGAACAAATAGAATACCGTTGATCACGTTCAGCATATCGAGCACCGAGCCCATACTTGGCGGCTGCACCTGAATCGGTGGCAAACTGACACCCGATTTCCCCGTATAAATTTCGTTCATCTTCTTCTGCAGAACAACCGCTTGTTGTGTCAGGTGTCTCAAGCAATCGCTGCTCTCTTTGGTTTTCTCGTGGTCCTCGCCCAACTGTTGTTTGTAGATCGCGTAAGTCTCTTTCTCGTTATTCAGAGCTGCGCGGAAATCACCCATGCAAGACTGAGTTCTCGCGACAAGGTGATAAGATACAGCGACCTTCAGTGACCGTGGTCCATGGTACCGAAGATTCAACGCCAGTGCGTGCTCCAAAAACCGAAGCGACAATTCGTATTCTCCGACAGCGTGGAGTATCAACGAGATATTGCTCTACACGAATGACCAATAACGCAATGTCATAACAAACAGTGAAAGGCCATTTCATATGCTAGACATTTTGAAAGTTTACTTACATCGAGTAGCGCTACTTCCGGATGATCCTCGCCGCAAACTAATAAGGCTAAGTAACGTGCTCTGTACAATAACCTCAACGACACAGAAACTTGACCATTTGCGAAAGAGTACAGTGCAAGATGAATCTTTAAGAAAAACATAAGTACATCGTAAGGTGCATCGTGAAGACCGTTATGATCGATATCGCTATTGAAACAATTTAAAAAAGTATTATACATACACTCCTGCTAAAAAGTATGTGGACAACACGTTTCATTCTTATATGATTCTTTGATCAGTTTTATTCAATTTTATACGGTCCAGTTCACACAGTTAATAATAATTCATTAGATATCTTACCAAAAATTATTATTATTGTCTTGAGAAGACAGCAGACCACGCTAATCAATCATCAATTAAATTGTCCAATTTGGTACTATTAAAACAAATTATACTTGCAACAAAGTGTCCATATACTTTTTAGTATTTACCCTTCGTGCTCTCCGATTCAGATTCAAATTCCTGGATGCAACACTTACGTATTCGGTGATGGTGTACGGATGATCAATTCCATTAACTCTTTCCGACATTAGTACCGCTTTTTGTTGAGTTGCAAGAGCTTCTCCATGGTCACCCATTATGTAGTTCAATCGAGCAAGCATTCTAAGACACTGTGCGATTTCTGGATGCATAGCGCCGTACACATTATTCAGAAGATTCAGTGCTTCGCTGATCAATTCGTAGCCATCCTTCAAGTACCCTTGTTGGATCTTGCTTTGACCCGTTGTATAAAAATTGTACGCATCACTAGCCTAAAAGAAAAACAAAATCAATCAGTTGAAACATCTGCAAAGCCAGGTAATATCTTGTTTTATTTGAAATATATAATGCTGACCCTAGGATTGATATGCTTCACAACAGGGAATATATTAAGTATATCTTCCTCGAAGAATGTGGCTCTGTTTTTGTTCTCGAAGTTATACTCGCGCAATAAAGTTTGTATACCAGTCTTTACGCAGAAGCCACGTAGCAAAGATATTTTCTGAAGATGAAAATGATCTATCGTGGTGTCCAGTGATTCTGGACACGGTGTCTCCCAGTCGTAATAGCTTTTTAGATCAGCTTTAATTTGCTGCCAGAGAGACTTGGGCGTCAAAGAAGCCCATTCCACCTCGGACTGTTGGGGTCCGTTATTTCTACCTTTCCTTTTATTACGTCGCTTTGCGGTCTTACTCTGAAGCTGAAACCAGCAATTATATAAATTTTCACTTAGAAAATGATTTTCCTCGTTGAGATTGCTTATACAATATATCTGACACAGCATCCCGCGATCAGTATCGTACCTCTTCGAGATTTTGTTGCGGATGAATAATTTGTGCAGACGACAATAGGCAATTCAGGAAGTGGCTAATCGAGGCAGAGAGACTCATTAATTCTGTACCCTGAAAGATAAACGAATCAGTTATTTCGTTCAGAATATCGGTTACATCGATACAGTAATCCCTCAAATGCTGTCCAGCAGACGTACTTTGGGCAGACAATGTTTGCACCCACGACTTGTTTCTCTGATTTATGGCTGTGTGTACCGCGCCGACCGAGACTTCAATAGAGAAGAAGAAGAAGAAGAAGAAATAATGAAAATTAAGAAGTTTGAGCATTTGATTCATTGTGTCAATAAAGTTGTGTTCACACGGATATACCCGAGCTGACAACAATCGCCGCTGCCCTATGGCGCGGCATAGCGTTGACAGGCAGTAGAATGACTAGGCTTAGACAACGTTTGGGAACTCGACCCCGGACAGTATTTGGGTCTTTACAGTAATTAGACAGAAGATTTATGCACAAAATACATATTTTGCATGAAGATCCGCTGTCTATCGATAAAATATACCACAAATAATATACCTGCATGTAAAATGTGAAAATGTGTTTAGCAGAGCGCAAAAGCAGTTCTGAAACGGCGATACGGTTAAGATACTGCAGTTGTGGTACCGCAGCTAGCATAGCAGCTAGTTTACCGAGGTAACGCACGTTGATACCTCTGCCGTGTAATGCCTCCACTAAGGTACTGCCGTCCATTGCTGCAGCCGTATGATCCAAACATTCCCGAATCTGAAATAAGAACAAATTTGATTAATATAACTACAATTTTCAAAACTCTACCCGAACACGAATGTTCGCTAACTACATGGATGAACAGGGCGCGGCACTTATTTGAAAACACAACTTACAAATGTAGGAATTTGCACGGTCACTAAAAAGTCAGCGGCGTCCTGCACCAACTGCTTCTGTGTCTTCAAAGCAGCACCATTCGGATCCGCATGTTTTACACCCGGAGAAAATACATCCGGATTAAACCTGATGTCGAATTCTGCTTCCCTCAAACTACCAACTGCTGTCGCAGCTCTACGCACTATCTCTTTCGTACTTTCCTCCACTATAAAAGAATAGTTTCATATAAAAATGTAAGAATTTTCAAATAAAACAATATTTCAAACGTTCAGGCCGATCAAGACTTTCTCTTGTAAGTACATAACGAAGATATTTACATTCTTGCTTCTCTCCTCCGGTAATGGAGTCGGTAATACTTTCGACAATTTTTTTGGCCTCGTCTGCTTCCATAACCGATTGAGTCGAATCCTCCTTGTTACTATCCACTGTAATGGCATCCAACTCTTCCTTCTTACCATCCTGAAGATCGATAAAAAAATGTCATTGTTATATTCGCACGCGTAACACTTTAATTCAAAACGCATAGTAAAATAGATACTTTAATAGCGGATTCCTTGTCTTTTGGCACTCTTCTAGCAGACGTGAGTTGTTGAAGATGAACGGCTGCATGTTTAATGAATTGAACGTATCTAGCTTCCACGAAAGAGTCGATCAACTCCTGACGAAGGCAAGCCAATCTATGTTTATGTTCTATTGGAAAACCTAGTGCTCTAGCTTCTTTGCTTAGCTCCACACCTTCCACTGAAGAAAACGATGATACAATTAGTAGTGTAAAACGGTGATAAAAGAAATTAATTACTGTTTCTATCAACTTCTACGAACATTTCAGAAAATTCACATCAGGAGGGAACGTTCTCAACAAATCCAGTACATAATGTCGGGAATCGTTTCCAATAATACCCTTGCATTCTACGCTACTACAAAGTTCGATTTCCTCACCGGCATCGTTAACAACTTTGTGAGGAAGAATTTTTAATTGATGGCCAGCTTTGTTTAACTGGAAAATATAATATAAACTTATATGTTGGTTGAAGGGGAACTTGATCAATGCTGCATCGGGTAACTTACCAACTCGAGATACTTGGGATGAGTGAGAACCGTTTTTCCAAAGTCGATAGAACCATAAACTACGGACTGCTCTTGCTCGCGTTCCAAAATTCCTGGGATAATGGATTGTGCAGTGACACGGTATCCTCTGCACAGCGGAATAGAAGTGTGATAATTAACAGGGAAATAAAGACGAACAAAGTATTAATTGATCGTAACTAGACCGCGGATCTTTATGCAAAATAAAAGTTGTCTGCATCGATTGCAAGAAAGAGAAACTAAATGGCATGTTATATCTTCCCTTAATGATTTTAATGGAGGAGGAATTATACAGCGTGTTCGACTACAGGTGGGAGAAAATTTAAGGGTTGGTTCTTAATGATGATATAAGACGAAAATGAAGAATAAAAAAATTGCGATTTCGGCTTCGTTATTTAGCTATTAACAACGCGACAGTCACGTATCGAGTGACAGATGCATGCATAATTTGGTTCTCATTTGGGGCCCCAGCGAGGTGAAAATGTTTAACAAATCGTTGGACAACATTGAACTCTTTGACGTACACAACGTACACTTTTGTTAGACGCGTTGTTGATTTTTAATTGTTAATAGCTAATTAACGAAGCCGAAATCGCAATTTTTTATTCTTCATTTTCGTCTTATATCATCGTTAAGAACCACCCCTTAAATTTTCTCCCACCTGTAGTCGAACACCCTGTATATTGACTTGTTCAATTTTTTTAATTCTCCAACAATTTTGAATTTCATCTACTCAAATTTACTATAAATGCATAAAGATCCGCAGTTCAATGATAACAAACCTGTAGTCAATCACAACGGTACCGAGCGTGTAAAGACCGAGTAAATCAACCGCGGCGTACACCCTGACACCTTGTAAGTCATTGCGAGGTGCAACGAAAGCAGCGGCATCGCCGCCCAGTTCTTTGTAATGATCCCTTACGTCAAATCCGAGGGAGAAGAATATGTTGTTCCATATGAACATCTGCATCTTCGCTTCCTCCCCAGGATTGATCGCCATCACGTTACCATCTATCACGGCTACCGCACCGCGAGTCGCAGCAGCAACGAAATCGCTGTGAACCTAATTTCATTCGTCGATTACCAATTGCGACTGCGACAAGGTCCTAGTATACGTAGACAGATTAACATACTTTGAAAATAGCACGTTCTCTAAGCAGTCTTTCGGGTAAGTTCTTGCGAGGTAATTCTCTTGTTGTTTGCAGTTCTTCGTTCCAGTCTCTAGTTTGCCCAGGGATGTGCTCTTCATAGCCCAACTTGGAAGAGAAAGCTGGAGAAGAGAAATTATTTTGAGTCAGCCATTATTATTACTAGACAGCGGATTTTTATGCAAAATAAAAATTTTCTACCTGAATTGCAACAAACTGGAGTGAAATAGAAGTTTATTTTCTTTCTTACATTGTTTAATAGCTTGAACTTAATATGACAGTATTTTAAAATTCTTCTAATGTTGTGACTGTTTTAAATTACACCTACGCCTTTTTATCATAAATGCATAAAATCCGCTGTCTAGTTATTACTTATATTATCGAGTATACACTTGAAATTTTCAATGAATACGTACTATCCTCAGCGCGTATAGCATCGATTGTGTGTTCAATTTGCGGCGCGCTCCACGCGTACAGTTGATAAGGCGTGGCAACTCTTTCAAAGGGATGCCTTTGCGTTCGCTTTCTTTGCATCGAAGCGAAACCTCGTTTAAATGCCGGACTGAGCTGGTTCAGTAGCTCGATTAAGCTGTGACACAGATGGCTTGGGGTCGCCGGTTTCGGATTAAATATTTCTTTTGTCGACTGATTAACAAAGAATCCCCTGGCACAGGCAGTCAAATAATATTGCTTATCTTCTAGCGTTACCACGTGCAAATATAACAAATCACCATGGAGCTTTCTGTGCCCTGGTGGAGGATTCCACCCGGACGTTGTTAAAACCTAGAATAAATTATACCAATAATTATATCATCTATCTGTTAGAAAGAGATACATATGTAGACTGCGGAAGTTTATGCAATTTGCAATTTTGCGAGACGATTTTTAAGAAGGGGAACTAAATGAAATATTATTTTCAGTGGTAGATAGTGACAGATTTTTGTACATCTGAAACATATCAAAATTTAACTAAATTCTGTCGACGGAGATATTCTGGCATTTTTTGAAAATTTTCAGAAGCCGTAAATGCATAAAAATTCGCAGTCTATACATATGTATTTGATACGATTTGGAATCATACTTTCAAACATGGAGGACATTTTTGTTCTTTGGCTTGCGGTTGAAGAGGTAGCAATGGCCTGTCTTTACAACCAGGTATAATGTAATCCGGTGGAGTACAGTCGACCGAGTCTGCCCTGCTCTTCTTTTTCTCAAGGATGTCGCCGTTAGTGACGACGTTAAGAAACGATACACTGCTACATTCAACGCCGTTATAAGCATCTGCAGGATCTACGGACTTCAATAAATCGCGGACATGCCGGACGTGTATGCGGGCTTCTCGCATCGTGTAAGGCTCCTCTACCACTTTAATTATCGAACCTTCCTTTAATCCCTCGATGTTCTTCAACTCGGCAAAGTTGTCCAATGTATTGCCATCGAGTTGAAGGGAGAAACAAGTGCGATGGCAGGTATCTTCTCTGTCCATGAGCAACTGATGGATTTCCTAAACATTAACAAATATTTTCTTCTGTAATACTGTATATACGTACGAGTTCAAAAGAATCATTTTAAAAACCATTACTACCTGAACAAGTTCCATGCTAGAAACCTGAATGTCGAATGGCTCTGCACCGGGGCTGACAATTTTAACTGTAAATCCCATGTCTTGAATGAAAACAACTTCTTGGTCGTTTGCAGCATCTTTGTCTTTATCGCCATCCACTGCTTTCTCGCTTTTGTCATTCTTCTTATCCTTTTCACTTTCGTCTTCATTCTCTTTCTCCTTTTCTTTCTCATTTTTCTCCTCTTTTGTAGCTTCGACTTCACCTTTCTCCACAACAATTTTTGTAGTCATGTTTGCGCTTCCAAGCTCTTCTATGTTTTGCTTCAAATCTACAAACAGTTTGCAAATGAAAGTTTCAGTTTCGCACATACAAAACCATACAAAACCAACATACTAACATGTATCGGAAGATCAATGGGGAAAAATAAGTAGGCTAGCAACCTTTTTCTTTTTTACATTAAACATGTACTTCCCAATGAAATAAATCAAGAAATTCGATTTACAGGAATAATTTTATCAAAAATGTTTGTTACTTTCACTTTCGTCTGCTATGATATGTATATTATTTTATCGAAATGAACCACGACAACTTGGACAAATGTGATTCTATTGTAGTGGACGAGGTCTCAACAACATCTTTCCTCAAACTCATCTATCGTGACAAGAGATATAAATAAGTGATGTCGCGAGACATGCTCCTGGAAACGAGGGTGCATTTTCGAATAGATACGGTAGTGGGCATTCGTGGGGCTACCACTTGCATTCACCAATGCACTTATAAATAAACGGCAATGTAAATAGTTCGTACTCAAATGCCGTACTATTTTTATCGATACCATGTTTGCGATATATGTACATCCATTTCAAGCCTACGCAGGATCTTCTAGTCGACATTATTAATTAGGATCGGAAGGGCGGTCCATTATCATTGTTCATTCGTGATTCTCCGCCACTACCAAACGGTTTCCGAAACGGTATTCACGTCGCATCGTGCGCCGCGTCGTGTCGGTCCGAATAATAAAATCTCGATCTATCGAAGTTCTTCATTTTTTTTTAAATATCAAATACACTCATCAGCGTAATCACTAATAGAGAGCGGATTTTATGCATTTATAACAAAAATGAGCAAGTGCAAATTTAAAACTGTGAAGATATTAAAAAACAAAGTATTAATATATATTATTTTGACCACATTTGGTATATAAAATTATTAACGAAGAATATAAATTTGTATTTAGCACCTGCGTCTTGCAATTGATGCACATACTTTTTATTTTGCATAAACATCCGGAATCTATTATCATGATTATTAAGTCTATTATGATCATTGATCATTTCAAATTAACGATAGTAATGGGTAGTTTTTACTCTATACGATGATAGAAAATTACTAAATATTAAAATCGCGAAATATTTTATAGCCATCTGGTGGGGAGTATGTACGAAATTAGATCAGTTTGACGGATAGATATACATATACGAATTGTTTCAAAAGATAATTTATTTATTATTAATCTTTATTCCACTTTGTTGTTTACGTACATACAATGCATGGGCAATCGTTTGCATTTCTAAACGTCACTTATCCGAACGCTTACAGGATGAGACTATATACTTTTCAATGGTAGTGCTAACGACAGCGTATCTATTAGAATTCTAAATAGGGTTCGTTATGTTCACCTAGAAATATCAGGGAAAACAGGATTATAATTATACGCAATCGTTTCGAATGTACATATGTACAAATTTATTATTATTATGTGAAACCGATCTGGACGGTTTATCGGTAGGATAAAAAGCAACTAATCTTGACACACATAGACTAGTCCAGACTAGTCCCCATTGGAACGTAAATATGGAAGGTTGGAATTCATTTATATTTCTAACAACGAAACCTTGACACTGAAATTAATATATACTTTATCCGGCAATACAATTTTATCGTTATAAAAAAGAAAGAATTCTTTATCGCACAAAATAATCTTTCGGTTGCGTCAGAACGATGCATATTCATGTCCGACGGCCCGTACAACTTTATCTTCTGAACCCATTACTTTATCAAGTCGTTATCGCATAGCCGTTTTACCATTTCATTTCGAATTTGTTCACCACTTTCAATGTATCTCTTATCGAGGAAGGGCAGATAAAGAGAGAAATCGTAAATCGGAATCCGACGATAAGATCGCTTCGAAAAAAAGTACAAATCCGAAACTTTTCGGTGCGTTATCTTTGTTCACAGTTTTTCATCAGATTCGAATCGAATTCTCTTTCGATCTTCGAATCGATCACACTCGTAGAAAAACAACCGGAACGTCCTGAATAGCAAAAATCTCGCAAAACTTTGTATAATCAACGTCCATACGTTCGTGACAAACCTGTAACTATGTAAATATAATACTATGAAATTTGTATTATTTCAGATTTCCATCTCAATTTGCTCAATTTGCTTCGTTGGTTAACATAACCTATCGGAACGACGTCGCAACGACGGAATCTCGTGATAGCTAACGATACAAAAGCGTTGTTCTATTATTTGGTTTTCATTGAAAAGCAAAAAGAAGAATTGTGCAAGTGCTGTCCCGTTCGAATTGTGAAAAGACGTACAACCTAGTCGTCGGTTTACCGGTTAAAACAAGATTGTGCAATAAGAGTACTTAGCGCGATCTCGCAGATGACGCGCGAATTATAAGTACATATCAGAGGATGTTTGATTGGGAATTGAGAATCAAATATCGAATTCGATACCGGCGATTCGGTTTACGGATCGTTAGAGAGATACATACAAAACGACAATTGTTTGCTTTAGTGTTGCGCTGCGCCTTCTGAAACAAAAGCTCACCAACATTCAACATTATTATTCATAATACGACCATGTGTTAAATAGTTGATAAGCGAAGTGTGCGATCATTTATTTGCACGAGACCGAACTAGAAAATACAAATCCAAGGAAGGAAAACGTCTGCCGAAATGTATGATTTTTCATTCTCCGAGTTATCCACAATTACGATAATTTCGCACACATAAAGCGAAATATCGTCTTCTGATACAAAAACCGAAGGCGCAAGGAAGCGCAACACATAACGTCAGAAAGGAGACCGATAACCTCTACTTTTATCGATAATCTTAACAATTTGCCATTGTTCTTTTTGAAACATATAACCTTCTGTAAGACACTAATATTCCTCGAGTGTTCTCCGTAAACGTAATGTTCCTTACCTTCTCCCACCTAAAAAAAAAACGGACTCCAAACATGAATATATTTCAAACTAGAATAGAATTATTTTTAGCAGTATAATGTGGGAAAAAACTGAAGAATTGTTAATGGATCCAATTTTATTTTATAGAAACTATTATAGTTACAATAAATATATTATAATTATTATTATAATTATTATAATTATAATTATAATTACAATAAAACAAATGTTCGGCGTTTTGAATGGGGTAAAATTATATTTTATTAATTATAGCAAAATTAAATAAATTAAATAAATCGACACATTCTGTACTACGGATGTATTTTCGTAATGAATTTGTTCACACCAAGGTCCGCACACGTGGGGTCGTTAACACGCACGTGACTATCTGTAGAGCATTTTTTTCAGAGAAAGCGAGCTCTAAAAGAAGAAAAAATCGGAGAAAAGGGTCTCGCGTCGATTGACGCTGACGGATAACCCTAACGTCATTATGAAAATCACTGGTTCCTTTCCAAATGAATGTGTTAACCTCAGGGCGACCGTTGGACGCTGAGAAACGAGCCAAACGTTCTGGCTACCGGTGAAAAACTGATATATTGCATTGCACACGATTTATGCAATTTGATTGAAATTGTCATCGTGCTGTTTCGCTTTAAAACATTTTGTGTCGTTAGTTATATCACAACGATGATCAAATGATGAAATTTTCGTGCATCGTACGCTAGCATTATCATCGATGACAATAATTGCGATCTATCGAATTACAAGATTCGTAAACAAAACATTCCAAGAAAAAAGGAAACACGCCGCAGTCCGAATTTCTATCGAAAACAAAGCGATTAAAATGAAATGAGCATTGATTTCGTTAGAACTGAAAATACAGGATAAAGGTAGTCGTGTTCGATCCTTCACGAATCACGTGTTTCGAACTTCGGAAGGAATCAATTCGTTCGTAGACGAAACTTGTGCCGACCTCACGATAGCGATTGAAATGCGTGTACCGAAAGGATGGTTAGACTGACAATAAGTATCTTAGAAGGAATTGATGCATCGAATCGATGCGTCTCTAGAAGAGATGCAGTATGTCAAACGATAGGCTCTCGCGCGTTCTTGTGTAACTACTTGCAAAACGTGCGGCAACAATATTGCGAAATCGAGTCGGTCGTTAAATAAGTAAATTGCACGAGACCATGTAAATTCGTCTGCTAGCAGAGGCTCGCGTCTTCTGCTAGGTTCCCACCTTTAAAAACTCGTGGCTCGCGTATGACCCCCCGGATACGTAGAGATTCACGCAATTCGCGTGTTACATAACACACCGAGGGCCCGGCTTTTTGGCCGAGGCGGCATTGTTGAAGCACAGATTAAAGTGAACGGAACACGGTAACCCGACGACACCCGAGTTATTACATAACGTTATGAACGGCGGCGTTTAACCTCGAAAAGGGAATAGATTCGAAGGACATAGGATTTCGAAAATTACCGTGTACTAACCAGTAGCCGTTTGGTTCTCGTCGCCGTTCAGTAGTGAGATTTTCATGCTCCCGTTTTCCGCGGAAGCCTCGATTTGTGTGCCCAGTGTCATCTCTGTCTGACAATTCTTTTCGAATGTTCACGCAACTATCAACTGACCCGGCACTCGGCACGTTCCGATACCCACAGTAACACGCGCACACACCTTTCGGAAAGTCGTCCCAAAACAACGTTCGTCTCTTTTCGCGAGGCAGCGCACTAACTCCGGAACACACTGAGCCGCTTTTCTCTACTGCACGTGCATTTCGAACGAAGTACAAAGTCTAATGTGCGCGATTGGTCTCTCGTCTATGCGGCTTATCGAATCGACCACGTTGATTGGTCCCCACCTTCACGTGATATACCCCTAATTTCCTTAATCGGACCTCTTATTCGTTGTTACCGGTGGAACACGCCAATACTTTTCATTCTGAAGTTGAACCTTATCGAACTCGTTCCTACGACTGGTAGCACAGCCTACTCTATATAGCACTAGTCGTGCTGAAGGTAAAAATGGCAACAGCGCGAGAGAGGGTAGATTGGGAGTCTGGTAGGGTAGGTTGTTTTAGATATACAGGGTGTCTCAAAATAAGTGTAACTCCCGGAAATGGGAGGTTCCTTGGGTCATTTGAAGCGACATTTTCCTTTACAAAAATAATGGTTAACTTTAGGAGTTATTATTGAAAAACACGGACCAATTAGAGCCCGGCTGTCGCCGTTTAACGTGGTGTCGCTATTGGCCGAACCAGAATCAATCCGCTGTAGCCGCGCTCTGATTGGTCCGTGTATCTCGTTAATAACTCCTAAACAAAGCCGCGAACGCCATTTTTGTAAAGGAAAATGTCGCTTCAAATGGCCCAAGGAACCTCCTATTTCCGGGAGTTACACTTATTTTGGGACACCCTGTATATATATATACGTGACATAACATGAATGTATGTATGTATGTATACCAGATTTCCAATATCCGCTACTGAACGGGTACTTATTGTAGGTAATTTTCAAAAATATGAAAGTGCAATAGTTTTATTTATTTTCGTGTGTAGTCCATTTATTTAATAGAGTATACTGTTCATTCAATATTTTTCAATTTAGTGTTAGTAACATTTCAATAGCATCATACATAAATTTTTACAAAATTATATTTATTATATATACATACAGAACATTGGAAAATTTGTTTTACATATAGTTCTTTTCACAAATTTCATAATGCCACAATGTTGTTGTGTTTCCAATTGGAAATTATGATAGTACTCTGAACGAAACTAGAAAAAATAATTTTTTCATATAAACAGAAAAATAAAATGTTAAAATTTGCAAAAATAAAGTATAATCTTGGATAGTATATGTTCATTTTGACTTCGTAACAATAATATCGTCTATTTCAGGTTTCTATTAACTTCTATATATCTTCATTTATTTTTAAATCTTGCATTTCAAAATCACTGTAAATATTTCAAATATTATCATTACAACCTTAGACCATATATACCTATAGACCCGGCGCAGATAATTCTGCCTTGTTCCGAGATTAAACCGGCTAGCAGACGACGCTTGTGGGAAAAGTGCTATAGTATGTTGAGAAATCGCAGTACCGCGAAGGTAAAGTGGCAGAGGGGAAAGGGGAATCGTCGTCACATGTCATTCTGTATAAATATACATACATGTATTTTATTTTATTACTCGTTCATTTTTACTTTACTCTTATTATTTTAAATATGCTTAACTCATTTTGTCGATTATAATTTGGAAGAAGTTAAATTTTAATATAGGAGTTGATAATATGAAATCTGTATTTATTTCCTCACAACTTACTTTATTTAAAAAAAGCACAGTAAAAACAATATACATGTATATGTCGAATACAATACTTGTGTACTGTGCACTCGCTTCGTCTCATACACTATCCACCATTTTGAATTATCTCGAATCGAGGCTTGTGGGAACCAGATAATTTTAGATCTCGTCACACAGCATTGTATGCACATACTATACCTATGCCGGGTCTATAGGTATATATGGTCTAAGATTACAACACATAACTATACACATTCATATCACTTCTATGGTTACCTGGGTACTTAGACAAGCATTCGATTGGACACAGTACGATTACCCACTTAGCTTATCTGCACATATCTTTTGGAAACAACATCAATGGACACATGAAGGATCGGACACATCTCTATTGGGCACAAGTAGGATTGGGCGCACAAATTGAATTGCGCACAGTACTTTTGGATACAAATGTACCGAGACCAAATGAAATGAATGGTTTTTGGAGTGTGTATTTTTACTAACCCTATCCTAACCCTATAAAATACTTATCTAATTTATCTCTTTTACACCGAATTATTTAGAAGCTGTGAAAACAATTCTACACAGTCGTAGAATTTTGCAGTACTTCACTCTTCGCTGTAACTATTTCAATTTACAATAAGATTACTTTCAAAAATTAAATAATATATATATATATATAAGAGAATTGTGTATTATAACATAATGTTCTTTAAAAAAACATAAACTTCCCAATATTGAACAAATTATTTTTTGAAAAACACAAGTTTCCCAATATTGAACATAATTTTCTTTGAAAAACACCCCCGACAACCAGGCTTGCCACAGGCAGATTCTAGCAAATCCCGCCTTCGGCTGATATTGGACAGAATACAGCCAAAGCTATTGTCCAACCAGCTCAAGGCAGGATCAACTCGATTTCTGGCCGAGAGTCTGTGCGCGCAGAAGATACCCATTCTGCGAACAGATAGACCCTGAATCTGCGTGTGTTTAAGAGGTCAGCACGGTCGCGGTGATGTGGCAAATGCCGCTTTTTCAGGGCAGCACCGTCGGCGAGGGAAGGCCACACTAATAACGTGGCAGATGCCAGCGAAATATGAAATACCGATTTTTGAGTGTAAAATTTTATTTCTTCGCATATTTATATTCTTTTTCTTAGACTATGGATCGTTATGTGAAATGTAAACTATACAAATTGCGTTGTTATAATATTTAATTTAAAGTTAAATTTCAATTTATTACATTTCGAAATTTATTCGAAGAAAAAAAAGTGTCGTTGGACGGAAAAGAACATTTATATTTTTTGCACGACTATTATACGCTTATTTTAACGTTCAAATACAAATACTTTTTAATTTAGACTACTCTACAATTTAACAGAAGAATAAAAATTGATATATAAATTGAACAAATTGTATGTTAATTTTAAATTTACATTAGAAGGGACAATAAATGGATGAAACAAGGAGAAATAAATATTAAATTTTTTCATTTATTTTAATATTTAATTTATTCGCCGACTTTGAACCTCTCACATTCAAATTGTTTCCGCATCTTTGATTCCGTTGAATCTGGAAGGTGGGTGTCCTGCTGTTGCCGACGCCGCTGCCGTCGTTGCCGCTGCCGTCGTTGCCGCTGCCGTCGTTGCCGACACCGCTGCCGTCGTTGCCGCTGCCGTCGTTGCCGACGCCGCTGTCACCACCGTTACCACCGTTGCCGACGCCGCCATGAACGCGGTTCATCGGATTGTAGCCTCTGTAACATACATTCAAATGGATATATTAATTCATGAATTAATAATTAGATTCAACTAAATGAAACATGTGCAATGACGCTTACCCGTGTATGGCCTTCATTAAACGCGTGTCTCGCAGTGGTTGAGTCCCACGGGGGTCACCGTCCTCCTGCGATCAGCCGGCACGTTGTCGAACAAGTGCTTTTCCTTGGAACATGTCGAGCAACAGATCGAACACCCAACCTGAAAAACAAAATAAACATTAACGTCTATATTCGTAAACTGGACACACAACACTCTTCTAGTTCTTATGTATTGCAATATACTTACGACACTGTGGTAGTCATCAACGAGAGCGCACTCGAATCCTGCGCACTTCCTTCATCGTTCGTGCAGGCAGAGGCAGGTAATCCGGTCGCTCCTCCAGGTGTTCAGCTGTCATTGTCCGACCTAGTGCCCTGTTGGTTGTAGAAAAGTTTGTACATTAATTGCAATTATTACACACTAACGATTAAGATATGACGACGTGTTACTTACTCTCCAGCTTCTGCTCGACTGGCTGAACTTCCATCCTAGGATAAAGGCCAATAGCTTTCCGCATTACCCAGGAGGTACTATTGATGACAATGCGTTTTTTTTTTAGTGGTTTCCCCAATAGGCCTACTCCACTATGTCCAAATTGTCCAGGGTGTATGCACTCATCCATGTGTGGTCCAATCTGGAAATATATTCATGCATGTGAAAATTCACAGTTAGTTTTCGATTATATTTTTCAGAAAAAGTATAGCAAATAATTATACGATTTTACTTGTACTTGTATTTTACTATTATTAGAATATACTTACGGTATTCCTCCATTGTTACACGGTTGCCTTCGCCTTCGCCTTCGGTTTCGGCTTCGCCTTAGCCGTAGCCTTCGCCGTAGCCTTCGCCGTAGCCTTCGCCGTAGACTTCGCCGTAGCCTTCGCCGTAGCCTTCGCCGTAGCCTTCGCCGTTGTCTCCGGCGTTGTCTCCGGCGTTGTCTCCGGCGTTGTCTCCGGCGTTGTCTCCGGCGTTGTCTCCGGCGTTGTCTCCGGCGTAGTCTCCGGCGTAGTCTCCGGCGTAGTCTCCGGCGTAGTCTTCGGCGTAGTCTTCGGCGTTGTCTCCGGCGTTGTCTCCGGCGTTGTCTCCGGCGTTGTCTCCGGCGTTGTCTCCGGCGTTGTCTCCGACGGCGACGTAGTCTCCGACGGCGACGAATTTTTCGCCGTCGACGTAGTTTTCGCCGTCGACGTAGTCTTCGTCGTTGACGTAGACTTCGCCGTCGACGTAGACTCCGTTGTCGACGTTGATTTCGTCGTCGACGTTGACTTCGTCGTCGACGTTGACTTCGCCGGAACCGTTGCCGACGCCGTCGTCGCTGCGGTCAGCCCACTTGCTACGGGCATGCCGTAGCGCTAGGGTGTTGGCCGTAGGTGTTTGGGCGGAAACACGCAGCCGCTCTTTGGCCGCTTTCAACACCAGCTTCATATGATCGACAAACTCAGTGTTGGTTGGCTGCACGAACGTGGTTGATCGTCGTACGGCCTCTGTAACATTCATTTAAATTAATATATTAATCGATGAATTACTATTTAGATTCAACTGAATCGAAGGTGTGCAATGCTTACCGTGTATGGCCTTCACAAGAACAGTGTCGTGTAGTGCGGAGGTGTTATTGCATCCTGACCAGGTGTACTCAGCCAAAGCGGTTTGTGAAAAAACCTCCTTGAAATACGCCTTGATGGCTCCTTTCGCCGTTGGGCCACCCCCCACTTGTACCAAATATCCAACCTGAAAAAAAACATTACTTTCTATAATTATAAACTTAACGCAATACTCCTCTGGTCTTTATACAGGGTGAGTCACATAACGTTTGCACCTCAAATATATTTGTTGTTTCCAAAGATACGTAAAATATGGTCGGGACAAAGTTGAATGGTACAATGGGGCTGACACGATGCCAACAAAATTTTGCTTTTGTGTCAGTATTTTTTAGAGATATCAAGGTCACCTCGACTTCTTTAAGTGGAATGAGGTATTTTTTAATACATCAATCGACACAACTAGACATTTGTTATAAAAAAGTACTAATCTATTTATGTCGAAAATTCAGTAGTTTGGGAGATATTTCAATTCAAATAACTCTAAAACACCATTACAGTCGTACTAAGACGTTACACTAGAAAGTTAACCCTAACGTCTCGGTACGACTGTAATGGTCACGTTAGGTGACAAACCCTGTATATTGCAATACACTTACGACATTTCTATAGAGATCCCTCGGAGCTTTCTGGAATCTGCATATATCCTCCGCACTTCGTACCGGCAGGCAATCCGGTCGCTCAGCCAGCAGCTCCACCGACATGGTGCTATTTAATGTCCTGTTGGTTGGGGAAAAATTTGTACATTAATTACAATTATTACATGCTTACGATTACATATAACGACGTGTTACTTACTCGAGCTTCTCCTGCAGGTTGCGGCAATGCTCCTCTTGCGTCCTGCAATGCTGTTCCATAAATCTAAAATGAAGGTAGATAATTAATAATTAAAATAATTAATGGCAAAACAATAATAATTGAAATAATTAAGATTAATTGTTTTACTTACTCAAGCTTCTCCTCCAAACTGCGGGAATGCTCGTCCTGCTTCCGGCAGTGCTCTTCCATGAACCTAAAACAAAGGTAGATTATTTAATATTAATTATTTTAATTATTATTGTTTTACTTACTCAAGCTTCTGCTCCAGAGTCTGCACCATTTCCTTGCAGGACTGCTGCACTATGAACCTAAAACAATGGTTAATAATGAATAAATTTATATTAATTAAATTTAATTATTATTGTATTACTTACTCAAGTTTATGCTCCAACTGCTCCATGCGGTGCAGCAGTAGCGTCATACTAAAACAAACACAAACATGATAAGATCTACCATACAATTTTATTACAATTATTACCAAAAACAACAAATGTGCGACTTGCGCTTCTCACCTGTTCGCCTGCGGAGGAGGCGCCCGGCGTGTCGGTGGCGGGAGCTGTTGGACCGGTGGATGGGCCGGTCGATGGGCCGGTCGATGGGCCGGTGGGTGGGCCGGTCGATGAGCCGGTGGGTGGGCCGGTGGGTGGGCCGGTCGATGAGCCGGTGGGTGGGCCGGTCGATGAGCCGGTGGGTGGGCCGGTGGGTGGGCCGGTGGTTGGGCCGGTGGTTGGGCCGGTGGCGATTCTTTCGCTAAGCCTTCCTCAAGGCACGATAGGAGCTCCATTGTTGTAGGGGGGTTATACTGCCCCTTCGCAACGCCGTTGGACTTCTTCGGCACTTTCCGTGCAGGCTCCTGCTCTGTCTCCTCTGATGCGGTTCGATACTTTATCGGCACCCGTGCGACTCTCTTCGGACGTTGTTGATTCTGAAATGAATGAACATTGAAAGAAACTAGTAACATCACAAATCAATGAAAGAAATGAAAAAACCAGACGATTGTCGTTGGCAATCCTCGTAGGCTGTGCTCGACACTATAATGCAATTTTAATTGAATATCTATTGTCCATAATTACAACATTTCCTGAAGAAATCGTCTGAAATCGTTTTTATTCCCGCTTTTACATGATGTGAAAAAATATGTGGCATTCCATTTAAAAAAAAAGGAAGCTCACCTCTATTTTAAGAAAAATATTACATATAAAAAAAATGCAGATAAACTGTCATATTGCTACTAAAATACACTACAACTTCCTCCTTTTCGGTTTTCTTTTTATCGTTTACCGTTTACGAAAAAAATTCTTGTCCACATTATGGCGAACAACTTGTATAATTGTGGACAATAGATATCTAATTTAAATTATATCACAGTGTCACACGCGGTCAAAAAATTCACACTTACACGATCCATAATGAAAAACTTTCGAGATCAGTACAATATCCGCGTGGTCAGAGATAGAATCGCGACTGGACTAGAGCGCTTCTCACTTTCTCAGGAGGTACAACTCTCCTCCTTTTCCCCCTCCACTATCCTATTCCAGCTCCTTGCGCCCACTCCAGCGCCGCTCGCTAAGACCGAAAGGAGGGAAACTGTATTCCCCTCGATTTCCCTGATCTTTCCTGTCACGTGTCCAACGAACATATCGGATTTTTTTAAAATTAAAATTTCATTTTGCATTCGCTGTCGTAAAGTAAGTACTTATTAAGGAATTATTTGAAGGAACTGTTTAACTCATAAACGCTCATTGTATACTGTAGAATACCGTTGATAGATCTTTGCCTGTATTTAACTTCCCGATTCATAGGGAAGTTGCTGTAATTTTTTATTGCATTTAGTTCAGTCGGTTAATTTACGCTGAAAAGTCGAAAAAACTACAT
Source organism: Lasioglossum villosulum (assembly GCA_963971365.1). Lineage (NCBI taxonomy): Eukaryota > Metazoa > Arthropoda > Insecta > Hymenoptera > Halictidae > Lasioglossum > Lasioglossum villosulum. Next base: position 25,084,842 of record OZ020497.1, read on the forward strand.
TTATATGTACATCGCTTAATGAGGATATTTAATTTTGGTGATGCAAAATAGATGTATGAGAATGTACCTTTCAATAGGGAACCCTGTGTTTCTATTAATTTTCATCGGGACAAAATTCTTCGCTTGAAAATATTTACTCCGTATCTTACATCGGTCCTTCTTTTTCGCATTCTTCCTCGTTTTTCTTCTGCTTTTCTTCTTCATTATCATCATCATAATTTTCTGATTCTTGTTCTTCTTCAGTTGACGGATGTTCAGGAGGTAGAATCAATTGTAATGTGTCGTTTTGAAAGGGGTTTGATTTTCCTCCTCATCTATCTCGTACTGGATACTAGAGGATCGGAAGTAATTAAGAGTCTATTTAGCACGTCTGTATATCGTGAGTTCGTGATTTAAACAGTTCCTTGGATGCTTCTCGTAGTTCAATGTATTACAGAGCCTCAGCAACACCAAGGAACAAGTGGATGGAAAATGCATACTTCTCGCCATGGCTATATATTCAAAAAACAGCATTCTTCGTAAAGAGTACTTTAAAAAGATATTTTAATTGTAAATGATTACACTTTTCAATAGCGTGCATAAAATAGATGAATAACGTTAAAATGTTTATTACAGTCCGCAGTCTTGATTGAAAAAGAGCTACAAACTTTACAATCTGATGCGCTCCTCTTTATGGACAAATTTTGCACTCAAAACAACCGTTTCAGTCAAAACGACAAGCAATACAAAAAGTAGAAATCTCAAGCTTTAAAATGGTGCTTTTTCCATCAAATTTGGATAAGTTTTAGATAAGTTACAGCCGCTTCAATATTGAGGAAACTTTGAAGTAGATATGGCCGCTGAAATCGGGCGGATACATCCAGCGGCGCATTCCGCCGCGCACGAGCGCGAACGGGTGGCGCTTGCAAATTTGCTTCCAACACGGATATAGCATATCCCAAGCATTCATAACCAAAGACATCGGTGATTTTAATTATCTGAAAAAATGATATCTCTACTCCCGTCGCAAGGTTCGGCGCGCGGCACGCCAAACTGTTCAGGTCTGTACGAAGTCTAAAAAAGGTTTCATGAAAGATATCGAATCCAACGAGCTGCGCGCAGCATACTGTTGTGCAATGTATTTGAAACGCTCGATTACGATGGCAATGATACCGAAAGGACTGTGTCCCCGCACCACCGCGGCGTCTCAGGACAGTTCTCTCGTTTTTGACGGGGTTGCGGCTAATTAAAGATCGATTTATACGGGCGACAATTCCAGGCGACGTCGCCGAGAGTTGTAAATTTCGAGCGCCGGTTGACAGGTCGGCGAAAGTCCGTAACGGCCCGAACGGTCCCGAACGGTCTCGAGGGGACCCCCCGAGACCGTTCGGGACGTTACGGACTTTCGCCGACCTGTCAACCGGCGCTCGAAATTTACGACTCTCGGCGACGTCGCCTGGAATTGTCGAGTGCTTTCTCATTGTGGGTCTTTCGACGGAAAACTCAAGCTATCGAAAAAGTGGTTAATAGGCGGGAGGAGCAAATAGAGACGAATAAATGCACATGTGCAGGGAAGGTTAGAAGAACCGATCCCTCCTACCAAACAGAAAATAACGAAAGAAATACACGTTTCTCATACAATTTCTCGATGTCGATGATTGCAGACGGGGACGTGCACAAATTTCCGCACACCTTTTGAAAAGACAAATTAGTTTTTAAAAATTGTTATGTCAAAAATACATTTTGAGAAAAATCACAATCACCTGATGCAACAGAAAAAATGTTTACAAGTGTGTTTTTCAATTTTTTCTGAGTCTTGAATGTGAATATTGATAAAATGCACCTCGCACATATCTCCATGACTGAATGAAATCCGTTGTCGAAGATGCGAGGGCGCAATCTCCTTTTTCTTGGGGGAGGGGGGGGGGTGGTTCGATTTAATATTGAAACGAGTATTTTTAAAATTTCTTCCTATCATTCAATATCAATTGCAAGTTTTGCAAAATGTCTAGGCAATTGTGCGTAAACTATTATTCTATGCAAGCGTTATCTGAAACATAAAAAAGGATAAAATTTTGAGCAAAAGTAAAATTCAGCCCATGTTTTATACTTCAGAAATCGCTTCAACATTTCTTTCAAAATGTGGGGACGCTCGAGTCCCCATATTTTCAAGGGAAGTACGACTGGCAATCCAGATGTTTTTTTATTACTTGTACAGTTAGGTCCAAGGTCTTTTTGCAAACACGTGTTCCTCTATGGTTGTTCTCGCTGAATAGCAATAGACGCATCGCAAACCTTCAAGGATACGAACCGTTGGCCATTGCGGATTGTGCGACCCCCGCCCCGTCCAGCCCATACCTGAGAATTTCTTCTTCTCAGTAACAAATATTATTTGCTGTATTTTTAAATACGTTTTATTAACTATCAGGCTTCGTACAGACCTGAACAGTTTGGCGAACCGCGCGTCGAACCTTGCGACGGAAGTTGAGATATCATTTTTTCAGATGATTTAAATCACCGATGTCTTTGGTTATGAATGTTTAGGGTATGCTATATCCGTCTTGGAAACAGATTTTCAAATGCCACCCGTTCGCGTTATCCGAGCTGGTGGATCGACCGCGCGAAATGCTCGCGGCGGCGCACGATGGGGCAAACGGAAGAATTCTGTGTCAAGATCAAAGAACTTTCGATAGAAATAAGATAGAGTGATAAAACTTTTTTAAATGAGAGCCCAAACTTGGCAGAATGTGAAATAATTATAGAGATTTCGGTACGAAAGCCTTTTAACCTTGAAAAAATTCGTTACACTTGCACAAGTTAAACAAATATGGTTTTTCCAGTACCACGCGCGGAAAAAGTTTTTCTTAGCATGCGATACATCATTTTTCATAGATTTTTTCACGCTGATTTCAAATCTGGTCTCAAAATTTGTCTACAGCCTCAGGACTTTTCAAAAAATCGATTTTTGCGAAGAAAAAACCAATGAAATCATCATTTTGCGTTGAAATTATTTGATAACCCACTAACTTGAAGGTTCATTGTATTATTATTTATGGAACCGAATAAAAATAAACATAATGAAATACTTAAACGTTTAGAGTTACACACGAAGCATGAAACACTTGAAATCTCTCGAGCGCTTGACGAATTGCTGCCATTGTCGCTGGCACTATGTATTTGTGAGCTACTGCGTGTGGCTGTAATGTAATTTAAATTAGATATTTATTTTCCATAATTATATTTTCATTTACACAGGTAGTATGGCAAGTATTTCATCTTATTAACTCACTTCTCATAAACGAGTGTTTGAAATTCTGCCGATATATTATGTTCCTCTTTAAAGTTCAACCGATTTTTGATTAATATCAGTGAAATTTTCGGGTCAGTTGGGGATAATGCTCGATTAAAAACGTCTAACATTCTGTTTTTTCGGCCACTGTGTCGTGAATGCAGTATCATATTTCTTCCGTATGATTTATGCCACGATTCATTGCACACATTATCATTATTCTTATTTTTTCAATTCCCTGGCGGTATGATGTCGATGCACTTGTTTAAAACAATTGCCAAATAATCTATGAAAATAAATATTATTTCAACTGAAATAATTTTTATTAAATACTGTAATGGTTTCAGTACAGGCTCCCAAAACTAATTCCCATCGTCTTGTTAGTTTGGCCGTTATGAAGTAATGAAAGACTTGTGACACCTCCTATTGCACGCCCGCAAAACCACCAATTCTCAAGATTTCAAGGAATTCTTTGAGATACGTATATATTTTACTAAAGACTGCAACATGTTCGAATTTAAACTAAATTTGGAACAGTGCTGCTATTTCGCATGGAATGATTCATGTGCATTGATAGTGTATGACATGACGCTCATGGATGAAAATATGGATGTTCGATAACAATTATAAGAAACTGCGATTTAGATCAATCGTAAGCAGAAACATTCAAAGATTCATATCTTCACATCTTTCAATCCCTACTGCACCTGTTTTATGCTTCTACCGGTTTCGATGAAATTTTGGATATTCGGATAGTGTTTTCATTTTCTTAGTTTTAAAAATCTGAAGCTCAATAAATATGGATTCGAAAAAAATCGTTTGCCTTGCTTTTTCAAAACCATTGTTTGAACATGTTTAAAAAAATCATAATGTTTTAATATTGGATATCACTGTTGTATTCGGGAAGGTCTCCAGAATTTTCTGCTGCAAAGAATGTTCGTTTAAAGTTGGGAAATGTGTCTTTTTTACGGACGTGCTATTTTTTGGGAGAAAGCCTCGCCTAAATGCATTTATTTCTTTATTACTTTATTATGTGTTATTGACCTCGCAGACCTCCGCGGTCAGTTACGGGCTGGGGTTTCCCGTCAAATCGAATACCGTGTGCAGTGTCTCTTTTACCTGTCTTTCACCCTCGTGGTGGTCAAGTTGGACTGGGACACCTTCCACGTAGCGAAAAAAATATTTTCAATTTGTTTATGTCCAACAAGTAGTCCAATACACTGCTCCGTACGAGCGATAGCAGAGCAGCAGTAGGTTCGGATATTAAACCATTACCGCTCACTACTGCGAGATTGTAGGGAGTGGCCAGGCGCCATCTCGTATGGGTCCGAACCGGTAAAATTGTATGTATTGATGCGAGCCTGAGAAGAAGAAGAGGCAGGACTACGGTGGCGTGTATCTACGTATGAATGAGCGGCCGATTGGATCCGAGCGGAGGAGGCGGGCTTCGTTTCACACGCATTTTCGGCTGTCGACGAAATATTGGCGACAGCGATCACACATACTATCTAGTGTGCAACGCCGAATGCAAAGCATATGTATTTACTACAGGCGCGGCTGTAGTGAGGATAGGCAGACCTAGCGATGATGGGCTCGAGTTGTTCATGTGCCGTTCCCGGGGCTGTTCTCTATGAGGAGGTTTATGACGGATCATTACTATTCAGCTGGAAGTCGACTCTTTCTCGGACAACACAAGTTGTGCTTTATTTGACTCGGTTGAAAAGTTATTGGAAAATTCTGAATTGGACGTGAAATAAACAGCGATCGCCCAACAATGGCTCGACCATCTGCACGCCAAATGTTTTATGGCACAGGTCGATTGCCTCTGCGCTATCGTACGTCGCACAGTGGTGCAAAGTCTGAACGACGTGGCAATATTTCGTTTACTATGGTAACGTCATTTTAAAAAATCTGTGTATTGAAATGCATAACAGTATTCATACATCGATCGTACCGTTCCATGCGGAATAGGGCAACTGTTTCGAATTCTGACCAAAGGCTATGGCCGGGTTTGGTGGTGAAATTCGCCCCGGCGGTATTTTAATCGCGCTTGAACCATTCGATGGCCTACCCAAAAAGACCCATATTTGCCAAGTTTCAACCCCATATCTCATCTGTAAGGGTAGTTATTGAGAAAAATCGAAAAACCAGTTTTCCACCCATTTCCCCTATTTATTGACATTTAACACTTCTGAAAAAAATCTGACACATTTCGGATACTAAGCCTCATGTTCGGTATCATTTTCAGATTTGTTAGTTGCAAACTGTGGTTGCAATCAACGAAAAACACGAAAAAAATCGAAAAAATGCAGATCTCATATAAAAGTAGATCCTACACCGCTACGGGATTAATTTGGCAACGAGATATTTTGAAGAGTATTATGCTCAATTTTTTCAGATTTTTTTGAGGGGTGGCACGATGTTAAAAAAAAAACCAACTTTTCGACGTTTTTCCTAAGTTACACTTATTTTTCATTCTACTTAAAAAAAAACTTGAGTCGAGCGGCATTTGAGCAAGGTCCAAAAAGTCTCCAGCGGTTACGCATTCAGAGACTATAGACGCTGCACCAACCGGCGCTGTTGAAAATACTCTTGAAATATTGGGATATAATTTGTATAGCATTGTTTTATTGTTTGTATTACGCAAATTTTAAGGGCTGGCAGATGTTTCTCTGAACATAAGAATGTTTAATATTACATAATATATTTTTTGGATTCAGAAAAAATAAGTGTCACTTAGGAAAAACGTCGAAAAGGTGGTTTTTTTTTTTGAACATCGTGCCACCCCTCAAAAAAATCTGAAAAAATTGAGCATAACACTCTTCAAAATATCTCGTTGCTAAATTAATCCCGTTGCGGTGTAGGATCTACTTTTATATGAGATCTGCATTTTTTCGATTTTTTCGTGTTTTTCGTTGATTACAACCACAGTTTGCAACTAACAAATCTGAAAATGATACCGAACATGAGGCTTAGTATCCGAAATGTGTCAGATTTTTTTCAGAAGTGTTACATGTCAATAAATAGGGGAAATGGGTGGAAAACTGGTTTTTCGATTTTTCTCAATAACAACCCTTACAGATGAGATATGGGGTTTGAAACTTGGCAGATATGGGTCTTTTTGGGTAGGCTATCGAATAGGCTATAGCCATTGGATATGTTGTAGACTTTAGTGAAATATGAAGGTATCTCAAAGAGACTTCTTTGAAGTTTTGCAACTTAATGGTTCCACGGGCGTGCAATATTAGGTGTCGCAAGTTCTTTATTAAGTCTTGACGGCCACACTGACAAAACGAAGACAATTAGTTTTGGGTGTTCATAGTGAAACCATTAGAGTATTTAATAAAAATTGTTTCAGTTGAAAAAATATTTATTTTCACGGCTTCTCAGCAGGAACACCGAAATCTGATTTTAATAATGCCGACGTAAAATAATGTTTGGGAACTTGTGGCATACGTTTTTGAGAACCCAACAAGATGTACAATGTTATTCCATTCAACCGATGAGGGTTTCAGGGTTTTAACCTTTAAAGAAAGCTGCCGGTGGCCCAAAGTCGTTATTGATATTGTTGTCGAGGTGTAAATGGGATCATGTAGCCGTACTGGCGCAGTCAGCAGGTACTTTCTCGAGAACAACGGAACAGACAACGGACCATAATAGCGGTACGCTAAACTCGCCCCTACCTGGAACGGGGGTATACGACGCACAGTGGGTAAAACCGATTAATTCTGTGTCAAAACGAAAGAACTCTCGATAGAAACGAGATAGAGAGATGAAATTTTTTTTTAATAAAAGCTGAAACTTTGCAGGATATGAAATAATTATGGAGATCGCGGTGCGACCGTTTTTCACCATGAGAAAATTCGTTAAACTCGCACAATTTCAAGAAAATTGTGGTTTCACATGCGACACACATCATTTCTTCTATATTTTTTCACGCTGCTTTCAAATCTGGTCTCAAAATTTGTCTACGCCCTTGGAAATTTACGAAACATCAATTTTTTGCGAACGAAACTAATGTCATCACTTTTTCGTTGAAATGAATTGGTAACCCACAAGTTTAAAGAAATATTGTATTCCCGCATATGAAACACATTAATAATAATGAAGTACTTGAACGTTTACTCAACGTCTATCGCTTGACGAACGATTACTTGACGTATCGCTGCGATTGTCAGCGGCAGTCCTTGCTATGCGTGACGGCAATGTATTTTCAATTGGACATCTATTTTTCCACAATCATATTTTCATTCACACAGGAAGTGAGGCTGATGAGTGTTTCATCAGTTTAACTTACTTCTCATCAACGAATTTTTCAACTACTGGTGATAACTTACTTTCTTGTTTTCATCACCAGAAGTTGAAAAGTTCGTTGACGAATGGTGAGTTATAAAGATTAAATACACTTATCCTACTTCCCGTGTAGATGAAAATGTAATTAAGGACAATAGATACAGATAGACAATACATTACAGTGTCGCGCACAGCTGGTGATTGATCAGTTACTGCTATAATCCACAGAATCCACAGAATCTTTCGATGCGTGTCGCTTTTTCCTGCGTCCACCGCGCGATTTCGATTAAAGTTCCAGTATATGCATAACTAACATAGATCTACAAAACATATATTTTAAATTTGCATGAAGGACCCAAATAAAAAGGTTTCAAGAATTCCCTCTTTTACCTTTATGCGTGTAACCTTGTCAATTGTAAATGTTTGAAAATTATTTTGCATATCATTTCGAGTACCAACGCTTTTGATGGATTATTAAAAGTCAGGTCGTTTGGTACAATTATAAAAAAAGTTATTCTGTTTTAAAGGGCGTACGATTACTTTCTATACCCACTGTAGGTTTATGAAACATTTTTTTCGAAGGTGGAATGTGCAATGAGTTCATCACGTGCTCCAACAACCAATTCTTCATTCGACAATATGTGGATAGACATCGGCGAACAAGACAATGCGGAACAAGTTCTTCATTTCGCGAACTTGCGTTTGCTTCGCAACATTGTAAAATGTATGCCGCATTCAAATGCCGAGGCCAAAAGGATGTTGTCAGTAATGCCCGCTATCAAGACGGAAATAGGAATAAAATAGGTATCAAATTCTAATCTAGTTGCACCATGTATATGGAAAGAAAATTAAAATAAACGTATACAATTATTAAATGTTCATTGGTCAAACTTCTCATAAAAACCCAAAGCTATAATTCGATGTGTGGCCAGAAGATTCCCAGCCGCATAGTTCGTTTTTTAACGACTACGCAATTTCTACAAAATTATAAAAGAATTAAGGAAAGTTGCTTCATTAATATCAAAGTACTGAATTTTTATAAGACTGGTGTCTGCGAAACTTCAATACAAAAGTATGCATTTTCTTCGAATATTTGGAGGTTTTCAATATTTTTAAACACGTATCCGTAATTCGAAAAATCTGGAAAAATACACATTAATAATCAGGATGAGACACAACGTAATACATAATATAAATGTGGTCAACTGAAGACTTCGATATAAAATCGACAATTTTATGTTTTCCGATTTGCTCAAAAATCGATTTCGCAACCAAAAATTTTCTCCTGAACATGACGTGTCTAAAAATCAATTAGGATGGACACTTTAGACCATCTTATCCGGCTAAACCTTAAGATTTAACGAAAACTTCATTTAAAAAATACAAAATATATTTCTGTTTACATCATTGAACCCGTTTTTTCGAAAAAATGTAGTACAAATTTCTCTTCGATGTCCCTTTAAGATCAAAAGTAGTGAAAAAACGCGCGCCGCATTGCCCTGTGCCGGGATTCAAATGCGCGCCGTCTCCAAATTCCGGCTTTCCGCCACACGCTTTCGAAACTTCGGTAACGTGGAAACCGGAGGAACGCGTCGGCGTCTATCAGTCGAGCAGATAGTTCACACGGACAGAATAGAAGTACGGTGGTGTGTAGCACGCGCGCGCAAGGGGACAGGCACCAACACGGGCAAGCGCGGTCAACACGGATACGACGATGCGTCAGGGAAGGGGAAACGAGCGACTCAGGAGAACGACTGGTCAGTATCTCACCACCTCTCGTATAGTTCTCGTCGGTCCTCGTTTGTTCAATCATAACGTCGCGCCACGTAGAATCGTTGATGAGTAGTGACACTCGCGAGTGGGTGGTTAAGTGTTGTGTGTTTCCAATCAACCGGGATTAACCAGCACCAGCGAGGTTCAACAGCACCAGCGAGGTTCAACAGCACCAGCGAGGTTCACCAGCACCAGCGAGGTTCAACAGCACCAGCGAGGTTCACCAGCACCAGCGAGGTTCAACAGCACCAGCGAGGTTCAACAGCACCAGCGAGGTTCACCAGCACCAGCGAGGCTCACTAGCACCAGCGAGGTTCACTAGCGGAAAAAAGGTATTTATATTTGTATTTCATTATTCGTAACATTTTCCTCGCAATGCCTAGCAACAATTTTAGAACTTCAATACCGCGAAAACCATTCCGTGATTTAAGTTCGAGTCAGAAACGGCGCGTTTTGAATGAAATTAGGACAAATTTGAGGTCGCGTAAAAGATCAGCACGCCCCGTTAATGTCAGTAATCGCGATATTCCTCCCTTCGTTTCCTCTTCCGGCGCGTTAAGTACGAATGTAGAATCTTCGCGTGAAGACTCGCATGTCAATTCTACCGATTCGCAGTCAACACTTGAGGTTGCATTGCCCGGAACTTCGTGTACCCGCGCATCGAACTCGGTCCCGCCACGCGATAATTCAATAATATCAGAACCCTCGTTCCGCGATCGTTTAGCCACGTGTTTTGTCGACAGTAAACTAACGCACGCCCAGGTGAATAACGTTCTGCGCGTTCTTCGTAGTCATTCGTCATTTCGTCATCTACCGAAAGATGCTCGAACAATGATCCATACGCCGCGTACCACTGTCCCCACGTTTGTGGTGGCACCTGGAAATTATATTCATTTCGGAGTAGAAAGCGAAATCGTCGATTGTTTATCGCTTGAAACTTTTGAAACCATTCCTGATCGGATACAATTAGATTTCAACGTTGACGGGTGCAGTTTAGATAATTCGAATAAAATACACCTTTGGCCAATTCAGATTAGAATCACTAATATTTCAAACAGTAAGCCTCTCGTTGTAGGCATATATGAAGGCAACGGTAAGCCTATCAATTGCTCGGATTACCTCGAAAAATTTGTTTCCGATTTAAATTCAATAGCATTAAATGGCGGCATTCTTTTCCGGGGTAGAAGAATCCCCATAGATTTAAGATGTTTCATAGCCGATGCACCAGCTCGGGCATTTATTCTAAATTCTCGCGGTCATAATTCTCGTTACCCTTGTTCAAAATGCCTAGTACGTGGCGAATGGAAAGACCACCGTATGGTTTTTCGCGGGATTGATCACCCTCCTCGAAGCGACGATGCATATGCAAGTCGTCCGGAGGGTGATGCTCATTTCGAACCGGGCAACACTCCTTTAGCTGCTTTAGGAATGGGAATGGTTTCACAAGTACCATTCGAATACATGCATCTTGTGTGTCTCGGGGTAATGAAGAAACTGTTATCCGCCTGGGTATGCGGAACGTTCACTAAAGACGTAAAATTATCGCCGGAAAAATGTAAAATCATAAACGCGAAAATCAATACTATAAAGAAATACTGTCCGTCCGATTTCGCTCGACAACCCGATTTAATTGAAACCTTTTCCAACTTTAAAGCGACGGAATTTCGCCAATTCGTTCTGTACACCGGCCCGGTCGTCATGCACGGTGTACTAGACGATAACGTGTATTTTCATTTTTTGCTGCTTCACAGCGCCATACGAATCCTGACTTCGCCCTCCCTTCTTATTGAAAATTTAAAATTCGCCAAAGTAGCCATAAAACAGTTTGTCGTAAACAGCGAACGCTTCTACGGCACATCCTTTTTGTCATACAATGTACACGCCCTTCTTCATTTGGCAGATGACGCGGAACGTTTAGGCCCTTTAGATAGATTTTCTGCCTTCCCTTATGAAAATAATATGTCCATTTTCAAACAATACCATAGAAAACCGGACAAACCATTGCAGCAATATGCAAACCGGATGGCTGAAGTGAAACGCTGTGGTAGCAGGAAGGGAGGTGGCGATTCTTCAACCACCACCGTTTCTGCTCCTACAACGTCTCGCAGCAGCACTGGCGCGGATGAGTCCCCTAAGATTAAATTCCTAAATTCCACACTCTCGCTAAATAACCGCGACAATTGCTGCATTTTACGCGACGGATCGATTTGTGTAATTTCTTCAATTCGCCCGTATCAAAATACATACAAGTTGGACCTACAACGGTTTGAAAACGTAGGTCCGTTTTACAGCATTTCACTCCAATCCTCAAGTTTAGAAATTTTTAAATGTGCAGCTTTGAGCACAAAAATAATTGTTGCTAGTGTAGAAAACGTGAAGGCAAAATGTTATCGAATGCCACTGGACAGCAACCATTGGGTTGTCGCGGTACTTGCGCACGTCGGTGATGCGTAATTTCATTGCATGCTTTAATACATTTTTGTTTAAACTCATGTTTTCAGTCGTCTATCTTCATTTTATTATGTAGTTAATTGCACAAATGCATGCGTAGTAATTTCCTTTCTCGTAGTAATTTCCTTTCCTGTAGCAATTTCCTTTATTGTAGTAATTTTGACATAGTGGAGTAGGCCTATTGGGGAAACCACTAAAAAAAAAACGCATTGTCATCAATAGTACCTCCTGGGTAATGCGGAAAGCTATTGGCCTTTGTCCTAGGATGGAAGTTCAGCCAGTCGAGCAGAAGCTGGAGAGTAAGTAACACGTCGTCATATCTTAATCGTTAGTGTGTCATAATTGCAATTAATGTACAAACTTTTCTACAACCAACAGGGCACTAGGTCGGACAATGACAGCTGAACACCTGGAGGAGCGACCGGATTACCTGCCTCTGCCTGCACGAACGATGAAGGAAGTCCGCAGGATTCGAGTGTGCTCTCGTTGATGACTACCACAGTGTCGTAAGTATATTGCAATACATAAGAACCAGAAGAGTGTTGTGTCCAGTTTGCGAATATAGACGTTAATGTTTATTTTGTTTTTCAGGTTGGGTGTTCGATCTGTTGCTCGACATGTTCCAAGGAAAAGCACTTGTTCGACAACGTGCCGGCTGATCGCAGGTGGACGGTGACCCGTGGAACTCAACCACTGCGAGACACGCGTTTAATGAAGACCATACACGGGTAAGCATTGCACATGTTTCATTCAGTTGAATATAATTATTAATTCATCAATTAATATATCCATTTGAATGTATGTTACAGAGGCTACAATCCGATGAACCGCGTTCATGGCGGCGTCGGCAACGGTGACAACGGTGGTGACAGCGGCGTCGGCAACTACCACTATGAATACATTTACGACGACAATAAGGACGGCAGCTACCAGTATGAAGACATATATGACGACGACGACGTAACCCTTCCATCCTCAATAGAAAGAGCTGTGGCATGAGAATATCGTAAGTGTAATCTAATGAAAGTAAAATACAAGTACAAGTATATCCACTCTATTGATATGGAAATCAATGTTTCTTTTTGTTTCAGTTGGGCGAAATGCAACAAGACGAGCAGCGTCCGCGCAAATCAAGGTGTGTAAAAATTTATCAGTAAAATTATATAATTATCAAAGAATATAAGAAATGATCAATTTCGGGATTTCGGACACGTTTGACCAACCATTTCGGTTGCTATCCTTATTATGAAGAATATAATCGAAGATTGACTGTGACTTTTCACGTGCACGAATATTTTTTTCAGATTGGACCGCACATGGATACTCGACTTACCCCGGAGAAGCACGTAGCAGTAAAAATGGCTTTGCTAGATTTTGCGGTTGACAATGACAGCTGAATACCTGGAGGAGCGACCGGATTACCTGCCTCTGCCTGCACGAACGATGAAGGAAGTGCGCAGGATTCGAGTGTGCTCTCGTTGATGACTACCACAGTGTCGTAAGTATATTGCAATACATAAGAACCAGAAGAGTGTTGTGTCCAGTTTACGAATATAGACGTTAATGTTTATTTTGTTTTTCAGGTTGGGTGTTCGATCTGTTGCTCGACATGTTCCAAGGAAAAGCACTTGTTCGACAACGTGCCGGCTGATCGCAGGTGGACGGTGACCCGTGGAACTCAACCACTGCGAGACACGCGTTTAATGAAGACCATACACGGGTAAGCATTGCACATGTTTCATTCAGTTGAATATAATTATTAATTCATGAATTAATATATCCATTTGAATGTATGTTACAGAGGCTACAATCCGATGAACCGCGTTCATGGCGGCGTCGGCAACGGTGGTAACGGTGGTGACAGCGGCGTCGGCAACGACGGCAGCGGCAACGACGGCAGCGGTGTCGGCAACGACGGCAGCGGCAACGACGGCAGCGGCAACGACGGCAGCGGCGTCGGCAACAGCAGGACACCCACCCTCCAGATTCAACGGAATCAAAGATGCGGAAACAATTTGAATGTGAGAGGTTCAAAGTCGGCGAATAAATTAAATATTAAAATAAATGAAAAAATTTAATATTTATTTCTCCTTGTTTCATCCATTTATTGTCCCTTCTAATGTAAATTTAAAATTAACATACAATTTGTTCAATTTATATATCAATTTTTATTCTTCTGTTAAATTGTAGAGTAGCCTAAATTAAAAAGTATTTGTATTTGAACGTTAAAATAAGCGTATAATAGTCGTGCAAAAAATATAAATGTTCTTTTCCGTCCAACGACACTTTTTTTTCTTCGAATAAATTTCGAAATGTAATAAATTGAAATTTAACTTTAAATTAAATATTATAACAACGCAATTTGTATAGTTTACATTTCACATAACGATCCATAGTCTAAGAAAAAGAATATAAATATGCGAAGAAATAAAATTTTACACTCAAAAATCGGTATTTCATATTTCGCTGGCATCTGCCACGTTATTAGTGTGACCTTCCCTCGCCGACGGTGCTGCCCTGAAAAAGCGGCATTTGCCACATCACCGCGACCGTGCTGACCTCTTAAACACACGCAGATTCAGGGTCTATCTGTTCGCAGAATGGGTATCTTCTGCGCGCACAGACTCTCGGCCAGAAATGAAATTTTTGGTTGTCGGGGACATGTTTCCAAATATTGAAAATAGGACTCCCGATCCCCACAGCGGTGTTGTCATTTTGTTCAGCACGGCTAGTACCAGGCTAGTACTAGAGTAGACTGTGTTGGTAGTAATTGTTCGAAATGATGGTGGCAACGGTACGAAACCAGACGGAACACGGAACGATATTAAAATTACTAGATAACGAATTCCTAACCTTATGTGCTATCCATTTGAATAGGTAACAGTCGTATTGCATACTTTCATACATGCAATGCAGTAATGTTCAAATATTTCAAATAAACCTAAGAATACATTGAATAAATTCAAGAAATATTTAAGTTCGCTAACCGAGACGTTTTTCAGTTTTAGAGTCAGGTTAAGCGTCCAAGAATGTCGGCAGGAGAACAATCAGACTTACGCTTAGGACCAGATCCTAATGTCATTTATCCGATTCAAGTACAATACTGTGGGAACTGTTCTCTTCCTATCGAGGTAAAATTTTCCTGGTCTATAAGTAGTCGTAGTTTATATCGCATGACACGCCAATAATATTTCAATATTTTTCAAACTCCAACCCTGTTTTCGTGCCACAGTATTGCGAATATTATCCTGAATACGAAAAATGCAAGCAATGGCTGGAAAGAAATTTGCCGACAGAATTCGAGAAAGTGAAGCTAGGTAATTATAATAAATGTATACGAAAGCAATCTCCTGTAACTTCTCTTCTATCAATCAATTTTACTAACTAGTCGAAGACAATACCACCGAAGCGGGAGGAGGTGAAGATGAAAAGAAGAGACAGAAACGTGGTGGCAAAGGGATGCTCAAGACTAAGAAGAAAGAAGATGTTCCTAAGTTAGTGACTGTATCTAGAGCACCTAGAGGAAAGAAGAAATCTGTCACTGTTGTGACTGGACTCAGTACTTTCGGTAATAGATAAAAACGTTTCTAATATATCTTTTTCTATTACTGTGTTGTAATTTTACTTTTCATTTTTAGACATTGATTTGAAAGTAGCTGCAAAGTTTTTTGGTAGTAAATTTGCGTGTGGATCCAGCGTAACAGGAGATGATGAAATAGTCATACAGGGAGACGTGAAAGACGACCTGTTCGAAGTGATTCCAGAAAAGTGGCCACAGGTAAAAACTCGATTATTATTCATTATTGTGCAGTTGATCATTTTTAATGTACTTTTAGATCGACGAAGATTCTATAGATGACCTTGGCGATCAAAAGAGATAATGGATCAATTAAAAATCTTAACATGCACAATTGTATTTAATATTATACTATTTCCATGTTTATTATGAATAAAATGTACATACTACATATATAAAATATTTTTAAAAAACTTATGAAGCTAAAATAGTTTAACAGTGTTACCCGTCTTTCTCGACTTGCTCTTCTTCGCCTAGGTAATTTGCTATCACTTGAAGTAATGATTCTATTTCCTCGTCAGTCAAGCGATCTTCACTGTCTTCCACGATCTAGAATATTATATATACATACGTATAACTACTTTGCATATTGTATCAATAGTAATTTAATGAAACATATAATACCAGTTGTATTTCAAGGGGTGTTTTGGGGCATACGTTTAAGAGAGTTAACTTTTCGCATTTTGTTAGCTTGAAACATTCTATAGCTTTAAGGAAATCTTTTATCTTCTCGGGAGACTGTCTTTTACAAGAGGTTTCTTCTAAATATCGTATAGTTTGGTAAGTTATAGTTGCCAATTGATTTTGTTTCATCTTCTGTTTCTTGTTTGCTTTTATATTTTGCAACATATCTAGAACTTCATAGTTGCTTAAGTACGCCGAACATTCCTTGAGTCTGGAAAAAGATATTTCATGTTTTTTTATACTGGAAACTTTAACAAACATAGAATGTATAGAATAATTTTAAACAAATACAAAAAGTTTCACTCACACTTCCATGGTGAATGTACGATTGAACTTGTTACACCGCAATTCCTTATAACTTCAATAAGAGGCACATAACCATTTCTGAGGTTATGTATTTAAATAAATTACAACTACTTCAATATGAAATACATATATAAACCTATTAGAAAATTTTTATTTATAATTTTGTACGGTAATATTTACGGTAAACAATATAGTTATCGTCGTATGTTTGATATTTATAGTATTCGATTTACGAATCTTATTTAGATGGCGCGCTGCAGTGATGCCGAAATCCAAAATCGTGGTACCATGGTACTAATACCCCAACTATGACCCACTGTTACCCCTATTGTTCTTCTCCAACGCGCTCGCGCGCTACACACGCGAGCGTACCTCTACTCTGTTCATGTACATACTAGATACACATTGGCGTGTAGCGCGCGAGCGCGTTGGAAAAGGAAAGTAGGGGCAACAATAGTTCATAGTGGGGGTACGGGTTAGTACTGGGTTAGTACCACGATAGGACTGTAGGACGGATTGGCATCACTGCACACTGCACATCACTGGCGCGCTGTCAGCAAAATGAATGGAACACTGGCGCACGCGAAGCATAGAATTTAAATTTCGCGCCTAAAGAATGATCACAATCACCAATTCCCTGGCCTTACGCGAATTATGTAAGAAAAAATTAGAAATATAATTTTTTATTGCGATGATTTAAATTTATAACGTAACCGTAATAAAAAAAAGTGTTTAGATGTTCTACCGACGTCGATATACTAAAAATTAAGACAATTAATGTAAAGCAAAGACAATATAATAGACCGTGTTATCTTAATTTGAAAAAAGTGTGTAAATGGATTGATTTATTCTTCGCGATATCTTATTGAAATCTTATATTGTAGCGTTTTAAAATCGATTGAGAAGCCGTTGAAATGTATATGCATATATATGGATTCATTATAATCATGTTTATGAAGTAGCGAATGTTTAAATGCAATCTGATGATAACATTGGACTATTTTTTTATGCGTAAGTAATATGCATTTACGCGTGCATGATATGCGGTTCTTCGGTTCTCAGCTGACCGTATGGTTATATTTTAGATTTTGCAGGGCTGCACATTTCAAATTTGTGGCCCTCGGGGATTTGTAATCGAATCGCTCATACCTCTTTTCTGTGAATTCTTTCAAATTATACGGTAAAATTAATAGAATTACTGTGAAAGTGCAAAGAAATTACAATTTGAAATGAATATATAATATAATGTGTATATATAGATAATCTTTATCTTAAATAGATTCAAACGCTATTCGATGGGCAATGTAGCTTTCCAAAAGTGAGTAGATGTAATTTAAAAGAGTAAAAATATATTACAATATTTTGTTATATATTTTATTTTAATATTTTGAACCTATTAAACACATTAACAAAGAAAATGTATTTTTATTTCACTTCATAGTTTATTGCGATTCAGGTAGAAAATTTTTATTTCGCATATATCCGCAGTCTACTGATTCGCTTGAAATAAATTCTATTAATGTATTTGAATAATTTTTTATACGAAAGTATGGTTTAAATGAGTGATGGTGTATAATGCAACAGAAAAACCTTTTCAAGATCGGCGTTTCTTGTCGATTTATCCTTGTGTACATATCAATTTATGAATTTTTTCTGTTAATAAAAAAATTTATTTTAATAATTTTTTACACGAAATTATAGTTTAAATGAATGATGGTGCACGATTCAACGTAACGCACCGTATTAGAAACAAAGCGAGGGGTTTCTTTTCCTTGTGTACATACGAATTTATGGAAATACGATGGTGTGGGCTGGTGTGGGCCTCGAACGCAATGGTCACGTGCCTGTCAGTGTTAGCACGACCTCTATGCGCGATCGTCTGACATTTTGCGACGGCAATTCAGGCAATTGTACGACACAGTGGGTGCTCCGTCGTGTTTTGTATTTTCCAGCATACCTCTTGTTGTCAGTGTAGTGATACGGGTTGATGAGTAATGTGAATTTACAAGGGCGAACAAAATGTAGACCGATATAGTTTTCTCGGTCGAAGACATTGAAAAGAATAGAAGGGAAGAGAAACGGATAGACTGTGTCTGAGCAGGCAGCACATGAGAGAGCACATCAAACGGGACACGGGCCGCGACTTTTCTCACAACGCGTATCGATCTTTCCACAGGCGATGCATCTTCTTTGCCAGTTCTTTTATGTTTGTAAACGATTGACTTCGATTAATAAAGATCGGTGAAACTTTCTCGATCGCCGAGTAATCAGGATCAAGAATGGAAATCGTCGGCGACTACGAGTACAACACGAAAGATCTGATAGGCCACGGCGCATTCGCCGTAGTCTTCAGAGGTAGACATCGTAAAGTAAGTCTTTTGATATTCATCTTCATTTGAAAACGTGATTGTCGATAGAAATTGTTCGAACAGATTACGACATCGGCGAACGATTAACGGGTCTTTTGTTTTTTACAGAAACCAAATTTTGTAGTGGCAATCAAAAGTATTACCAAGAAGAGTCTAGCAAAGTCACAGAATCTTCTTGGAAAAGAGATCAAGATTTTAAAGGTACAACAATATTGTATTTTAGTTTCTTTTGAGCATGTTTCTGAGCTTTTCAATTGAATTTTTATTATCTGTATTTCAATTAGAAACCAAACCATGCTTGCGCTATATTTATTGTTTTCATTCGAGTTCTGCTATATAAAAGAATTGCGCTCTGTATAAATCATTTTAATGTATGTTCACTAAAAGCGTTTTTCGTACAAACGTAATCCGTATTTTAAGTTTTCGCAAATTAATCGTTTAAAAGCCATGAGAAAAAAATTCCTCTCCTTTAATATGAAATCATTGTTTTGTTGTTGACTAATACATTACGTTACAGGAACTAACAGAATTGCATCATGAAAATGTTGTTGCATTATTGGACTGTAAGGTTAGTAGAATACATTCTTATCGAATGTCGAATAATTCATTTTATCTATTTATATGGATTATACATACAATGATATCTGTGTTCTAATATAATCACAAATTATTTAGGAGTCTAATCATTATGTCTTCCTGGTTATGGAATATTGTAATGGAGGAGATTTAGCAGACTATTTAAGTGGTATGTGCAATATCTTCGACTAGCCAAAGTACGTTCCATGTTCATTGTGTTATTTCAAATTTATTATATTTATTAGCAAAAGGTACTCTCTCCGAGGACACTATCAGAGTGTTTCTAAAGCAATTAGCGGGTGCGATGAAAGCACTGCATGCCAAAGGTGTAGTCCACAGGGATCTGAAGCCCCAAAACATTTTGCTCAGTCACAATTGTGGTAAAGCGTGTCCACAGCCACATCAAATAACTTTAAAGATTGGTAAGGTACAGTTCGATTGATTTACATTCTAAATGCGAACATTACAATTTGTAAAATCTACTTTTCTATGTTTTAGCGGATTTTGGTTTTGCTAGGTTTTTACAAGACGGCGTAATGGCTGCAACGCTATGCGGGTCACCAATGTATATGGCTCCCGAAGTTATAATGTCGCTTCAGTACGATGCGAAAGCAGATCTTTGGTCCTTAGGAACAATTGTCTTTCAATGTCTTACTGGGAAAGCGCCGTTTCAAGCTCATACGCCTCAAGCTTTGAAATTGTTTTATGAAAAGAATGCAAATCTTGGACCTAAGTACGTCATAATAACCAAAATATGCTTTCATGTATGGTAAAAGTATCTGTTATTCGTATAATTACTAATGTATTATTTCAGGATTCCACCTGGAACCTCGCCTGAATTGTCGGATCTTTTAATGGGGCTCTTGAGGCGTAACGCTAGGGATCGTATACCTTTCGACGAATTTTTTGGACATGCTTTCCTTCAGGGTTCCAGAGAAAGCCCGAGTCCAGTTCCTACGGAGCTTCCCGCCCCACCAGGAACATTGGTGATCCAGGAAGGAGCAGCAGCCGTAACAAGATCAGAACCAGAGACAACAAGTCCGTGTTCCAGTCCTGAAGATGATTATGTGCTCGTACCAAGTGATCTCAGCAGCGACACAGACAATAATCCTAATACGCAACAAGTTAAGTAAGTAATTTCTTCTTATTTCATAAAGTCGTAAATCTTTTCGAATTATATCCGTGATATTATTTGATTATCGTTTGACCAGGTATGTCAAGCAAACAAGTAGGGAAGCGGTAAGTCCACCGAGGCCCTGCTTCTTACCCATTTCGGAACCCATTCCCGTGCCGTCTCAGAGAAGTATAGCTCATCCGTCATCTCCTTCTACCAACACGAGATCTGGGAGCAGCGTCGTTCCACGCTCTCAACCAATCAGTATGAAACGTAGCGTGGATTCGCATAGGAGTCATGCTCCTGATATCGGCTCTCTCAGTCCACCCAGTGTTCAATTTGTTATTGGTACACCACCCAGCAGAAGGTGCGCAAATAATGTTTTTAGCACGCATTTATTTGTTTATGCCATTTGAAATGTGATTTTATTTTAATTATTTTCAGATTAAGTGAGACACCCCCACCGCCAAACACATGGCACGTTAGTCCTGTTGCGAGGTACTCGCATGCTTCCAGTGGAACATCACCATTGAGACGTTCAACTGGAAACAACAGTGCATCCTCGCCACTACTAACAGGGCCGTTGGCAGGGTTAGGTTCACCTACATCGAAAGCATTTCAGGATAATAACAACACGTTGAGGCATTCACCCGTTATTCCTTTTGGTACAAGAGCTGTTACTCTTCCTGAAATATCTGGTATT
Source organism: Lasioglossum villosulum (assembly GCA_963971365.1). Taxonomy (NCBI): domain Eukaryota; kingdom Metazoa; phylum Arthropoda; class Insecta; order Hymenoptera; family Halictidae; genus Lasioglossum; species Lasioglossum villosulum. Next base: position 25,105,956 of record OZ020497.1, read on the forward strand.
TTATTTCTATTTGATAGCTCTCCAGTGTGTATTGAAGTTTTCTAATATTATTATATTATATATGAAAATTCAGAGGCAGGTAGTTTCCAAAACCTTTTGCCAGACATCAATTCAACGATAAAGGATGACCATCCGCTAACATTCATCGCTCCCGAGCTCCCGGAGGAAACGCTCTTAGAACGAGAACACAGCGAGATATTAGCGAAGTTAAACTTTGTTGTTGCGTTGTGCGAATGTGTATGCGAGGTAGCGAGAACGAGAGCAGGTCCGTTGGGTGCACCTCTGGGTGCTATCGAGCAAGCAAGCAACGCGGCGACAAGAAGAAGGGCCGAACAAGTTATTCTACTTGTTCGTGCTCTTCAATGGCTCAGTTCTGGATTAAGTCTTGCGACACAACAACTCAAAGCTGGCAGGTTACAACCAACTGCCAGCGTTAAAGACGGTAATCACATGTTCATTTTTCTTACGATTAGTTGTACACTTAAAATTCAACATTACTGGAACGTGAATGCATTTCAGTTGTGAACACAATGAACGAAAAATTCAGATCGTGTCTCGCGGAATGCAAACAGCTGAACAGCGCTGGACTTCTTCACCAGACAGGAGCTACAGCTGACAAAATCCTTTATAATCATGCTATACAAATGGTAAATATTATTATTGTAAACGTGATTTTTATACTGCAGATCTTTATGCATTTATGGCTTCCGAAAATTTTAAAAAATGCTAGAACATCAAATTCGACAGAATTTAGTACCTATTTTCATTTATTTCACATTTGCAAATGCTACTACCACTGAAAATAAGATTTTATTTTATTACACTGTCTTCAAATTCGTCTACAAAAATTGAAAATTGTATAAACATCCACAGTCTAGTGATTATTATCGTGAAGTGCTGAAGCATCGACATTATTTTTGTATTCTTTCACAGTGTCAGTCGGCAGCGTTGGATGAACTATTTGGTAACCCCGCGGAATGTTTCCAGCGGTATCATACGGCACAGATATTGCTACATTCTTTATCACAGCATGTCAGTCACAGTCAAGATAGAGCTCTCCTTATTAAATGTAATACAAATTTTCATTGTACACACGCTACTGTTTCGTTAGTGGAAACATTGGAAGAATAATTTGTTCTATCTATTTCAGACAAAGATGCTGTAGAAAAACGCTTGTACGTACTTCAGCAGCAAGGTTACATTTACGCAACAGATCCTACATAGCGCTTATGAAACATGGCAGCAGGATACAGCGACCCGCCCAAACCCGCACCGTATTCGATACCTCTCTTGTGTAAGATATTCTGCCCTATTCTGTATAAAAGATGTTAATTCATTGATCATACTACAGAGATGACATTGTAGAAAAAGAAGCAAAACTAAGATTTAAGCGTAATATAGTGAGGTTTGTTAGATCAACACAGAATAGGGTAGATTACCCCATGGAAGAGTACGAAAGTGATTCTTTACAGGTTTCTTTATATGATTTTATTAACGACGCGGATGATTAATTATAATTATATATGTAATGTATATATTATATAATACATATATATCGTATATATATACATATATATATATACGTAATACATAAATATATATATATATATTTATATATACATACATATATTTATATATATGTATATATAAATATATATTGTAATGTACGTATGGTTGATTAACTAACCTTTATTTCATATCAAATAATAAAAATATGTATACTAACAGCATTTTATGTTCAATGCAAGGCACATATTATCTTCTTAAATAACAGTGGTTCAATAATTATAAAAAAGCAAAACTATGATATATTATTTTAACAAAAGTTATATTGTGGATTGGTGCGTTTTCCTACGAATACGTTGCTCGGACTCATTTTGTCTTCTCGTCTGTGACGGCTTCTATTTTTGGTTTATTATCTCTGTAGATCACGTAATTCAACGCTGTAGCGAGAGAAGTCCAAGCAAAATAAGGAATGATCAAACAGCCGGCAAGTTTGTTCACTTTGTAGAAGGAAACGCCTAAGGCTGCAGTGCTTCCCCATAATAGAACAATCTCGTACAAGGCCTGCATATACGAGAGATGCGAGTTATTAGAAACAACATAAAATTAGCAGTTCACAATTATTATTAGACTGCGGATCTTTGTGCATTCGCAAAGAAATTGGTTGGGTGAATTGTAAGACAGTAATAGATCAGAAAAATTTAACAGAGTATTGGAATGTTGTTTGTAGTGTAGCAAGGTCATTAAGGGATGAAATCAATTTTTATTTTATTCCTGCTACTCACAATCACTGCAGAACATTTTTATGTTGCATAAAGATCCACAGTCTAGCTATTATTTTTTGGAATACCCATTGCACGTTATGGAGTCCAAAGTATATTGGTGTCCAAGCCCAGTTTAGTAACAAATTTGTTCCATATATAGAAAGAGGTAGGGCTGCTTTTTCAAAACCCCCACCATCCCTCCATACTAAATAAGAAGAGTAGCCCATTGTGCAATACAGAGAAGTCCATACTGGTGCAAACATCCAGTTTGGTGGAGTCCAACATGGTTTGTTCAAAGTCTTGTTCAGATAAAAAGAATTCAGAAATCTTCAGGACATAGGTACCTGATAATTAATGTTAAGAGGAGGCCAAGGTATTTCATATGTCTACAGATTTCCTTTAATTTAACAAGAAATATCGTTGATACCTTATCATTGTAAATGCAATCGTGTAATCGCTGTATGTTATATATATATATAGAAGGATAAAAGTATTGGTTGGCAAAAATTGGAATCAACCAATTTTCTTTTAGTAATGGTTGTTATTTTTTAAAATAATCGCCAACAATAGTTCTAACGTTAAATTATTGTTTGATTGACTGTTAAAAAAAAGAAGAGAATTATTTGCGAATCTCGCATGACTCAATGTCACAATCGAGCATATAACTATATATATTCCTAGCGAAGTGGAACACGCGAATTATGAAACGACAGAAACAGCAATTCGTTATTCAAGATCGATTGTGCATTTATACTTTTTGTATAGTTCCTAAACGGTGAAACAATGGGAATATCCGATTATAACAACATAGAATTTTACATTGCAGGTCTTGGAATTCAGGTGATTCGAAAAAATCGGTTTAATTACCTCGTACCAAGTTTTTACACTTTTTCTAGTAAAGTAAGCGCCAGCCCATCCTCCAATATTCGGATGTAAAACTCCTATCACGATCGGCCAAGACATTTTTACAGGAATTTTATTTGCAACCGCGAACTGTTTCACCTTCGTTGAGACGGATTTATCGAGCGTCGATAGCAAAGAGTATGTACGAATAAGTGCTGCTTTATGTTATCGCGAACGGTTCTCCAGTAGTACAACTAACGTAATGATAAGTGCTTTTTCTTGGAGAACGCTGCACATGTATATATACGTCATGCACTCTGGTAACAATGAGTAGTGCAATTTTGCATTACTCATGATACTTATCTGACTTGGTAACAGAAATTTGATTACTTTAATAAATATGAGTACAGCGATACCATTTTTTTTATTTACACATATAATTTAATAAATACATTAAGAACAAATAATATTTATATTACATACAGTTTCTGGAATTTCATGCACGACTTATAAATAACTATTTTAGCAGCAGAGTGAGCACTGACATACAAATGTGTGCGCGAGTACATGTTATTTTAATTAAATAACGTAGTGAATATGTATGTGGAGCATTATAATGATAAAACTATAGTGAAAATTCAAATATACATACACCTCTTGATTTTGTCTGAACACGACCGTTTGTTTTTAGCAAATGTGCTGGAATTTGGACGAAAACTACATATACATTTCACAAATACGTCTTGAAATCTCTCACGTTTTCGTTGACAGTTGCATATTGAGGAATTCTCTAAAATGAAAAACTTATAAAAACAAAAAAGCTAAAAAATATATAATATATATATATGGTTTTCTGCATGAAGTCAGTGAAATATATTACTGTCTTGAGGTATAGTCCGCACGGCGAGAGTTGGCACGAGAGCTTGTAGGTACCACGTGGTGCTCCCAGTGCGTTAAGAGTGGGACTCGCCGTTCCCCCTGCACCCCACTGACGCCATTCTGTGCCAACTCTCGCCGCGCGGACAATACGATTAGTTAGATTTACACCTCACACCATTGAAATTTCAAAACGGAGTATGCACGGATAAATGCGCAGGAACTTTTTGCGCATCTCATCGGCATTTAGAAAAATAAAACTTTAGGCGGTACAGCCAGAAAGTTGATCGGATTCTCGAAGATATGAAAGGGTATAGAAAAAGAATGTTTTTCGAGGAAATTGTTCCTACGTTTACAACGAGCTGAAACACCAGTTACTTAGTCTTGTGCTTAGCGATAGTTGTAGAAAGACGTTGGTTCGTAGAGGAAAGAATCTTGTATAATTTAAGACGTTTCATCTACTTTTTTGGTATTCTGTGCATTTTTTTGTTGTTTGGAACTAATATGTCTAGCTACTTGATTTTCTACCATCAACTTTGTATTTTGCTCATTCTTTATTATCTGTTTTTTCTTTTCGCCCCTTCGATCGATATATTCATCCTTTTATTCATATTTTTTATCTTTTGCATCTTCGTTATCGTCCGTCTCTCTCTTTTTCTCAACTCTAGATGCGAACACACCGGGAAGATGATCTTTTACGCGTTGTCTTAGCTTCTGAGGAATCACCATGATGGTTGTGATCATGTTACCGAGGAAGAGTACCAAGAACATGGCACTGAGAACTGGTACATGCCACGTAGCTTCTGAATGGGTCGTTAACGTATACAACATATACGCGTTGTATAATTGGAACAGGTATCCGATAAAAAGGAATGGTAACAGAAAAGACAATCCTCGCCACATCCACGAATGAAAGCCTTCTATAGTAATATCCATATTATGTCTTTCGCCTAATGCTTTCAAGCGATATAAAACACCGCGTTGATAACAGAATTGTAAATACTGCACGAAACCTGTAAATTCAATATTATGATATTCTCTGATTGAACTTTTATAGATTATTTAGAAAAGAATCGGCTTACTAATGTACGCGTTGAACCACATAAACTGGTGTCGAAATGCATACCACGGCCCGGTGTTGGGCCATACTAGCAAAACTCCAGAAACTACGGTCGAAAGGAAATGGTGAAATCTCCACCAACCCTTGATTCTCGAACCATTTACTTTTAATATACTTTCCCTTATTGTCAGCGTACAATAGTACCAGACTAAAAGGAACATAAAACTAAGTTCCAAGGTTCTGAAATGTAGATTTATAGAATATTAGTTTCATATAAAAGCGTAGAACAACTCGGTGTAAAATGAATAATGTTTTACCTGACATTAGTTACTAGATTTATCACAGATAAAACAAATCCAATTACAGAAAGGACTAATTTAAACTTTTCATATTCATCTTTATACTTGAATCTGGAAAGAATGACAACGAACGTGATTGTATATTATTTGTTATATTTCTTGATGTAAATGATACAGTTATACTTACTTATCACTCTTATTTAATATGGAAACGTTAACGCTGCCTAAGATAATTTGAAGGTACGTGCCGTTTGGTTTAGGTAAGGTCTGTTCTATTTCGTGTAACTGCTGCTTCCTCTTTGTCATATCTTTGTCTATACTTTGACGTGCTTCGCCTGCGTGTAGTCTACTCCGAGTTATACAAAATTTGTTATAATTCATAAAAAACAAACAATGATAACCAACATATCAGATCCACTTACTGTTTCAATGATTTCGATATTACACCCATCCTGTACCTCTGATGAGAAATCCCTTTCAAGCATTTTGCCTGGAGTTCGCTTACTTCTTCTAGTTTTGCAAGGTATTCTCTATTCAGTACCTGTACGCAATACAAAAATGTTCCTGTTATTAAAATGATCCCATATAATATATTCTTTTACACAAAAGACATAATGGTAGAAGGACGAACGAAAAATGTATTTATGTTCTTTTCTCTTGTGTTTCCAACAATTTGGTCCAACAATCGAAATAGACTTTTGTTTTTGACTCGACTGTATCTCGGATTATTATTCCGCAAGAGTAAAGCGCAAGATATTATTGTGGATATCGTATTAGAAGATATAAGTGGTTTTTCTGGCCAAACCAATAGCTAGTTTCAGTAGCGATTTATGTTCCTCGAACACCGGTTTGGAGTATCGCTATGGATAAATAAAAGGGCACACTTAACCTCGAACGTTATGAAATGGCTGGTTGTGTGAAACCGTCGACAACATCGATATCTTGAATTAACGAAAAATAACTCTTACTTCCAATTCCTTGTAATCTTGCGCTAGGTCGTTCCAATCTTTCAAGCAAGATTCAATATCGGTGTCCATTGTGACGAAGGAAAAGATGATGGCCGAGAACCATCTAAAAATTTAGATACGCCGCGGTTCGTCGTGTCGTATTGCTGCGGCTAAACCGTTTCCTCGTTGATCTAGCGACAGAGTGCTCTAAAAGTCGCCTTTCGATTATCGTGATCTTCAAGGCCGACGAATGATAAGAGCGTCTTCCCAAAAATATTGAATTCGTGTTGGAGAAAATACAATAAGTACAATTCTGTTCAAAGTGTGATTCGCAACAGGAATTTTACGTTGCATTCTAATGTGCGAAACGAAACTGAACGAAATGCTAATCGACAAAGTCTGTTTCGACAGAGCGTGTACACGGCGACGTTTAAATTTCAAAATTCGGAACGGAATAGAAACCCGTGGTCCCGAAATTATATCATTGGCGAATTAGATGTACATAATCGAACGTGACGAAATTTTTCCAGATAATTTCTCAATGAAACCACACTTACGTAATTCTTCACGATAATTCCTGTATATCGTTTCATACACGTGTAAAACATTTTATTCCTATGCGTACTTCGTACGCGTTCCATATCTCACGAATATAATTTATTCGTGATATAAATTCTTGCTCTACCGACGTTTATTCAGTGGCTAAGTACTACATTTATTATTCGTCGCTGAAACAGTTATATCCATTATGCGAAATAATGTTCAACATAAGCCATAACAACAGTTTAATGTATAGCGATCGTAATGAGCTTTAAGCAAAAATTAAATGTTGTCGGCGCGTTGGTTCGATCAATTATATATACTTAAACACTATTTGCAAAATATCACAAAATTTTTCTCAACGTTTCGATCTGAATTTAGATCCTCTGTATGTGACTAACATGTTGCTGCCTGGACAGTCAATAAGCCATATCAGTTTCTCATGTTTGTTTGAAATAAAGTTTGTTTATTCCTATTCACGGGCGACAGCCTAACAGAATAAACTCTCATCGGGTAAATTTTTCGAAACGTTTGGACCCCACAGCCTGATTCCATGACTACTTTTGGTTGAACTGTTGTCGGCGACGGTAATTTATGGAGGCGCATACTTGTTTTCGTCTTTTTATCCACGCGTAGCTCGGACTCGTAAATAATTAAGGATTTTGTGACTCCGCATAGTGTACAATGCATGCAGTCCACAATTTCAACCTGTATCCTATCGCATCCCGCCGGACATGCGAATTTTTTCACGGTCGTTGACCATGGGAAGACAAAAAAGGGTGTAACACACACACACACACGTACACACAGAGAGAGAGAGGGGGGGGGAGAGGGAGAAAGGGAGAAAGATAAAGAGGAGGAAAGAGTCTTCACTAAAGACAAAAGTGCTACGCAGTTACTGCTGGTTTCTGCAGTAAATACGTCGGGGTCGCTTCATGTGTAATTCGATATACATTTCGTTACACCTTCGATACACCGATTCCTTGACCTCGAGTCGCGTCGCGCCACGCCATGCCATATCGTCACGGAATACATTGTTCATCGGTTTCTTTCCCCACGTGAATTCATTACATTGAATTTTATGCATCTTGGAAGACTAACCGGAGTCAGACCGCGCATAATTCTTTTCCCCGTTGAATGTCAATACCGCTGATGTTAACTTCAACACTGTATATCAATTCTTACAAATGTAGCAAATATATTTATTGTCCAAATAAAATATTCACCTGCGTTTCAGAAAAGATTATTGATGCACAATTATAATATATACAGGGTGAGTCCGCAGAAACAGAACACCTGAATAACGCGGCTGCTATTGGTGTTAGGAAGAGATGCATCAGATGGAACTTGCATGGTCTCGAGGGGGCATTAGTCTGATGTTAGTAGCTTTTTTGTAGGTGGACGCGTAAAGGACATATGAAGGTCAACTTCATTTTTTTAAATGCAATGAGGTATTTTTTAATACATCAATCGATGCAGCTGGACATACGTTATAAAAAAGTACATCGAAAAGTTAGTAGTTCAGGAGATATTTCAATTAATGATGGGCACCATCGACTGAAAACTATCGACTAAATCGATAGTAATCAATTACTATTTTCAGTCGATTAATTTTTTAAATTATCGACTAAATTTAACGGCGGGAGTTTTTAATACATTTTATAAGATTTACTTATATAATAATATCGAGTAATCGAATAATTCGCACAATAAGCATGTGTATGTAGTATAAATAACAATTATTCTACTGTAAATATTGTACAATTATTAAATAACACTACTAGTTTTAGCGTAGATACTTTTGTAAAAAAAAAGGTCATCGCTCGATTTTTTTGCAAAAATAGTATTTCATAATTATACCCATAACTATTACATATCTTTCTAAAAAATCCAATAACACTTTGCTTTTGTATTGCATTATTACTAAAGGATAAATAATAATTTACACGTTTTTAAATTCTGGTTTATAGTTACTTATTTCTTGTAATCGTATTCGTAACTTATAGAATAGAATTATTATAAATTATAAATTAATGTTAATAAGAAATTTGAAAGTACAATTTCTTTGCTGTAAGAATGAGTGAGAGATGAGACATATACGTTGGCATAGCACTAAAATAAAATTTCAGTCGACTAAAAACTATCAACTATTCGATAGTATGTAGCAACTAAATAGTAATTAGTCGATAGTCGAATTTAGTCGATGGTGCCCATCACTAATTTAAATTTAAATAACTCAAAAATACCATTCCTGTCGTACTAAGACGTTACACTATGTAGTAAGTAAACGCTAACGTCTTATTGTTAGTACGACACTAATGGTATTTTTGAGTTATTTAAATTGAAATATCTCCTGAACTACTAACTTTTCGACATACATAGGTTAGTACTTTTTTATAACGAATGTATAGCTGCATCGATTGATGTATTAAAAAATACCTCATTCCATTTTAAAAAATGAAGTTGACCTTCATATGTCCTTTACGCGTCCACCTACAAAAAAGCTACTAACATCAGACTAATGCCCCCTCGAAACCACGCAAGTTCCGTCTGATGCATCTCTTCTTAACACCAATAGCAGCCGCGTTATTCAGGTGTTCTGTTTCTGCGGACTCACCCTGTATAAACGGTCATGGACAATATTAAGTGAACACTCTTAAAAGTCTCATAACTTTTTAAAAATTGGTCTGAAGAACTTGGATTGTTTTAAGGTGTTAGACCGACTAGTTTGCTAGAGAATGAGCAAACAGACAGTTATTTATATTGCAATTGGTAGGAATCATATAAAACTTTTAAAATTATGTTTTGTCAACTTTTTTTATCTGAGCGTGTAACCATAATTTAAAAAATTCGATTCGTAGATTTCGGTAATTTATACAATATTGAAAATTTCATCGAAATCGGTCAATATTGCAGTGAGCTGCCTACGTTTAAAGATGAGAGCTTAAAAGTGAAAGTCGTAGATTTTCAGCCTTTTTGAATTTTATATGGTTCCTACCAATTGGAATCTAAACAAATTTTTGTTTACTCAGTCTTTAGCAAACTAGTCGGTCTAACACCTGAAACAAATTCAAGTCCTTTGGTTCAATTTTAAAAAAGTTATGCAACCATGTATCCACTTAATATTGTCCCCGACTGCATTATGTATATATATGGGAGTAAATGTACATTAAAAGTATACTTATAGCAACTTTTTGATCACGCTATTACGTGATCCTACTATGTATATCTCCATTCTTAGAAACATCCCCTCGAGCGGTGTTCCCTTCGTATTGCCTAAAAGTCAGTTTCTTTATTTATTTATTAAAATAATCATTGTTCGCACTGAGATTAGTATATTCTTTTGGAAGAAACAACTACGGCGGAGACAGTATCGGCTGTATTATTTGAAAGCGCTATATCGCTTTGTTCAAAGTCTTCTTTTTTGATTCTGTTATGCTAGCGGAATATATATTAACCTTTTGTCCAGAGATGTCCCATGAGTGAATCATTGGCGATAGACCGAGACTGTCCTGAAAAATGTGCAAAAGATTATAAACAAAGAGCGTCCAGAATTGATAATAATTTTTCTATCTGATCGAGAAGATCTGTTACCGTTACACGGCTGCGCCAGCGATAGGATTATTCAAATGCGGCTCCTTATCCTTGGCCCTCGAGATATCTAATATGTCCTCCCCACTCCGATGTGAGAAGTTTCGGCTGGAGATTCAAATACGTTCGGAACTGTTAAATGGTATGCAGTAGACTGTATCGACGTTTGAGAACCACACGTGTGATTCGATAAATGGGCGTGCTTGTTCGATTCTAAATAAGAAATAAGTCTTCTGAAACATTTGTACACGGAAATATAGTAAACGGCTATGAAAAGTTTATAAGTTGTTTCAACTTATACCTAGTGAGTGTAACAGGTTTAAAAGGGATTGTGCGATTCAAAGATCAAGTACATCATCTACTTGGTCGTTTAATCCATAATAAAGATAATAAATAATAGTACATAGTGTGATTCTATCGGTTTTGCAATATAATTCGAGTATTATCCCAGATAGCACCCGGACGTCTGATGTACGTCCAATGGACGTATGGACTTAAATTGGACGTACATCGGACGTTCATTGGATGTCCGTGCTATCTGGGTATATACAGGGTGAGTCACCAAAGTTAGCACCTCAAATATTCTTGTTGTTTCCAAAAAAACATAAAATATAGTAAGGACAAAGTTGAATGGTACAATGGGGCTGACACAATGCAAAAAAAATTTTGTTTTTGTCATTTCTTTTTGGAGATATCAAGGTCACCTTAATTTTTTAAAATGGAATGAGGTATTTTTTAATACATCAATCGATGTAGCTGGACATTCGTTATAAAAAAGTACTAACCTGTGTACATCGAAAAGTTAGTAGTTCAGGAGATATTTCAATTTAAATAACTCTGAAATATCATTACAGTTATACTAAAAGTCGTTAGCGTTTACTTACTAGTGTAACGTGTTAGTACGACAGTAATGGTATTTTTGAGTTATTTAAATTGAAATATCTCCTGAACTACTAACTTTTCGACATACATAGGTTAGTACTTTTTTTACAACGGATGTCCAGCTGCATCGATTGATGTATTAAAAAATACCTCATTCCATAAAAAAAATGAAGGTGACCTTGATACCTCCAAAAAATGACAAAAACAAAATTTTTTTTGCATGTTGTCAGCCCCATTGTACCATTCGACTTTGTCCTTACCATATTTTACGTATCTTTAGAAACAACAAAGTTATTTGAGGTGCTAACGTTTGGTGACTCACCCTGTATATGCTGGACTACCCGTAGCGTCGATTACTTGCGCGTGGTAATTACGTTAATCGCGGCGGCGCTGTAATAATCTATTGAGGAAAGAGTAAGGAGATGTTGAGTCAGAAACGCAAAGAATTTCTCTGTCGAGGAAAGTGGAAACCTGCAGCGAAGTGGGATAAACGGGTTCTAGATAACGGCATAGTAAACGGTATTTGATCCTCTTCACGTGTACACCATGCTACAATTAGCGTACAACTTGAACCGTGTTTACCAGTGTACCAGAGAACTCGCATAGTACGGTACAGCACTTCCTGTTACCGTGCGTATTTCTGGTCGTGGCCGGAAGTGGATAGGAGAACAGTTTCGGTAGACTTAATTTGCTAAGAATCGCAAAATTCATCATCCTCGAGAGATCTAGAAAAGCCTGATAAAATAGAGAAAACGATAGGTATTTACATCGAAAGGATTTCAGAAATCAGTGTTACCGTCGTTATCGCCACCGCGTCAAGGTCTACCAAGAATGACAGGGGAGACGGAAAACAAAAACTTCCTGGGCGAATACACGTCAAGCATTTTTTCTATAGAGTCACGTATGCCCGTCTGAAACGAGAAACGACAGTCTGCAAAAGGTGTCGAATTTGACGCGTGTTAATACGCGCGATTACTCTGCAAAAGCATTCTGCAACCGAGTCGAGGCACTACAGTTATCGATTGCATTTCTGTCGGGCGAAAGAAGCTGCAGCAGGTCCATCTGTGAGTCGACAGCGCAGCGGCCTGATCTCCCGCGTTTTGTAGTAGTAAAGAAACCTCGCCGGTCAACAATGTTTTTCGTTTTTTTAGAGACTCGATGGAATAATAAGAAACGTTCGGTTAGTGAAACGTAGTTTGAGTTTGCGAAAACTTACCGTTTCTCCGGTCGAGGAATCGAAAGTAATCGAAAGATGAATGTTACACGAACATTTCTTCGAGTCGCGAAAAAAATCAACGTCGAGGGTGTTACCCTGTCGAATTATCGCGTACCGGGTCGCAGTTATTCAGGGGCGACGGGAATCGACGATCCGTCCGATACCTCGAAGACCGCAGATGGCGTTGCACGATCGAAGATCGAAATCGTCGAGAAATCGCAGGATAGAGACGGATGTTATGGCAGTACGGCCACGGCAAATGATACCGGAAACGTTTTGCGAGAAGCACCGGAACCCAGAGGTCTTCCATTGTTTGGAACGTTTTTCTCGTTTCTACTTGCCGGCGGCGCAAAAAGGCAGCATGAATACGTGGACAGAAGACACAAACAACTGGGTCCGGTCTACAGAGAACGTCTGGGCCCGATTACGGCAGTTTTCGTCAATTCTCCGGAAGAATTTCGTAGAATTTTCCGGATAGAAGGAACGGCGCCTAAACACTTTCTACCGGAAGCTTGGACCCTGTACAACGATATACGAAAATGTCGGCGCGGACTGCTCTTCATGTAAATTGTTCTCCGTAAAAATCGGCGTTAACTGCTGACGCTTCATTGTACAGGGTGTTCCAAAATAAGTGTAACTCCCGGAAATGGGAGGTTGCTTCCCAGATAGCACCGTACGTCCGAAGGACGTCCGTTTCATGCCCACTTTACGTCCATACGTCCGACGTCCGTTACGGACGTCCCTCGGACATCCATTGGACCTAAATTTCGGTTGTCCCAGGGACATTCGGTTTTTAGGTCCTAAGGACATCCGTGGGACTTCAATTTCGGACGTCCGTGGGACATCCATTATTTACGTCCCTCGGACATCCACTGGACCTAAATTTCGGTTGTCCCAGGGACATTCGTTTTTTAGGTTCTAAGGACATCCGTGGGACTTCAATTTCGGACGTCCGTGGGACATCCGTTATTTACGTCCTAAGGACGTCCGATGGACTTAAATTTCGGATGTTCCAAGTACGTATAATTTTTACGGATTATGGTGTTACGGAAAGCAAAATCCATATTGATTTTTTAAATGTTAGAATACATTTTTGATCTAATAATGTTATAGCTGGTGTCAAGGCTAATCCAACGACCTACCTTTTTATTACTCTGAGCTCATAAATAACGATACAATATTGTATTCCGGTTTTTGGGCCAAATACGCCACTGCGGCATCGCGTCGCATCACCGTGCGTTTACGTGAAGTGAGGTTAGTTTAGCACGTGTTCCTTGTGCACGTGTTTGTAATATTCCAGTTAATAAAAAGCGTGTGTGAGTGATTCGATAATTTAAGCCACTTGTTAGGATTGTGTTGGTGAAACATGTCACTGCGATTTCAGGTAAGCTTTTATTTTATATTTATTTTCAATCATTGAAACATTACTGACAAAAGGAAAATATAAAAATATTATTACGTTGAAGGGGAATGTCTATCATATATTAACACTAAACCTACCAACACCGGTTAAAATGAGTGGTTGCAGGTTTTTTATTCTACAATTAGAAATGTAATAAAACTGATTTCATGAGAAACAACTGTATTGACATTTTTATTAGTAGTGCACATATTACAATAGTACATAGCTACACAAAGTCTAAATAAAATCAATCTTGTCATTTGTATAAGAGAACATGTACCATAGTTACTTCAGAGGCTCGGTAGGTTTAGCGTTAAAGAAAATATTTGTGTCACTTTATACAAATACATGTTTCATATTAATCAACAATATAATTTCCATTATTTGTAATAATATGTTGCCATATTTCAGATAACCTGTTAATTCCTGTTTTCTAATGACTCGGTAACTAAAATGTGTTTTAGATTTACAAGAAAAATTACCTGCTTATTTAAAATACAACATAGCTTTCCCTCCAACCTAATATATTCATGCTAAAAAATCTTCCCGTTTATTTGACAATGCTTCTCACCAAGAAATTCTAATTTTTAGATGCAGCGAAGATATCCAAGACATTAATTCATCAGAAAGAAACAAGTCTTTCCATACGGATCACATTAGTTTATAGTAGCGGAGGACCATGAAAGGAAACGAAACAATTTGTAATGATTTTTTAGATATAGATAAATAGATTGTTGTATATTGTATTATATATATATTATATTATATATGTTGTATTATATGTATACTATTGTATTGTTATATTACTATTATATATTATATTACTATTGTATTGTACTTATATATGTTATATTACTATTGTATTGTACTATTCACCTAATATTTTTGTAATATATATATGAAATGTTTATTTAATAAAAATTAAAATGAAATTTTAATGTTTTATAAACTTCTGAATATGTCCAGCCATATGTCCCAGGGACGTCTAAATAACGTCCTTATATCCCCACATACGTACCAGGATCGCCCAATGACGTCCTTATGTCCTAGCTAAGTAGGTACCAGGAACGTCCAAATAACGTCCTTATGTCCCTGGTACGTACCAGGAACATACAAATAACGTCCGTATGTCCCCAGATACGTCCCACATACATCCCAGATTGGTCCGTGCGGGACGTCCTATGTACGTCACACTTTGTAAATCGTACCTTCCTGGGACATATATCGGACATATTTCGGACGTATCTCGGACATACGGACATGATTCGGACGTCCCTGGGACATACGAAGGTCCAATACGGACGTACTTTGGACGTCCTTCGGACATCCGAGTGCTATCTGGGTTGGGTCATTTGAAGCGACATTTTCCTTTACAAAAATGGCGTCCGCGGCTTTGTTTAGGAGTTATTAACGAAAAACACGGACCAATCAGAGAGCGGCTACAGCGGATTGATTCTGGTTCGGCCAATAGCGACACCACGTTAACCGTTCGCTATAGCCGGGCTCTGATTGGTCTGTGTTTTTCTATAATAACTCCTAAACAAAGCAGCGGACACCGTTTTTGTAAAGGAAAATGTCGCTTCATATGACCCAAGGAACCTCCCATTTCCGGGAGTTACATTTATCTTGGGACACCCTGTATTTAGACTGCGGACCTTTATGCAAAATAAAAATGTTTTGCATTGATTGTGGGAAGCAGGAAGAAAAACATCGATTTCATCCTTTTTCATGACTTTGTTCAAATTTTTCTAATTCATTACTGTTTTATATTTCGCCCAATCAATTTCTTCATAAATACACAAAGATCCGCAGTCTAATTAACAATAGAATAATATGTATCTAATCTATTGAGAGTAAGAACAAAAACATAAAAAGTTTAAATCCACTCGGATCCATTAGCCACGCATGCATGTGTAAATAGTTAGGCTTACATGCTATCTATTGCACTTTTTAATACATTTATTTTATATTTTAATATCGTTTTCATCATAGCATATTCATGAAGTATTTTTAACAATTTAGTCTTTGGTCAAGCGACTTTTCATTGTCAACTAACATGGAGACACTTTTGAACAGGGACGGAGAAGAATGGATGCATTTTCGTAAAATATTGAACAAAGTAATGTTGGTGCCGGATCCAACGAACCTGATGGCCAGTCCTTGCAAAGAGGCAGCGAAAGAATTGACACGGAAATGGCAGCAACAGGTGAACACCGATTCCGTGATACCGGAGTTACAGGTTCAACTTTATCAGTGGTCTATAGAGGGTAAATGCGACTTTGAAATTTCATCGAATATCTAAAAACTCAAAGTAGAATTGTGATTGAATTTTTGCAGCTATGGTGGCCACCTTGATGGGCACCTGTTGGCAAAATTGCAGGCAGGAATTGTCTCAAGACTTCGAAAAATTGGCGAGAATGTTGCACAAAATATTTGAATACTCTGCTAAATTAGCAATAATGCCAGCTAAGGTAGCCATGAATTTACGACTTCCGATTTGGATAAAGTTCGTTGCAGCCGTAGACACGACATTTGAAACCGTTCGAATTTTAGTACCGCGAATCATTCAATTAGGTGGCGACGGCTTACTAAAGAAAATGCTGAACGGAGGAATTCAAGAAGAGGATGCAATTTGCATTGTCACGGATTTTATTTTAGCGGCTGGCGATACGGTATGTATACGCATACACATATACGTATTTTATGTATCAACAATTTCCCGTATATAATTCCAGACGGCGACCACTTTGCAATGGAGTTTATTATTACTGTCCCATCATCCAGACAGACAAGAAAAACTGTACGAACATTTGATGAAACTTTCGGAACAGGAAGTGCTACGAGACGTACACTTGAGAGGTATAATCAAAGAGACTCTTCGATTATATCCCACCGCGCCATTCATCTCGCGATATTTACCGGAAGACAGCGTGATTGGTAATTACTTTGTGCCAAAAGGGGTAAATGAACTTGTCGTTATTGATAATAACATTGCGCGGAATGGAAGAGAATACTCGATTGATTTTAGGAACTGATAGTGTTGTCGATCTATTCGAGCGGTCGCGATGAGAAAAATTTTTCACGACCGAACGAGTTCCTACCGGAAAGATGGATCAGAACGGATAAAAGCACTTACCGCAGTTTATTGAATCCATACGCGAGTTTGCCGTTTGCTCTGGGCGCGAGAAGCTGCATTGGCCGGAAACTGGCGGAGATACAAATACTTTATGGCTTGTCAGAGGTATTCGAATGATCGTAATTAGACTGCGGATCTCGATGCGTTTATAGTAAAATTGAATAAATCAAATTCAAAGTTGTTGGAAAATTTGAATAATTGAACACGTCGATATATTCGCCTCTACTCAAGTTTGGTTTCGATTTCTTGCAATCGATGCAGACAATTTTCATTTTGCATAAAGATCCGCAGTCTAATTATAATACGGTAAGGGTGGACATGTACCCGAGCCTCGAGGTCAAAATCGAGTAATTTCCGGGTACTTGCCCATCCCTACAATACACATTAGAAGCAGGCATCTTATAATATGTATATGTATATTTGTTAAATTGGTTACTTCTTAAAATTGCGCAAGATAAATGCTTGCATATTACATATTATTAATACATATTACATTGTCCAGGTAAAATAACAAAAACTGTGAATAAAATATAATAGATATATGTACAATATATCTTTAAATAGACGACCGGTGAAACAACGATTCATAACATTTCTATGAATATTTCAGCTGGTGAAATCATTCAAGATAGATTGCGTGAACAAGGATCGCGTGCAAATGATTTTGCACTTGATTTCCATCCCATCGGTTTCGATACAGTTAAAGCTAACGCGAAGAGAATAGAAAAAAAGAAAAAGACCGAGACACGCAAGGTACGATGGCAAGAAAGTAAATCTACATTCGTCCTATGTTAATGAATTTTAAATTCGACTCCTTTACACGTATATACACAACGATTTAGCGTTTCAATGTATATTCGATTCTTTAAAGAAATTACCTACAAATTGTATAATAATCATTAATATACATCAATTCCGCCTCTTAAAATATATTCACAGTAAATATCCGTATCTAGGTTACGATAATAGGTGTACGACGAATAAAAGATTTTATAATATACGAATTTCATCGAGTGCCTCATATATAATCATAATACTTACGATTAAACGTTCAAATAATCTACGATTTTTTCTACTATTAATATCACAATTAGGTTACATGACTTTGTCGTTAATATTGGCACAGAACGCTATTAATTATCTGTCTGATCTCGTTCAAGAACTCGCGGAAATTACTGCTGCTAGAGAAGTCCTGAAACGCTTGTATTCTTTCCGAGTTGGTCATGGTGGCTGTGAGAAAAATCTTGACGCACCAAGATTTCAATTCGTGGCATGAGTTAGTTATCGCCCAGTTCCAGGCTCTGCTGAAATTCTGATAATTTAATTTGGATATCAAGCTCTCTGTGAGGACATGCGACACGTCGTTCATCAGGAACTTGTCGGCCAGCAATGCGGCGTCCAATAAAGACTCGATGGTTCTGTTCTCAAAGGTGGCGCCGTTCGCGGCGAGCAATAACGTATTAAGACCTTCTCTCGACGTGTTTCGCAGCTTGACGCGTTTCTTGCCCGATTCCGAAAAGTTTCCTTCGAGCATAGCGGAAAAAGCGTCGGATTTCTGACACAACGTGTGTCTACAAGCATCGACGGTCGTCCCATCGTCCAACTCGAACGTGACTGTTGCCGGCTTCGGATGATTATCGTAGACCCGTGGGAAATCGGTCGATGTGGTGTCAGCGATCTGACACTTGTCTATAGTTTCCGGCTGTATCTGCAACGTGTCCGCCAGCCGACAAATCGACCATATAGCGTTCTTGTAAAGACTATGCTGTCGGTCGGACAGTACGCGGAATATTAGCGGTATGCCGCCGTGATCGTCCAGCAGAGACTTCAGAATGTATCGTGTCTTAATTAAAAACGGTATAGAGACTGCGATCACCAATTTGTGAGCTTCGTCCCCGCGCCGTAATATCGATGTCAATTCACCTATTGCTCTATCAGTTTCCGCGAGAGCGCATAGATGTCTTAAGTACTGTTCCGAACCGTATAATGTCTGAGCTTCAAACACGAATCCCTGCTTCAGCAACGGCATCAAATATGCTCTTTTTCTGTTTGAAAAAAACAATCGTTGTGTAACTGAAAATTTTCTGTGAAAAAACGATCTGAAATTCTTCACCTACCTTATAATCTGAGTTAAAATCCTGGATGCTTTCGGGTGTTTAGCATATCTGATGTAAGCCGACAATGGTTCGATGGTGTTCGAATCGGCCAGTCGTTCAATTGGATGATCCGAGTAACTTAGACGACTCAATAAAATCAACGTCGCGTATTCACAGTTACTCGATTTATTTCCTTCTTTCGAATTCTGAGGTTCCTCCACTTCCGCAGTTACAGATTTATAACTTTCTAGCGATTCGACTTCTTCTTCAAGTTCTGTGGAAAGATCAGTTACTGTGTTTATAATCAGGAATTTGATCGATATTTTAGAAAAACGTATTATCATTGATATGTAGCAAACCATTTTCGTTATCCGTAAATTCTGTATCGCTACAAACTGGACTGTAATTGTCTTCTGTATTTTCATCGTTTTCTACCGAATCGTAAAATGGTAATGGGGGTGTGCTAGGGGGTGACGAAGACACACTGGTCGCACTACTTGGACTCCAGTCGTCGCGGTAGTAATCCGAGCTAAATCTGTGAAATAAAAGTAAAGCGTTTGTTCTTAGGTTTTGTTCGAAATTAACATGAAATAATCTGACAGACATACCGGCCTAGATTGGTTTTATTATATTTGAACTCTGTTTGCTTGTTGGGTGGTGATTCGTTCCCCCTCTTTTTTAAAGCTTTAGCTTTCTCATTACTTGCAGCTTCGGCAACCATTTTGTTCAATCTCGTTATCAAAACATCAAGCAAACCATTTTTCACCATTATCTCAATGCTTGGATCGTCGTAAATAAATTGCGCTAAGGCGCGCAGCAAGAAAGGATGATACCTTTCGTACTGAGGATTTTGTAATAAAGACAGCATCAATTCTAGACCAGATCCCATTCTAATTCTTGCACGATTCACAGCTTCCCAACAGAACAGACATAAACTGGCCAACGTTTCTTCGCACAATTCCGAACGATCTCTGATCAGAATGATGAGACAATCGATAGCACCGGAATTGCCCAAACTAGGACGACATTCTGTTATTTGGCAAAGATTGTACAAACACTTGATGGCCATTTTATTTTTCATACCGCAACATCGCACGATGCATTTATAGCCTTGCAAATCTTTCTCTCCTCGAATTTGTTCTGCGACTCGAGGATCTGGAGTACCAACTAAAAATGCGCACATAGCTTTCAAACAAATTTCTATCAGTTCTGAAGCTGCTCTCGTGCTTGTCTCCAATTTCTCCACCGCCATTATTAACAAACTCGTAATTCTACGTATAACTCCACTTTCTAATATTTCTTCTCTGCTGCCTACGTGTATACTCCAAATGTTTCTGTACAAGAGAGATGGATATATATATACAATATATACACACAGGGTGAACCACAAATCGTTACCAGTAGAGATTGCTCTGTTATTAGCAGCCCAATCGAAAATGGTTTCATCAGGGATAGCATGGTTTCAAGAGAGCTTTCACGTGATTGTAACAAATTTTTCGTAAAAAATATTAAAAAAGCAATCTTTTGCAATTTCTTTTTTGTTACGATTATCCTCTAGCAAATACATATAAAAAAATTATAGGTGTATTTGCAAAAAAGGTGACCTTGAAAAATCATGAAAAAGGGAGTTGATATCAAGTTTGCTATAATCGCGTGAAAGCTGTCTTCAAACTATGCCTATATCTGATAAAAACATTTTCGATCAGACTGCTAATAACAAATCTCTACTGGTCACAATTTGTGGTTTACCATTATAAGTAAATAGAGTACAGGACATTGCCTGTTACAAAAGTATCTTCAACGATTCAATGTACCTTATAGCTCTAACGCTCATCAAATAAGTTTGCATATTTGTGTCTAATTGTAAAAGGTCGACTATAGCTTGGATTGCGCCAGCATTGCACAGCGATTTGACATGCCAATCGCACTCGGACAAATTTCCAATTAGTCTACACGCACGACAGTGTAAAGTGCTTTCTAGTTTTATATATTTGATTATAGAGACTACGTTACATGCTATTTTTGAACCTCTGACCTGAAACATATACGAATAACATTAGCTTCAAGTAGTTTTACCACCGATGGCTGTTTCGACCCTGTCTCTGAGTGAACAGATCCTAGAGGCGAAGAGCTTCTAAAAAATAAAAAGACTGATGCATATAGTACCTTCTCTCTTGCATCCGAATGCAAACACGCGTTCGCTAGAATGCTTAAAGTCATGTTTAATATCTTCAAATTCTGACAACGGAGTAAATTCACTAGAACACCCAATCCTTCATCTTTTCCAAACTGCTTGTACCATTTGGGTTCGTTTTTTAGTCGTAGTAGGCACGAAGTGATTACACTCTCGGACTCTGTTTTCATGCGTATCAATAATTCCTGAAGTATTGGTTGTTCTTTCTTCTCGTCCATAGCCGACATTTTTTGTAGATAAACAGAAAAATGAACGAAAATTCGTTAATTTTCTGGAGAAAACATAACCTCGAAATTGTACTTCCAAGTTGCCAGTGATTCGTGGGCCGTCGTCAGCCGTCGTGGACCGTTCCCCTCAGCCGCTGGTTTCCCCTTCCCTGACCCGCCCCTCACGTATTGTCGACCGCGCTGCTCGTGTGTGCCTCTTCGGTTGCGAGCGCGCTACACACAAGCGTGTCTCTGCTCTGTCCGTGTGAACTACCTGCTCGACTGATCGGCGCCGCACAGTGGGAGCTTTCGTCCAAATCGGAGACAAAATCAAAGAACTTCCGATAGAAATGAGATGGAGCGCTGAAATTTTGTTTAATTACAGCTGAAACTTGACAGAATATGAGAAAAATAGGGAGATTATGGTACGAACGTTTTTTAACCTTGAAAAAATTCGTCAAACTTGCACAATGTCAAGAAAATTGCGGTTTTTCCAATACCACGCGCGGAAAATTTTTTTTAACATGCTACACATCATTTCCTGCAGATTTTTTCACGCTGATTTCAAATCTGGTCTCAAAATTTGTCCACAACCTCAGTATTTTTCAAAAAATCGATTTTGTTACAAAATACTAAATAAAATTGATAAAATCCCAACAAAAACATCCTGTAAACAGGAGCCAAGTTCTCTGTGGCTGTAAAAAGTTGTGAGATCAAACAAAATACTGCCAAGTTAGCTTATTGTTAGAAATACCTGTCGCAATACTGAAAAAAGCGTTTGTAAAAATTAGTTTAAAAGAACGCTATTTAATTTTTAAAGAGTTACATGGAGGGTTAAATTATTCAAACTTGGCCGCTACCAAACACCTTTTATGGCCATTGGTTTAAAAAGTAACGGCCAAGTTGGATAATTTAACCCTCCAATTTTGCTGGCAAACTGCCAACCGTTTCAGTAAGTTTTTTGAAAATTTTCTTGCTAATACATACTCCTATCATCAGGATTCAAAAAACTTAATGGAGGCAACAAACCGTTCTTATCATGATTAAAGTGTAGGGAGCATCAGCTTCAGGTAACTTTAGGCAGAAAAAAAAAATCATGATGATGATTGGGATAATTTAACCCTCCATGTAACTCTTTAAAAATTAAATAGCGTTCCTTTAAACTAATTTTTACAAACGCTTTTTTCAGTATTGCAACAGGTATTTCTAAGCTAACGAACTTGGCAGTATTTTGTTTGATCTCACAACTTTTTACGGCCACAGAGAACTTGGCTATTCTTACTATGATCCTTCGGAATTCGAAATATTACGCAGATGGGCAGACCACATTTATATTACTACGTTAGTTGTGTATCATCTTGATTATTAATGTGTACTTTTCCAGGTTTGTCGGATTATTGAAACATGTTTTAAAAAATTGGAAATCTCCAAACATTCGAAGAAAATGCATATTTTGTATTGAAATTTTAGAGACATCAGGTTTATAAAAATTAAGTAGGGTAACTGCACCAGTGAATGAACATTTAAGAAATTGTTCAAGAAGATATTTTATGTAAAAATAAATGTGTGAATTAAAGGAATCTCATATATGCCAAATGGCTCCCTACGCTTCGTTTGTCAAAAATGAATGAACACAAATGAAATGAAATTATTATTATTTTTCTTCATTAAACAATAAATAAAAAACATAAAAAATACCAGTTAATGAACACTACATTCTAGTAATTGAACAACGATAGTCCAATGAATGAACAAAATTACTAAACAATATTCTTCTATTTATTTAACTCTTTAATCACAATTTTATCGCTAGTATGCCGTGCGGGTTAAAATTTCTTGAAATATACAAAAGCGTTCATTTACTGGTGCTCGTTTATTCACTGGTGCAGTTACCCTATGTAGGATACATCTTACATACATACACGTATACCTACAGGTTGAGACTGGTTTTGCTCGCAAATGACAGGAATAGGAAATCTCTGGACATAGAATATATTCTCGAGGATTAATTTACAACATTGGAAAGTTCGTATGATTTACAATGAACCTTTGAAGAAGGCTAGCAACGAAAGGTTAGAATAATTATACAAGGAAAGAAGTTCCGCCACCGGGTGTCCGGTTGATCTCAACCATACTCTCCCTCTGGGGAAAGTACGACGACTCGGATTCACCCGGTGTCTCCTGCCCGCTCGGTGGCCGGCCTTCATGGCCGTCCTCTCCAAAACGTACAGAGGAACCAGGTGGTCCTACTTTCAGGCGGCCAGGAAGCTACCCTGTTCTTTCCTCTCGGCGGGCGGCCGGCCATCGTGGCCATCCTCTCCAATTTATCCAGAGACACGTCCAGGTGCAACCCCTGTCCTCTTCTGGGCGTCCGATAGCATTGCTTCGTAGTAGGGTACCCACAGGGTCTTCCCCCTTTTTTTTTGTTAAAGGGAAGTGGAGGAATGCTACTTATGCACACCCCCCGCAGTTTGGGGGGTAGTGTCGGGCTCGCTTTCCCCTCAGGATGATGTTTAGAGGAATTATGAGGTCTTTTGCCAATACCATACCGACTAAACCCCTACCGCCCAGGTCTCTCCCGAGACCTTCTCCAACTCCCAAGCACACGCGTCCCCCTTGGCCCGCTTTTCGCATTCAAAGGTTAGCGTTTTTATGTGTGCAAATCTACAATCCTGTTTTTGGCTGATAACCCACGTCTTCCCCTGCTTCCTGTACCCCCGCGGGGGACGCAAAGATCTTTGAGTGGGGGGAGGGGGTGGGAGTGGGAGAGGAGACGGATTCGGGCGGGGTGCCTGCCTCCGACTCCTCCTTGTCGCGCGCGGTTTTTATTGTTTGCACTTCAACATTGTATAAAACAACTAACTAACTAAATATCACGTTTCCTGATCTTCGAACAATCCTGGCAACGTAGCACTCGAATGAGTTATCGCGTTTCGCGCAGTTTGCGGCAAAATCTCTCTCCCGCTCTCTCTCTCTCTCTCTCTCTCTCTCTCTTCCGGTCTCCCTATCTCCCTCTCTCTCTCTCTCTCTCTCTCTCTCTCTCTCTCTCTCTCTCTCTCTATCTCTCTAAAAAATACACACTGTCATGGCGCCGATTTTCGGTTCCCCTTTAGATGGCAACCCGTTCGGCGTTTGAGCGTGACAGAAACTACAGAACTATTTTATTATTACCAGATAGTCCTGAAAATTTGTGATTGTGCATTTTTAAAAGCTATGAAAATACTTGTAAGATTTAAAACGAAAAACGTGGGGCGCATGCAATAGATGCATGAATAGTTCACTTAAAACAGGAACAATTTTATTGCACTCTCGAACCTCTCTAAACTCTTTACTATTATCTTTCGCCCCACGTTTTTCGTTTTAAATCTTACAAGTATCTTCATAGCTTTTAAAAATTCACAATCACAAATTTTCAGGACTATCTGTATGGGGTTAGACATCTGTATGAGGCTAGGGAAAATTTTATTTCATATTTTTTAGTGCATTTTAAATTATACTTTTTAACCCGTCTTAATTGTACTTTTTAGTCCGTATATTAAAATTTGTTTCATATATTTTTTTATTTAAATAATTCAAATAATTCTTTTTAGTTCGTTTTAATTTTTATTTAAATAATTATTTTTAGTCCGTCTTCAAAACGTGGTTTAAAAAATTTTTTTTTATTTAAATAATTATATAATAGAAAGATTTGTGCTAGCCTACCACAAGTCAGCTCAACTTCCAATTTCGCCAGCACAACGATATAACTGACACTTTACTCTTGTGCACTGCTCTTCGCACTGTTCTTCGATACTTGTACATATATCATAAATGGGCTACCTTGTCATTCGACAAACATAATATTGCGTATCTGAGATGTGCTAGCCTAGCACAAGTTAGTTGTTTAACGTTAATTGGATGTCCAAAACGATTCTTTACTTAACTTCTTTATTTATTACTTTTTTAAAGTAATACTTTAGCACAATCTCAGCACAACCTAGCACAACTTAGCATAATTGAGAAAATTGAAAAAAATAAAAAGTGGGGGGCTACTCAGAAAATCGTTTTTCTCAATTTTTGGCCTTATTTTTTATATTATAGTTATAATATTCGAGCACAATGAGCACAAACTTAGCACAACTCAGCACAACTGTTAAAATTATATAATTCAACAAGTGGGTGGCTAACTTCTAGGAGGTGCGTCATGCCGAGATTCAAATGCACGCTGTCTCCACATTCCGACTTTCCGACTCAGGCGTTCAAAGCTTCGTTAACGTGAATATCGAAGGAACGCGTCGGCGCGGCGTCGCACACACTGGTATTTGGCCGATCTAGCTGGCCAAAATTTTTTATTGCTTAAAACTGATCAAATTAATTATATTTCATTAAATTATACTTACATTCATTAAAAAAAACAGTTTATACATTATGAACAATGGGGTTGGTTCGAGCGACTACCTGGCTCTCCCAATAACATGTTATTTTTTACCTGGGGGTAGTTCTAGGAAATTGACTTTTGGCCAGCTAGATCGGTCAAATACCTGTCTGTGCGTCGATTAGTCGAGCAGGTAGTTCACACGGACAGGGCAGAGGTACGCTTGTATGTGTAGCGCGCGCGCAGCTGAAGAGGCATCACACACGGGCAACGAGGAAGGCAATACATGAGACGTGGGTCACAGTGTTCCGATTGAGGCTGCAATTTCTCGCGATGCACGACCAAAACAGTAGCGTATCTACAATGACGCACCGGAGCGGCCAGAGCCCTGACGGCCTGTGGCAGTTATATTCAGAGTTCGGAAATTGCGCACCGCTTCGCACGCGACGGCCACCAGATGGTGTAAAAACAGTGCCGTGTCTAGAATAAGGTAGCAGAACGGCTGGAGCCCTGAGACCGTTATATTGGTGGGTGTGTACCGGTGTTATCGGTGGGACGTGTGTTCTGTCTTGAAACATAATTGCTAACGTTTTAAGGGTAGGTTAACCCTTTACATTTTCATATGTATATACTAATAAGTTTTTTAAATTCTGCGGGGTACTCAAGGTACCCCATTTTTCTGTTACTGAGGCTGAAAACGACGCCATCTGGTGGCCGTCGCGTGCGAATCGGTGCGCAATTTCCGAACACTGGTTATATTGGCGGGTGTGTACCGGTATTATTCTTCTCATGATTTTAGAACAATATTTTATTCGATTTATCATTTCAATATTTCATATGTGTACAGTAATAAATTTTTAAAAGTCTGCGGGGTGCTCAAGCTACCCAATTTCATCGAAAAGGTTACGTTACTGAGTTACCTCAATCGGAACACTGGTGGGTCAGGGAAGGGGAAACCAGCGGATCAGGGGAACGGTCCACAGTGGTCCACAGCCACAGCCCACGAACATCCCATCACTACTGCTGCCAACAGGGTTGACAGCTACACCTGTACACTGTACAGTAACTTACAAAAGTAACCAAAGAAAAAAAAATAGCGTAATTTGTAATTTCCTGCAATCCAGATTTATCCAGATTTATCACGTTACTCGTTAGATATGGCAACGTAGGCGAATTCAATATTTAAAATCAACATGTATCGACACATAATCAATTAATTATTTAATATTATTACTATTTCAAAAATCCCGCTACGGAGCGTTTATTTAGTTCGAAAAGCGCACACTGCAGCGCCGCGATTATTTCCAGCGGAGTTAGCAGACACGCTGTATAGAAAGATTATTGAGGAAACTAATTGAAACAATTGTAGGGGACATTAATAACTCGTGCG
Organism: Lasioglossum villosulum; assembly: GCA_963971365.1. Lineage (NCBI taxonomy): Eukaryota > Metazoa > Arthropoda > Insecta > Hymenoptera > Halictidae > Lasioglossum > Lasioglossum villosulum. Next base: position 25,133,255 of record OZ020497.1, read on the forward strand.
AGGAATAATAAGCGTACCTAACAATGTCAAGAGATTGTTATAATACTTTTCTTGCGAACGATCATTTCTTTCTCACAATTATTTCTTTGCAACGATATGCGTCGTTTTATACATCGATGCATTTTGTCATAAATATCGTTTAATCGATCTTACTCAACTATTTCCATCCGCTATTTCTAAAAACAGCAGGGAGAGAGGAGAGCAATCTTTGCGCTCTACTTTGCATAATGTTTATCGTACAATGCAAAAGTGATCTTATTTATAATTTTCTTTTCTGATAAAATTGTAACTTTTTCAAGTATATATAGACCAAAGACGCGTTGTATCGTTTTTTTCTGTTCTAAACATAGAATTATGTCTATTTAAACGTTCTACGATATACAACGATCATTACAACCCAGATAGCATCCGGACGTCCGATATACGTTCAACGGATGTGTGAACGTAAATTGGACGTACATCGGACATCTAATGGACGTCCGTGCTATCTGGGAATGTATTGTTACGTAAAGTATATGTAATATGTATATTAGTTGCGTTTTATCCAATTTATATTTCATATCTAATATTTTCAGAAAACGGTTTCATTAACACTACACCTACCATTACCGGTCAAAATGACGGGTTCCAGATTTTGTATTTTGAGATTATTGATATATAATAGAAATGATTTCATAAGAGATGATTGTATATAGATATCTTTAGTGGAGCACACAATAGGAGCTACACAAAGTCTATATAACATCAATCTTGTAACATCAATCAGTTTTATAAGGGAATAACATGTACCAGCGTTACTTATATTTTAATAAGTCTCGGTGGATAGTGTTAAACAAGTTTGTATCGCTAAGGTGAGCGTAAATTACACATCTGCTCGCGGTGGGGAGGCGGGATTTTGTTGGGTGTTTCGAAAGGAAGACGAATTTCTATTTTGCGTAAGCGCGGTGTTTACGCGAAGAGTATCGTCCGTGAAGCGGTGCACCTGCTAGTGCTGGTCCGATGGTCTATTGCTCTGGCGCTGTGGTTGTTGGTGATGGTGGGAGCCGGGAGCAGTGTCCGCGAACCGAGTATAGTACAGGCGTTAAGTCAAAATGATAGGAGAGGGCATGGGGATCGGATCGTGAGCTACGCAGGAGATGTGGACAAGATGACAGCGGCTGTATGACGCTCGTTTCGTTTACTCTTGGCTACAGGTTATAATCGTGTACCAGGAAGAAGATTCGCGTCGCCGAAAAACGTTTGAACGAACGACTTATGCCTCGTTACGGTGGCACGTGCGTTTCAGTCGATTCTCTGCCACGGAACGAGATCGTAATCGGGTCTATTTGGGTGAGAGCCGCAACCGCCGCGCCCGTTCCCGTGCCCGTGTCCGTGCCAGTGCTCGTACCCGTACCCGTACCCGTAACCGTACCCGTGCAATGTACACAGCAGTTTGAATCCTCTTCGGAATCGACACCGACCTCGAGGAGTCCTTCCTTTCAACAGCCTGGAGTGAAGTAATGAGCGTTTTCGGGGATTTCCAGCGTGTCTGGGTACAAAGATTCCCGGACAGCGCCTTACCGGCGGCCTGGGAGGAGGACGTCAGGGCCAACCTAGTCAAGCATAAACAGAAGGTAATTGCCTGGAATTGGAACGTCTATTTTAATTCCTTTACTTATCGCCACGGATGCAAACGTGTCTGCGAAAATCTGTCAGGAAAGGGATATCCTCCCAATCTGATCAATGATGAGTCACCGTGTATCTCTCACACAGGTTGCAATACAAACTTCCCTTTGGATAGAAACAGGCAACCAATTTTTCCAAAGAAAGCCCAAACCCATAATGTATAGTGATTTGAAAAAACACTTAAGGGAATATACTCGTTTCCTGGATTGCAAGGGTGCGGAATGCGCTCTCAGTTCTAGATAGTGCAAAGGTGGGGTTTATCAGTAGTCGAAAGCGCTAGATAAAAGATGAATCAAATGTTCTATTTTTATGTTTACGCAGCATAATTTGCATTATTCGGTAGCATTTATCTGTCACAGCTTTATGAAAATAGCTGCATGCGAGCTGTATACAAATTATTTTTGAGGGCGATCACAGCCTGGATTGATTTTTTTATCTAACGCTTTTGACTACAGAAAAAACCCATCGTATGCATTATCGAGAAATAAGAAGGTGCTTTAAAAAACAAGTTTATCCCCTTAAATGACATTTATAAAAGTCAGTCTATGCAGAATTTAATAGAGAAATACACATCAAAATACCTAACGCATGAAAGCAATATCGGATGGCAAAAATTTCCAGACACTGTAAAACGAACTGCTTGAACATTAATCGGTAGAGTAAGATTAGGACACACAGCTGCAACTCATTTACACATCTGCTAAACAAATAGAAAATATCACTACTCAAATAATGTAAAACATTGATTACTAGACTGCGGATCTTTATGCGAAATAAGAATGTTCTGCATTGATTGTAGGAAGCAGAAGTGAAACAAAAATTGATTTTATCTCCTCATGACTTTGTTACATTAAAAACAATGTAACAACGCTCTTAAATTTTTGTAATATTTTACTGTTTTATATTTCACCCAACCAATTTTTTCATAAATGCATAAAGATCCGCGATCTATTGATCACTATAGCACATCGGCTACTAGAATGCACAACATACGAGAACAAGCCACGAAGAACTGGTGCTCCTCAACATAGCTTAGATCATCTATCTAACCTTCTTCAATTCCTAAAGATAACTAATCTCTATAAAATGAATTATAGATCCAGTTGCATATCCAAGATTTAATCTGGGGGGAGGGGCAAAATTGAACAGAATGATCTTTTTTGGCAAAAATATCTATTATCGATAGCCAGGACTATTATTACACAATTTTACATGCTAAACACTTTCTACTCCCAGCAATGGGGCTGTAGCATTTGCTACTTCTACTATATAGCTAATTCGACCCTGCACATTAGAAGCAGCTGTTCTACAGTTTAACTGATTTTCTAATGTTCTTTTACTTTTTCTTGGGGGGGGAGGCGAGGTCTGCTGACCATCCCCCTGGGTGTGCCACTGGATAGATAAGCACTGGATAAGCAATCCATCTACAGACACAAGATTAGAGCAAGAATAAATAAACAATTAAAAGAAATTACTCTCTTAAAATCTACCATATCTTGTAATATTGTCAGATGCTTACTCGTTTCTAAGAAGCAGTTTATGTTGTTTTTAAATGTGACAACGTGTTTGGCAATATTTTTTTTGGAACTGTTTGCATTTTATTGTAGTCCTTACCATTAAAATTGTTCAGATGGTTATAGAATAAAGTTAGTGACTCATCTCTCGCTTTTCTTAATTTTGCTATCATAAATAAGGTATACGCACAGAGTGTTGTGCAACAGGTGGGAAAAAATTTAAATACAATATTAGGCAATATTAAAGATCGAAAAGTTGCAATTTCAATATTTCACATAGCAGGCAAAAGTTTAAAAGAAAAGTACAAATTTTTATACACAATATTTTTACAGGTGACTGCTCTGAGAGAAGAACTCGAGAAGGAAGAATTCTATGTGGAATATTTGGAAAGGTTGCTAGCTGATGTAGAACGTCACAAACAATTAGCAAACAGTAACTCGGTGACAACTCCTGAAAAACAGCAGCTTGTGGATTCTCAAACTCAGCAGACCTGTCAAGCAACAGAAAATAGTTTATCCGATGGTACGAACGCATCTCGTATTCAACAAGCGGAGCCATCAGCTCCGTCCCTTCCTGTGCGAGAGGATATAAGTAAGTTTCAGGACAAATGTGTTTCCGAATTGAGCTCTACTCTGAATACGAGTAAGAGACCTAAGAGTGAGATACCAAGGAGTCCCGATAAAGTGCCTGAGCTCAGAAGAAACAGTGACCCAGATGTGCCAAGTAATTATGTAACTGTAATTGAAGTGACGGGTAGCTCAAAGAAAGAGAAAAATGAGGAATCTCTCATAGAGGAGAACGAAAAAGGTGTTGTATTCATTTTACTCCATTTCATAATTAAATCCAATTTCATTTATACATGTGCTTCACGAGTAGATTTGGAAAATGCGATTAACGAAGATGGCGAAGATGGCGATGCAGAGGCATCGGAGGAAGAACCTTACTATGATTCCGTAGCTTTAGATCAAACAGGAGAGTATGTATATATCGATGCGCGTGTTCCACCTGTTGGAAACAATAATGGGAATAGAGCACCACCGAGGAGACCGCCTTCTCTCCCTGACTCGCCAGGGAACCAGAGTAACTATGTCAACATCGATTATTTTATACAGTGAGTGGCCGATGTTGTATTACAAAAACTACGATCATTTCGTGCGGTATTATAGTAGTCTTTCGGAGGATGTGACTTTCATCTGTGCAGATGATGTTACTTTTTTATCTTCACTACTAGGAAGTTCCCTCTTGGGTGGTAGATCACACTACAAAGAAACACGATGTAAGCTTGGATGTCAGTGAGGCAATTAATGTAATTATGAAACTTTCTTAATTTTAGTTATTTCGCAACAAAACCTTTACCATCGAATTTGTGATATCTTTCTGATTAAAACAAGACCAAATACGATAGAATTGCGATTATATTTACTTTTTTAATAAGCGACGAAAATTTCGAACGCAAATAGGGACAGTATGTGGAAAGAAAGAGACGCGCGAAGTCGTAGCAATTGGCAAAATTCGCTTTCATGCCTCGCTTATCTAGCTCTTTAAATTTAAAGATCCGAATTCGCTTCCGGGCCTCGCATTATGTGAGCTGTTTGAAGAACCGATCACTGAACAAGACTTTGTTAGTTCCATTAATTATTTTTTCATTTTTAGTTCCACTTGTACAAAACTCTCATCAATTGATTTGTGAGATTTCTCTGGTTAAAAAAAGACCAAACTCGACAGAGTTTCAATCATATTTACCGATATTACAGCGAGTTATGATCACATTTTAAACGAGTAAATATGGTCCGAATTATACTGCATTTAGTTTGATTTTAATTAGAAAAATCTCATAAATACGTTGGTAAAAGTTGTCAGTCTGTAAAGAAAGAATGAAAAATAATAAACTTTCCAATTTGCATTGACATTGTGCTTCTCTATGTTAGGCACAGCTCTTCGCTTTCTGAGACTCCATACCCTCGAGGTTGTCACATCATCCGAAAGAATACTGTATACATATTAGTATATATAGTTCATTAAAATTGACTGCTCCCTTTTTCTACAGACACAGGGCAGCAATGGATAGCGAAGACGAAGAAGGTGCGAGTCCTGCGCCGCCGATTTTATTACGCGCTCTTAGCACCGATAACGAAACCGGTAGTAGTGACGCGGAACCTTTAAGTTTGAGCGAAGGCAGCTTAGAATCACCGACACCAACGACACCGCGCCGACAAGAGAAAAGTAAAGACCGTGAGGACGATAGAACGTCTATGATTAAATGTATTGTAGACTCGGTAGTAGAAAGTGAAACTGTATATGTCGAATGTCTAAACGTGATGTTACAAGTATGTAGCCAATCATTCGATTCAAACGAATTCAAATTCGCAACGGGAAAAATCGTTTCACGGTTTTGTTAACGAACCGCGTCTCTTTTCAGTATATGAAGGCTATCAGGGCCACGTTGACCACGTCCCAGCCAGTCATTTCGGAAGATGAATTCGGCACAATGTTTTACAAGATTCCAGAACTGCACGAACAGCATCAAACTTTTTTGAACGGTCTTAGGAAAAAATTGGAAAAATGGGATAGCAAGACTACGATAGGTGAACAGTTTAAAGTAAGAACAAGAACTGAAGCGTATCGAGATATACAGAAGTTGGAAACGTAACGCGTAACAGTATGGTTTACTCTAGCTTGTTTGTTACTAATGTGTATTGTCGATGGTATCCAGGTAATGGCCAGTAACATAGGATTGTACGGAGCTTTTTTACACAATTATGCCCGCGCTACCGATACTGTACGGAGGTGTTCAGCGCATTCTACTCAATTCGGTGAAATCACAAGGGACATTAGACTCAGGGGATTCCCCAAAGGTCCCGGTCTATCTCTCGAAGATCTTTTGCACAAGCCTGTAGCTCGGGTACAAAAGAATGCATTGGTATTGCACGTGAGTATCCGATCTGTACTTTTCGAAATCTACATACATACATATAATAAACATGAAAGTTCGTGTTAGACGAAGGTTAATTGTATAAGTCAATAGACGAGACGTGTGGAAATATACTAAGTTTATCTTATCGCTAAGTTTGCAGTGATAATTCCCTTTCAATCAATTGTAGGATCTCCTAAAGCATACACCCGTGAATCATGCAGACCATGCACCGCTATCTGAAGCTCTTGCTATGACTAGAAATTTTCTAGACGAGTTCAACATTATTCAGACGAAATCAATGTTTCCGGTAAGAAAACACGAAATAGCATTAATCGCTTAATCAATCGTTCGCAAATAGTGACGTGCGTACGAACATGTATTCGTTTCCAGAGTCATGACAGGGCACAGCGAAGATTAGTGAAAAACTCTTTTGTGGTGGAATTATCGGACGGTCATAGAAAGCTGAGGCATTTATTCTTGTTCAACGATGTGATCGCTTGTGCGAAATACAAGGCATCTGGTAGAGATAAGTTCACGTTTGAGTTAAAATGGTATGTGGCAGTGGCGGAAGCAGTGGTGACAGAAGACGGTGTCGAACCACGCGAGACTAGTCCAGCTAACGTTGTAGGATTGAGGTACATATAGCTGTGGTTGCAAGGAAAAACACCGCATGCCACAATTACAAAAAATTCGAGTTCATGCATTAATTGAGTTTATAGCATCTAGGATCTAGGTATTTACCAGAAAAAAGTCATGAAAACAAATTCGAAAGGTTCCAAAAATAATGCAATTTAACCGATGTTCTATGTCCAAGCATTAGCGATCAAAACTTTAAACGGCAATATCTCAAAAGTGAAAGTAGGTGACATGCGGCGTTCTTCTTGACAACCACGGATATATACATATATGTGAAACACTTGTTCGACATTATATCTGAAAAAATGTTTAACTCGTGACCAGTAATGTTTTCTGTATTCTAGGTCACAGGCATGTACCGTACGTGATCAGATATTATGGGAAGAGCGTAATGACGAGAAACGAATTAGACTTGGTGGTAGAGGTTCGGAAAAGAATAGAAAGAAGCTTGCCGAGCTCGAAGCTCAACTAGTATTAGCGTCTCCGAATTTAGTATTACGCGTCGCGCATAAAAGTCAGCATCGAATGCAAAACTCGTACACGTTCTTTCTGTCCAGTGAATTTGAACGGTCTCAATGGGTTGAAGCGGTGGAGGCATTGCAACAGGTAATGCGTTCCCATATGTACCTAGATAAGTCAAAGGTGCGTAATTCACAGATTACGAATACATACTTAACGATACCGTATAGATAAATACTTAACGATATCTTTTATTGTATTTAAATCGGGCACAAGGATGCAAGTAACGATACACGTTCGCGAAAAAACGCGATCGAACCGTCAAATCGAAATGATTTGCAACTTGAATTTCTTTTTTTCGATTTTTTAGGGCGGCCAACCACCAGGACCGTTGCCTTTGTCGATGTACGAGTTACAGGCTTGGGTTACAGCTTGCCGTACCTATCTTCAAACAGATATGGGTAGCTATTTGTTAAGATCGGGTCGCGACGAAAGTTTATTGCTAGGCGATCTCCATTTGACTCTACTCGGCTTAACACCGCCGGGCTTAGACCGAGTAGGGGATCTCTATATAATCGTGGAAGTCGATAGCTACGGACATTACTTTAAGAGAGCAAGAAGTCGAGTTGCAAGGGGTCAGGCACCAACGTGGGGTAATATTATATTATCAAATACTATATAATACTATACAGGGTGAACCATGAATCGTGACCAGTAGAGATTACTCAGTTATTAGCAGTCCGATCGAAAACGTTCTTGTCAGGTAAAGCATGGTTTCAAGAAAGCTTTCACGTGATTATAGCAAATTTTTCTAAAAAAAATTAAAAGCAATTTTTTACAATTTTTAATGTTATGAATAAATCCTCTAACAAATACGTGTAAAAAAAATATGGATGTGTTTGCAAAAAAATGAAGGTGACCTTGAAAAATTATGAAAAAATTGCTATAATTACGCGATAGCTCTCTTGAAATCATACTATACCTCATTTTTTTGTTAAGCGGTTAAGGGTGATGGAAAAAATGCATTTGCGCACACCCCTGAAGAGGGTACTGTAGGGCTCAGGATCGGGTGTTCAGATCCCCCACTACCCACTAAAAACACCATCACCCAAGACTTACGCATTTTCCTCCCACAGCTGCAAGCTCGAATGCGGAGCAACCGGGTTCCCGCTTTCCGCATTTCCCTCGACCGCTTGATGTTCGAGCTAACTCCACGCATGTTGCAGTTATCTGATCTGAAACTATGCTATATCTACTAAAAATATTTTCGATCAGAATCTCTACTGGTCACGATTCGTGGTTCACCCCGTACAATGCTGTGACGCAACGGAAATGTTTGTTTGAATTTTATGTTTTTCATTCTTTTTTTCCAAGGTGAGACATTCGTCGTTGAATTGGAAGGCAGCCAAAATGTTCGGATTCTATTGTACGAAGAATGTGGAACTCGTTCGGTGTTGCGAGGCAAATGTGTACAGAGATTGAGCAGATCTTGGCTGCAATCGGACCAAGTGGAGAGGTCGTTAAATTTGGGTCCAGCCACTCTGGACGTGGCTCTTCGTTTCGTTCCAAGCGAAGTCACTTTAAGGCGGGTACCGTCTGCCAAACCTCAAGGTTTATTTGGAGCTAAAATCCAACAAGTGTGCAAGTACGTTATTCACGTTTATCGTGTAAACACAGATGTGTGTATCCGAGACAGCAGTTAAGACAACCTTGTGTTTGTTTGCCTTGTAGACGTGAGAAACGAGACGTTCCTTTTATCATAACAGCCTGCGTCAGGGAGGTTGAAAGGCGAGGAGTCGGAGAAGTAGGTTTATACCGTGTCTCCGGTTCGGCGTCCGATTTAACGAAGTTGAGAAAATCGTTTGAAAGCAATTCGTACGAAGCAGAGCAGTTGCTTAAAGAGGTACGCGATGATTGGACCTTGAACGGGTAGACTCGTTTTCAAGATTGCGAGATGGGGTTTTTCTGTATATTTTTTGAAGATGAAAGACTAATTTAGGCCGCAAACTCCTTTAAAATTCCTATTTTTACGTTTACCAAGCGTAATTTGCATTATTCAGAAGCATAAAGATGCGCATGTAGCTATTTTCATCAAGTTGCGACAGTTACATGCTGCCAAATTAAAATAAGACTTTTGAGGGCGATTACGACCTAAATTGATTTATCTAGCGCTATTGACTACTGAAACCTTTGCATTATCGAGAAATGAGACGGCGGATCGCGCTCCCTTGCAATCCTGGAAAAATGAGTCTACCTCCACAAGAAATCAGCTTCACAATCTTCTAATCAATACTAGGTTAGGCTAGGTTATGTTACGTCATGTCATGTCTTCTCCATAACTGACTTTTTGTAGGTGGACGTTCACTCGGTGACAGGCGTTCTCAAGTTGTACTTTCGAGAGATGCCCGAGGCTCTTTTTACGGATGCCATGTATCCAGCTTTCTTGGAAGCTTTTCAAACCGGCGAGCTGTCGAAGGGCGCTGCCTTACGAAGGATCTATGAGAGCCTGCCAGCCGTGAACAAAGCGGTGATCGACTTTCTGCTGACCCACCTGATACGAGTGAACAAACACGAGGCGCAAAACAAGATGTCCCTACACAATCTGGCAACGGTGTTTGGACCGACGTTGTTACGACCCGTCACAAACTCGCGGTCCGACGCAAAAAGCCGTGATCCGTTGGCCGCGGGTACCGTCGACGTGATGGCGCAGGCAGGCATACTTTACTGTTTCTTGCAAATGCACATGCAACAGAACAATCAGTCACTCTAGTCGAGAGATTCTTGTTGACATGTCGTGGCGTCAGTTGCTCCGAGCTTGTACAACAATGCCGCGACTAACGCTCGATTTTGTAATATTCACAATTTTTTATAATATATGTATATGTATATATACATATATGTATGTATTTGTATATCTATATGTATATGTGTGTATATATATATATATATATATATACACATATATATATATATATACACATATATATATATATATATATATATTTATTTTATTAGCCTTCCCGACGTATCGTTTATACGTACAACGCATTAATCGTAGTAGTCAGGCTTTCACAATATCCAGACCGAAGGAATTCCTGAATTGCTGTTACGGGAACGTATCGGTGTGCGTACGAGTACCGCGTAGCAAAGTGGACTTGTAGGCCGTCACATATTGGTCCTTCAAGCTCCGTAATATATTTTATACTTGTATTACTGCGAAGTCCTGGCTGACGAGGAACCCGTAGCTGGTCCAACCGAGATAGCAACATTTTCCGAAACGCGCTCTCGATCGATAACTGTTGGCTAAACTACTCTAATTATTAGACGTAGTATGTATTCGGAAACTAAAAATATAGCTTCGAGAACGATTTTTGACAAAAGAGGAAGATTATTTTATATCCGAACTATCCGGCTATCTGTGCCCGAGCTGGACTAGATACAGGGATTTCCTGTAACGAGAGTTACTGTTTCACGCATATGAAACATTCGCAAAGACATTATCGAGGAAAAAAAAGAAAAAGGAAAATTCATAATTTCTCCCGTTCAGAGAAACAAGTGGGAATCCGGTTCGCAATCGTATCCACGCTTTAGAACATAAGTGTTTTTTCCAATGGGGCGTGTTCCTAACAGAGAGTCTAAATTTTTTTACGCAACAATAACGTGACATACCTCCTCTAGCTATGTTCATGAAAATATCCACTTGTTCGAGTGAATCACGTTCCTAAGTATTCCTATTGAACAACTTTGGGAGATCACGTTCCTTCGTATATGCAAATCGAAGCTTGATAGCGACGCGATATACTATCATGTATACTGGCTATATTGATTTTCGGAGAAAGTCGCGTGTCGTGGTCGTGAGCTGTTCTATTCTTTATAGAAATATTTTTAAAGAAAATACGCGCTCTCGAATTTTTGTAAAGGATATTGACGAGCAGTGGAAGATGTTTTTAACGTTTAAGCTGTAATTAGACTCGCGATTGTTTCAATACACACTACCCCGTGGCGATTGTAATTTTATTACCGCTTCTACATACGTATATTATAATATTTATTCGTGGTATTCTAAGTGACAGCATCGTTTTCAGCGGACCCACGCTGTGTTCCTCGAACAATATTATCCCTGTGATTCTTTCATAATTGTTCACAGCAAATTCTACGTGTACGACAACCTTCAAATCTTGTATGTCGGTTTTTTAAGTCTAAATACAGCTTAATGGAGCACCAAAGAGAAAACAATTCTCTCGCATACATCCGATAGAGTATCACGATTGACCCTTTGAAGCATAATAAGTAGACTGCGGATTTTATGCATTTATCACAAAAAGGGATACGTTAAATTTAAAACAGTGGACATGTTAAAAAAATTTACGTCCACTAGTGTATTAGTTTCGCCTTAATAAGATAATTGAAAGAAGAAAGAAATTTTCATTTGCCTCCTGCATCTTGGAATCAATGCAAACATTTTTTATTTTGCATAAAGATCCACAGTCTAATAATAAGCTACGTTTGCATTCTATTATCCACTGCATATCCATTTTACAATATACAGTTGTATTTTTCTATTATCGTATATCACCGATCCAATCGCACGTGTTTGTAACGATTGTATTCCGAAAATCGCTCTCTACGAAGTCGACACTCCATGCTTCAGAGGGTTGAAGCGATGGAAAAGCACATTTGGCAGTACAAATTTAATACTCTATGTAGAAGCCCTCCCCCTGTTACATGCTAGGACGTTTACAAAGAATAACAAAGACAAATGAAATAGGAATCGAGTTGTGACAAGTGTTCGATAAAATCGTACATACATTATTATTATTATTTCTATTATTATTACTATTATTATTATTACCATCATTAAACAAAACGGGAAAAGAGAATACAACGGAAATCACATTGAGATACTTTTTCGGAAGTGACCATTGTGCTTGATCGGAGGCAACTATCGTATGAGTGGTTTAAGCGTGTATGCGTGTATATGTGTAAGCAGCTGCCCATGTGTATTATATCGTAAATATTGGATATCTTTAATTTTTATATCGCATTTTAGCGTAACATGCGTCCTTCTTTTGTACATTCAACGAAAACTTGTAAAGATAAAAATTTCCGCTATCACGATTTATTATTATTACCATTAATTATTATCGTTTCGATTATCCCACGATTTGTAATTTATCGTTTGAAATATCTTTTGGTAACAGAACCCTATCATCTCGAACCAGCTTTCTTTAACTTCATCGCTAGAATACGACGCGACGCGTACTGCCGAAAACTCCACACATAAACACACACACACACACACACACACACACACACACAGCGTATCCTTCGGATGCATCGAAATCGAAGTATATGTATATCGATGGTTTACAAACTTTTATATCGGAAGTGTTCGTTACCAAACCCAGATACGTGATTTGTTCGTTTTATTTGTATAAATAAATTCTAGACCGGAGCACGTTATATTATAATTATAATTGTTGTTTTACTTATAAAAGATACTGCATTCTTTTCAAGCGTACCTTAAAGAATACAGGCAATAAAAAACAGATTGATTAAAAACTTGTACAGTAATTGTAACTACATAGTGTTATTTTATTCGGAATTGCGTGAAGAGGAATCGGGCGTCGAAACAAAAGTCAAACATTTTTGAGTAATAACTTAAGCTTATTGTTTCAAATAAAAATCCATTGTCTACAGACTACTGTCTATCATCTACCGATTAACTTGTTTCTTTAATTTAAACGTAATTAATCATTTCTTGCTTTAACATCGAATCGGGACAACTGCGAGCCGGCGGGGGTACAGGAAGTTTAACCGGTGTCGCTGCTATGTTGTCCCATAGCCCAGGAAGCCGTGACCCGTCAGACCCATTGCATTGCATTCCTAAAAATAAATTTCGTTAGAAATTGGTCGACGAAGATTGGACGAAGATCCGCGGTTTAATAAAATTAATAAAAACGTGCGGTGGTTTCCGCCATGTTTGAACCGACGTAAAAGATGATAGAGAACCTAATGGCGCGGCTTCGTAGAGATCATGTAGAGCCTGGACACGAACTTTGGACCACTCGATACTTTTGTAATTCGCTGATATTCCTTTGTCGCTGCCGGTGTGTTGACCTTCCCATTCCCTCATGTATCGGAAGTAAGTTCTCAAGGCATCGTCGCTTATAGCACTTTTGCATACCTGAAAATGATCGTGTAGATATAGACCGATTAAGACCAGGGATTCTAACCCGACGCTTAATCCTAACCCCAACCCAAACCCGGTTAATTAAGGACGGTTACTACAAGCCTTGCTAACCTCGAGGGAACCGTTCTTAAATCCAAGAAAGATCGGGTTAATATTAAATAGAAATTCAAGAAACCCGACTAAATACAATCTCAGCTACTAACGATCTCTTCAACACAGCGTATTAAATAAGAATGGGAAACATTCATGTGGGTGGCTCATAACAATAGAAAATCAAAAAACTATCCATCAATCTCTTTTTCTTTTCGCTCTTTGCGCCTCGCGTTAGTCGCAGGCAGAATTGCCAGACGGGGCGCTTTTCACGCGCATGGGCGAATATTCTGACGTCAGACGGCCTCAGTCAAGTATGAAAATCGGGTACCTTGGTCGCCCTGCTAATTTCGCAAAATTTATTATTTCATAAAATATTAACAATAACGTATCTTCGATTTATTAAACGATTTTCACCATTTTTAACCGCTTGCAGCTCTCGTGTATGTTAATCGATTTCGATGAAATTTTCAGCATGTGCGTAACAAACATAGATCTACAAAACATATATTTTAAATTTTCATTAAGGGCACTAATAAAAAAGATTTTAAAAATGGCATTTTTATTTCTGCATGTAACCTTGTAAGTGATAATTTTTGGAAAATCTTATTTGCATATCACTTCATAAGCCAATGCCTGTAATTGTTTATAAAAAATCTGGTCGTTTGGTACAGTTATAAAAGAGTTATTTTTGTACTGACATTCTAAATAAATATAAGTATTTACAATTTTTAAATCGTGGAATACAAAATTATTGGCAATCACTATCTTTAATCACAAAATTCATACTTCTCATAATTACCTGTCTAAAGTATAAATTTCTTCACATCTACAGGGTGAGTTCGCAGAAACAGCACACCAAGAATAACGCGGCTGCTAGTGGTGTTAGGAAGAGATGCATCAGATGGAAATTGCATGGTTTCGAGGGGGCATTAATCTGATGTTAGTAGCTTTTTCGTAGGTTGACGCGTAAAGGACATATGAAGGTCAACTTCATTTTTTTAAATGGAATGAGGTATTTTTTAAAACATCAATCGCTGCAGCTGGACATTCGTTATAAAAAAAGTACTAACTTATGTATGTCGAAAAGTTAGTAGTTCAGGAGATATTTCAATTTAAGGAACTCTGAAATACCATTATAGTCATACTAAATAAATTCAACTATCGACTAATTACTATTTAATTGCTACATACTATCGAATATTTAGTCGATAGTTTTTAGTCGATTGAAATTTAGTTTTAGTGCTGTGCCAACGTATATGTCTCATCACTCACTCATTCCTACAGCACAAACATTGTACTTTCAAATTTCTTATTGACATTAATTTATAATTTATAATAATCGTAATATATAAGTTACGATTCCAAGTAATAAGTAACTATAAACCAGAATTTAAAAACGTGTAAATTATTATTTATCCTTTAGTAATAATGCAATACAAAAGCAAAGTGTTATTGGACTTTTTAGAAAGATATGTAATAGTTATGGTATAATTATGAAATACTATTTTTGCAAAAAAATCGAGCGATGACCTTTTTTTTTACAAAAGTATCTACGCTAAAACTAGTAGTGTTATTTAATAATTGTACAATATTTATAGTGAAATAATTGTTATTTATATTACATACACATGCTTATTGTGCGAATTATTCGATTATTCGATATTATTTTATAAGTAAATCTTATAAAATGTATTCAAAACTCCCACCGTTAAATTTAGTCGATAATTTAAAAAATTAATCGATTGAAAATAGTAGTTGATTACTATCGATTTAGTCGATAGTTTTCAGTCGATGGTGTCCATCACTAATTGAAATATTTCCTGAACTACTAACTTTTCGATATACGTAGGTTAGTACTTTTTTATAACGAATGCACAGCTGCATCGATTGATGTATTAAAAAATACCTCTTTCTATTTAAAAAAATGAAGTTGACCTTCATATGTCCTTTACGCGTCCACCTACAAAAAAGCTACTAACATCAGATTAATGCCCCCTCGAAACCATGCAAGTTCCATCTGATGCATCTCTTCCTAACACCACTAGCAGTCGCATTATTCAGGTGTGCTGTTTCTGCGGACTCACCCTGTATAATAAGTTGTCCTCGTATTACATAAAATTGATTCGTAGATAAACTGAATGGCACCAAAGCATAATCATGGATAAAAAAGGAAGTTCATTCTTCGTACTTAGAACCCGCTCATAATATTGGTTACGAAGAACTAAAACCTATTCGGGTTAGGTTTTTGATCCTTGATTGAGACTACTACACTTAAACTAATTACAGACGTCGAATGTGTGTCACCTACCTCTAATCGAGCACTAGGATAATAGTGAATATAATTCACGCACATCTCATCCGATATTGCGAATCCACCGAGAGTAACGTTTTCTCTATCCATTGTTCTGTATGTGCAAGTTGTTATCAAAGAGTCACCCTGTAACAAGCTCGTGAAAGATCTCGTTCGAAATTCGAATTGCAAGTATCGCACGTCGCACAGTGTTGCGATCAATACTAATTAGGTGGACAAAACTCATAATGTAATACCGTAAAAAATAAATGCTAGTCATATGAAGTTATGTCTAGACAGTAAGAATATTAACATTTCTCTGTCGATAAAACTCCTAAAGTGTCTTCTGTCGACAGAACTGTGAAAGCATTTTGAATTCATATTTTCCTATATTTTGCAACGAGGTCCATAAAAGCTCATATCTAATTGATATCAATCGATATTATGAAAATACATTTTGTATTTACTTTTTTGTGTTCTAAAGTAAATTTTTGTAATGAAAACTAACGGCGAAAGTACGGTGTATTGTCTTAAGTAATTCTAATAATGATACAGGGTGTCTCAAAATTCGTTCGACATCCGGAAATGGGAGGTTCCTGAGATTATTTAAAGCAACATTTTGCTTTACAAAAATGACGTCCGCGGCTTTGTTAATTTCCGCATGTTGAAGAAATTTTGAGATACCCTGTATATATTATAAACATTATGTATGTGATATTGAACAAGCTAGAAGTAGGCAAAACTCGCCAATAAACGGAAAAATTTTTGTTCGTAGCTTTCGAGCAGACTTTAAACTGCCTTTTCATGTTAATTTTAAAATGCAGAAATGTGCGGAAATGAACAATATTTATATATTTAGTAACAGTGATCGCTGTTTCAGGATCTGACTTTTTTGAAGTTTGGAGGGATTTTCGACAAGACAATCATCTCAATGGATTCTATAGAAATGTTTTGGAGGAATCGTGTATAGATACTTTATGTGAAGAAGCAGAAAAAATCTGTATGGATTAATTTTTCCAAAATCTGCACACTTTGTATTAGCAAAGATAAAGAAGGTTTTGTCCAG
This sequence comes from Lasioglossum villosulum, assembly GCA_963971365.1. Lineage (NCBI taxonomy): Eukaryota > Metazoa > Arthropoda > Insecta > Hymenoptera > Halictidae > Lasioglossum > Lasioglossum villosulum. The sequence continues at coordinate 25,150,086 of OZ020497.1, forward strand.
CTAGCACCTTGAATCGCAGCACTGTGCGTCGGTTAGAAGCTTAGACCATATATAAGGTTAGAACTAGTCTAAGGTTAGAACAGTGATGCTATGCATGGCGCTTTTTTTCGCGCATGCGCGAATATTCTGACGTAGACGTAGGACGACACACCATCCTTCCTTTTCTTTTCATCTATTATTCAAAACATTCGAATAGCTCAAACGGAAATAGATTCAAACCCGAATCAACATTTGTTACCATTTCAAATTATGTTTGTTGAATCATGATCGAACCTGTGCGCCGATAACATCATTTTCTATTAGTAGACGGCCTCAGTCAAGTACGAAAATCGGGTACCTTGGTCGCCCTGCTAATTTCGAAAAATGTATTATTTGTTTAAATATTAACAATAACTTATCTGAAATTCTCGCAGTCCGCTGTTCTTTCGCGCCTCGTGTTGTAACGGTCGTAACGGACTCCGCTAGACGTTCCCGATAATAATAGTCTGCCACTACTTTCCCCCCAATAGTGACCCACAAACTTCGGACGCAGATACGTTCCTGACGAACTCGCGCATGCGCGAGAAAAAGCGCCACGCATAGCATCACTGGGTTAGAAGAGATTTTTACAGGCAAGATGGTGACGGGTTTCGGCAGAAGCCGAATCTCTTGAAAGTGAGTGGAATAGTGATTGTCATAATTCAAGGGAGGCATCTCTTCTCCGTCTCGGATGTGCCGCGTGATAACTTTGGTGCCTGTTAGGTGCGTGTGAAGTTGCGACGCGAAGATGTGGATGCCATACTGCGGAAGGCCGACCCCTGTACATTCCTGAATGCAGTGTCCCGATAAAACGAACGATTCCTGTGGCAATCGCAAAACGGAAAAAATTCATTACTTCGGGAAACCGAGGGTTTCGAACAAAACGAAATTTCGGAATTTCGTAATTGATTTACTTGTTGCGGTGGTATCGCCATTTTATCCGTGTACTCTAAACCCAGCTCGATCACGCCGGCATCGTACTTCCGCAAGCTGGACGTTAGAACGAATCGAATTCCTGAGGAATCGATCTTTCCCTCTTCGAGCCCGGGGTTGTTGTAATGGACTTCCAACATCGTGTAAGGATTAAAATCTTTTCCACCGATCGAAAGTCCGACTTCCTCAGGGTAGACGAACGCGTCCGCCCCCATTGCCCAGGCTGCTAACACCTTCTTGCAGATCTGTCAGGGAAAATCATAGCAACGATTGCGACGATCTACGATCAATTTGACTTTTCCGAAACTACAGTACAGTAATGAGGGAATGTCGACTCCCATATAAAAAAGTGGACACTAATTTAGTTGTAGTTCAGTACCATTGGGCATGGTGGCAGCACAGTAGAGACCAAAGAGTAGGGATACAAGCAGTGTGTGATCACACGCACACCTAACTCACACATGATCAACCTTGCATATATGTACGTGTAATCGTATTCTTCGCTAGCTATTGATGGTTATGAATTTATTTTCGGGGAAAATGAATTGGTAATGTAACATATAATAATTACATTTAACAATTACATTGAATTACATCAATAAATAAGCAGCAAATATGGAAACTCAGCAACAGTCTGACTCCGCAACAGTTTGCAACAGTTATAAATGGCGTCTGATGGCGTCAAATAGCTGAATGACGCGCAAGGCAAAGATAGGATTTCCCCACCACCGAGGCACTACCGTAGTTAGTAGTTAGTAGTTAGTATAATCACAGCCTACTGTAATACTAGCCATGCTGAACAACTTGGCAACACTGCGAGAGTCCTGTTAAAGATATATCTATATATATCAATATACAGGGTGTCCCAAAATTCCTCCGACACCCGAAAATGGTAGGTTCCTTGGGTCATTTGAAGCGACATTTTCCTTTGTAAAAATGGCGTCCGCTGCTTTGTTTAGGAGTTATTAACGAAAAACACGGACCAATCAGAGCGCGACCTAGGCGCAAGTTAGCACAGTCGGCCCGACGCGCCCACTGTCAATTAGCCGAACGTGTCATCGCATGTCTAGATCGCGCTCTGATTGGTCCGTGTTTTTCGTTAATAACTCCTAAACAAAGCCGCGGGCGCTATTTTTGTAAAGGAAAATGTCGCTTCAAATGATCCAAGGAACCTCTCATTTTCGGGTGTCGGAGGTATTTTGGGACACCCTGTATATAGATATATCTCAATCGGAAAACCGGACTCTCACAGTGTTGCCATTTTACCTTCAGCACGGCTAGTATTAAAGTAGGCTGTGGTATAATGGTACTGCCGGGGAGGGTAGCGGCTCGTCCGCCCCTCACTTCCATAAGGCACACCGGATCTTTCATCACCAGTATCATAATCGGCGCTTCCAGCAACTCGGCCCACTAACGGGTTGCAGTTTTCCCGTCGTTCCGCCTCTCCTCCGTTTTATTCGGCCCGGGCCATTTTCGGATTCGTCGGCTTACTAGACGGGACCGGTGGTCATTGATTAGAAGGGCCATGCTACCTAATTGTTGGATTTTTGAGCGGTTTAAAGCCTCGGAGTGAACGTCGGGCCATCTCACCTTCAGACCTGCAGGGTGTCTCGCCTGCCCATTTAGGCTCCCCCCCACTTCGTCATATTCCAGATTGAATGTGTCAAGTTTCGAATCCCGTCCCTACTCTGTCTCTGCTAGTCAGAGACTTACCCACTCCCTCCCCAAGATTAGGATAGGCTACTCTGTGATTCTACGGGCTTGCAAATATCAATGGACGCGATCGCGATTGTTTGTCGTTGGGGAGAAGCTGTATATCTCTTGCCGATTACCTACTAATCGCGTTGGGGTAGCGGAGGTCAGACGCTCCAACTTCACCGAAATCTGTCTCCTCGGAGCGTAGATATCAGTTCCATTGTGCTCCTTCCTCTTTGGGTGGGCTTGGCACATTCTAGGAATAATGACTGATTGCTTGGATGTGACCATCATCCTCGGGTCCGGTCGGTGTTCAGCAAATAGCTCCGTCCACCTGACCTTTCCCTTTGAGGTTTGTTATTCCGTTTTTTTTTTTACGTCGCATCGCAACGGGACCTACATTTTTATAAAGGTGGGTTTCGAACCACCTGGGGGGCACCACAGTTTATAGAGCACTTGGAGTATTTCCAGAGGTGCCGGCGTCGGGGATCGAACCCGCGACCAGGGGGCCCGTAGGCGCGCGCTCTACCCACTGAGCCACTGCGCCCCCTTGAGGCACTACCGTGCTGCCACCATACCCTAGGGGTATGCATTAGAATTATATTCGTCGATATGGGAGTCGACAGCCCCTGACAGTAATGTCGTGATAGTTGCCGTAGGAGCTGTTCTCTGGAGCGACAACTTCCAAGACAACTGCTCGTCTTTTGATTTATGACTGGCCTCTACAGTCTACTGCGCCGAGACATCAATCAAAAGCCGAACGTAGGAAAGGAAAGAATAATCGCGTGGCCGAGCGTGTCGCCGTCGCTGGCACAATTTAAAGGCCCGCGTGTTCTCACAATGTAATGCCAATTAAAAATGCTTTATTCTCCATTATTTTTTAATGAGATTTTACTGACTTGTTCCTGGCAAAATTCTGATTAAAACAACACCAAACACGGTATAATTTGGCCCATCAGTAATCTCTTGAAAGTTGTCGTAGGGCCTAGTAGTGAATTTCCTACTCAATATTTATTATTTTTTAATGAGATTTTATTGGCTTATTCCTATCAAAATTCTGATTAGAACAAGACCAAACACGGTACAATTTGGCCCATCGGTAATGTCTTGAAAGTTGTCGTAGTGCCTACTAGTGAATTTTGCCAGGAATAAGCCAGTAAAATCTCATTAAAAAATAATGAATATTGAGTAGGAAATTCACTAGTAGGCACTACGACAACTTTCGCGTACAGCCCTCCGACAACTTTCAAGACATTACTAATGGGCCAAATTATACCGTGTTTGGTCTTGTTTTAATCAGAATTTTGCTAGGAACAAGCCAGTAATGTCTCATAAAAAATAATGAAAATTAAGCAGTTTGAAAATTCGATTCATGGTGTCAATGTAGTGGTGTTCACACCGATATACCCGAGCCGACATCAAATATCGCCGCCTTGCGGCCCGGCGCAGCATTGACAGCTGGTGGAATGGGTAGGCACTGCGGCAACTATCGCGACATTACTGTAACACGAGATGTCGGAAATTAATACGCGTTTCGCTCGTGATTTTTCACTGCTAGAAATCAACAGCTGTAATTTGACAAAGTGATTTTATTAGAAGAATTGAAAACTATCTTCGTGTCCATTTATTATCAATTAGACATATTAAGAAAGAAAACAAATGTCTATTTGACCCTAGATTATTGCGGTTCAGGTAGAAAAGTTTTACAGTAAAATATCCATAAATGTCTTAAAAGTGTGGCCTTTAAAAGTCCCGGAGCTATCCCCACTACTGCGGGGTATACCCTCTTGAGGGGCCACGAAACTCGAGAGGCCTCGGTCGCCGAGAAGTATGACATCATGCGGCTCAGGTATCTCGGTGAGACCGCCTAATCCAAATTTCCAACTTCCTTATTTGTTTATGCACAAATGATATCGGGGCTACAGGTTCGATCAAAGATACAAAAAAAATTAGCAATTTTGCAGAATTATAATTTCAACGTTTCGGTTCGGTTTTGAGCCATCGTCAAGAAAAGTCCGCGTCTGTGAAATATTAATAGACACTGTTATTCAATAACCTGTAGCGCCGATACCATTTGTGCATAAACAACAATTTACGATCGTCAAAACTCAAAATTATTCCTTATTTGTCATTATTTTTTTATGAGACTGCGATTACTATATTTGTGGCATTTTTCTAAGAACAATGACACCACATATGATATAATTCCGATGATATTTACTTGTGTAATAGACTGTTAAAGTTTCGGGCGCGTAGGATAGCGTATGGGAAAGAAAGAGACGCAGAGAGTCGTAGTCGCCAGTACATCTCCAAGTCCTTCCTTGCGCCCGAAACTTTGACTGTCTATTACACACCTAAATATCATCGGAATTATATCATGTTTGGTATCATTGTTCTTAGAAAAACGCCACAAATATGGTAATCGCAGTCTCATAAAAAAATAACGAAAAATAAGGAAGTTGGCAATTTGAACTAGCTATGTTTACATTTCTCGGCGACGGACGTCTCTCGAGCTTGGCTGTCCTTTTCTACGTTCGGCAACACACAAAGAATAGTGACTGCGGTGCATAAATGTCCCTCGGCAGACCCGTGCTAGGGACTTATGTGGATAATTTACTGTATTTTCCATAAAGATCCGCTGTCTAATAATTACTTACAGGATCAAGCCACACTGATTCAAAGCAGAAACTAGCTGGTTATTGTTGCTCGCTCGCTTCGCGAGCTTCGCGGGTGGGGGCGTTGTAGCTCGCTTTGTGAGTTCGCGAGAGGGTTAGTAGTACGGATGTTATTTGGTGTGTGACTCTCCACGAGCCACACAAAGAACTTCCCGATTCGTTAGTTGCGTATATTATTATCATTATTTAGTGTACGTTTTAAGAAGATTATACGTTCTCAGGGAAGTTCAATAGTTTTCTACTTATCAAAATGTTTGCTGTATGGCGTCGCATTAAATCAACATCGTATGCTCGTTGCTCGCATGATCCATTAACCATTTTTTTATATTAACTTTCAATTTCATCTTACTTAATAATTCGTATTGAACTGCTTGTTTTTTATATTAATTATCAATTTATTCTCAATTAATAATTCGTTTTGACTGATTGTTTTTTAAAAGATTGTAATATACATTTTTTTTTGGTACTTCCGATATTCTTTGAGAATGTATTCTCGACAGAAGAGACGATTAACTCACTCTTGCATTGGGATAATTTTCGATTATTGTGAGCGGTAACATTTGCGTTAGTTGCATAATTTAAAAAAAAATTTAAAAAAAAATTTTTTTTTAATTATAAAAAAATTTTTTAAAAATAAAAAAAAATTATATATAATTGTTATGTTTGTTTCTGCGGTGGAAAATTTCCGTCCTCTCGTATAATTTGCATCGCTGAATGAACTTCTTTCGAAAAAAAATAAAAAACTAAAAAACTACTTGACCAATATGAACCAAAATCTAATCAGCTCTAAGTTCCAGCGGGGCGCATCGATTGCATCATTCATTATTCTGATCGCATTGTTATTTTTTCAGAAAACGTTAACGAAAAATTTGATACCATACAAACGGACATACGCACACACATACACACACACACACACACACACATACAAACATTTTGATAAAAATAGTCTAAAATGACTTCAATAACCATGAAACGTGAAGATCTGCTAAAAAATCGATTTTCGATTTTCGGGGTAATTACAATAACTTCCCTATGAATCGGGAAGTTAATAATAAGGGAAGTATTTTGGAAGCTTCTAAGCTACATATGGAGAGAAATACATTAGTTTTTTCTGGTCTGTCGGCTCCATCGCAAGGACCATCGTACATAGGAACTTCGAGGTCGGCAGGTCCAGCGCAGTGAAAGATTTCCATGTGGTGCACCAGATGCTCGTTTCCCGCTTGTATCGCTGGGCCAAACTGAAGGATATGATGCCTGCGAATAGATTAAACGCATTAAATTGCGGTCTTCACTTGTACCCAGAGATGCCAAATGGAGGAACCTGGAGGAACTTTCCCCTCCGGCTGAGCCCCCCACTCTTACTTCTACTAGTTCTACTGCGCACGCGCCACACACGACGTACCTCTGGTCTGCCCGAGTGAGTCACGTTTAGAGGTATGTTCGTGTGTGGCGCGTGCGCAGTAGAACTAGTAGAAGTAAGAGTGGGGGGCCCAGCCGGAGGGGAAAGTTCCTCCAGGTTCCTCCATTTGGCATCTCTGCTTGTACCGCGAAATGATTACTCTCTTTCTTACTTCCGAGACAAGACTGGTGGTAATTTGTGCACGCGACACCAATAAGTGGTCTCCTTGTTCGGTATTTTCACTTGGCGAGCCAATAATTCCAACTTCCACGCGTTCGAAGGAAAAATTGGTTTCTTGTGCACTAATCTGATCAATTCTGTCCGAGTCATGCCGGTAGTTTCCGCGTCCGAAATTTGCAGACCTGCCAAAGATGATAGCGGACCGACACCCCTCAGCCATACCAAATGCGTGGTACCTCTCTGAATATTTTTTAAACCTCTCTTAATTGTATACAGTGAGCGTAGAAAGTATTCGTACACTGATAAATTTCAAACGGAACTGTGAAATTGTTGTTTATTGACTATTTTTCTGGACACAATGAATATACAGGGTGAGTCCGCAGAACTATGTTAGGTTAGTACTTTTTTATAACGAATGTCCAGCTGCATCGATTGATGTATTAAAAAATACCTCATTCCATTTAAAAAAATGAAGTTGACCTTCATATGTCCTTTACGCGTCCACCTACAAAATAGCTACTAACATCAGACTAATGGCCCCTCGAAACCACGCAAGTTCCATCTGATGCATCTCTTCCTAACACCAATAGCAGCCGCGTTATTCAGTTGTTCTCTTTCTGCGGACTCACCCTGTATACATGTTCTAAAAAGTCTATGGAATAGATACATTACAAAAAAAATTATTTCTTGATTAACTTGCGAATGTAATACGGAAAAACAAAAAATCAACAGAAATAGTGTTATACAAGGTGTTCGACTACAGGTGGGAGAAAATTTAAGGGCTGGTTCTTAACGGTGATATAAGACGAAAATGGAGAATAAAAAATTGCGATTTCGGCTTCGTTATTTAGCTATTAACAATTAAATTTTTGATTTTGCGCCGCCTTCGAAAAGATTTATTGTGTTTAATGTGGTATTTAATATTTTATTTTAATTAATTTCAAATCAAAAGAAAATTAAATTGTATTTAATATTTTATTTTAATCAATTTTATTAACAGTTGATGTGTATTCATACAAATCAAAAGGAAATTAAATTGTATTTAATGTGGTATTTAATATTTTATTTCTTATATGAACAGTTCGTGTGTATACACATAAATGAAATGGAAATTATTTCATACTTTTTAGTGCATTTTCGTTTTTGCTTTTTTGTTGTGTTAAGTAGAAAACTATTGAAATTCCCCGTAAACGTATAATCTTCTGAAAACGTACATTTAATAATTCAATAATATACTGCAACTAACGAATCAGGATGTTCTTTCTATGGTTCTTGGAGACTCACACACCAAATAAAGAACATTAATAGCTGTAGGCCCTACTAGCCATGCGTTTCCCCACTCGCGAGCAACAATAACCTTCTAGTTTTATTTTGGATTGTATCTATTGTATAGACTTCTTAGAATATGTACATATTCATTGTTTCCAGAAAAAATAGTCAATAAACAAGAATTTCACAGTTTTGCTTGACATTTATCAGTGCACGAATACTTTCTACACTCACTGTACATACACGTATAGTTACTGCTATTGAGAGAAATATGCAGAATTAAGAAAATTAAGATCAACGAATGTGTAATAGGTAAGCTCTTATTTACATTTGTTAATTATTTTTGTCAGAAATTCTTTTACAGCTCCCCCCGAAAATATAGAATTGCATTCCTCAAATATCTTATGAATAGACTGCGGATGTTTATGTGAATACATTACATGTTCCGATATACAAAAATTATTTTGCATATTGCATATACAGGGTGTCCCAAAATAAGTGTAACTCCCGGAAATGGGAGGTTCCTTGGGTCATTTGAAGCGACATTTTCCTTCACGAAAATGGTGTCCGCGGCTTTGTTTGGAAGTTATTATCGAAAAACACGGACCAATCAGAGCCCGGCTATAGCGAACGGAGTCCGACTCGGCGACAGGTCCAGCTTAACGTGGTATCGCTATTGGCCTAACCAGAATCAATCCGCTGTAGCTGCGCTCTGATTGGTCCGTGTTTTTCGTTAATAACTCCTAAACAAAGCCGCGGACGCCATTTTTGTAAAGGAAAATTTTCGCTTCAAATGACCCAAGGAACCTTCCATTTCCGGGAGTTACACTTATTTTGGGACACCCTGTATATATATATACCTTTCTAATATACAGGGTGTCCCAAAATTCCTCCGACACCCGAAAATGGGAGGTTCCTTGGATCATTTGAAGCGACATTTTCCTTTACGAAAATGGCGTCTGCGGCTTCGTTTAGGAGTTATTAACGAAAAACACGAACCAATCAGAGCGCGATCTAGACATGCGATGACACGTTCGGCCAACTGACAGTTGGGCCCACTGTGCTAACTCGCGTCTAGGTCGCGCTCTGATTGGTCCGCGTTTTTCGTTAATAACTCCTAAACAAAGCCGCAGACGCCATTTTCGTAAAGGAAAATGTCGCTTCAAATGACCCAAGGAACCTCCCATTTTCGGGTGTCGGAGGAATTTTGGGACAAACTGTATAAAATAGTTCTGTCACGCTAAAACTCCGAGCGGGTTGCCTTTCTAAGGGGCACAGAAAATTGCAGAGCGGGTTGCCATCCGAAGGGGCACAGAAAATTGAAGAGCGGGTTGCCATCCGAAGGGGCACAGAAAATTGAAGAGCGGGTTGCCATCCGAAGGGGCACAGAAAATTGAAGAGCGAGTTGCCTTTCTAAGGGGTACAGAAAATTGGTACACCCTGTATATATATTCGCTCCAATATTTAAATAAATAGGTATAATTTTCGTAATAATAACAAACACAAATTGCATAAAATTTGACGTTTATAATACTACATTTACAAACTCTTTCAGTCACAACAAAGAGACTGGAAACTATCGGTTCACCCCTAACAAATTCAACGAAAATATTCATGGATTGCATTGAATATTTAAGAGCTGTTCCTGGTAAATGTGGTGATCAAATTTGTGTTATTATAGATGCAGTGGTAAAAAAGAATCCTGATTTATGCGAAATACATATACATATAATAAACTGGTGAGGATATTTTAACCGATAAAAATGTGTCAACTAATGTATCGCAACACTATTGGAGCAAATATAAATATGCACCCATTACATCTTGTGATGTAGAACGTACTTTCTTTCTTTCAGCATAACAACTAAGTGCTACAAACATGGAAAAATTACGAGATTTATTGTTTCCGTATCAATAAATTGTTAATTAAAACATAACTGTTAAGTATCTGTTTGTATTAGTGCTGGTCACATTTTGCGTGCATATTTGCATATTTTAGGAGCATGAACATCCGTAGTCTACTTATAAACTATTTAAGGTTGCGTCTTTTATATCGTATTACTGTTTCTCGTGCAAAAGTTTGTCCACTACTATTTATAATTGCTACCACCTCCATGATATAGTCATCTTCGTCGCAAGTGTCGAATTTTCTGGAGAAGGTGAACTTGGTCACATTCCCTCTCCGCTTCCACGCGAAATTTTCACAGTCCTGCTGCTCGTCCAAATTCAATCTGCCTTCACCGTTAGCCCATGCGTCCTAGTACAATTACGTATAGAATTTAGAATACAGCATCAATAAGGTGAAGTGCCTTATGCCTGGACAGCATGTTTTTCTATATTAAGTTTTATCACTTTAGATGAAGAAAAATAATACTGTTTTCAGATGAATTTTGAATTTATTTTTAAATTTCAATTGATGTCTTAATGAAATAATATTTTCATCTACTTGTAGCCAAGGCCTCAGAATATATAATATAATTATTTAATCTCTTAATTATTGATTTTACTATGAAAATTCAATTGTCGATATTTGGGTGTCACTTTTGGACTGTACAGACTTCGGGCACTTCACCTTACTTTGTATGCACAGGTTGTTCGCGATAATTTGTACCAGCGTATTTTCTCGTAAACGGTAAACATAAGACAAAAACCGAAGCGGAGGGAGTTGTCGCATGTTTTACCGGAAATATGATAACGTATCTCAATTTTTTATTCTTAATATTTTTCTAGAAACAGAGAGTACCTTCATTTTACCACGTTTTTATTAACCCGCTTTCTCATCTGTCTGTGTGTTCGGTACAAATTTTGCAATTGATTTTAAACTAACTTTCCGATGAGCTGGAGACATGAACCTTTAAACATAGCTCAGAACAGGATGACAATGTAATATTAACTCGCTTTCTTGGCTGTCTGTTTGTTTCAAAAGCAGAAAATAATTATTTAAATAAAACTAAATTTTTAAAAAATACTACGTTTTTAAGACGGACTAAAAAGTGTAAAATGATATTTCTTAGCCCCATTCACATTCCTATACATTTTAAATGTAATTAATATATTTGAAATCTAACAAATACTATTAATAAAATAATTTACTATAAAAATTTAATTCATATTACTTTAAATCTAACGAATACTATTAATAAAATAATTTATTATAAAAATTTAGTTCATATTCCTCAATTACAATTAAATTTCATATATAAATCTAACAAATATTATTAACAAAATAATTTTCTATAAAAATTTAATCCATATGTTTTAAATCTAACAAATAGTATTAATAAAATAATTTACTATAAAAATTTAATTCATATTATTTTAAATCTAACAAATACTATTAATAAAATAATTTTCTATAATTTAATTCATATTATTTTAAATCTAACAAATACTTTTCAGATAATCCTGAAAATTCGTGATTGTAAATTTTGAATAGCTATGAAACTACTTGTAATGTGTAAAAAGAAAAACGTGGGTCGCAAGCTAATGATGAGTGTAGAGAGTACTTGCCGTTGAGAAAAGTCACACGACAGTCCATATCATTTGCAGTGCATTAAAATTGTTAGTGTTCAGGTGAATTATTTATTCATGCATCAATTATCTATAGCACGTGCCTCACGTTTTTCGTTTTAAACCTTACAAGTATTTTTGTAGCTATTCGAAATCCGCAATCACTTATATTCAGGACTATCTGTATGGGGCTAGGAAAAATTATGTGCATCCATTTCCGGTACGACATTGGCAGAAACTGCATACTAAGAAAACTCGGTCATCAGTACTCAGAAATGTATTCTTGCTAATGGAATTCACAGTAAACACGATGTGTAGTCCTATCATACTAGTAAATACAGTATTACGAAATGTTAAATATATTTCTTTTATTTCTGCCCGTGTATGACCCTGACGACCATAGTATACTACATGGTCGTACTCGTCTTCCAAGAGAACATTGTGGACTAATTTGCTCCATTTGAATTTGATCATCCAGTATATTGATACAAGATGTTAATAAAAAAGAAACGTTTCTTTGCAACAGTATTGATTAAACAGTTTATTCCTTTTATATATTATTCAATGTTCAGACGTATATTTGTATTATGTTTTTTTCAATCGAAAGTGTGTTCAAAATAAATAAATATGGTTAATGATTTTTTGAGTTAATTTATTGTTTAAAGTATATTTTAAAAAACTCCCACAAACATATTCAGTTGATACAAACCGATTTTGATGAAACTTATGTGAGATATAAATCTTTGAAAAATATTTGACACGTGTTTCTTTTTATCGGCAACCATCCACTTTGAAGGGGTGAAAACAGCCCTCTAAGTTGGAAGTCAGAACGATAGTTGTTGAGATATCTTGGAAAAATTTTAACAAACATTTTTTGTTTAAACAATATATTAAAAATTTCATATTTTTTGCAGTTTCTCGTATTTATTGTTAGTTAATGTTAATGTAAATTTGGGTGTGTGATCCTTAATCCAAAATGGGGGTACATGTTTCAGGACTTTCCTTTTTTTTGCCATTTAACAATAATTATGATATAATATATAATTATTATAATAATAAAACATTATAAATATAATTACGTATACAGTATTTTATCGATATAGTTCCTAGCACGGGTCTGGCGAGGGACATTTATGAGCCAGAGACACTATTCTTTGAGTTTTGCCGGACGCGGAGAAGGACAGCCGAGCTCGAGAGGCCTCGGTCGTCGAGAAATGTAAACAGCTAATCCAAGTTTCCAACTTCCTTATTAACTTCCCGATTCATAGGGAAGTTACTGTAATTACCCCGAAAATCGGAAATCGATTTTTTAGCAGATCTTCACGTTTCATGGTCATTAGAGTCATTTTAGACTATTTTTATCAAATTGTTAGTGTGTGTGTGTGTGTGTGTGTGTGTGTGTGCGTGCGTGCGTATGGCCGTTTTTATGTTATCAAATTTTTCGTTAACGTTTTCTGAAAAAGTAACAATGCGATCAGAATGATGAATGATGCAATCGATGTGCCCCGTCGTAACTTAGAACTGATTAGATTTTGGTCCAGATTGGTCAAGCAGTTTTTTAGATTTTTTAGTTTTTTTCGAAAGAAGTTCATTCAACAATGCAATTTATACGAGAGGATGGAAATTTTCCACCGAATAAACAAACGTAATTATATATATTTCATTTTTTTTTAAATTATGCAATTAATGCTAATGTTACCGCTTACAACTAACGAATCGGAAAGTTCTTTGTGTGGCTCGTAGAGAGGCATACAAAATTTAAAAAAAACCATTAATAGCTGTATGCCCCACTAACAATGCGTACCACTAACCCTCTCGCAAGAGCAGTCCTACCTGCGAGCTCGCGAAGCGAGCGAGCAACAATAACCAGCTAGTTTTTTTATGAGACTGCGATTACCATATTTGTGACATCTTTCTAAGAACAATGATACCACATATGATATAATTCCGATGATATTTAGGTGTGTAATAGACAGTCAAAGTTTTGGGCGCAAGGAAGGACAGTTATTTACCGGCGAGCCTTTGAAATGTGCTGGCGACTACGACTCTCTGCGTCTCTTTCTTTCCCATACGCTATCCTACGCGCCCGAAACTTTAACTGTCTATTACACAAGTAAATATCATCAGAATTATATCATATATGGTATCATTGTTCTTAGAAAAATGCCACAAATATGATAATCGCAGTCTCATAAAACAATAATGAAAAATAAGGAAATTGTTTGTATGTGTTTATTTAGTTTTAATTAGTGGGGATAGATCTGAGACATTTATCGACCAGACTTTTGGGACACTTACGGATAAAATACTGTATAATTAATAATAATTATTTAGAAGTTGGGCTTCTGAGCGATAGTTTTTTGCGAATAACTCTAAAACTAAAATCGAGCGGCGGTAACATGTACAGGAAAAAGTTGTGCAAACAAAACTTTGCCCGCGTCACGCTGCTACTTGCGCCACCTTCTTTAGTTACTGATAAAACAATTAACTACATATAATCCAGTGGTTTATACCAAGTTCTTATATTTCTATGAAACAAGCCAGATTTCCTTCCTCCGCACGCCAAGAGAAAGATTATCTTTCGTTATGCGTAATTATTGTTAATTAACAAAAAAAGAAAAACCGTCAAACACGTATCCCCTATTTTGAATCAAAGATCGTACACCTGCGTTTACATTAAAATAAATTAACAATAAATAAGAGGAACTGCAAAAACACATCAAATTTTTAATATACTGTTTAAACGAAAGAAAAGGTGAATTTTTCTCGATCGAAAATTTAGATAATTAAAGTTTTAAATGATATCGACGCCAGGTTCGATCATTTTTAGATTTGGCGCCGATATCATTTAAAACTTTAATTAAACGAAAGCCTTTTGTTAAATTTTTATTGCACGACTATATTTCCACATTAAAAATCCACAATTTAAAAAATCCAATTTTTTCGATTTCTGGTTTCCGAAAATCTCAAAAACTATGGTTTTGACGCTCAACTTAGAGGACTGTTTTCACCCCTTCGAAGTGGATGATTGCCGATAAAAAGCACGTGTAAAATAGTAGTTTTCAAAGAACTACATCTCGCATAAGTTTCATCAAAATCGGTTTGCATCGACTGAATATGTTCCCTTGTTACTACCAACTCTCATTTGAAGTAAAAAGATATGTAGCATTTAATTAAAAAAAAATGAAAGGTCACCGTCGTTTCTAGAACAACATTAACAATAAAAAAATTGAGACACGATATCATATTGCTAGTAAAATATACTGCAACTACCTTCTATTCGGTTTTTTTCTAACGTTTACCGTTCACGAAAAAAAACGCAGGTACAAATTATCGCGAACACTCTGTATAGCACAAAAGAATTGAAGGATATCTAACACAAAAGAAAAGCAAATACCTGTAATTGAACTTGACGATGCCAATCGGTCCATAAAATGCAATAATCGGCGGGCTTCAATTCCCCGTAATTCGAAAATCCAATGGCGAACCACGCGGTGTCCACGCCTACGAAATGGACTTCCGCGACGATTAATTCGCTCATGAAATCGACTCTGAAACGTTTGAACACCGGAAGTAGATTTTTACTTTCGCACGATCACTGGAAAAATATTTTCTGTTTCAGTTTGAAATTCCACCTCCAATGAAAAGTGGCTTCCGGTCCGAGTGGAGTGCTGTGAATCTCGTTCGCTAAATCGAAATCTTTTTGATTCTTTTGGTGAGCATGCCACGGCAAACACGAACCGGTGTTCAAAACCGCGAATAAAACAAAATGGTACGATGTCAGGAACATTTTCGAAAAGCCGAAAGCAAGGATATCGCTGGATGGATATTCGCAGACTTTTTCGAATAAAGCAACGAATCAACAGGAATTATACTTTATGCTTGAACCTATTAACGATTTACACTTGAACCGATATCTTTCGTGTTGTTTCACCTTTGTGCCGTCGATTTCTACTGAGAGAAACGGCTCGGATTGAAAACGAGAATTTCATACGAAGGCAGTTTGCCGCCGATCTCGTGCGGCGCGCACGCGCAGAGATACGTGACTTGTTTGCGCGCTCGAATTCGCGCATCTCAAGGAGCCCTGCGAATATGGTCGATTAAAGGATATTCGCTTCAACCGACGATAAACCGATGAATGGATGCCAAGCGGATACCAAAGACTACGGAAAAGGTAAAAAATAATATACTCCGTGGCTTACGAGAAACAGAATGTCTAAATAGCTCTGTTAGGCTTGAAAATATCTTAGACCAGTGCACAGTGGACCAAATGGCCATTTTAGGTGGAAAAAATCCTACGTGTCTAGTGATATCAACGTATTCGATGTCGTTGTAAAGAGGAGATCTTTATTAACTTCCCGATTCATAGTGAAGTTACTGTAATTACCCCGAAAATCGAAAATCGAATTTTTCGCAGATCTTCACGTTTCATGGTCATTGGAGTCATTTTAGACTATTTATATCGAAATGTCGGTGTGCGTGTGCGTGTGCGCGCGCGCGCACGTATGTACGTTTCTATGGTATCAAATTTTTCGTTAACGTTTTCTAAAAAAACTAGCTGGTTATAATAAAAAAAGATTTGTTTAAATTATAAAAAAATAAAAATAAAATATATGTAATTATTATGTTTGTTTCTTCGGTGGAAAATTTCCGTCATCTCGTATAATTTGCACTGTTGAATGAACTTCTTTCGAAAAAAACTAAAAAACTACTTGACCAATATGGACCAAAATCTAATCGGCTCTAAGTTCCAGCGGGGCGCATCGATTGCATCATTCATTATTCTGATCGCATTGATATTTTTCCAGAAAACGTTAACGAAAAATTTGATACCATACAAACGGACATACGCGCACACACACACACACACACACACACACACACAAACATTTTGATAAAAATAGTCTAAAATGACTCCAATGACCATGAAACGTGAAGATCTGCTAAAAAATCGATTTTCGATTTTCGGGGTAATTACAATAACTTCCCTATGAAACGGGAAGTTAATAACAATGCGATCAGAATAATGGATGATGCAATCGATGCGCCCCGCTGGAATTTAGAGCTGATTAGATTTTGGTCCATATTGGTCAAGTAGTTTTTTAGTTTTTTCGAAAGAAGTTCATTCAACAGTGCAAATTATACGAGAGGACGGAAATTTTCCACCGAAGAAACAAACATAATAATTACATATATTTTATTTTTATTTTTTTATAATTTAAACAAATTTTTTTTTATTTAAAACAAAAGTTTTTTTTATTTTCCTTTTTTAATTATGCAACTAATGTTAATGTTACCGCTTAGAATAATCGAAAATTATCCCAATGCAAGAGTGAGTTATTCATCGCTACTGCCGAGAATACATTTTCAAAGAATATCGATGAAAGTACAAAAACATTTATATTTCAATCCATTAAAAATACAAGCAGTTCAATACGAATTATCAACTAAGATGTAATTGAAAGTTAATGTAAAAAAATGGTTAATGGAGCATGCGAGCAACGAGCATACGATGTTGGTTTAATGCGACGCCATACAGCAAACATTTTGATAAGTAGAAAACTATTGAACTTCCCTGAAAACGTATAATCTTCTTAAAACGTACACTAAATAATGATAATAATATACTGCAACTAACGAATCGGGAAGTTCTTTGTGTGGCTCGTGGAGAGTCACACACCAAATAACATCTGTACTACTAACCCTCTCGCGAACTCACAAAGCGAGCTACAACACCCCCACCCGCGAAGCTCGCGAAGCGAGCGAGCAACAATAACCAGCTAGTTAAATTATGCAATTAATGCTAATGTTACCGCTTACAATTAACGAATCGGGAAGTTCTTTGTGTGGCTCGTGGAGAGTCACACACAAAATAAATAAAAAAACCATTAAGACCTGTGTGTCCCACTAGCAATGCGTACCACTAACCCTTTCGCTAGAGCAGTCCTACCCGCGAGCTCGCGAATCGAGCGAGCAACAATAACCAGCTAGTTTTATTCTTCATTTTCGTCTTATGTCATCGTTAAGAACCAACCCTTAAATTTTCTCCTACCTGTAGTCGAACACCCTGTATAAACAAATATAGAAAGATATACAAAATGTAATAATAATATTAAACAAGAAATAAAAAGTGTAACAGTAATATTAAATAAGAAATAAAGTAGCTGGTTATTGTTGCTTGCTCGCTTCGCGAGCTTCGCAGGTGGGGTTGTTGTAGCTTGCTTTGCGAGTTCGTGAGAGGGTTAGTGGTACGGATGTTATTTGGTATCTGAATCTCTAAGAGTCACACAAAGAACTTCCCGATTTATTAGTTGCAGTATATTATTATCATTATTTAGTGTACGTTTTAAGAAGATTATACGTTCTCAGGGAAGTACAATAGTTTTCTACTTATCAAAATGTTTGCTATATGGCGTCGTATTAAACCAACTTCGTTTGCTCGTTGCTCACTTGGTTCCCTGTTATAGCATAGTAATGTTGCAAAATAAATCGTGTAAATATTAATTCTGGATACAATCAAATTATATATATATATATATATATACACAGGGTGTCCCAAAATTCCTTCAACATCCGGAAATGGGATGTTCCTGACATCATTTGAAGAGACATTTCCATGTAGAGATGAATAACTCAATCTTGTATTGAGATATTCCATCCTCTCGTATAAATTGCATTGTTGAATGAACTTCTTTCGAAAAAAACTAAAAAAACTAAAAAACTACTGGACCAACATGGACCAAAATCTAATCAGCTCTAAGTTACGACGGGGCACATCGATTGCATCATTCATCATTCTGATCGCGTTGTTACTTTTTCAGAAAATGTTAACGAAAAATTTGATACTATAGAAACGGACATACGCGCGCGCGCACACACGCACACGCGCACACGCGCACCGACATTTCGATAAAAATAGTCTAAAATGACTCCAATGACCATGAAACGTGAAGATCTGCTAAAAAATCGATTTTCGATTTTCGGGGTAATTACAGTAACTTCCCTATGAATCGGGAAGTTAAAAAGGTATGAAAAGAACAAGAAAACAAAAACGAAAATGCATTCAAAAGTATGAAATAATTTCCATTTCATTTATGTGTATATACACGAACTGTTAATATAAAAAATAAAATATTAAATACCACATTAAACGCAATAAATCTTTTCGGAGGCGGCATAAAATCGAACATTTTTGACACTAGACATAATGAAAATTTTTAAATTCAGCAACATCTGTCATTTGAAAAATTTCGCACACAGGCATTCTGGAATAAAATGAAATTATGTCTGTATCGACGGAAGAAATTCCTCAAATGCTTCTACATGCTTTCACATAATAAAGTATCTTCTTTTCTCACCTACTGATTTCCAATGAAATTATAATCAGCAACATCTGTGATATGAAAATTTTTAATTTTGTGCCGCCTCCGATAAGATTTATTGTGTTTAATGTGGTATTTAATATTTTATTTTAATCAATTTTATTAACAGTTGATGTGTATTCGTACAAATCAAAAGGAAAATATCGAGTTTCGATTTTCGGGGTAATTACAGTAACTTCCCTATGAATCGGGAAGTTAATAAATTGTATTTAATATTTTATTTTTTATATTAACAGTTCGTGTGTATAAACATAAATGAAATGGAAATTATTTCATACTTCTTAGTGCATTTTCGTTTTTTTGTTGTTTTCATACCTTTTTTTATTTTTTTCGAAGTCAGGTTTATTTTTTTTTTTAATTTGTTTTTATTTCACTCTTTTTAAATTGTACATTAAAATTATAAATTAATTTCCATTCCATTCAATTCCAATTTAATTCAATTCAATTTTAATTCAATTGTAATAATAACAAATTCTATAAATTTTTTTAACTATATCTCCTACTAACTGTGAAAGGTTTCATCGCGACCGGTACATTCTTTGCAGAGTAAATCCAACGAATAGGCTTTTTTTGCTATAACAATAGTTATTACAATAATAATAACAAATTGTATAAATTTTTGTAACTATATCTCTTACTAAATGTGAAAGGTTTCATCGCGACCTGTACATTCTTTGCAGAGTAAATCCAACGAATAAGTTTTTTTTGCTATAACAATTGTTATTAATAATAAGAAATTCCAAAAATTTTGCAAGTGAGATCATCGCGGCAGTATCTCCAACTAAATGTGAAAGGTTCCATCGCGATCGGTACAAACCTTGCTGAGCGAACGCCGAAGAAGTCTGTTAAATATACGTTTTTTGCAATAAAAATCGTCAGGAATGGAAAGATGCAAAATTTTGTATAACGGGACCACCCCAGGGACCTACTCTTCAAGATTCCAAAGGTTTCGTACCGATGGTCCACCCATCTCGGCGTGATCGGTGAACATACATAGAAAAAAGCGAAAAAAAGGCACATACAGGTCGAATCGGGTAACCTCCTCCTTTTTCGAAGTCGGTTAAAAAATAAACAATGTGGCACCTGTAATTTGACCGTCCGCTGTACGGTTAGTGTTAACTCGACCGTCGAAATGGTCAAAATCGTAATATCGTTGGTAAAATTCATAGATCGTTTCGTTCGCAATCGAGGTGTGACAGATAAAGTGTTCAGCGATCGATTACGTGCTTCTTTATCAGCGTAAGTTTTATTTCTGCAAAACATTCCCGTTCACGCAAGAGATCCGTGTCTAATCAGAATGCTTCACGGTACAATATAGTATATAGTCAGCGAAACGACGCGACGCGATCGTGTGAAACAAAAAATGCTGAAGCATTCAAAAATTGTCTGGATCTGGATGATCGAATACCATGGGGCGCATATTGCATTCCGTTTGCGACGCGTGCCTCGGTTTGCCTCGCCTGGCCTCGCCATCGGAACCGCAATCAAGAAATTCCACGACTCTTATTGCGAGCAAAATTTTCGCGACACGCGCCTCAACGTCATAACGGCAACGGCCACGAATAATTCCAGCCACGTGACACCAATTTCGAAATCAATTTAATCCTCGATATCCTCTTGTTCTTCCGCTGCTTCGTCATTTTCTTCAAACCCGATGACAAATTCTGCAAACAATTCGATTCGAAACTCGTTGAAAATAGCGTGCAATGTATTCGAACATTTTTATTAACAATTTAACGATTATCAACAATTTTGATATATTTGTTCCGTCGATTAACAGATACTTCGCGAGAGACACGATAAAAGGAACATCTGCCAGTGGCAAGCAAAAATATCGATTTAGCAAAGAAGAGCAAGATAACCGTTGGACTTCGAGTTCCGTGTATTTCGAAGATGGCGGCGTACGCGAAGTCGTGCGAGATAATATTTTAATGTTACGAATGTTGCGTAAGCCGTTGGAGCTACCGGACATTAATGTAGTTAATCTTTATTTCGTTCAAGTATACGCCTGGTTTCTTCGAACTCGATGCAAGGAACGAATGTTTCGACTTTGTACATTTTAGGCTTTCTTGGAAGCAAGAGGTTCGACCTGCGAGAAGCAGTCATCCATTGTTCGCCTGTCCTTTCTCGGAGGAAAAGAAGAATCGGCCGAGCTTCGACCCTTGGGATCAATGGATGCGATTTGGCAGTTAGGGGTCGGCCGGTCCTGTGAAACAGAACCGTTCGGTTGCTTTCACGGATTCGAAAATTTACGGACAAGTACCGATTAGTACTTGGAATCAGATCAACAGGTAAACGAGCAAAGACGACTTCTCCGAAGCCTTATCCTTCCGATAACTCTTCAAGCAGTAAAATAAGTAAATAGGTCACCGGGAGAGGCAAGCAATGCCTTGCAATATCGTTTATTGATAAAAGATAATGAAACCACGCTTCAATTTTCAAATTTCAGAACACATTATTGGTTTTTGCTCCGAATTTTTTGGTTGAAAAACAAAACAATAGGACATAAAAGACGCAGCCTGTCCAGATCTACAAGTTTTGTCGAACACATTTTTCGGCTCGGTAGATTTATTAGGTTGGCAACTAAGTTCGCAACCTTCATATTTTCTCAAATTAAGTCATTTATATATACATATATTACTAGCAACCTCCGACACGGCTTCGCCCGTGCTAAATGTGAGAAGAATTTAGATTTTTATCGTAAGTATGTTAATATATATATATACACACAAACATCCATTTATATATATATATATATAGATGATAACCCTGGGGAACATTATTAATTCATTAATAACAATTTATTGTTGAAATAATAGTTAAAATAATGAATATAGTCTTGAAAGATGCAAAGCTCGTTCGTTGGCGTGTGGGGGAAGGGGGTTTTTCGCGGTATGTAATATGACACGTGCATGCTTTTCCCAGGAAGAATCGACCTTGAACGTGTCCGAACGTGTTTTACAGTATAAAATACCTCGTGTCCAAATACCTATGTATACCAATTTTCATAGCGATAGGTTCAACGGTATGGAAGTTGATGCGCCATCTACAGCGGCGAGTTACAACAAAATGAGTAGCGTAAAAACCTTCTCCACGAAAAAATAATGTTCCAAGTTTCATGTTGATCGGTCAAATAGTTTCGAAGTCTATTAATCATATATGTATACATATATATATATATATATATATAATTTAATTATAGTTTATAAATTAATTAATAAAATTTATTTATAAATAAAATTTAATAAATTTAAATTTTAAAAATTATAATAATTATGAGTATATATATATATATATATATATATATATATATAAATAAAAATAAATTATTGTAAAAATTAATTTTATATATAAATGTGAGTTTGAATAAGAAATTTAAATTAAATAATGGTAAATTTAGTGCCAGCATAAGCGGCATATAGTCGTTTTTCTTGAATATCTTCGAAACTATTAGGTTGGCAAGTAAATTCGCGACCTTGTGTATCATTGGAAGCGAAAATTTTGCGATTTATTTGATATAAAATACTCGTGCTTAAAATAAAAATGGATGTTTGTATATATATATATATATATTATTTTTTGTTTTATATATCGTTTGTACATATATACACAAACATCCATTTTTATATATATATAGAATTAAGCACGAGTATTTTATATCAAATAAATCGCAAAATTTTCGCTTTCCAATGATACACAAGGTCGCGAATTTACTTGCCAAATAGTTTCGAAGATATTCAAGAAAACAACGACTTTCATGGGCATGAAATTAATTATTTCAATGTTCAATCGTCCTGGGACACGTTTTCAATTATTTGGAGCATTAATTAATGGGGTGTCGTAAAAAATCGAAAATAAGAGTCACCCTAATCTAAACGTTGCGGAAAATCGCGTAACGGGATTTCACAGGTTTCTATTCCTGAACGAAGGAACGAATTTCTTGCAATCTCATCAAACTGTACATAGTATTATACGTATTTAACGTTGGTATTAGCGCGTGCCCGACATTGTTTGCGCAATGTTAAGCAATAGTGATGGTAAATCGTGAAATAGTTGCGTGCTCTTGGATCATCTATCAGATCCATGTATTTATTCAGATTTTTAACCGACTTCGAAAAAGGAGGAGGTTACTTAATTCGACCTGTATGTTCCTTTTTTTCGCTTTTTTCCATGTATGTTCACCGATTACGCCGAGATGAGTGGACCAATCGGTAGGAAACCTTTGGAATCTTGTAGAGCATGTCCCTGGGGTGGTCCTGTTATAAAAATTTTTGCATTTTTCCATTCCTGACGATTTTTATTGCAAATAACGTATATTTAACAGATTTCTTTGGCGTTTGCCCAAAAATTTATGGAATTTGTTATTGTTAATAACTATTGTTATAGCAAAACCCTATTCGTTGATGTTTCTCTGCGAAGAATGTACCAGCCACGATTCAACCTTTCACAGTTAGTAGGAAATATAGTTAAAAAAATTTATAGAATTTGTTATTATTAATAACTATTGTTATAGCAAAACCCTATTCGTTGGTGTTTTTTTGCAAAGAATGTACCAATCGCGATGAAACCTTCCACACTTAGTAGGAGACATAGTTACAAAAATTTATAGAATTTGTTATTATTATTGTAATAACTATTGTTATAGCAAAAAAAAACCTATTCGTTGGATTTACTCTGCAAAGAATGTACCGGTCGCGATGAAACCTTTCACATTTATAAAATATGAAAAATATTTATAAATATTTATTTATAATTTAAAAAGTGTGAAATAAAAAAAATTTTTTCTTTTTAAATAAAACCGACTTCGAAAAAAATAAAAAAATTATGAAAACAAAAAAAAACGAAAATGCACTAAAAAGTATGAAATAATTTCCATTTCATTTATGTGTATACACAGCGAACTGTTAATATAAAAAATAAAACATTAAATACAATTTAATTTCCTTTTGATTTGTATGAATACACGTCAACTGTTAATAAAATTGATTAAAATAAAATATTAAATACCACATTAAACACAATAAACCTTCCGGAGGCGGCGCAAAATTGAAAATTTTCATATCACAGATGTTGCTGATTATGATTTCATTGGAACAAGGTGTACTTGGAAATCAGTAGGTGAGAAAAGGAGATACATTATTATGTGAAAGCATGCGGAAGCATTTGAGGAATTTCTTCTTCCGATACAGACATAATTTCATTTTACTCCAGAATGCCTGTGTGCGAAATTTTTCAAATGACAGATGTTGCTGAATTTAAGAATTTTCGTTATGTCTAGTGTCAAAAATTTTCGATTTTGCGTCGCCTCCGAAAAGATTTATTGTGTTTAATGTGGTATTTAATATTTTATTTTAATCAATTTTTTTTAACAGTTAATGTGTTTGAACCACCATGAAGTTTAAATAGTACACATATTATTTTCAATTTTTGTTATAATGTATTGTTCCTTTTTTCTATACAACAAGTAAGTTCCATTAAAATTTATTTCTTTTTGTGGTTTCTCTATGTTAAAAATTGTGAAAATTTGCATTCTGACATATTATTTCAAATATTTTCAGACGCAATACATGTTCTTTGAAAAAGATCCACATCTGGATCGAAACGTTAGAAACATTTACTAATTGCACATTTGTTGTTTTCTTTCTAAAAATGATCGAACCTGGCGCCGATATCATTTAAACTTTAATTATCCAAAATTTCGATCGAGAAGAATTCACCTTTTTACAGTTGATGTGTGCTCATACAAATCAAAAGGAAATTAAATTGTATTTAATATTTTATTTGTTATATTAACAGTTCGTGTGTATACACATAAATGAAATGGAAATTGTTTCATACTTTTTGTGCATTTTCGTTTTTTTGTTGTTTTCATACCTTTTTTTATTTTAATTCCGTTTTTTGTATTAACAGTTCGTGTGTATACACATATGTAAATGAAATGGAAATGATTTCATACTTTTGAGTGCATTTTCATTTATGTTTTTTCGTTGTTTTCATACCTTTTTTTTATTTTAATTCCGTTTTAAAAAAATTTGTTTCGAAGTCGGTTTTTCATTGGGAGCGATCGCCGCAGGTTTGTCTTCGTTCGCGATCGATTCCCACGGTTAATTCTCGCGAACGATTAGCCGCCGGCGGCGAAAACAGACGCATCTAGAAGACAGGGAGGAAGCCGGATTGGTCTCGATTGGAAATTTTAATCGGCCCTCGTGAATCGTAAATGACTGTCCCAAGGCGTCTCGGCGCTTCTATTACGCAATTGCATCGCTCCGCTGATAGGAGACACAATCGTAGGCGCCATCGCGCGAAGCGAACGATGACTCACTAAAAAAATCGCTTGTCTTATCTCGTCATCGCGATACGCGAAACCGTGCGTCTTCCGAGTCATCCGACTCAACGATCCAGATCTAAAAATCAAGAAATATTCCAGAGATAGGATCAATGTCGTGATTACCGCTGTTAGCCGTGGCGAGACCGTTTAGAATGTAAAGCATCGAGGTGGATAAGTTCGCGACAGCGATAATCGCTCTCCGAATAAAGAAAGATAGAGTTTAGCGAGCCAAAGGTCGAGTATGGTCTCCGAATGACGAAAGGTTGACGACTCCTTCACTCGTTGCGCGCATGTTTGCGGCCGGGCGGACGCGCGAGCGCGTTGCTCTTCTCGAGTGCCTCGACAGCGTTTCGAGACGCTTGCGTTCGGAGCCACGAAATCGGTTGCTCGATTCATCGCACAGTGAGCTGGATACATACCCGTTTTTCTTGGCCAAAAGTCAATTTTTCGAGATTGAAATTTTCAAAAAATTCTTTTTGGAACAGAGTAAGAACCGTTCAAAGCTTCCAAATCCAAATTATTATTCATATCCGATTATTTATCGCTGACACGTATCAAGAATAAACAAGAACACACAAAAATACAAACAATATACAAGAATCTACAAGGATAAACAAGAATATACAAGTATAAAATACAAGAATATACAGGAATAAACAAGAATATGCAATAATATACAAGAATATACAAGAATATACAAGAATATACAAGAATCTACAAGAATGTACAAGTATAGACAAGAACATACAAGAATACACAAGAATATACATGAATATACAAGAATATAAAAGAAAATACAAGAATATGCAAGAATATACAAGAATATACCAGAATATACAAGAATATACAAGAATAAACAAGAAAATACCAGAATATAAAAAAATATACAAGAATCTACAAGGATAAACAAGAATATGCAAGAATATACAAGAATATACAAGAATATGCAAGGATAAACAAGAATATGCAAGAATATACAAGAATACACAGGAACATACAAGAATATACAAGAATATGAAACAATATAGCAGAATCTACGAGAACTACAAGTATATACAAGAATACACAAGCATATGCAAGAATATGCAAGAATATACAAGAATATGCAAGAATATACGAGAATACACAGGAACATACAAGAATATACAAGAATATGAAACAATATAGCAGAATCTACGAGAACTACAAGTATATACAAGAATACACAAGCATATGCAAGAATATGCAAGAATATACAAGAATATGCAAGAATATACAAGAATACACAGGAACATACAAGAATATACAAGAATATACAAGAAGATACAAGAATTAACAGGAATATTCAAGAATAAACAAGAACACACAAGTATAAAAACAATATACAAGAATCTACAAGAACTACAAGAATATACAAGAATATACAGGAAACAACAAGAATATGCAATAGTATACAAGAATATACAAGAATATAGAAGAATGTACAAGTATAGACAAGAACATACAAGAATACACAAGAATACACACGAATATACAAGAATATACAAGAAAATACAAGAATATGCAAGAATATACAAGAATATACCAGAATATACAAGAATATGCAAGAATATACACGAATGTGTAACGACAAACTTCGTAAAATTCAGATTAAATAAAACGTTTAAAGTAGTCGCCATAGACTATCAAAATAAAAGTTTAAATGACAATTTCGTATATGTCAACAGGTATATTTTAGTTACGTGTTTCTCGATCGTAAATTTTAATATAAATCAAATATATGTATGTTCTCGGCGCACAGTTTCGATCAATAATAAAAGTAATAATTAAGCAAATTAACAATAATTAAGTTTGACTCAACGTTTCGATCCAGTTGTGGATCATTTTCAAGAGCAATTGCGTCTGAAAATATATATAAACAAATGATCTATAACTGGATCGAAACGTTGAGTTAAACTTAATTATTGCTAATTTGCTTAGTTATTACTTTTATTATTGATCGAAACTGTGCGCCGAGAACGTATATTTGATTTATGGTATATTTTAGGTGTGTAATACTGTTGTTAGCATCTTTTTATCCATAAACAAATAGTGACAGGTTTAAACAATGTAAACTTTGAGAAAGGTTTTACAAAAACGGCACAAAGCGGCATAAATGGAACCTTTTGCATACGAATTTGTCGACATTTCTGAATGTAGCGTATAAAGTTACAACTGCCCTCGTCTGCCCGTTTAAGTTCCGAAGTCTTCGAAGCTTCGGAAAAGTTACAGCCCTAATTTGAAGCGACATTTTCCTTTACAAAAATGACGTCCGGGGCTTTGTTTAGGAGTTATTAACGAAAAACACGGACCAATCAGAGCGCGGCTACAGCGGCTTGATTCTGAGTCGACCAATGGCGACACCACGCCTCGCGGGACCTGTCGCCGAGTCGGACTCAGTTTGCTATATCCGGGCTCTGATTGGTTCGTGTTTTTCGATAATAATTCTTAAACAAAGCCGCGGACACCATTTTTCTAAAGGAAAATGTCGCTTCGAATAACCCAAGGAACCTCCCATTTCCGGAAGTTACACTTATTTTTGAACACACTGTATATTTCAACGAATACAATGCTGCAACATTTTACCGCCACTCGGTACATAGTAGAAACTTATTGCTTATTAGATATAGATACAGATAAATTATTACACCTAATAAGCAATTAGTTTCACTTATGTCGCGCGTGGTTTCCACGCACACCATTTTTTTGGGGGGCGTAGATGTCAATGCCGGTAAACCCCTCCTCCTCCCAGACTCTAGCTTTAGATCATCCCTGATCCGCGGGATTGCCTATTTGGCATTACTGCACGGTGGGTGTCTTTTAATATACTCAGTCTTATAACAGCCTTAGTCTCATTCTTAATACAATAACTACAAATGATACAAATACAACGAAATATTACACAATTCAAAAGGAAAGTTTTCAGAGTCTAAATAAATACATATATGTATATTTTCTAGATAACATCGTAATCATATAACTAGGAAAAAGTATAAAAAGTAAAAATAAAAATGAAATTAGAAATAAAAAATAAAAATAAATATGAATATATATATAAATAGATAAACAAAAATAAAAAAGTACAAGGTCTATGTATGTATGTATAAGAAGAAAAGAAATTTTTTTTATATATATATTTATGTGTATGTGTATGTATGTATAAAAAAAAATTTCTTTTCTTCTTATACATACATAGACCTTGTACTTTTTATTTTTATTTATCTATTTATATATATTCATATTTATTATATATATATATATAATATAATAAATAGAAAGAAAGAAAAAAGGGCACGGCTAAATTGTGCCCTTTTTTCTTTCTTTTTCTACGACCTCTCAACATATTTCGTCTACATACTACGTTCCTGATTACTAGCTTCTCGGTCGCGTTTTCATGCTAGTGAGATGACAACGCGATAAATTTGAAGTTTTGTAACAGTTTATAATTTTTTGCTCTGCAACTGTTTAGTAAGTCCTAATAAATTTTGAACATAATTAAATACATAATTTTTACTATATATAACAAAAAACTGGAGTTTCTAGTTGCGTTTGTTCAAAGTTTAAATAGTGTTTGAAGTGGAACTTTATGAATTCTCCACAAGAAGACGTGTTAAAATGTGCAAACTTTAACTTGCTATAAATATTAAACGATGAAGTGAATGTGTAACACAAACTTCGGTAATTGCATTAATTTAGTAAGAATCATATCTTGTCAAATTTTCAAAAACTTTGTTACGTCTTTATACATATAGCTCCTGCGATAATAGATGCACGGCACGAGGATCTCGACATCGAAGACTTACGTCACCAATTCGAGTCGATCACGATATGCAAACGCATATGTTACCGTAACGGTGATTTCTTATGAGCGTTTCTGGAAAACAGGGTTAGATACGTTCGTTTTCCGATCAACGATGCATTCACGATCGTTAGCATAATGGTAATCGATTCGTATCTGTGAACGGTCTTGTCTCCGTTCCGTAGATTAAACGCAAATTATTTATCATCGTGCTCGTTTCGAATGCAGACCCATGGATATGACTAGCATATTACTAGAATATTACTAGAAAAACAAGTGAAAACCGTGTTTACGGGAAACCATTTTTCGTTTTTATACAAGCATGTTACGAGCTGTGCGAGGGCTCATTGTAAAGAGGAAGGTTCATCATAGCCCGCTCTGCTCATGATTTAACAAGATTATGTTTATATTTAATAATATGAGCGTCCAAAGTAGGGCAAACAAGTCGAAACAACCACCCTCAGGTTCCCATGTATTTTTCTAATACAAAACGGTTTTTCTGACTTAAATCATGAGCAGAGCGGGCTATGAGGAACCTTCCTCTTTACAATGAGCCCTCACACAGCTCATAACATGCTAATACGAAGACAAAAAATGTTTTCCCGTGATCGCATTCAATTGTTCCCCAGATTCCGTTCATGAAGGGCAATGAAGGGCAAGTAGAACTAATTTTAGTTCAGTTACTCAAACGAGATGGCGCAAATAGACAGGAGAACTATCACCGTAGATTCGTAACAACAAAAATATAAAGGGCTTTAAAAAGAAAAAAACCTGTAATTATAGCGAATTTGAAGCGTTAGATTGATACAAATGTATGTTCATCACTGTTGCCAAATTGGTTTTTCGCGCGGGGGTTGGTCACAATGAAAAATACCATAGTCACGTGGGGCCCCTACCCTCTTAAGAGGATGGAGTACCCACGTGACATCACTAGAATCTAACCAGAATCTAACTAGATTTTGGGCCAAAACAGGAGTTTACGCGGGAACACTTCACGTCCTCATACGATTATATTTTGAGCTGAGTGAGGGCTCGTTCGAAAGAGGCAGGTTACACGCAGTGCGCTCTTCTCATGTTTTTTTTTAAGATGATGTTTATATGAAGTAATATTAGTGTCCAAAATAGGCGAAACAAATGAAGAAAAATTCCGAAGATTCTAATGTATTTTTCTAATACAAAATGATTTTTTCGACTTAAATTATGAGCAGAGCGGGCTATGATGAACCTTCCTCTTTAGAACAAGCCCTCACACAGCTCGTAACATGCTTGTATAAAAACAAAAAATGGTTTCCCGTAAACACGGTTTTCACTTGTTTTTCTAGTAATATTCTAGTAATATGCTAGTCATATCCATGGGTACGGTACCCTCTTAAGTAGAGTGCATCCACGCATCGCGCGGCCACGCTTACAGTCCCCGAGCGACAAAAATTTTCAATTAGACCCAATTAAAACTGATTAAGTTGGAGCGACGACCACTGTCTTCCCGGAGAATTGCATAGCTAGCGATCGCTGGCCTCTATGTCCAGCAATATTTTTTATCTAATTGCACGTTAACGTACGGATCTGCGACGTATATCCCGCGATGTAATATGTCAATATGTTATTCAATTTTTCAGGCAACGACAGAGACGGAATGCTGTTGTGTAACGCTTAACGGTAACAACTATTCGAAATTTACGATTGCAAGAGGCGAGTAATACTGAGTATCGAATCAATTATTATCGGTATCACGAACTACATACGTTTTCGACGAAATACTGTCTTAAATATTTAGCTTAGGGTACTATAGATTTTCCGAACAATTCGTGAATTAGAGGAAATATGGCATAGGATGAACAAACGTTTATTTTTAGAAAACGGTCGACAAACAGGTTCCAATTGTCGACCCTGCGATGGGAGTTGTGCGGTTAGAGGGAGTGTGGGGGCTGTCACGTCCGGTGGTCCAACCATTATAAATAATTACTAAATAATCGTAATACAAATATTTCTGAAAGTTGTTTAATACTCCCTCTAAGTCATATTGCGCGGGAAATAGAATCAAATATTGTAATGAACAAAGAATCATATATTAAGGTACCCACGTGCCAGGGGTCGTTAGGCGGAGCGAGCTGGAGACTCGCGAAGCCCACCGAACGGCCCAGGGAAAGGGGGTGTAACTGGGCAACCTGCTTACACCCTGATAGCTTAGGTATTGCTGGGGGGAACTTCTCTCCCCCCGGGACGAGGCCCCACACAGGGCCAAGGGCGAAGGAGGATGGCTGGTTGTGTTCTTTGGAGATCCCAGCCGCCCCCGAATAGCTTAGGGAAGGTTGTCGTGAGGTTTTTAGTGGGTATTGTGAGCCCTTCTGGCCACGTAGCCCCACATAACCTCGTATCTCTCCCAGGGGGTACGGGGTATGCGTAAAAGCATTTCCCTCACGCTAAAAAAAAAAAGGGTACCCACGTGACATTACTAGAATCTAACTAGAATATTGCTAGATTTTAGGCCGAAAAAAGGGGTTTACGGGAACACACCTCACATCCTCATACGATTATATTTTGAGCTGGATGAGGGCTCGTTCTAAAGGGAAAGGTTAAATGAAGCGCGCGTGGGTCCAACTTTAGTTACATTATGTTTATATCTAGTAATGTGAGTGTCCAAAGCAGGGAAAACAAATGAAGAAACATTCCGGAAATTCTAATGCATATTTCGATCACAAAAAGATTTTTCCTGCTAATTTAGGGAACCACGTGCGCTTCGTTTAACCTTCCTCTTTCGAATGAGCCCTCACTCAGCTCAAAATATAATCGTACGAGGACGTGCGGTGTGTTCCCGTAAACCCCTGTTTTGGCCCAAAATCCACTTAGATTCTAGTTAGATTCTAGTAATGTCACGTGGGTACCCTACCGATTCGCATTTCGAAGACTTGCGCCATACTGAGAGAATCTACCGCGCGACCCTGGATGGGATCGAGTATACTTTTACGATTAGGTTCCAATCTAGCCGGATAGTTTCAAATATTGCACGGTATTTCGAAAAAGGAAAGCATTACCTTCAGGTAGATTCTAGAACCCAACCGAGGAAGGTTTAAATTCTTTGTTCGTACCTACTTTGAGGACCGTAAGCGGTACTTTCACATCATTGTTGTCCTGTATCGGTGGCGCTGTTTACGCTGTACCTGCGAGTAAAATTTGATTTATTGTATCCGACCAGCCAAATATTCTACAATGCATTTGAATAGAAGTGACGCTTCGTGTCTGTGCGGTTCCGCTACACCTACCCTTAGCACTCGGAATTATTTTTATCACGCACACTGAAGAATGGATCCACACTCTTAAGGGGGTAGACGTCACGTTTCCAGGATTGCAAATCTCATTTCTCGATAATGCAGAGCTGGATGAAGTCTAATAGCAGAAGTAGCAAAAGCTACGGGGCCCACGTACGAAAATATTACATTTTGGTACTATTATAATCAATATTTTGACACAAGAAGAATGTTTAGTCATAATCAAAAGTCTTTTGATCAAATATTCCCATTCCTACGAAATTTCATGTTTTTCGCAACTTTATCGTTGATGAGGCACGGTTTTCCCTTAGCCGATCAACTTCAAACTTTGCAGAAATTATTTTCTTACCCAAAGGCACAATTTTCAGGAGGGGCCGCGAAAAAATCTCGCAAAAATAATTTCACCAGGTATAGTTAAGGACCACCCTAATGTATAATGTATATTGTATGTGTTAATAATATATATTATATATATTTGCTACTTATAAAAATATAAAAAAATTTCTTAGACAAAAGTTATACTGTTTATTAAACTAAATATAATGCATGAAAAAAATTCTTTTTAAGTCCATTTTTGAGATTTCAAGGTTACGAATTTCTATTTGAAATTATGCTACATGTTGTTTCTATACTGTTATAGTGCGTAAAAGACAAATTCAACGATATATAAAAATATATACTATAATACAATAATTTACTGCATTAGAGAAAATCGAGTTACAAAATTAACAAATTTTCAAAGTCGATGCGGCAGCGATTCCCGTTATCCGATCAATTTCAAATTTTGCACATACTATTTTTTCGTCCAGTGGAACAATTCTAGGGAGTATCCCGAAAAAAAATCAACAAAATAATTGTCGCCAAGCGCTACTAAGGTCCACCCTAGTGCACATACACGTGGCAGAGAACATATGCAATATGCAAAATAATATTTGCATATCGAAACATGTAATGTATTTACATAAACATGCGCTGTCTAATCATATATAAGAACTGAAAATGTTTGCTGTGTATTTCCAGAAGCGTGAATCATTCATATAGTGTACGATATTTTTCAAAAGGTTTTTTATTAAATGTTTATTTCAAATATTTTTTAAGCCACAGTTTTTCATATAAGAAAAGTATTAGATCTGAATATTGTACACAATAACGAGAAACGTAAACTGAATGTTTAGAAAATATAAGCTAAATATTCAGAGAATGTAAATTACATATTTAGAAAATATAAAGTAAATATTTTAAAAAACGTGAAGCTCGTATTTAAATAACGTTCAATTAAATCTTCGAATTTAAGAAAAAGTTATAATAAAAATTAGAAACTATATATAATAACACTACTTTCTGTGCACTGCTTGAGGGAATATTTATCTCCGTCTTCCGAAGAGGCTTATTAAAAATACAGACATTTTTTATGCAGCTAGAAAGATTAATGGTTCGAAGAATGCTACCTTCGTAGGATCACAGATTTTTTTGTTGCAACTGTGCATGTACAACTGTGCATGTAACAATTGCATCATTTCTTTAAGTAGAAATGCATATTTTTTGTTGTATAAATCGATTTCTCTGTATATTCTGCATACAAAAATTATTAGGGCACCATGGCAAAAAATAATTAATTATCTTGTTCTCAAGATATTTCCAAAACCTGTCTTTATTTAAGAAGATGCTCAAGCGCTTCACGACAACGTAGTGAACGTATACACCATTTCAACATTGTCGTTATCACAAAAACTGAGTTGTGTAAGTTGAGTACGAAAACTATATAATGAGCATCCTTTTCAATAAAAGACAGATTTTGAAAATATCTCGAGTACTAATAATTTTTTCGCACATAGTAAGAACATTACTTAATTAATGTTTTTGTAACATAAATGTAGATCGATTAAGTGACA
This sequence comes from Lasioglossum villosulum, assembly GCA_963971365.1. Lineage (NCBI taxonomy): Eukaryota > Metazoa > Arthropoda > Insecta > Hymenoptera > Halictidae > Lasioglossum > Lasioglossum villosulum. The sequence continues at coordinate 25,184,453 of OZ020497.1, forward strand.
AACACGATTTCAAAGTAAATTAAAAGTAAACATTTTACTTCGCATCATATCCTGGAGCAAATATTTTTCCATGATAAACATAAAGTATTTCCTTCATATAAAAAAAAAATCTATTTCTAATATTACATAAAGATCTATTTTATGAGAAAAACATATTTTTTTTCATAGTATGAAATAGAAATATTATCTGCATATTTAGAAAAAAATGTTCTATTTCTAATATCACATAAAGATTCATTTTATAATAAGAAAAACATATTTTTTCATAATATGAAATAAATATTATCGATATATTAAGAAAAACTATTTTATTTTTAATATCACATAAAGATTCATTTTATAATAAGAAAACATTTTTTTTTTCATAGTATAAAATAGAAATATTATCTGTATATTAGGAAAAACTATTCTATTTTTAATATTAAATAAAGATTCGTTTTATAATGAGGAAACACATTTTTTTCACAATATGAAATAAATATTATCGATATATTAGGAAAAACTATTTTATTTTTAATATCACATAAAGATTCATTTTATAATAAGAAAACATTTTTTTTTTTCATAGTATAAAATAGAAATATTATCTGTATATTAGGAAAAACTATTCTATTTTTAATATTAAATAAAGATTCATTTTATAATAAGAAAAACATTTTTTTCATAATACGAAATAAATATTATCGATATATTAGGAAAAACTATTCTATTTCTAATATCACATAAAGATTCATTTTATAATAAGAAAACATTTTTTTTTCATAGTATAAAATAGAAATATTATCTGTATATTAGGAAAAACTATTCTATTTTTAATATTAAATAAAGATTTATTTTATAATAAGAAAAACATGTTTTTTTCATAATACGAAATAAATATTAGTTGCATACTTAAAAAAACATTCTATTTCTAATATCATATAAAGATTCATTTTATAATAAGAAAAAAATATTTTTTTCATAATATGAAATAAATATTATCGATATATTAGGAAAAACTATTCTATTTTTAATATTAAATAAAGATTCGTTTTATAATAAGAAAAAAATATTTTTTTCACAATATGAAATAAATATTATCGGTATATTTAAAAAAATATTCTATTTCTAATATCACATAAAGATTCATTTTATAATAAGAAAACATTTTTTTTTTCATAGTATAAAATAGAAATATTATCTGTATATTAGGAAAAACTATTCTATTTTTAATATTAAATAAAGATTTATTTTATAATAAGAAAAACATGTTTTTTTCATAATACGAAATAAATATTAGTTGCATACTTAAAAAAACATTCTATTTCTAATATCATATAAAGATTCATTTTATAATAAGAAAAAAATATTTTTTTCATAATATGAAATAAATATTATCGGTATATTAGGAAAAACTGTTCCATTTCTAATATGAAATAAAGATTCAGTTAATATTTACAAAAAAATATGTTTCTCGTAACATGAAATAGATATTCTCTGCATATTTAAAAACAAATATTTGTTACCTAATATAAAATAAATATTGCATGAATATTTGAATATGAAAAAAAGATAAAATCTCATTTCAATATTATACGAATGTGTATACAATATTTTGCGGTACTAGGGTATGCTTGTCCAGGTTTTCGGCGTTTTGGAACACTGTCCGGCACAGGCCTGATCCCATCTCTAGCTACCACGATACCGGTTGGCGCAGGTTGGCGAATGGCGAGAGCGTCAGCGCGTAGTACGACGCGAGTAGAAGTGGAAATGGAAATGGAAATGGAAGTGGTAAAGGAACACACGACGATATGCCCGCACGCCGCGCGAGACCGCTCCGCTCGGCTCGGCGTGGTTCCGCTCCTCCGCTCGGCGTTCGGCGTGGCAGTCAGTGTTGGTGTCGGTGTGGTGTCGATATCGGTTCACAGCAAACACCGAGTGCTCGCGCTTGTACGTACTTCGGTGTCGGAGCGACTGGGCCACGTCCACGGTAAACCCGCAACAAAAACCACATCAAAGGAATGTAATCTCCATACGAATGACCGATCTTCTGCCCGTGTACGACGCGCTCCAATACAGACTGTTCTTTGGCCACGGTAAGTAAGTAACAGCGGCGTCTCTCGACGACTGCTAGACGAGAGACGAGAGACGAGAAACGAGAAACGAGAGACGTCGTCGATCATCCACCCAACCACTACATGAAAGTTCCGTTTCAACGCGAAAACGCATCCGACGATCCACTCGATCTTCCTTTCACGTGTTCTTATCGGTATTTCATTCTAGACATTCCTTAGAAGCTGCTTCGTTTCATTCATTTTCGAACGCAAGCACGTGGACCTCGGAACTTGTTCCACGCCTCGTTCTCTGGTCACCTATTCGCCCTACTCTTGATTGGTTAACCGTTGTTTATTTAAAACCTATTGTATTTAACATAATTATAAATTTTCTTGTATACGATATTCTTCGGGATAAAGAAGTTTTAAACTGTAAAGAAAATGCTACAGCAAAGGGTTACTTTATAGTCTCTTAACGAGAAAATATTAAAAAATATAAATTTTCTTGTATACGATATTCTTCGGGATGAAGAAGTTTTAAACTGTAAAGAAAATGCTACAGCAAAGAGTTAATTTATAGTCTCTTAACGAGAAAATATTAATTTTATATATGGCTACATTTATTTCATTGCTTAGATATTGATTACAAACGGATCTGCTTCAGTTAAAAAGAAAGGCGTTAGATTCATATTTGGTAGACTCTAGGCTCGTTAAAAGACTGAAAGTGGTTAATACATTAGCTAGCAAAGGATGGACGTTTTGAGAAATTTTGTAATATTTATAGAGGAACAAGTTACTACATTTTGTATTGAAGTTTCGGAGATGCCACTTTTATGGAAACCGCCCGCAGTTTAAAAATAATAATAACGCTTTGAGAACATATTTACAGTCTCCCATAAAACTAATTTTATTACACGAAAGCGTTATTATCGTTGTTAAACTTTGACGAAGTGCAATCACGTGGTGCATTTCGGATACGAGTGTTTAGGGCTGTCGCATGTGTTTCTGTCAAAATAGGTTCTCTGTATCGCGACCCTCGAATAAGTTCAATTGCGTTAACATTATAGCATCTTCTTGCGAGACAGTGACGTTGCACTATATTTGCTAACGAATATAGTTTCGACTTTCTGCGCGTTTCAATTAAGAAATAGTACTACTCTAAAACAGAAACAACGTAGGCAAGCTTGAAACTAACACCAATGTTGTAGGCGTATAAATTTTAATGACATTCGTTACCAGTGGCGGCTCAAGCCAAACAGAGGCCCCAAGCGGTAAAAATGTTGGGGCCCTCAAACTCAAGTTAGGAATAGAAGTTTCAAGAAAGCTCTCATAAACTTATTAACAAAAAAAGGGATGGAAAATTTCATATCGAAAAAGTTGTTTTAATATATTGTAGATGAATTTTGCAGCTTTCATTTTTTTTTACAAAAGGAGTTCAATTTATCTATAATATATTAAAACAACTTTCGATATGAAATTTTCCATCCCTTTTTTTGTTAATAAATTTATGAGAGCTTTCTTGAAATTTTTATTCCTAAATTGAGTTTGAGGGCCCCAACATTTTTACCGGGCCTCGAATTTTGCAGCAGTCATTTTTTTACAAAAAAGTTCAATTTATCTGTAATATATTGAAACAACTTTTGCGATATGAAATTTTCCATCCCTTTTCTTGTTAATAAGTTTATGAGGGCTTTCTTGAAACTTTTATTCCGAACTTGAGTTTGAGGGCCCCAAAATTTTTACCGGGCCTCGAATTTTGAAGCATTCATTTTTTTACAAAAAAAGTTCAATCTATCTATAATATATTAAAACAACTTTTTCAATGTGAAATTGTCCATCCCTTTTTTTGTTAATAAGTTCATAAGTGCTTTCTTGAAACTTTTATTCCTAACTTGAGTTTGAGGCCCCCAAAATTTTTACCGGGCCTCGAATTTTGCAGCATTCGTTATTTTTACAAAAAAAATTACAATTTATCTATAATATATTAAAACAACTTTTGCGATATGAAATTTTCCATCCCTTTTTTTGTTAATAAGTTCATGAGTGCTTTCTTGAAACTTTTTTTCCTAACTTGAATTTGGGGCCCCAAAATTTTTACCGGGCCTCGAATTTTGCAGCATTCATTTTTTTTACAAAAAAAAGGTTCAATTTATCTACAAAATATTAAAACAACTTTTTCGATGTGAAATTTTCCATCCCTTCTTTTGTTAATAAGTTTATGAGAGCTTTCTTGAAACTTTTATTCCTACTTTGAGTTTGAGGGCCCCAACATTTTTACCGGGCCTCGAATTTTGCAGCATTCATTATTTTTTTACAAAAAAAGTTCAATTTCAGGCCCAATGGAACCCCGGGGCCCCACACGGTCACTTAGTCCGCGAATCGTTAAACCCGCAACGGCCCGTTACAAGAATGAACGATTGCCAATTGCTGTTTTATCCAGCATTAATATGAAAATACTTTGCGTCGCTATTACGGAACAGTCGCAGCGAAAGTGAATAATGCATTAATTAATCGCAAGCGTTACACGGCTATCGGAAACGATTGGAAAGAAGCGCAACAATAGAGAGACGATCGAATAATTGGACGAGGAATTCATTTGTAGAAGTATAGAGATAATAGGTTCGATTTTCCTCGGAACCATAACGATGCAACTCGTGATCGTTTTGCCTCGAATCTCGCCTACCGCAAGTACGAGACACTAGTAGAGCAATTAAATTTAAATTTATAACCGGTGCCGACACTTGTAATTGCTAATTAAACTGGCTACCTTTATACAAATGCAGATGCAAATATAGATAACGCGACACGATTACGCACAATCTATCGCGCATTTTCTGCTAGTAGACGACCGACGCGCATGACGATTCTCGCTTCAACGGAATGGATTTCTTTCAAAGAATCATTTTTTCCAGCTGCCGTGACGCGACAGAATATTTCAATTCAGTCGCACGTGTAATTACTCGTCCCACCAGTTCGTATGTACCTGACACACTTTTTGTAGAACAATTTATTAGGTGTGCAAATCAGTTCCTTCCCTCTTTTTTTACGATCATAACTTCTGTGACTGAATTAGAATTACCCATTTCGGTGCCAACTGAAAGAGTGAACTTTTAGTTTTAAGAATTAAGAGTCGTGTCGCTGCTTACACTTTGCATTCCAACTTAGGCAATCAGCTGTTGAAGCTACTGAAACGATCTCTGCGACACACAGTGGGGAAACTTGATCTGACTCGATTCAAAAAGGAATAACTTTTGATAGAAATGAGATAGAGTAATGAAATATTTTTTACATGCAGCAGAAACTTCACAGAATATGGGAAAAATAGGGAGATTATGGTACGAATGTTTTTTAACCTCGACAAAATTCGTCAAAGTTGCGCAATTTCGAGAAAATTCTGGTTTTTCCAATACCACTCGCGGAAAAAATTTTCTTGGAACGTCCTCTACATCATTTCACGCAGATTTCAAATCTGGTCTGAAAATTGTTCTACGACCTCAGAATTTTCCAAAATGTCGAATTATTGTTTATTATTGAATTATTGTTAAACAGTTATAGAAAACATTCGTACCATAATCTCCCTATTTTCCCCATATTCTATAATGTTTCAGCTTTAATTTTTTTTAAATTCATTGCTCTATCTCATTCCTATCGAAAGTTTTTTGATTTTGACACAGATTTCATCGGTTTGTCCCATAGTGGGGCGTTAGCATTACCCAAGACGTCACCGTGGGACAAACCGATGAAATCTGTATCAAAATTAAAGAACTTTCGTTAGACATAGGATAGAACGATGAAATTTTTTAAAAATTAAAGCTGAAACTTCACAGAATATGGGAAAAATAGGGAGATTATGGTACGCGTGGGAGTTTTTTAAATATACTTTAAATAATCAATTTACTCCAAGATCACTTAGTTATTTATTTCGAACACAATTTCGATTGAAGACAACATAATACAAAAATACGTCTGAACGTTGAATAATATATGTATAAGAGGAATAAGCTGTTTAATCGATACTGTCGCAAAGAAACGATTCGTTTTTTTTATTAACATCTTGTATCAATATACTGGATGATCAAATCCAAATGGAGCAAATTAGTCCACAGTACGAATGATTTTTAACCTTAAAACATAAAAGTTTAACTGTTCAACAATAATTCGACATTTTGGAATATTCTAAGGTCGTAGAACAATTTTCAGACCAGATTTGAAATCAGCGTGAAAAAATCTACGTGAAATGATGTAGAGCATGTTCCAAAAAAAATTTTCCGCGCGTGGTATTGGAAGAACCACAATTTTCTCGAAATTGCGCAACTTTGACGAATTTTTTCAAGGTTAAAAAACATTCGTACCATAATCTCCCTATTTTTCCCATATTTTGTGAAATTTCTGCTGTATGTAAGAAAAATTTCATTGCTCTATCTCATTTCTATCGAAAGTTATTCTTTTTTGAATCGAGTTAGGTCAAGTTTCCCCACTGTTTGGCCCTGGTAGAGAACGCTGTATTTCACAGAACATGCAAAAACTCGTACCAAAGATGTAAAGCCGGAAATTTTCATTTGGAAGACTACGATCGTGCAGATGCACCGAGAAAGTTCGATGGTGGTGAGTTGGAGGAACTGTTTAACGAAAATGCGACCCACACGCTAGAAAAATTTGCAGAAAGATTGGGAGTCACCAGACAAAATTTTATTACATCTTATGTAACGAGTTTGGAAGAAGAGGGGGGAAAGAACTGATTTGCACACCTAATATACAGGATGTCCCAAAATAAGTGTAACTCCCGGAAATGGGAGATTCCTTGGGTCATTTGAAGCGACATTTTCCTTTACAAAAATGGTGTCCGCGGCTTTGTTTAGGAGTTATCGAAAAACACGGACCAATCAGAGCGAGGCTTTAGCGAACGGAGTCCCACTGGGCGACAGGTCCCGCTTAACGTGGTGTCGCTATTGGCCGAACCAGAATCAATCCGCTGTAGCCGGGCTCTGATTGGTCCGTGTTTTTCGTTAATAACTCCTAAACAAAGTCGCGGACGTAATTTTTGTAAAGGAAAATGTTGCTTCAAATGATCCAAGGAACCTTCCATTTCCGGGAGTAACACTTATTTTGGGACACCCTGTATATTTTATTCTTCCCTCGACGCCGCAAGAACGCTCGGATAGACTGTCCGCGTTTCTAGTTTTGCAAGAACGTGACATCGAACCAATTCCGTGTACTCGTGACTCACGCGCGGAACATGAACAACAATATACAGCTGTCCAATCTATTTCAATTATACTATGTTATCTTCGAATCGCAAAATCGGTGTCTACAGCGTTATATTTCGTTTTAATCACGAACGAACGCGCTTCGATAGCATAATCGCGATCATTCGTACGTAAGTTTCGCGGAAGCATTTCGTGTGACGTTCGCGAACGTTATCTCCTATGTCTGTGCGAATGTTTCGATACTACGATACAAGCATGTTCCTTAAAGTTTAACCGATTATCGATGTTTTTTTACGGCCGCGCCGTGGTAAACTTGTCGCGACAAGTGCAATGCACTTTCGCAGATTACTATCGAAGGTGTCGTCGTCCCTTGATGCCGCGAGCGTGGGCTAGTATTTTTAGGTTGTCGTCAGACACGTTACACCCGGTCTATTCTTGTTCCTCCACGAGGACACATTCGAACTCCTTTCCTTTCCTTCTCTTAAGGGGTAGAGTTGTTTCCAGAATTGCAAGGGTGCAACACGCGCGTTCTCTAGGGTGTCCCTTCACAAACGAAGGAGCGATAAAATGTTGTGACGCCCTCTAATTTTATTCCTTTTCTTGTTCTAAGTATATTATGTAAAAAATTATCCTAATCGGATTAATCTAACCCCTGCCTCAAGAAGCATATTCTGTAAAACTAGCTTTCCCCCGCCACGCGTTGCTGTGGCACAGTATTTTTTAAAAGCATGTACGTATTCAACGTGTTTGTTGTGATCTATTTTGTTCAATTCCATTGCGATATCCACATTATCTAGCCTAATAGAAGTTAGCCCCCCACTTGTTGAATTAAACAATTTCAACAATTGTGCTGAATTGTGCTACGTTCGTGCTATATTGTGCTCGAATATTATAATTATGATATGAAAAATAAGATGAAAATTTGAGAAAAACGATTTTTTGACTAGCCCCCCACTTTGCACTTTTCTCAATTTTCTCAATTGTGCTAAGTTGTGCTAAGTTGTGCTAAGTTGTGCTAAGATTGTGCTAAAGTATTACTTCAAAAATGTTATAAATAAAGAAGTTACAGCCAAAAAACGTTTTTGACAACTAATTAACATTTAAGTAACATTTAAATAGATAAGTATCACAATAACAGAATATCATCACACAATTTATTTACATAGTACAATTTTTAAACCTAAAAAAGTTTGGTTGAAAATGAATTTTTGGTAAATGTTTTCATAGGCATAACTCTCCGTGCATGCTGACTGACCAAGAGAAGTTTCCTTTACTTTTTGCTTCACCTAAATATTGTTGTGTGAAGCTCACATCCCCTTCAGCGGCATTGTTTGTGACAGGAAATTTCCGGAAAAAATCTTGGGCTTCCTGAAAGTCCTTACAATCATCCCAATCCACTGGATCTAAATTTAAAAAGTCATAAAACAAGTCAAACAAAGAAGAAATAAAGTTACCGATGCCTTTACGTAGGAAATGAAGTAAATACGTGTTCTTGATGTAGGGATAAACGTTTGTACCCAAACGTTTCATTCAGCGGCATCATTTGCGACAGGAAACTTCCGGAAAAAATCTCGGGCCTCCTGAAAGCCCTTTCAATTATTGCAAGAAACTTTTTCACGGCTACGTCTCAGATTTTTTTATTGATACTAGCAATCGTAGTCGTACAGTTGTTTTAAAAATTGAAAGCCAAGGGGAGTTAAGTTTGCGACTTGTGGTTGCATTCAAGATGCCCGCTTCGTCTCTTGAGCGCTCTGTTCTTTAAAAGTGTTTCTATTTAATACTAGCTGACCTGACAGACGTTGTCCTGTCCAAATTTCGATACATTTGGTTTTGATCATTTTGTGAATTTGTGAAAAGCTGTAGGATATACGTAAACAAAGTAGAAATGAGAAAAAAACGTATTTCGCAGTGATCATTATAGCAAACTGACGTGGATAATGTAAATTCATATTGAAATATTGATTAACAGCTGCGACGTCCTTTTTTTGTTGTATTGAAATTGATTCAAAAAGCATTTTTAGTTTTTCCCGAATTTTCATGTTTCCGGGCAACTTTTCTAATTTTTTTTACCCTAAAATCCTGATTCGGTCTACAACGAACATTTAAAAAGAAATTAGCCAAATCGGTCCAGCCGTTCTCACGTGATGTCGTGACCAACGAACAGCATTTCATTTTTATTATATAGATTATCTATTATTATTATTATTATTATTTATTTATTTATTATGAACGGACCGAAGCCCTCCTGCATAAATGTTTACAATAGAGAGAGAAAAAAGAAAAAATTTTAAAGGACTACTCTTATAATAACAAAAAAGGAACATGCACAAAAACTAATGGTACTAACTATCTAATATTATCCTATTATTCTGCGTAATTGTTTTTTAAACATGTGCAAAGACTCGATGAAATAATCAATGCGATTATACAGTGTGCTTGAGTCAACTATAATACGATTTATTGGATTGATTAATCCATAGGTAGATCTGGCTTTAAGGGTTTGGAAACCTGTTCGAGATCGTATTTAATATTATTTACTTATCATTTACTATTATTTAAGGGACAGTTCAAATTAACACAACATGAGGAGACACAACTACGTGAATTTTGTTTATTTGTGTCAACGGTATATGAGAGTTTGGTTCACCGCACCTAACGCCATTAAGGCTCCGCACCATGAACTTCAATTTTTAAAACAACTGTATGACTATGATTGCTGGTGTCAATGAAAAACTCTCGGACGTAGCCGTGAAAAAGTTTTGTGGCCATCTATGGTATCTGACACGTGATTGGTCCATGGTGGCCCTACTGGTTAGCCTACTAGAAGTTAGCCCCCCACTTGTGGAATTAAACAATTTCAACAGTTGTGCTGAATTGTGCTATGTTTGTGCTATATTGTGCTCGAATATTACAACTGTAATATAAAAAATGAGATGAAAAATTGAAAAAATCGATTTTTTGAGTAGCCCCCCACTTTTCATTTTTTTCAATTTTCTCAATTGTGCTAAGTTGTGCTAGGTTGTGCTAAGATTGTGCTAAAGTATTACTTTAAAAATGTTATAAATAAAGAAGTTACAGCCAAAAAACGTTTTTGACAACTAATTAACATTTAAGTAAGAAACAATTATCCAAACAGCATATAATCGTATATCTGAGTTGTGCTAGCCTAGCACAACTCAGATATGCAATATTACTATGTTCGGATGACCAGAAAGACCAAAGATGATACAGTACCTTAGCGCGAAGGGCAGCGCATAAGAGTAAAGTGCCCTTTTATATCGTTGTGCTGGGGATTTTGAAAGTTGTGCTGAGTTGTGCTAGGCTAGCACAACTCAGATATACGATTATATGCTGTTTGGATAACTGTTTCTTACTTTAACGTTAATTACATGTCGAAATCGATTATTCACTATAACTTCTTTATTTATAATTTTTTTTAAATAATACTTTAGCACAATCTTAGCACACCCTAGCACACCCTAGCACAACTTAGCACAATTGAGAAAATTGAAAAAAATGAAAAGTGGGGGGCTACTCAAAAAATCGATTTTTTCAATTTTTCATCTTATTTTTTATATTACAGTTATAATATTCGAGCACAATATAGCAAAAACATAGCACAGTTCAGCAAAACTATTGAAATTGTTTAATTCCACAAGTGGGGGGCTAACTTCTAGTAGGCTAATGCTGTTCCTCTGGAACATGGACGTAAAATGGCTTCAGTCATACGTTCTGAAATGCCTGATGGCCATAGCTCCCTCTCTATTGGGTACAAACGTTTATCCCTACATCAAGAACACGTATTTACTTCATTTCCTACGTAAAGGCATCGGTAACTTTATTTCTTCCAAGTCTCTCGAAACTTTCCGAAGGTTTGACTTGTTTTATGACTTTTTAAATTTAGATCCAGTGGATTGGAATGATTGTAAGGACTTTCAGGAAGCCCAAGATTTTTTCCGGAAATTTCCTGTCACAAACAATGCCGCTGAAGGGGATGTGAGCTTCACACAACAATATTTAGGTGAAGCAAAAAGTAAAGGAAACTTCTCTTGGTCAGTCAGCATGCACGGAGAGTTATGCCTATGAAAACATTTACCAAAAATTCATTTTCAACCAAACTTTTTTAGGTTTAAAAATTGTACTATGTAAAAAAATGGTGTGATTATATTCTGTTATTGTGATACTTATCTGTTGAAAGCAGTTTTTTACTCGAAACGACAAAAGTACTAGATATTTTTAAATTTTGCAGAATATCCTAACTTGAAGCTCCTTGAGGCAGGGTTTAGAATTATCCGATTAGGCTAATATTTTACACACTTACTTAGAACGTGTAAAGGAATCAAATTAGAGGGCGTCCTGACATTTTATCACTCCCCTAGGCCTTCTCATTTCTCGATAACGCAAAGATAGGATTCTTCGACAGTAGAAAGCGCTAAATAAAAATAGATCACCTTCGAAAGTCCTATTTTTACGTTTACGTAATTTGCATTATGCGGCAGCGTGTAGCTTCATTTTATTTAGACTTTGTGCGGCTCCTATTATAATACTTGTTCTACTAAAGATGTTTACGCAATCAATTCTTATAAATTCATTTTTATTATGTCAATAATTGTAAAATAATAAATCTGGATCCGATCATTTGACCGGTGTTGGTAGATTCAGCGTTAAGGAGACTGGTAGGTAATTTCGCGGAATCTGTTATTCGTTCGACAACCAACGAAAACCTTGTCCGTGTCGGTCGTGTCGGTCGTGTGTCTGATTTTGGTCGAAACTTTCGAAGGCTATCCAAGAATTTTTATTTAACACGTTGTCCATAATCGTCGGTGCACACGCGCGCGGATCCGCGAAGTTTTGAACCGTGTTCAACAACAATTTGTTTAATTAACGCCGTAGAAATGGCGCGCGATTGCTCAATTTGTTATCAACGAGTAGACGATAATCGAAGGAGCTAATAAATGCCAATGGAAAAGTTGCGACCTCAACCTCCGTCCGTCGACGCGACGTATCGTTCGCGCTTCTGTTTGAAGAAAGACTCCGAATTTTAAGCAAAATTCAAATGTTATCGGCGCACTGGTTCGATCAAATAAATACTTTAAACACTACCTAGTACATAGCACAAAATATTGTATACACATCCATATAATATTAAAAAGAGATTCAATCTTTTTTAAATATTCAATTATTCATATAATATTTGTTTAATATTAAGTAACAAATATTATTTTTTAAATATGCAGAGAATATCTATTTCATGTTACGAGAAAAATATTTTTTTCTAAATATTAAATGAATCTTTATTTCATATTAGAAATAGAATATTTCTTCCTAATATACTAATACAATAAAAAAAATCTGTGGGCCTACGAATGTAGCATTTGTTCGAGCCATTAATCTTTCTAACTGCATAAAAAATTTCTGTATTTTTAATAAGCCCCTTCCAAAGACGAAGATAAATATTCCCTCAAGCAGTGCACAGAAAGTGTTGTTATTGTATATAGTTTCTAATTTTTTAATAACTTTTTCTTAAATTTGAAGATTTAATTGAACGTTTTTTAAATACGAGTTTCACGTTTTTTAAACATTTACTTTATATTTTTTAAACATGTAATTTATATTCTCTGAATATTTAGCTTATATTTTCTAAACATTCAATTTACATTTCTTGGATATGTATACAATATTCAGATCTAATATTTTTCTCATATGAAAAAGTGTGGCTTAAAAAATATTTTTCCAATATTTGAAACAAACATTTACCCAATATTTTTGTGCTACTAGGGCTATTTGCAAATTATCACAACAGTTTCAAGAGATTAACATAAATAACATTGTGTCTGTAACGAAATAAAAATTTCCTTTTATAATTTTAACTTATATTAAGAATCAAAAAACAAAAGTGAATCATATTGTAGAAAGAAAAAAACAAACAAAAATGTTACTCACTTGCGCAGTGTCACAAAACAATTTTAAAATAGAAAAATTAGAAAAATTAATGGTCTGTGTAGGACCCACATGTTGCTGCCTGGACAGTCATCACGGTAGTGAGGAAATGCACTAATAAATTTTGAACATAATTAAATACATAATTTTTACTATTTTTACTAATTTTTAACATATTGTGAACAATAATTTTTAGCGTCGATGCTGACTTTATAACACAAAAGAGTGCGCTTCATTGTAAAAAAAAATAAGAAATATTAAGTGGTGTCATCGGGACACCTCGAAGAAGAGAAGCAATTTTCTTGATGAAAAGTACTATCTCTAAACAGTCTACCTTTAAGTATTCGGCCTAATTACAATTCTTGGTAAACTGCATTAATTTTTTCATTTTCGAGGTTGACGAACATTTAGGAAGCAATACAAATTTGTTAGAAATCGATATGAGAAAGTTGACTTTTGAGCTAAATGACACCAACTACACTCCTCAAAAAAATTAAGGGATCACTTGTGCGAACCCGAAAAGTTGCTACAACTTTACATAATCACAACTCCGGCCAAAATTGCTGTATCGATATCGTTAAGCAATGGTCTCGAAGCGTGGAACCTTTAGTTTCAGTTTCTCTGTTTTAAATTTTTGTTATGTTGTTTTTTTACAAAGTTATAGCGAGCTAAGCGCCAACATTGACGGTTAACAAAAATTTTGTACAACTTTGTAACGTCACACGGGGTTAAATAAATTTTTTTGATAAATCGCGTTAACATCGTTTGGAAGGGCGGTCTTTCCTCTGTAAAATGTGTGGTTGTTGATTAGTGTGCGATTTTTTTTATTCAAGTTATTTTTTATTATCTAAATACTTTATATTATTATCTAAAAACGACTAAAACGTCTAAACACCGTCTAGACGTTTAATGGACATTCTTGGGACGTTTTTAAGAAATATAAGACCATACGTTTGAGCTATTCCGAATGTTTGGAATAGATGAAAACGAAAAAGGAAGGTGGTGTTTCGTCATAGCCTTACTGATGAGTCCTCTAGCGGGCCTAGGACGAAACACCACCTTCCTTTTTCCTTTTCATCTATTCCAAACATTCGAAATAGCTCAAACGTATGGTCTTAAATTTCTTAAGACCAAGAAATAGATTCAAACCCGAATCAACGTTTGTAGTACCATTCAAATTATGTTTGTAGAATCATGATCGGACCTGTGCGCCGATAACATCAATTTCTATTTGTCTAACAACAATTTACGATCGCGAAACATAATCCTTAGATTTACGTTAGTTGGTTTTTTTCATTTATTCAAGCTAGAACTTACTTCTAGACCACTGTGAGACGGTTGAAGCAACTTAATTTATTGTCCGATAAATTGCATCGTTTGTGGACCGTTTAAATCTAACGAATAGCCTGACGAGACGTTGCAAATTGTGTGAGACGTTCGAAACCACCGCGCAGCGCCGGGAAACAGGCGTTACCCGGTCACTGCGACGTCGAACCCGATTTTTCATTGA